>OU744732.1:34618977-35243977 GCA_916613615.1 Steromphala cineraria
CTAATTGCTCTATCAAGTTACATAGAAATTAAATATTTTTTGATGCACTTAGTTGATGATTTGAAGCATTGTAATGCATGTTTTTGTATCTCTTGCAGACACTGAGCAATGAGGAAAATGTCCCGCAATTGAAACTGGCAAAATGCATGCACGGACGTTGAAAGAATACCTCATACGTGAAAAATTGTTTGAATAAAAAATTGATAAACCTTACAAAATTTTTTGTTGTTTCCAGTAGTGTATGTGTAAATTTGGGTATTCACACTGATGTTGGAGGTATTATAACCAATGATCATTTGAGGTAGATCGAGTATTCACCTTTAAAACATTTGTTTTCTATATGAAGTGGCAAATGATTTTAATTTCTACATAGGGTCTGCTGTGCGTTTGTGCTAAATGATATTTGCAGGAAACAAGTTACATGTATATAACGTTTTTATTAAAACGTTTTCTGTGTTATTGCATCAATCAATTAAAGAGCCTCTCCCTGAGTTGTTGTGCTCACTTAACCTTACCAATGGTGTCATTTGATTGACAAGTACAGAATATTGCTTGAAAATGTTGCTTGAAAGCTAAAGGGTTTTGAACAGTGATAATATGCGATAATGATCGAAAACCTGACAGTGAGGTTTGTTAATCAGTCCTTTATAATCATCAAGACTTATAAAAAAATCAGCCAAACGTACAGTTAGGAATTGATAGTTATTGAATTGCGCTACTACTAGTATCCAAGTATAGTGGGCTTGTCATCTTGGCTTCTGTGCATATGTAAGGTTATTTTTCAATAGATATAGGTATATATATAAATCAACATTCATCATTTATTTGTAATCTTGGAAGAATAATATAGATGTTCTGTATTAACATACTCTTATATAGAACTAATGTTCCTATCTAAACAATACACAATGCATTTAAAATCACGGGAGATTGTTTAAACAAAACTCCTCATATTATAGGTGTGGTTAGACATGGCCATGACTGAAGCTTTAAAACAAGCTAAGCTCTTCCTTGGTAACACTCACTGTCACACCTGCAAATCTGGACACAAGTAAATGTAATAAATTTCAGAACATTATTTTTACTGTTAATTTTCCCCTTAAAAGCGAAACATGAAGCTGTGTGGACATGTGACATGAAGCTCTGATATACATTATAAAAATGACAGTGTAAAAAATGTATGGCTAACTCTCCTATGGATAACTGCCTTGCAGCAGATGCAGTTCCTTTTTCGTTTCTGCAAATCCAAGAGATACAATAACCTCCCACGATTCGCGGCAAATGCACCTTCCCTTTGCTAAATAAATTACCAACACTGCAGAATCGCCCCGCATCTAGAATTTTTTAAAGTAAGAACAGTCTCGTGACACTCGCAGGCTTTTTTCGCATCAATATCAGTGACACACTCAGTTATATCTGCCAATCGCCCACCCACTAAGCCTTCAATCCGTGGCCCAATCTACCATACGGGTCTCGCTTTCCTAGCCACTCATAACCATTCTGCAATTAAAATCCTCTAAACAGAAATCGTATCCAGTTCAAACCAAATGGGCGTCTGCGATATAGTTTTCCTTAAGCCTGTTGAGTCCTTTTACGCCATACCCACTTGACTTGCCAATATGTCATTTTCCTCAAAAAAGTTATTCATTAACCACGACTGGTTTAGAGGGAGATATCATTATTCTCCTATTTCAAGGCCTAACTTGCTTATCATATGAAAAATTATCTTCAACTTCGTATATATAGCTATCTCTCGCCTCCCGAGAACATGATCAATATTGTATTTACCCTTCACTAGTTTGTTCTCATTTAATATCTCATGCAATGTTGCACAAGTGTAGTCAGTGATTATTTAACTTCAGAGGCATCCAGCACTTCTAAACAGAGAGGCATACAAGCCGTTCAACCTGTTCTCAACTTGTACATAATATATTGTCATAGATATGTATTAACTTGATTGTTTGATGACAATTACAATAAACACGCAAATATGTCAACAACAGTTTATTGATCTTGTGAAGGAAACTTTTACATTTCGTTCTTTTATGCACCATTTTCTCTCCATTATGAGCTCTCTGCAAAAAAAGGAATACAATACTTTAGATGGGGGGACAATGAACAGAACAGCAAATATACATGTCATGAAGGAATGATATTGTAATTGTAATATTGCATGATAATGCACAGTATTTGAAAAGTGAGTTCACTTGCAGATGTTCCAGTCAGCACTGGATGTCTACCAGCATGACAAATGGAGGCAAGAATAATAAGACTCACCATCCAGGTTGCTGAGAGCATCTTCCACTGACTGCAGGTTGCTCAGATCGACACCAGCCTGTCTCAGGTAGCTCTCCACGCTCTTCTTGACCAGATCTGCCGACAGAACCAGGCACATATTGTCAATGGTGTTAGACAGAAGGATAGCAAAGGCGAGGGAGGGAAGTAGAATGCATTGGCCAGATTGAAGCAGTCAAGGCCATAATTTTTTTTAAATTGGGAACGTTACATCGTTTGAATTAAATCGACCTGGATACTTTTGAGACATGCATTTCCTGCCGCTTAAAGACATGTCAGATGTCAGCATACAATACAGTAAAAAGCTAAGGGAAGAGTGGAAATCTCTAGATGGGTTGTTTACCTCGTCTGATTTCGATGCCTCGTCTGTCAATATTGAATCGTCTGTTAAAGATTGCCTCGCCAGGGATAACCAGGAGGGTGACGACTGCGACGACCAACAGAAGGCGGAACTGAAATAATACAGCCAGTAAGTCTCAGAAGTTTTACACATATTCATTTTCATGGATGGTATAAATTGATCACTGTATAAAAGGTTTGTGTCGTTGAACTTTGACTGACATTTGCGAGTTGTAAAACGGAAAACTACTGAATACGTTTACCATGATGCTGGATACTTCGTGGAATTCAGAAGAATGACTACACACAGCTGAACCAAGTCCAAATATACACAGTAGGTGTTGAAACTCGTTTACTGATCTGATTGCGTTTGGCAAGTCTGCTACACTAGCAGGTGCCATCCTCTGATGACACACAGCACGACTCCCCGTTTCAATCACCTTTCTCCCACTATCAATGTATTAATGTGAACACCACAAAATGATTCAGGAATTGCAGACTAGTTAACACAAGACAGTGGTTAAACACATCTACTCTCGGTTATCTCGACAGTGCATCGGCCTATCATGCCATTCAATCTCTTGTATCTCAATAACTGGAAGTTCATGACACCTGAGTTTAGCTGCTGGTCGGAGCTCTTTAGAAAGTTGGTGTTTACTCAATATTAAATGGTTTCAACATGTGGAGCCGACATTTGATAGCTATATATACCAAGAACGCACTTACACAGGCATCCTTCTGGCACTTGTCAACAAGCGATACACAGTCCAACATGGTAGGTGCCTTGTGCAGTTTGGAAAAACTTGTTTCTGTTGAATGTTTAACCTCAGCACTTTTGATATTACTATGTTGTTCTTGAAATGTTAAGTAGAAAATCGTCGTTAAATAATTGATAAAGAGATCCACTAAAACCAACAAGGAGCACTTTTCAAGTACATCAATAACTAGTGTTGTAATGCTCGATTATGCTTTAACTCTGATAAGTGTATGTTGTTTTTTTTCTCCAAAGTTCCGTCTTCTTTTGCTCGTCGCCGTCGTCACCCTCCTGGTTATCCCCAGTGAGGCAATCTTTAACAGACGCTTCAACATCGACAGGAGAGGTATCGAGATCAGACGAGGTGTGTATGATTTGCAACCAGTTGATTTGCTGCCTGTCTGTTATCTGCATCTTTTGGTTCGCATATTGTCGTAATGAGAGTAAAACACTATGGCAATAGCGTTCTTTATTTATCTATATGGTGTTCCTCTAAATAATTGATGGGTTTTTGCCTGCAGACCTGGTTAAGAAGAGTATGGAGGGTTACCTTAAACAACTCGGTATTGGTGATGAGCAACAGCAGGAGCTCTTCAGTCAGTTTTGGCTGGTAAGTGAACAGAACGAATTTTCTTATCATAAATCCAGAGATTATGACAAAAAGAAAACTGTTGTACATACCTGAAGTATGTAATTACAGATAAGATATATAATGAACACAGTGTGTATATCCACACTCTGCCATACAAGTGATTGACCCTCTAGCGCTGATTGACTCTGAGGGTTCATTCGAGGCCAAATACTAATTGCTCTATCAAGTTACATAGAAATTAAATATTTTTTGATGCACTTAGTTGATGATTTGAAGCATTGTAATGCATGTTTTTGTATCTCTTGCAGACACTGAGCAATGAGGAAAATGTCCCGCAATTGAAACTGGCAAAATGCATGCACGGACGTTGAAAGAATACCTCATACGTGAAAAATTGTTTGAATAAAAAATTGATAAACCTTACAAAATTTTTTGTTGTTTCCAGTAGTGTATGTGTAAATTTGGGTATTCACACTGATGTTGGAGGTATTATAACCAATGATCATTTGAGGTAGATCGAGTATTCACCTTTAAAACATTTGTTTTCTATATGAAGTGGCAAATGATTTTAATTTCTACATAGGGTCTGCTGTGCGTTTGTGCTAAATGATATTTGCAGGAAACAAGTTACATGTATATAACGTTTTTATTAAAACGTTTTCTGTGTTATTGCATCAATCAATTAAAGAGCCTCTCCCTGAGTTGTTGTGCTCACTTAACCTTACCAATGGTGTCATTTGATTGACAAGTACAGAATATTGCTTGAAAATGTTGCTTGAAAGCTAAAGGGTTTTGAACAGTGATAATATGCGATAATGATCGAAAACCTGACAGTGAGGTTTGTTAATCAGTCCTTTATAATCATCAAGACTTATAAAAAATCAGCCAAACGTACAGTTAGGAATTGATAGTTATTGAATTGCGCTACTACTAGTATCCAAGTATAGTGGGCTTGTCATCTTGGCTTCTGTGCATATGTAAGGTTATTTTTCAATAGATATAGGTATATATATAAATCAACATTCATCATTTATTTGTAATCTTGGAAGAATAATATAGATGTTCTGTATTAACATACTCTTATATAGAACTAATGTTCCTATCTAAACAATACACAATGCATTTAAAATCACGGGAGATTGTTTAAACAAAACTCCTCATATTATAGGTGTGGTTAGACATGGCCATGACTGAAGCTTTAAAACAAGCTAAGCTCTTCCTTGGTAACACTCACTGTCACACCTGCAAATCTGGACACAAGTAAATGTAATAAATTTCAGAACATTATTTTTACTGTTAATTTTCCCTTAAAAGCGAAACATGAAGCTGTGTGACATGTGACATGAAGCTCTGATATACATTATAAAAATGACAGTGTACAAAATGTATGGCTAACTCTCCTATGGATAACTGCCTTGCAGCAGATGCAGTTCCTTTTTCGTTTCTGCAAATCCAAGAGATACAATAACCTCCACGATTCGCGGCAAATGCACCTTCCCTTTGCTAAATAAATTACCAACACTGCAGAATCGCCCGCATCTAGAATTTTTTAAAGTAAGAACAGTCTCGTGACACTCGCAGGCTTTTTTTCGCATCAATATCAGTGACACACTCAGTTATATCTGCCAATCGCCCACCCACTAAGCCTTCAATCCGTGCCCAATCTACCATACGGGTCTCGCTTTCCTAGCCACTCATAACCATTCTGCAATTAAAATCCCTCTAAACAGAAATCGTATCCAGTTCAAACCAAATGGGCGTCTGCGATATAGTTTTCCTTAAGCCTGTTGAGTCCTTTTACGCCATACCCACTTGACTTGCCAATATGTCATTTTCCTCAAAAAAGTTATTCATTAACCACGACTGGTTTAGAGGGAGATATCATTATTCTCCTATTTCAAGGGCCTAACTTGCTTATCATATGAAAATTATCTTCAACTTCGTATATATAGCTATCTCTCGCCTCCCGAGAACATGATCAATATTGTATTTACCCTTCACTAGTTTGTTCTCATTTAATATCTCATGCAATGTTGCACAAGTGTAGTCAGTGATTATTTAACTTCAGAGGCATCCAGCACTTCTAAACAGAGAGGCATACAAGCCGTTCAACCTGTTCTCAACTTGTACATAATATATTGTCATAGATATGTATTAACTTGATTGTTTGATGACAATTACAATAAACACGCAAATATGTCAACAACAGTTTATTGATCTTGTGAAGGAAACTTTTACATTTCGTTCTTTTATGCACCATTTTCTCTCCATTATGAGCTCTCTGCAAAAAAAGGAATACAATACTTTAGATGGGGGACAATGAACAGAACAGCAAATATACATGTCATGAAGGAATGATATTGTAATTGTAATATTGCATGATAATGCACAGTATTTGAAAAGTGAGTTCACTTGCAGATGTTCCAGTCAGCACTGGATGTCTACCAGCATGACAAATGGAGGCAAGAATAAGACTCACCATCCAGGTTGCTGAGAGCATCTTCCACTGACTGCAGGTTGCTCAGATCGACACCAGCCTGTCTCAGGTAGCTCTCCACGCTCTTCTTGACCAGATCTGCCGACAGAACCAGGCACATATTGTCAATGGTGTTAGACAGAAGGATAGCAAAGGCGAGGGAGGGAAGTAGAATGCATTGGCCAGATTGAAGCAGTCAAGGCCATAATTTTTTTTTAAATTGGGAACGTTACATCGTTTGAATTAAATCGACCTGGATACTTTTGAGACATGCATTTCCTGCCGCTTAAAGACATGTCAGATGTCAGCATACAATACAGTAAAAAGCTAAGGGAAGAGTGGAAATCTCTAGATGGGTTGTTTACCTCGTCTGATTTCGATGCCTCGTCTGTCAATATTGAATCGTCTGTTAAAGATTGCCTCGCCAGGGATAACCAGGAGGGTGACGACTGCGACGACCAACAGAAGGCGGAACTGAAATAATACAGCCAGTAAGTCTCAGAAGTTTTACACATATTCATTTTCATGGATGGTATAAATTGATCACTGTATAAAAGGTTTGTGTCGTTGAACTTTGACTGACATTTGCGAGTTGTAAAACGGAAAACTACTGAATACGTTACCATGATGCTGGATACTTCGTGGAATTCAGAAGAATGACTACACACAGCTGAACCAAGTCCAAATATACACAGTAGGTGTTGAAACTCGTTTACTGATCTGATTGCGTTTGGCAAGTCTGCTACACTAGCAGGTGCCATCCTCTGATGACACACAGCACGACTCCCCCGTTTCAATCACCTTTCTCCCACTATCAATGTATTAATGTGAACACCACAAAATGATTCAGGAATTGCAGACTAGTTAACACAAGACAGTGGTTAAACACATCTACTCTCGGTTATCTCGACAGTGCATCGGCCTATCATGCCATTCAATCTCTTGTATCTCAATAACTGGAAGTTCATGACACCTGAGTTTAGCTGCTGGTCGGAGCTCTTTAGAAAGTTGGTGTTTACTCAATATTAAATGGTTTCAACATGTGGAGCCGACATTTGATAGCTATATATACCAAGAACGCACTTACACAGGCATCCTTCTGGCACTTGTCAACAAGCGATACACAGTCAACATGGTAGGTGCCTTGTGCAGTTTGGAAAAACTTGTTTCTGTTGAATGTTTAACCTCAGCACTTTTGATATTACTATGTTGTTCTTGAAATGTTAAGTAGAAAATCGTCGTTAAATAATTGATAAAGAGATCCACTAAAACCAACAAGGAGCACTTTTCAAGTACATCAATAACTAGTGTTGTAATGCTCGATTATGCTTTAACTCTGATAAGTGTATGTTGTTTTTTTCTCCAAAGTTCCGTCTTCTTTTGCTCGTCGCCGTCGTCACCCTCCTGGTTATCCCCAGTGAGGCAATCTTTAACAGACGCTTCAACATCGACAGGAGAGGTATCGAGATCAGACGAGGTGTGTATGATTTGCAACCAGTTGATTTGCTGCCTGTCTGTTATCTGCATCTTTTGGTTCGCATATTGTCGTAATGAGAGTAAAACACTATGGCAATAGCGTTCTTTATTTATCTATATGGTGTTCCTCTAAATAATTGATGGGTTTTTGCCTGCAGACCTGGTTAAGAAGAGTATGGAGGGTTACCTTAAACAACTCGGTATTGGTGATGAGCAACAGCAGGAGCTCTTCAGTCAGTTTTTGGCTGGTAAGTGAACAGAACGAATTTTCTTATCATAAATCCAGAGATTATGACAAAAAGAAAACTGTTGTACATACCTGAAGTATGTAATTACAGATAAGATATATAATGAACACAGTGTGTATATCCACACTCTGCCATACAAGTGATTGACCCTCTAGCGCTGATTGACTCTGAGGGTTCATTCGAGGCCAAATACTAATTGCTCTATCAAGTTACATAGAAATTAAATATTTTTTGATGCACTTAGTTGATGATTTGAAGCATTGTAATGCATGTTTTTGTATCTCTTGCAGACACTGAGCAATGAGGAAAATGTCCCGCAATTGAAACTGGCAAAATGCATGCACGGACGTTGAAAGAATACCTCATACGTGAAAAATTGTTTGAATAAAAAATTGATAAACCTTACAAAATTTTTTGTTGTTTCCAGTAGTGTATGTGTAAATTTGGGTATTCACACTGATGTTGGAGGTATTATAACCAATGATCATTTGAGGTAGATCGAGTATTCACCTTTAAAACATTTGTTTTCTATATGAAGTGGCAAATGATTTTAATTTCTACATAGGGTCTGCTGTGCGTTTGTGCTAAATGATATTTGCAGGAAACAAGTTACATGTATATAACGTTTTTATTAAAACGTTTTCTGTGTTATTGCATCAATCAATTAAAGAGCCTCTCCCTGAGTTGTTGTGCTCACTTAACCTTACCAATGGTGTCATTTGATTGACAAGTACAGAATATTGCTTGAAAATGTTGCTTGAAAGCTAAAGGGTTTTGAACAGTGATAATATGCGATAATGATCGAAAACCTGACAGTGAGGTTTGTTAATCAGTCCTTTATAATCATCAAGACTTATAAAAAAATCAGCCAAACGTACAGTTAGGAATTGATAGTTATTGAATTGCGCTACTACTAGTATCCAAGTATAGTGGGCTTGTCATCTTGGCTTCTGTGCATATGTAAGGTTATTTTTCAATAGATATAGGTATATATATAAATCAACATTCATCATTTATTTGTAATCTTGGAAGAATAATATAGATGTTCTGTATTAACATACTCTTATATAGAACTAATGTTCCTATCTAAACAATACACAATGCATTTAAAATCACGGGAGATTGTTTAAACAAAACTCCTCATATTATAGGTGTGGTTAGACATGGCCATGACTGAAGCTTTAAAACAAGCTAAGCTCTTCCTTGGTAACACTCACTGTCACACCTGCAAATCTGGACACAAGTAAATGTAATAAATTTCAGAACATTATTTTTACTGTTAATTTTCCCCTTAAAAGCGAAACATGAAGCTGTGTGACATGTGACATGAAGCTCTGATATACATTATAAAAATGACAGTGTAAAAATGTATGGCTAACTCTCCTATGGATAACTGCCTTGCAGCAGATGCAGTTCCTTTTTCGTTTCTGCAAATCCAAGAGATACAATAACCTCCCACGATTCGCGGCAAATGCACCTTCCCTTTGCTAAATAAATTACCAACACTGCAGAATCGCCCGCATCTAGAATTTTTTAAAGTAAGAACAGTCTCGTGACACTCGCAGGCTTTTTTCGCATCAATATCAGTGACACACTCAGTTATATCTGCCAATCGCCCACCCACTAAGCCTTCAATCCGTGGCCCAATCTACCATACGGGTCTCGCTTTCCTAGCCACTCATAACCATTCTGCAATTAAAATCCTCTAAACAGAAATCGTATCCAGTTCAAACCAAATGGGCGTCTGCGATATAGTTTTCCTTAAGCCTGTTGAGTCCTTTTACGCCATACCCACTTGACTTGCCAATATGTCATTTTCCTCAAAAAAGTTATTCATTAACCACGACTGGTTTAGAGGGAGATATCATTATTCTCCTATTTCAAGGCCTAACTTGCTTATCATATGAAAATTATCTTCAACTTCGTATATATAGCTATCTCTCGCCTCCCGAGAACATGATCAATATTGTATTTACCCTTCACTAGTTTGTTCTCATTTAATATCTCATGCAATGTTGCACAAGTGTAGTCAGTGATTATTTAACTTCAGAGGCATCCAGCACTTCTAAACAGAGAGGCATACAAGCCGTTCAACCTGTTCTCAACTTGTACATAATATATTGTCATAGATATGTATTAACTTGATTGTTTGATGACAATTACAATAAACACGCAAATATGTCAACAACAGTTTATTGATCTTGTGAAGGAAACTTTTACATTTCGTTCTTTTATGCACCATTTTCTCTCCATTATGAGCTCTCTGCAAAAAAAGGAATACAATACTTTAGATGGGGGACAATGAACAGAACAGCAAATATACATGTCATGAAGGAATGATATTGTAATTGTAATATTGCATGATAATGCACAGTATTTGAAAAGTGAGTTCACTTGCAGATGTTCCAGTCAGCACTGGATGTCTACCAGCATGACAAATGGAGGCAAGAATAAGACTCACCATCCAGGTTGCTGAGAGCATCTTCCACTGACTGCAGGTTGCTCAGATCGACACCAGCCTGTCTCAGGTAGCTCTCCACGCTCTTCTTGACCAGATCTGCCGACAGAACCAGGCACATATTGTCAATGGTGTTAGACAGAAGGATAGCAAAGGCGAGGGAGGGAAGTAGAATGCATTGGCCAGATTGAAGCAGTCAAGGCCATAATTTTTTTTTAAATTGGGAACGTTACATCGTTTGAATTAAATCGACCTGGATACTTTTGAGACATGCATTTCCTGCCGCTTAAAGACATGTCAGATGTCAGCATACAATACAGTAAAAAGCTAAGGGAAGAGTGGAAATCTCTAGATGGGTTGTTTACCTCGTCTGATTTCGATGCCTCGTCTGTCAATATTGAATCGTCTGTTAAAGATTGCCTCGCCAGGGATAACCAGGAGGGTGACGACTGCGACGACCAACAGAAGGCGGAACTGAAATAATACAGCCAGTAAGTCTCAGAAGTTTTACACATATTCATTTTCATGGATGGTATAAATTGATCACTGTATAAAAGGTTTGTGTCGTTGAACTTTGACTGACATTTGCGAGTTGTAAAACGGAAAACTACTGAATACGTTACCATGATGCTGGATACTTCGTGGAATTCAGAAGAATGACTACACACAGCTGAACCAAGTCCAAATATACACAGTAGGTGTTGAAACTCGTTTACTGATCTGATTGCGTTTGGCAAGTCTGCTACACTAGCAGGTGCCATCCTCTGATGACACACAGCACGACTCCCCCGTTTCAATCACCTTTCTCCCACTATCAATGTATTAATGTGAACACCACAAAATGATTCAGGAATTGCAGACTAGTTAACACAAGACAGTGGTTAAACACATCTACTCTCGGTTATCTCGACAGTGCATCGGCCTATCATGCCATTCAATCTCTTGTATCTCAATAACTGGAAGTTCATGACACCTGAGTTTAGCTGCTGGTCGGAGCTCTTTAGAAAGTTGGTGTTTACTCAATATTAAATGGTTTCAACATGTGGAGCCGACATTTGATAGCTATATATACCAAGAACGCACTTACACAGGCATCCTTCTGGCACTTGTCAACAAGCGATACACAGTCAACATGGTAGGTGCCTTGTGCAGTTTGGAAAAACTTGTTTCTGTTGAATGTTTAACCTCAGCACTTTTGATATTACTATGTTGTTCTTGAAATGTTAAGTAGAAAATCGTCGTTAAATAATTGATAAAGAGATCCACTAAAACCAACAAGGAGCACTTTTCAAGTACATCAATAACTAGTGTTGTAATGCTCGATTATGCTTTAACTCTGATAAGTGTATGTTGTTTTTTTCTCCAAAGTTCCGTCTTCTTTTGCTCGTCGCCGTCGTCACCCTCCTGGTTATCCCCAGTGAGGCAATCTTTAACAGACGCTTCAACATCGACAGGAGAGGTATCGAGATCAGACGAGGTGTGTATGATTTGCAACCAGTTGATTTGCTGCCTGTCTGTTATCTGCATCTTTTGGTTCGCATATTGTCGTAATGAGAGTAAAACACTATGGCAATAGCGTTCTTTATTTATCTATATGGTGTTCCTCTAAATAATTGATGGGTTTTTGCCTGCAGACCTGGTTAAGAAGAGTATGGAGGGTTACCTTAAACAACTCGGTATTGGTGATGAGCAACAGCAGGAGCTCTTCAGTCAGTTTTTGGCTGGTAAGTGAACAGAACGAATTTTCTTATCATAAATCCAGAGATTATGACAAAAAGAAAACTGTTGTACATACCTGAAGTATGTAATTACAGATAAGATATATAATGAACACAGTGTGTATATCCACACTCTGCCATACAAGTGATTGACCCTCTAGCGCTGATTGACTCTGAGGGTTCATTCGAGGCCAAATACTAATTGCTCTATCAAGTTACATAGAAATTAAATATTTTTTGATGCACTTAGTTGATGATTTGAAGCATTGTAATGCATGTTTTTGTATCTCTTGCAGACACTGAGCAATGAGGAAAATGTCCCGCAATTGAAACTGGCAAAATGCATGCACGGACGTTGAAAGAATACCTCATACGTGAAAAATTGTTTGAATAAAAAATTGATAAACCTTACAAAATTTTTTGTTGTTTCCAGTAGTGTATGTGTAAATTTGGGTATTCACACTGATGTTGGAGGTATTATAACCAATGATCATTTGAGGTAGATCGAGTATTCACCTTTAAAACATTTGTTTTCTATATGAAGTGGCAAATGATTTTAATTTCTACATAGGGTCTGCTGTGCGTTTGTGCTAAATGATATTTGCAGGAAACAAGTTACATGTATATAACGTTTTTATTAAAACGTTTTCTGTGTTATTGCATCAATCAATTAAAGAGCCTCTCCCTGAGTTGTTGTGCTCACTTAACCTTACCAATGGTGTCATTTGATTGACAAGTACAGAATATTGCTTGAAAATGTTGCTTGAAAGCTAAAGGGTTTTGAACAGTGATAATATGCGATAATGATCGAAAACCTGACAGTGAGGTTTGTTAATCAGTCCTTTATAATCATCAAGACTTATAAAAAAATCAGCCAAACGTACAGTTAGGAATTGATAGTTATTGAATTGCGCTACTACTAGTATCCAAGTATAGTGGGCTTGTCATCTTGGCTTCTGTGCATATGTAAGGTTATTTTTCAATAGATATAGGTATATATATAAATCAACATTCATCATTTATTTGTAATCTTGGAAGAATAATATAGATGTTCTGTATTAACATACTCTTATATAGAACTAATGTTCCTATCTAAACAATACACAATGCATTTAAAATCACGGGAGATTGTTTAAACAAAACTCCTCATATTATAGGTGTGGTTAGACATGGCCATGACTGAAGCTTTAAAACAAGCTAAGCTCTTCCTTGGTAACACTCACTGTCACACCTGCAAATCTGGACACAAGTAAATGTAATAAATTTCAGAACATTATTTTTACTGTTAATTTTCCCCTTAAAAGCGAAACATGAAGCTGTGTGACATGTGACATGAAGCTCTGATATACATTATAAAAATGACAGTGTAAAAATGTATGGCTAACTCTCCTATGGATAACTGCCTTGCAGCAGATGCAGTTCCTTTTTCGTTTCTGCAAATCCAAGAGATACAATAACCTCCCACGATTCGCGGCAAATGCACCTTCCCTTTGCTAAATAAATTACCAACACTGCAGAATCGCCCGCATCTAGAATTTTTTAAAGTAAGAACAGTCTCGTGACACTCGCAGGCTTTTTTCGCATCAATATCAGTGACACACTCAGTTATATCTGCCAATCGCCCACCCACTAAGCCTTCAATCCGTGGCCCAATCTACCATACGGGTCTCGCTTTCCTAGCCACTCATAACCATTCTGCAATTAAAATCCTCTAAACAGAAATCGTATCCAGTTCAAACCAAATGGGCGTCTGCGATATAGTTTTCCTTAAGCCTGTTGAGTCCTTTTACGCCATACCCACTTGACTTGCCAATATGTCATTTTCCTCAAAAAAGTTATTCATTAACCACGACTGGTTTAGAGGGAGATATCATTATTCTCCTATTTCAAGGCCTAACTTGCTTATCATATGAAAATTATCTTCAACTTCGTATATATAGCTATCTCTCGCCTCCCGAGAACATGATCAATATTGTATTTACCCTTCACTAGTTTGTTCTCATTTAATATCTCATGCAATGTTGCACAAGTGTAGTCAGTGATTATTTAACTTCAGAGGCATCCAGCACTTCTAAACAGAGAGGCATACAAGCCGTTCAACCTGTTCTCAACTTGTACATAATATATTGTCATAGATATGTATTAACTTGATTGTTTGATGACAATTACAATAAACACGCAAATATGTCAACAACAGTTTATTGATCTTGTGAAGGAAACTTTTACATTTCGTTCTTTTATGCACCATTTTCTCTCCATTATGAGCTCTCTGCAAAAAAAGGAATACAATACTTTAGATGGGGGACAATGAACAGAACAGCAAATATACATGTCATGAAGGAATGATATTGTAATTGTAATATTGCATGATAATGCACAGTATTTGAAAAGTGAGTTCACTTGCAGATGTTCCAGTCAGCACTGGATATCTACCAGCATGACAAATGGAGGCAAGAATAAGACTCACCATCCAGGTTGCTGAGAGCATCTTCCACTGACTGCAGGTTGCTCAGATCGACACCAGCCTGTCTCAGGTAGCTCTCCACGCTCTTCTTGACCAGATCTGCCGACAGAACCAGGCACATATTGTCAATGGTGTTAGACAGAAGGATAGCAAAGGCGAGGGAGGGAAGTAGAATGCATTGGCCAGATTGAAGCAGTCAAGGCCATAATTTTTTTTTAAATTGGGAACGTTACATCGTTTGAATTAAATCGACCTGGATACTTTTGAGACATGCATTTCCTGCCGCTTAAAGACATGTCAGATGTCAGCATACAATACAGTAAAAAGCTAAGGGAAGAGTGGAAATCTCTAGATGGGTTGTTTACCTCGTCTGATTTCGATGCCTCGTCTGTCAATATTGAATCGTCTGTTAAAGATTGCCTCGCCAGGGATAACCAGGAGGGTGACGACTGCGACGACCAACAGAAGGCGGAACTGAAATAATACAGCCAGTAAGTCTCAGAAGTTTTACACATATTCATTTTCATGGATGGTATAAATTGATCACTGTATAAAAGGTTTGTGTCGTTGAACTTTGACTGACATTTGCGAGTTGTAAAACGGAAAACTACTGAATACGTTACCATGATGCTGGATACTTCGTGGAATTCAGAAGAATGACTACACACAGCTGAACCAAGTCCAAATATACACAGTAGGTGTTGAAACTCGTTTACTGATCTGATTGCGTTTGGCAAGTCTGCTACACTAGCAGGTGCCATCCTCTGATGACACACAGCACGACTCCCCCGTTTCAATCACCTTTCTCCCACTATCAATGTATTAATGTGAACACCACAAAATGATTCAGGAATTGCAGACTAGTTAACACAAGACAGTGGTTAAACACATCTACTCTCGGTTATCTCGACAGTGCATCGGCCTATCATGCCATTCAATCTCTTGTATCTCAATAACTGGAAGTTCATGACACCTGAGTTTAGCTGCTGGTCGGAGCTCTTTAGAAAGTTGGTGTTTACTCAATATTAAATGGTTTCAACATGTGGAGCCGACATTTGATAGCTATATATACCAAGAACGCACTTACACAGGCATCCTTCTGGCACTTGTCAACAAGCGATACACAGTCAACATGGTAGGTGCCTTGTGCAGTTTGGAAAAACTTGTTTCTGTTGAATGTTTAACCTCAGCACTTTTGATATTACTATGTTGTTCTTGAAATGTTAAGTAGAAAATCGTCGTTAAATAATTGATAAAGAGATCCACTAAAACCAACAAGGAGCACTTTTCAAGTACATCAATAACTAGTGTTGTAATGCTCGATTATGCTTTAACTCTGATAAGTGTATGTTGTTTTTTTCTCCAAAGTTCCGTCTTCTTTTGCTCGTCGCCGTCGTCACCCTCCTGGTTATCCCCAGTGAGGCAATCTTTAACAGACGCTTCAACATCGACAGGAGAGGTATCGAGATCAGACGAGGTGTGTATGATTTGCAACCAGTTGATTTGCTGCCTGTCTGTTATCTGCATCTTTTGGTTCGCATATTGTCGTAATGAGAGTAAAACACTATGGCAATAGCGTTCTTTATTTATCTATATGGTGTTCCTCTAAATAATTGATGGGTTTTTGCCTGCAGACCTGGTTAAGAAGAGTATGGAGGGTTACCTTAAACAACTCGGTATTGGTGATGAGCAACAGCAGGAGCTCTTCAGTCAGTTTTTGGCTGGTAAGTGAACAGAACGAATTTTCTTATCATAAATCCAGAGATTATGACAAAAAGAAAACTGTTGTACATACCTGAAGTATGTAATTACAGATAAGATATATAATGAACACAGTGTGTATATCCACACTCTGCCATACAAGTGATTGACCCTCTAGCGCTGATTGACTCTGAGGGTTCATTCGAGGCCAAATACTAATTGCTCTATCAAGTTACATAGAAATTAAATATTTTTTGATGCACTTAGTTGATGATTTGAAGCATTGTAATGCATGTTTTTGTATCTCTTGCAGACACTGAGCAATGAGGAAAATGTCCCGCAATTGAAACTGGCAAAATGCATGCACGGACGTTGAAAGAATACCTCATACGTGAAAAATTGTTTGAATAAAAAATTGATAAACCTTACAAAATTTTTTGTTGTTTCCAGTAGTGTATGTGTAAATTTGGGTATTCACACTGATGTTGGAGGTATTATAACCAATGATCATTTGAGGTAGATCGAGTATTCACCTTTAAAACATTTGTTTTCTATATGAAGTGGCAAATGATTTTAATTTCTACATAGGGTCTGCTGTGCGTTTGTGCTAAATGATATTTGCAGGAAACAAGTTACATGTATATAACGTTTTTATTAAAACGTTTTCTGTGTTATTGCATCAATCAATTAAAGAGCCTCTCCCTGAGTTGTTGTGCTCACTTAACCTTACCAATGGTGTCATTTGATTGACAAGTACAGAATATTGCTTGAAAATGTTGCTTGAAAGCTAAAGGGTTTTGAACAGTGATAATATGCGATAATGATCGAAAACCTGACAGTGAGGTTTGTTAATCAGTCCTTTATAATCATCAAGACTTATAAAAAAATCAGCCAAACGTACAGTTAGGAATTGATAGTTATTGAATTGCGCTACTACTAGTATCCAAGTATAGTGGGCTTGTCATCTTGGCTTCTGTGCATATGTAAGGTTATTTTTCAATAGATATAGGTATATATATAAATCAACATTCATCATTTATTTGTAATCTTGGAAGAATAATATAGATGTTCTGTATTAACATACTCTTATATAGAACTAATGTTCCTATCTAAACAATACACAATGCATTTAAAATCACGGGAGATTGTTTAAACAAAACTCCTCATATTATAGGTGTGGTTAGACATGGCCATGACTGAAGCTTTAAAACAAGCTAAGCTCTTCCTTGGTAACACTCACTGTCACACCTGCAAATCTGGACACAAGTAAATGTAATAAATTTCAGAACATTATTTTTACTGTTAATTTTCCCCTTAAAAGCGAAACATGAAGCTGTGTGACATGTGACATGAAGCTCTGATATACATTATAAAAATGACAGTGTAAAAATGTATGGCTAACTCTCCTATGGATAACTGCCTTGCAGCAGATGCAGTTCCTTTTTCGTTTCTGCAAATCCAAGAGATACAATAACCTCCCACGATTCGCGGCAAATGCACCTTCCCTTTGCTAAATAAATTACCAACACTGCAGAATCGCCCGCATCTAGAATTTTTTAAAGTAAGAACAGTCTCGTGACACTCGCAGGCTTTTTTCGCATCAATATCAGTGACACACTCAGTTATATCTGCCAATCGCCCACCCACTAAGCCTTCAATCCGTGGCCCAATCTACCATACGGGTCTCGCTTTCCTAGCCACTCATAACCATTCTGCAATTAAAATCCTCTAAACAGAAATCGTATCCAGTTCAAACCAAATGGGCGTCTGCGATATAGTTTTCCTTAAGCCTGTTGAGTCCTTTTACGCCATACCTACTTGACTTGCCAATATGTCATTATCCTCAAAAAAGTTATTCGTTAACCACGACTGGTTTAGAGGAAGATATCATTATCATCATATTTCAAGGCCTAACGTTGTCTAATTTACCCGTCATGATACATGTTTTTTGAAAATAAATAAATATGGAGAAAAGATTGCAGATATATTTGCAATTTTAGGGAAACAATTTCTGAGGAAGTAGCAAAACATATCTTATTTAAAAAAGAAATGCCCTTGGTTCAATTTAAATACTTTAAATCCTCAATAAAAAACTCTAAGTGCAAAATAATGACCAAAATGTCACTTATATTTTTTTGAGGCAATGTTTATGCCAAAACTTGTTAACTAGTTAGATTTGCGACCATTTTTATTTCTTTTTTTTTCTTTTTTTATTACGAGAAGCAAACCCGTCACGGTTTCGTACAGAAAACCCCTTACATGACTCACGTGACTAGGGATCGATGGGGTTATATTCCATATACACATCAGTAATCGAGTTTGATATTAAAGATGACTTAAGGGTTACATACTTTTTTGAGAAAAAAATGAATATTCTACAAACAAAGAAAAGTAGTTATGAGATAAGGATGATGCGATGGGGGGGGGGGGGGGGGGGGGGGGGGGGAGAGTGAGGGGGATGTCGCTATAAATGTTGCGTCCGTATCGACCATTTATTCATTCTCGATTATCCAGAGTTTAAGTACCGATAATATCGGAGTGGAGTGGAGTGGAGTGGAGATATTATCGGAACGTAAACTATGGATTATCGAGAATGACCTATCTCGGGCTCATATTTTCCTTTACTATGAACTTTTGAAAGAATGTTTGAAGCCTCGTGCGAAAGTGGCCTTATGAATATCATGTCAGTTTTCTGGAACCTTGGTATTTTATATCAAAAAATATTTTTAAAATTGTTTGATTCACAAATCCAACCCTTTATGATCTATGGGTCTGAAATTCGGGGTTCCAATGTCATGAATGAATTGAAAATCTTGCATTCAAACGATTTTTAAATGTAGCATAAGCAACTTCAGATAACATGGTACATGTATATGGAGAATGTGGTAGATACCCAATATAAATTGAATCACGAATAAGATGTTTAGAATTTCATTACCTATCTAAGTTGCCGTCTACTGCCTTTATTTCAATTATGTCTACCAGAAACGGAAAAGATTATACGAAATTTACGCTCTTTGTATCACATGCTGTTATCTTAGGAGACAACCAATTTACGAATTTGTGAAATGTTTGCAAATATCTTTGTAACCTTAGCTTGTACAATTCGTATGGACAGGAGGGCCTAACGTAAAATAATCTTCTTTGACTTTGACATTTCTTAATAAAATGTATGTATGTCTTTCTGTATAACAAAATTATGACTACACCATTTTCTGTATTATTTATGTTAATCAGAAATTCCAATTGTTTCGACTTACAAAATATATTCTTAATATAACAGTGTTTTAAAGGATGGCGAGGTCAGCTAAATCTTGAAATCTTGTGTTTTAATTTGATTCTCCTTATTGTCTAGTTTTCCACAATTTATTGTTTCAACCTTCTCAAATGGGCAGTAGCACGTTTTAAGGGGAATATATGGTGATGGTAGGTAGGGAAATGAAATAAAAGGATCAATTTGAAAGACACTGTATTTAACACAAATGAAGCAGTTATAAATCAAATATAAAATGTAAAGTTCAGCCATGCGATTCCCTTTTCTTACACAAAAAACTTACTACTGCCCCTATAAGATAACAAATATTTGAACGGATTGTAATGTCAGCTAAAATTTGAAACCTTTTGTTTTATTAATTTAAATTTTTGTCTAGACATTGGGTTTTCCACATTTCCTTTTTTACCTCTTTTAAAAGCCTTAAAATATATTGGGCTGAACAGAAATTTCGTACATGCTGAACATCTGTACAATAGTTCACCAAAGCTCACCGAATGTAGCATTATCAAAGTTAATGAAAAAGTTTTAAAAGAAAATTTTACAAACTCTACCTGTAACCTTGCTTAATGAGTTTTTATCTGAAATATAATAAAAACCAAGTAAAAGGACTTATTATTAACCAAAACGCCATATTCATATTGGCCTCGAATTCTTTCGCCCTATTGTGTTTATTGACACCGTGAGATACCACATTGATAAAAATATCCATACTATTCTTAGCTTGAGAGTCAAAAGATACGAGACTGGTTTAGAAAACGTGATAGGCTACTTATGACATTTGCCCCTCTAGATTTGAAAGAGACCGTCTCGGTCGGTCGAGCAAGCGTGAAATTTCTACTCCGTCCTAGTTTTTGACGCCTATCTTTTGAACAGTTAAAGGGACAGTTCTATCGGTGTGTAAACGAAATTCAAGGAGATATCCCAGTATTACACATACGTCACATGTACATGGATTGAACACAATACAGTTGAAACCTGCTACTGTTGGTAGTAATCTTATTGATTTACACACACACTCGGTCAAAAACGACAACAATGCGAAGTGAAGCCATTCGTCGGCACTGCGAGGTTGAAAAGCCTTGATACGCCATTATAATCAAAGCATTGTTGATCAGTTGATAATTTGTAAATGTGCAGTAAATCTGTCAGTAAATTTAGTTTATCTGAACTAGATTGTAAATCTGTAACAGTACAGCATGTCATTCGTGTCATTTAATTCGACCGTAAAGAAGAATATAGGGAAATATATAATTCATAATGTTTTGCCGCGCAGGACGATTAGGTTGAAAATAACCTGCATCCAATCAAACTTACTCTTTTGTCATGTCAGAAGAAGGACGTCAATAAAGATTTAATCATTCTAGATAACAACTTCTTTATTGTGCAAATATAGATTTACAGATTGCTCCTTTCTCGGTGGTTTGTTAGATACTCCATTCATTGTACTTTCTGTACACAATTATAATGCTCATACAAACTGTTGCAGACCGCTCCCAATCTACCAGCCACAGGTATCAGATACGCATGCGTATGTCCTGATATGGTCGACACGGAAATGATCGAGGCCGTTAAGCAGAAATGCAGACCAGAGTTCAAGGACAAACTGGAAGGAGATATTCCTACTATATCTGTACCGTAAGTTTTATTACGTTATAAAATAACTCAATACTTTATGCTGATCGCAATAAAATCAGATCGATTATCATATTCGTATTGAGAAGCGTTTTAATGGTTACAATATAACATATTCTTCGACCCTTCATTTTCCCTTAAATACAAACAGTCTCCGTTTTTGCATTAGGGTTCTATATTTGAAATCGCATTATCGTGCGTTTAATACTTCACTACATATGATGTTTGTTCCAAAGGCAGTCTGATTCAAATCGACCATTTTCCGGGTAATAAAAGTTTCAAATATTGACGTGTTCTGAAAGAGAGCTTTCTCTCCACAAGGTCTTAATGCAGCCAACCTTAATGCAGCGCAGACAAATCCCTAACGTCAGAACATGCGAAAAAGTTGGGTTGCAGTCAGACCGTGGCGGAGAGGAAACCGTGACTTGATTGAGTTCGAACCCCGATAGAGTCAATAGAGTCAAAAAATGTTATCAGACTGGTGCTGTTCACTATACGAATATATATTCAAACACTGGCACGCTTGTTTCTAAAGCTTAAGCAAAGGTCACATGACGTGACACATTTCACAACGAAGCAAGATAAAAAAACGTAGATATATGGATTGACATATTGATAAATATTTTAAATCAGGTAATCATATTATTAAATTACAAGATTACAACACAAGCAATATAACAACAAACACATGCATGAGTTTCAATCATCAAACATGAGATAAATTAAAATGCAATACCTTCTGAAGCATTTGATCCAACTACCTTATCTACTGGTTACCTATTGGATAAATCGAGCAAGTGACAATGCCAGTCTATGTCATGAGGAGGTTCACTAGCAATCACACTTTGAATGTCAACAACTGTGTCAGTATTTTACACGATGTGTTTCAGAGTCAAGCAGATGGGTGTGGCAGTGCTATCTATCCTTGATGATGACAACAGTAATGACACTGTGCTTGAGGTGTCATCCCCACAGGGATTGTTGAGACGGAAGATCACTGTGGAGACAGTGGACACTGCTTGAACATTGACAGAAATCTGTCTTAATTTACAAATAGTTAACCCATTCTCTCCCTACAGAGGCAGCTCAGTGCGAGCAAGTCTCTGTTCTAAAATACCGGCAGATTGCCCAGGCGGCAAAAAGTTGCAGCCAATGAAAACACCTTTGACTGGGATCACCCTTAATGGTCGTATAGTGACATGGCAAATATGATGCCTTTATGTTATTAATTCATCAACAGTGTGAGTAGGAAGTTTAAAAAAAATCAGATATGGATTGCCTTTTTACAAGATAGTAACTGTTTAATAAATGTTTAAATTATTATTTGTTCTAGGAATAATTATGTTTTACTAATTAACCAAAACAATGTTATGAGAAGGTAATAAGCGATGTTTTTTTAAAGGAAGAAAATCTCCCCTGGATGTTTAATCCCATTGATAAATTTAAAAGCATATACGGAAATGGTCGAGGCTTTGCGAATGATCACTTTTGAAACGGCGTCGGTGATTGCACAACACACTCATTGATTGCCTACAATCTTTGTCCTTTATGTATTAAAACAGAGGCTTGTTCGGGTAATAAAGAATCTGAATCTGAATCTGGGTATGACTGAGCTTCGCCTGTGGGGAGAGAATGTAGTTGACCAATAATCAATGAAAATTAAGAGTTAACTGCCTTTTGTAATTATAATGAAAAGCGAAATTATCTAACTTTTGAAAAATGAATGTCCATGAAAATCTAAAGGGGGATGAATTAAAAAATTTTAGCCCTTGTTTTTGTTAAAAATCCTTTTCACATCATCAAAAATGGTCAAATCAAAAGTCGTACTTATCATTGTTGTTCAGCTGTATCTATTTGTGTGTATTTTCGTAATATTTGAATAAAATGCATATACAAATCAGTACAAGTTGGATACATCATATGATCATTATGATCATTATGATTAACACTCATATGTTGCACATCTTCATGATGGATTGATGTCTAAAAACAAAGAAGAAACGAGAATATAACAAAATTACAACATTGAAATGTTACACACCAAAGTTATCGTTTGCGTATGGTCATGGGACGTAGCTCAGTGGTAGAGTGTCCGCTCATCACCCGTAAGACCGGGTTTCGATTCCCGGTCGCGTCATACCAAAAGACGTTAAAAGGTGGGAGTTTTTGCTGTCTTGCTTGACACTCAGCATTGTAAAGGCAGAACAACGATTTAACTGGCGCTGCACCGTGGCTGCCGGGTGCCTAGGCACGAAACAAATTTCCAAAATGTACTTGTACTAAGTATAATGAAGTGTTATTATTATTCTTATCATGGTGATTTACGATTATTAGGTACCTTTGCAATGACACAGAAGGAGCTGATAGAAACGTTGTGAACACGAGATGGTTAAGATTACGAGAAAATAGATATTACAAAAAAAAAAGATTTGAAGAGCGATATTCATTTTTCTGAAGATATGAAAAAGAACTTAATTTCAGGTTTCAGACCACAGGCCCATAGAACATGTTTATGATACAAACCGCACTAAACATTATATAGCACGTAATGTAATTGATTACCGAATTCCTCTCATTGTGAAAGAGATAGTTTGAGAGGTTGTTTAACACAGTTCATCAATGCAGAATTAAATTGGTTTTCTTAATGATACGTCCGCTATTCATAGAAGTAAATTTGGTCATTTAAAAAAAAAAAATCATTAATTTTAAGACAAAGTGTACACATAAGCATGGTTCCTATGAGTGTTCTAAACATACACTAATCATGAAACCTATATTTTGATAAATTGTACAAAGTATTACAAACAATGCATAGGATTATATTATACTATACTGAATCAACACCAGGGACGACTTAAGCAAATATTTTGTCAGATTTATTCCATTGAAAGTCATTTCGATAAATAGTGCAATACAATGTTAAGGTAACAGACACAAACTTCTTAAGCATAGGACGATTTTATTACAATTTTTCACTTTAAAATGTTCACACTCAAATTTAAGCAGTTTCGACTATGAGTTTCCTTTTGATCATTCCCTTTGCAGAAACCTCCAGAATCGTATCGTTACTGTGATCGTCTTCTAGTAGTGTCAATACCGCTGCGCCAACTTCACTAGGCCTGTAACAAAGACCAAACTCCTTATTATAGCTACGTCCCTCTTACCTGGGTTGTACTGCTAAAAGTGAATAGGCAATATAAAAAAAAGATAAATACAAGGCTCATATTGAAAGTGAACAAATGTAACCTTTATAGAAATGGATCTCCTTTTTGCGATAGTACACATCATTGAAATTGTCAAGGTCTGGTTGCTAAGTTGGTAAGCTGTTGGACAGTCAGTGCCTGTGGTGTTGCTTGACAGGGAAACGATTTTGACGATGTTGGTAGATTGGTTTTAGACACTAGTTTACATAACTTTTTTTCATAGGTTTAAGTATCAATTAGATTATATGTTTGTTTACAACTGTAGTTATAAATACGTAGGGTTGAAATGTCTCGTTTTCTGCGACTTCTTTACTTTCAACAAAATAAATAAATGGCTTTTGGAAATAATTAAGATCCTGAGTCTAATGCTCAAAACATTTCCAGTTGAAGAGCACATCACGCTGCAATAGTTCCAAGGTTTAAATAACCAATGACCTTGTTTTTTCAAACTCATCGTTAAATTTCATTTTCTATTTTGCTACTCACCGTATCCACTTATCAGGCAGAACAATCCTGTCCTTATATTCCTGCCGACAATGTGTTCTGACAGAATCAACAATAGCCGTGTCGATCCCGTCAGGACACACGCATGCGTATCTGATACCCTGGGTTGTTACATCCGGGGCACTCTGTAATACGTAAACACTTAAATTACCATTAGCATTCCTTCATATTTTATGTAATTAATAGTATGGTTATAGACATAGCTAATCGCAAATAATACAATAAGTACGACTGGTTTCCTCAAGAACAGTATTCATGAATTCATGTCAGTTCGTAAACCATATGACACCAATGCGCGTGTAATAATCTGAGTATCATCTGACAGTGTAGTAACGTACAAATAAAACACGACTTACCGCTAAAGACCTTGTGTAACCGATGATTGCATGTTTCGAAGCAGCGTAGACAGGGACAAAGTAGTACGGATGGTAGCCTGAAAATATCAAATCTTGTAAACGGTTGTATACAGGATTTCATGCTATTTGAAATAAACCTGCAGCAGCAAGCATTTGGAATAAGGCCCGCTTGAAAATCAATAGAATAATACTATAATTGGTGTATATTGTATTTTTCTTAAATACACCAAATGAAAGTCAATAGGGCTGATATGTTATTCTCACTAGAGATAGATATGTTAGGACACTTATTTCCCACTAGGGATTCAAATCGATGATAATATTACTTGTCAATAGTTATTGATATCAATGAAAACGCTATTTGTCACTTGTGTTTTTATAATATAAAACACATTATTTATCACTAGTGATTGTATAAAATAAAACACATTATTTGTCACCAGTAGCGATGAATTCAATGAACAACATTTTTCACTAACGATGATATCAATACAACATTATTTGTCACTAGTGATTAATATCAATGAAACACATTGTTTGTCACTAGTGATTAATATCAATGAAACACCTTATTTGTCACTAGGGATGATATCAATTAACAACATTAATTGGTCCCTATGGATGATATAAATGAACATTATTTGTCACTAGTGATTATTAAAAATGAAACACATTGTTTGTCACTAGTGATTTATTTCAATAACCAACATTATTTGTCACTAGCGATTATATCAACGAATAACATTATTTGTCACTAGCAATGATGTCAATGAAAACTATATTATCACAGGGATTTATATAAAATGAACAACATTATTTGTCACTATTGATGATATCAATGAAAAATGTATTTGTCACTGGTGATGAAATCAACAAAACAACATCATTTGTCACTAGTGATTAATATCATTTTCAAAGAAAGCAAAAAAGTGTTTTACTTTATTGTATTTGAAGATTTCAATTCTACTAACCTGTAACTGACGCCATATTGATGATAACTCCCCCCTGTCCCCCTTTATCCTTCCTCATGTTGGTGATAGCCAGCTCTGTACCGTGTATCACTCCTTTCTAAGAAGTGGAAAACATATATTGACCTACCTTATACCGTGTTGTCAGTGACCATTTTTCATAACATTTTTATTTGCTGAAACACTTGAAAGAATAAAATAAACAAGAAAGCACAGATAAAATAAATATTTTGATAGAGTGAACATTCACCAAAACGTAAGTGTGTAAGGTAAAGCCCAACTCACACTACGCACGATCACAATACGATAACATTACGATTCTATCGTACTGGTGTCGTAATCGGAATCCACGCCGCTACTAGCTGAAATATTGCCGAAGCAGCGCGAAACAAAACTGGATTAGACTAAAATTCGGAACAATGATATTTAAAACAGCTATTTGCCAAAACAATTTAAAGAATACAATCAATAGGTAAGAACAGATAACAAAAAATCTCTTAAACAATAAAAATTTACCATAACATAAGTTTGTAAGGTAAAGCCCAACTCAACTTTCACTCCTTTCTGGGGTAACACGACACGTTTCATATCAAATATCAAAATCTTCAATGAAAGTCACTACAGTACGGTTTTAGCAATACAAAGCAGTATCTTGAAAGGGAAATTATATATATTTATCATTATCTAGCTCTGTACCGTGTGTCATTCCGTTTCTGAAGCATTGCAAGTTTTTTTAATGTGAAGCTGCTTTATAAAAAGCATAAAAAGCAATCAGAACGATCATCCCATTTTATAACCGCCGCTAATGGCTGAAATAACGGCCCAGTTGAACATTGACTCACTCGCTCAATAGTTTTACTACCCAATTGTGTGCCTGCTCTTACTTCAAATATATGTTTTACGGTTAATGAAATTAAATTAAAGAAGGGTTATTGCACAATGCAACTATAACTTGTATAAAATCAGGTTATTTGCTAAGTATAAAGCTCCTATGTTGAATTCACTGTTTCGGAGCTTGTAAGATAGCATGCGAATGTGTATCGTACGTTTGTGATTTCCGGATGACGACTATTTCCCAACGTTTCTTTGATGATCACGCATATAGCTTGTAAAACTAAGCTGATGGATGAATATGAGGTTGTTTCTTGAGTTTTGTTTATCGAAAAGTGTACCTTCAGCAGCTAATTAACAATTAAGCATGTCTCACTTACAAGATTGACATCCAATGTTCTATTCCAATCCATTTCGTTGATGATGCCGGCATTGTTGATCATCACATCTATGTTCCCAAAGGTGTCCACTGCTTTCTTGAAGGCCTCTTGTTTCCATAGAAAAAAAATCAATTTGTTATTCAATATGACAATAACATTATAAGTTATACCATTCAGAGGCGGGGTACTTGGGGAGATGTCAGCCTCGAGCTTGGCGTTATGCGACGAGCCGAAGGCGAGTTGCATAACACCAAGCGAGAGGCTGATATCTCCCCAATATAGCCCTCCTCTGAATAGTATAACGAATTTATCTTACCGAATGTTTAAACAAAACGCATATAATATGAAGATAAAGATAAACGTTAACTGCGTTAACTATTTGACGATAGTTTGTTCAAAGCTACATATCGGTTGATCAGAAGTAACCAGCTTGATCATGTGTTCGAGGTAACATACATTGTATACTTCAAGACGCTCGATCTGCACGCTGTTTTCATGCTTTTTATGTGCCGGGGTATAAATGATTTATCACCCCGCTCAAGAGGGGGATATCAGTATTTATCCAGGGTCATGTGGACCAATCAGAGATCGAGATTCTTACATGAGGTAGGATTAAATGCCATAGCACACTCGTAGCGTCGATGATAAGCTTTATTTGTTGATTTTGGAGCTAATTAGCGTTCTTTAGCGTTATAAAATTGAGATTCAAATCCGCAAACATGTTACCAAAGTAACATGTTTCAACTGAGTGTTGTTATAGCCATATACTCATGACATCATACATATAAAGTGGTTTGCCCCTTGAATCTATTTCTTTTGGGTTGTGTTATAGCCATATACTCATGACATCATACATATAAAGTGGTTTGCCCCTTGAATCTATTTCTTTTGGGTTGTGTTATAGCCATATACTCATGACATCATACATATAAAGTGGTTTGCCCCTTGAATCTATTTCTTTTGGGTTGTGTTATAGCCATATACTCATGACATCATACATATAAAGTGGTTTGCCCCTTGAATCTATTTCTTTTGGGTTGTGTTATAGCCATATACTCATGACATCATACATATAAAGTGGTTTGCCCCTTGAATCTATTTCGTTTGGGTTGTGTTATAGCCATATAGTCATAACATCATACATATAAAGTGGTTTGCCCCTTGAATCTATTTCTTTTGGGTTGTGTTATAGCCATATACTCATGACATCATACATATAAAGTGGTTTGCCCCATGAATCTATTTCTTTTGGGTTGTGTTATAGCCATTTACTCATGACATCATACATATAAAGTGGTTTGCCCCTTGAATCTATTTCTTTTGGGTTGTGTCATAGCCATATACTCATGACATCATACATATAAAGTGGTTTGCCCCTTGAATCTATTTCGTTTGGGTTGTGTTATAGCCATATAGTCATAACATCATACATATAAAGTGGTTTGCCCCTTGAATCTATTTCTTTTGGGTTGTGTTATAGCCATATACTCATAACATCATACATATAAAGTCGTTTGCCCCTTGAATTTATTTCGTTTGGGTTGTGTTATAGCCATATACTCATAACAACATACATATAAAGTGGTTTGCCCCTTGAATTTATTTCTTTTGGGTTGTGTTATAGCCATATACTCATGACATCATACATATAAAGTGGTTTGCCCCATGAATCTATTTCTTTTGGGTTGTGTTATAGCCATATACTCATGACATCATACATATAAAGTGGTTTGCCCCTTGAATCTATTTCTTTTGGGTTGTGTTATAGCCATATACTCATGACATCATACATATAAAGTGGATTGCCCCTTGAATCAATTTCTTTTGGGTTGTGTTATAGCCATATACTCATGACATCATACATATAAAGTGGTTTGCCCCTTGAATCTATTTCTTTTGGGTTGTGTTATAGCCATATACTCATGACATCATACATATAAAGTGGTTTGCCCCTTGAATCTATTTCTTTTGGGTTGTGTTATAGCCATATACTCATGACATCATACATATAAAGTGGTTTGCCCCTTGAATCTATTTCGTTTGGGTTGTGTTATAGCCATATAGTCATAACATCATACATATAAAGTGGTTTGCCCCTTGAATCTATTTCTTTTGGGTTGTGTTATAGCCATATACTCATGACATCATACATATAAAGTGGTTTGCCCCATGAATCTATTTCTTTTGGGTTGTGTTATAGCCATTTACTCATGACATCATACATATAAAGTGGTTTGCCCCTTGAATCTATTTCTTTTTGGTTGTGTCATAGCCATATACTCATGACATCATACATATAAAGTGGTTTGCCCCTTGAATCTATTTCGTTTGGGTTGTGTTATAGCCATATAGTCATAACATCATACATATAAAGTGGTTTGCCCCTTGAATCTATTTCTTTTGGGTTGTGTTATAGCCATATACTCATAACATCATTCATATAAAGTCGTTTGCCCCTTGAATTTATTTCGTTTGGGTTGTGTTATAGCCATATACTCATAACAACATACATATAAAGTGGTTTGCCCCTTGAATTTATTTCTTTTGGGTTGTGTTATAGCCATATACTCATGACATCATACATATAAAGTCGTTTGCCCCTTGAATCTATTTCTTTTGGGTTGTGTTATAGCCATATACTCATAACATCATACATATAAAGTGGTTTGCCCCTTGAATCTATTTCGTTTGGGTTGTGTTATAGCCATATAGTCATAACATCATACATATAAAGTGGTTTGCCCCTTGAATCTATTTCTTTTGGGTTGTGTTATAGCCATATACTCATGACATCATACATATAAAGTGGTTTGCCCCATGAATCTATTTCTTTTGGGTTGTGTTATAGCCATGCCATTTACTCATAACATCATACATATAAAGTCGTTTGCCCCTTGAATTTATTTCGTTTGGGTTGTGTTATAGCCATATAGTCATAACATCATACATATAAAGTGGTTTGCCCCTTGAATTTATTTCTTTTGGGTTGTGTCATAGCCATATACTCATGACACCATACATATAAAGTGGTTTGCCCCTTGAATCTATTTCGTTTGGGTTGTGTCATAGCCATATAGTCATGACACCATACATATAAAGTGGTTTGCCCCTTGAATCTATTTCGTTTGGGTTGTGTCATAGCCATTTACTCATGACGTCATATATATATGAAGTCGTTTTTTCTCCTTGATTTTAGCTAGTTTCCACCAAAACTACTTAGGTAGGACTGTCCCTTACAGTTTACCTTCACTCACCTTTAAGATCCTCAGCGCGGCTCACATCGCACCTGATAAAGATTGCTTTGTCAGGACCAAAAGCCTCATTAAATGCAGCTGTTTCCTTCGCACCATTTTCCTCGTCAATATCAGTAACAACAACCTTTCAAATAAAATTGCTATATGTTTAAATAGTTGATTTTAATTATTGATAGATAAATGATTTGAAAAGTTATAAATCCTTAAAATCCTGAGGTTGTTATTAGGGAACCTAAACAGCTACTTTTTCATTTTTAGCAAAAGTCATGTAATATTTTCAATTTTACGTTCACAGGCCATCTCGATACAAAGTATAATTCACTTTAATAACATCTTATTACAAACTCATGCTGCACAAAATCGAATCAGATGACCATTTGCTTTTGATAATACCACCAATTATCATTCGATATTGACGACTTAAAGAAAGTTTGGATAACATTGCTGTCGTTGTAGCAGATTTCTTTACGTATTGGTAGTTACTTTGCCTCAATAATGTTTTCATAGTAATATTTATTTTTAATATTATGATTATGATTAAATCAATACTGAATGTTTGAATCAGTGGAGACAGGCATATTTTTATGGAACTCAGGCTAATAATTTTACTAACATCAATGTGTGCAACAATGTTTTAATATTTGCCTACTTCCTTACACTCGATGTTGGATTTCAAACAATGATCTTCCCATCCATTTTCGAACTCCTGCATCAGTGTTAAATTAACAAAAGCGATGACGTACATAATTGTTTTTGCAAAGCTGAACTCAAATGAATACTTTCCATATAATGTCTTTTTCAGAAATAAGATTGAAAGGCGGAAGCCTACGGAAGCATCCTTGTGCCACAGTCATATTTTTTATCCCCTAATTAGGACATACAATGACCAAATTAGGACTTAATCATCGCCCAATAATGACTATCACATAATTAGAAGATACTAAGTCCTAATTAGGAGATGCTAATTCCTTATTAGAAGATACTTAGTCCTAATTTGTTATATTTTCTAATTAAGTCCTAATTATGAGATAGCTATGTCCTAAGTAGGACTTAGTATGTCCTTATTAAGTGTTAACTAAGTCCTAATTAGGGGTTATTTATCTCCTAATAAGGAGTTAGTAACTCCTAATTATGAGATACTAACCTCTTAATTACTAGGAGGTAAGTCTTAGTATCTCCTAATTAGGTGATAGTATCTCCTTTTTAAGTGATAGCATCTCCTAATGAGGAGATGTATTTTTTTGGCTGTGGCTGTAGAAGCGTCAATGCCAAACAAATCTGTCAAAATCGTAGCGACGAAGTCAGTATAGCCCATATACAGTATTATTGACATCTGTTACGGGGTGCACTTGATTTGCTTACCTACTGAGCAGCCGGTGTGTCGCAGAATGGTCGGCTTCACGACTGTATTCCTCGTAGAATTAATATATTGCAACACGACAGGGAAGATTGATAGAAGTTATGAACTATTTGTTAGGCGAAAACAAATAGACCATGACCTAAATATAATACCACATAAACCGTGAATGTGACAAACATCACCTATGTATTCTGCTTTTGTATTGTGATGGAAATCTGACTTTATTAATGACAATAAATAAACTAAAAGTCTCACCTCTTGTGCTTGATACGAAAAACCACCCCGACCGTGTACGCAACCGACCTTGCCGGTTAATATCTATACTGACCCAGATTTAGTTTTTGCAATCTAACCGTCTAGGAGGTTATCTCTTTGAAGATATATTGTGCTGTATCATGTAAGTAAACTAACTAGCAGAATATAAGTGACATTGTTTTGATAGTGATATTTACATTTACAACTGTACTCAAGCTATACTTATATAATTAAGGAAACAAACCACTAAAACGTGTCATTGTTACAACAAGTTCTGCACTTTAAAAGCAAAGCAGAGATTAATTATTTTCCTTTTTATTGTTTTTCAGAAGTTTAACAAAATATGTTACAAAATTAAAGACGACTGCTTCAAATTAATGAAATGTATTTATCGAGGCATGTACATCTGGGAGCTTAGGGGTACTAAAAAGTAAATCGTTGCTTTCCATATATAAGGAATGTCATGTTGACAAACATTGAACGTAAATTAATGTTTTACTAAACAAATTCGCTGTGAGGTTGATGTAAAGTAACTTTGATATCGAGATTGCGTCATGATATTGGGGTCATTAATGCGATGTTTCCTGCTTGACGATGTCAAAACATTGTAATATTTGAATATACAGCTTTGGATAATTGGTGTCTGCTGATAAGAGTAACAAGTATTCAAGGCTTGACTATCGTTATTGACAAAGGAAGTATATAAATGAACAGACATCATGAAAATATTTTATATCAATATTTACAGTAAACATCGTGTAAGAAGCACTTGATGCCCCTATTTCACTACAAGTACGAAAGGTTTACGAAGATTTTTAGCTTTCCATGTTGAACCCCTCCGAATTATTTACGAATTGTTCAAGAATTTTGTACGAAAAAGATACCACATCAAGAATGATGTTTTTCTTTATTTTAAAAGTCGAACGAGCTGTACTTCTCTGTTATAAGCCTCTGATTTCCAACGACAGTATGCCTATCTCCGTTCTACCATAACCACGATTTAAATTTGAACTATATTCTTTCGCATTGACCCGGATGTGCTGTGTCATGTAAATATTCATAATTTCAAAATATACATATATCCTAATAAAAAAAAGTTCAGGTTTCAATAACGTATCGAGATCAACAATGAACACGACCTTTGACCCTGTCCAGCTTAACAACGTTATCTCTACCCTGGTCACCGACTGGCTAGGAGACATTGGCTAAGATAGTCCGAACACCTACCACTTAGGGATGACCTTTTGCAACATTGGGTTCATAAAAAGTAAGTTCATATAGCTAGGTTTATGCCAATGTTAAGCGTACTCTGCTCCATGCGTACCCCTATGAGGATATTCTTGGTGAGGTGAGTTCTAAATATGGATCATCCTAGAGTAGTCCTCGAACGTAACTGAGCTGCAATATTTATTTATTTCAATATGCTAATGGTAGCTGGGTTCTGAACCTCAACTGGAGTAATCTAGCTCAACTAACAATCGGGCACTATAAATATTCTTTCGACGAGTACTTTACAGTTGTTGTGATAGTTTAAGACAATGGATAATCGTCAGCAATAGTGATATTTTCATACCAATGATACTCGTCAGCAATAGTGACATTTTCCTACCATTGAATCTCGTCAGTAATGGTTATACTTTCATACAATTGATTCTCGTCAGCAATATTGATACTTTTATACAATTGGTACTCGTCAGTAATAGTGACATTTTTATATCAATGATACTCGTCAGCAATATTGACATTTTCATACCATTCAAACTCGTCAGCAATAGTATTATTTTCATACCATTGATAGTCTTCGGCAAAAGTGGTATTTTAATAACATTTAAACTCGTCAACAACAGTTATACTTTCATATCATTGAGTCTCGTAACCAAAAGTAATAATTTCATACCATTGATTTTCGTCCAACTCGACATTATGCAATTTAACATCCCTTTTTAAGTACAAACAGCGGTGATTGGGCAGGATGCAGCTGACAAACAAGGTGGTGTTTGTGACGGGCGGGGCACACGGTATTGGGAGTGCTTGTGCTAAGGCGGTGCTAGAGAAAGGTGCTAAGGTATGTTGCTAAGGTGATATTTAGTGGATCAAGGTAAACTGATAAAAAAAGTCTTTTTTTCAGATTATTGTTTGTGTTGAGATTGCAATGTCACAATTTTCTCACTGAGAATAACATTATATTAATTTCGTTTCAAATAAAAATTTGAGTTTCTACATTGAAATATGACCCTGTCAGATTACATCTTTCATGTTGATACGTAGAACTTAACATATTTAGTAGTATAATATATTAGTAAGTATATTAGTAAATATTAGTATTATGAAGTAAATATAAGTAGAAGTTATCATAATAGTTTTATTGATAGACTAGTAGAAGTAACAGTAGAAGTTGAAGTAGTTGTACAAGTAGTAGAAGTAGTAGCAGTAGAAATAGTAGTAGTAGTAGTAGTAGTAGTAGTAATAGTAGTAGTAGTAGTAGTAGTAGTAATAGTAGTAGTAGTAGTAGCAGCAGCAGCAGCAGTAGTAGTAGTAGTAGTAGTAGTAGTAGTAGTAGTAGTAGTAGTAGTAGTAGTAGTAGTAGTAGTAGTAGTAGTAGTAGTAGTAGTGGTGGTAGAAGTAGCAACAGATTGAAGATGAAGAAGTTTTTACCCTGTAGCAATATTACTAAGCAATTGTGAGTAGTGATTAATTGTAAAATAAAACATTCATTTAAGATGCTAAAAGAAACAAAATGTAATAGTATCTATTCTCTATTCAAATTTTCCCTTTTAATCCAATTGTATCTAACTATTTTCTTTTAATTCAACCATTTCATTCAGTCAAGTCTGTCATTCCACAGGTAGTGTTAGCAGACATTGATGAAGGAAATGGCATAAAACAAACTGCTGTGTTTAAAGAGGAATTTGGGGAGGACAGAGTGTTGTTTATGAGATGTGATGTTAGCAGAGCCGATGATTTCAAAGGTTTGTATCCATTTTACAAATAATACTTTCCGAATGCAATAAACAAACGTTTATTGTAAACAGACAATTCTCAACTCATTTGATGACATTACAAGGCATAAACAATTAAATAAGTGTTTGATTAATCTGGGTAATAGCATGTATGTGTAAAATTTGAATGACATTGAGTATTTTACTAATCTTATTCTCATTGCAAATGCTGCACTTACATCACCCCACTTACGAGATATATCTACACTGTGAATTTCTCTTTTTCTCAATCTTGGTGAAGACTTTAATTTTGTTTTTAAGTGTTAACTCAATAACTTATAAGTGATAAACATATCCCTTGAGTTTAACATATTTACATGTATTTTAACGAGTTTTCAAAACGTTTTCGAACAATCAATATTATAACATTCTCAATACTAATTTGAAATGTTTAAACTAGAAGCGTTTACGTATTTAACCATTGATTTTAAAGGGCAGTAGCATTTTCTTGAAAATTTTATATTTTGAAGTTTTCACTGATAGTTGTATCTAATGCTAAATGCATTATTCTAATACTGTCCATTGGCGGCCATTTTTGTGTGAACAGCTCTAACTCATTTTTTCTAATAAAAAGGAATCGCCTGATTGAACATTACATTATATATTTGATTTATTACTGCTTTGTTAAGTTTAAATATATTGTCTTTCAATATGAACCATTTATTTTGATTTTCCTGACATCATTTTATATTTCCTCTAAAAACGTGCTACTGCAACTTTAAACATCATACTTAATAATTTGATTTTTTAAACATGAAGCATTAAATGATCGCTTTAAACAACCCTTTCATTACATTGAATTTCGTATTTTTCAAAGAAGTGTTTGATAAACCTATTGAAGATTTCTGAAACAGGTTTCTTTCTTTAAACCAGAGAAGCTTAACAAAGCTGTTGAAGAATTTGGGAACATCGATGTAGTCATCAACAATGCTGGTGTCGTAGACGAGTCGAAGTGGACGAGAACGTTGGATGTCAATCTTGTATGTACAGAATCTTTAAAGGGGCAGTAGCACGCTTTTAGAGGAAATATAAAATGATGTTTATATTTTGATTTTTTTACTGATATGTATACTGTTTTATGACACATTTTTTCCAGTGACGAGGTTCCAAAAGTTTGTCTTAAATGGCAAACTTCTTTTCCCTATGTTAATCTTAGGTGGAATACAATATTTTTGAGTTACAGGGCAGGTTTAAAGAGGCAGTAGCACGTTTTAAAAAAAATCGTATTTTCAACTTTTTACTGATTATTGTACGTTAATGTTAAATGTATTATTTTGATAATGTCAAAAATCTCATTAAACAAAGAAATCATCCATTTAGTGAACAAATTATAAAGATTCATTACGAAGTCCATGGCGGCCATTTTGTGTGAACACCTTTAATTCATTTAGTGTAAGAAAAATGAATCGCATGGCTAATATTTACGTTATATATTTAATTATCACTGTTTCATTTAGTCTAAATACATTGTTTTAAAATTAGAACCTTTTTTTTTCATTTTCCTGATATCACCTTATATTTCCCCTTAAACGTGCTACTTCTCCTTTAATACACAGATCCTTTGATATAAAGTGAATGCCATACGAGGTCCTGTTAAATAACTTTTTTATGAAACGATTTAATGGTTTGGTATTTACCGAGCGAAAGCGAAATTCCGATGCCATCCACGAGTTTCATAAAAGTGTTATTAAACTGGACCGAGTTAAGTATTCTATCTATTTCTGGTTTAATAAGCCTTTAACTATACCCGGAATATTAATGTAGTTTGTTTATGATGGTTGTTTTAAATCTTCATTTATTGTTCGAGATTAAAACGTGCTACTGCCCCTTTAAGATATGTCAATATATGTTTTCCTCTTCTCAGAAAGGAGTGATACTTGGTACAGAGCTGGCTATCGCCCACATGAGGAAGGATAAAGGGGGACAGGGGGGAGTTATCATCAATATGGCGTCAGTCGCTGGTGAGTGTTGATTTCCCACGTGAAGAAGAATAAAGGGGAATTGGCGGAGTTACTCAATATCTGCGGTTTTAAGCGTGTTCCTTAATCTCTTCATATTTCGTTTCGTTTTGGTTATATAAAATAAAGAAACAAGAAAGCACATTTTAAAGTAGTATATTTTATTGTACATTCAATTCTTTTGAATTCAAGAAATACATAATGTTAGCTTATTTTCATTGATCTACAATCTTTATTGCATAGCATCTGGTTATAACGTCGTAGATAGAAAGGTTTTCAATGTTTGAAACTTTAGTCAAATTGTTTCTATCATTATTCTATCTTATTCATTTCAGGGTACAGTCCATTCTTCGTCTTCCCAGTGTATGCAGCTACTAAACATGGTGTCATTGGGTACACAGGGTCATTGGCTGTAAGTGTATTCATATCTTATTTTACCATGGAACTTATAAAATACCATGGCATTTTTTTTAGATAGTTGTATGAATTCTTTTTATAAACAAATTATCTTTATACTTCAGGTTTTATAAATATGTAATTTAATCTACCTAATTATCTGTCGAATGTGCCACAATTTGGGTGGTCAACCTGAGACTAGCGGTACCGGTCCAAAATTGTACCGTACAGCATTTTAATCATACGATGTAAGCTCTTTTTTCTTTACATAGTAAAATGTCTTTGCAAAAGGTATCCTTTTGATTTTTTGAATAAGCATCCCAAGTTAACTACATTGTTGTGAATCGTGCATATCAATTTGTTTTATTCAAGTCATTGGGGTTATACAGGTTTTGTGTACTTCTCTTAAGGGTCAAACATCTATTTCGTCATGAAATTTTGATAGAGGAAAAGCAATTGCTTGGCTGAGGATTGTTTGAACACAGAAGCATGTTAAATCCACAGAGTGGCAGAATTAACCATCATGTAGGCACACAATGATTTCTAACTTAATCAATATCGTTTTGCTTACGTTTGACCATGAAGAAATTTCAGTTCAAAACAGCATCAGCATCGTAAGGATTTTGCACAAAGAAAATGCACATGACATTGAGACCTTTATATAAGTCACTGACCACTATTCGTTTTGTCGATGCATACAGTTCAATCGACCCTTGTTTTGAGGAAACGATGAATTGCGTATGTTTTCAGGAGACTGTCATTCGTCAGAATATAGGGTGTGGTTTGTAATTTGTTTTAATATGACATATGATCGTTACATTGTTTTTGTCGTCAGGATATAGTGAACCAAATCTAAAAAAGATTTCTGCCTAAAAGTTAGTTTCATATTTTTTCAATGCATAGAAAAACCTCAGTCAGAAAATAGTTTTGACTCATAACTTTTTTTGATTTGTACCGCTTGGGGGCCACAAATCGTTTATTTACTTATATAATATCTGCCTACAAAACAGAAGGTATTCCCATGAAAACAAACTTTCTTCGCTAAATCAAATATCAATACACTCAATATTCCACTCTAGATCAAGTTGTCTATGAGCTTGCAATTTTTAGGGTTGTTTAGTCGTCAACAATTTTTGCTATATTGCAGAGTGCTCCGGATGTGGCAACTCAAGGCATCAGATACGCATGCGTATGCCCGGAACTAGTTGCTACGTATCCAGACGTTCTTGAAGAACTGAAAAAGAACTGTCGACAGGAATACCGTGAAGATATGCCAATGTTGATGCCAAGGACTCTGTTAACGTAAGTTGTAAGATAAGTTATACGTGTGAAAGATTTAAATTCCCATGATATTGAAAGTGTCAATGTTCAGTGGGTGAGTTTTAGCTATAGGGAACAGCGAAAAGCTATAGAGTATGGGTTACATGAAGGTATCCGGTCAATTATATGCTTATTTTTGGGTACAGTGATATATGGCAGTGTTGATATTTACAAAGAGATTTAATATGTATGCACTGTTTTTCATAGATTATATAAAGTTGAATTTTGGTTGATGTTATTGGAGACTTGGATACCGATAAAAAGGGTTCAATTTGGAAATAATTACTATAAATTATCAATATATTTTACTTAACCTTATAATACAAGTAAATTGTCTAAACAGACCCAGTCAAGTTGGCAGTGCCGTGGTATGGCTGATTAGAGATATTTAATATGTATAAATTTTTGTTCATAGATAATGTAAAATTGAATTTTGCTTTGTTTTAGGAGACTTGGATACTGCTAAAAAGGGTTCAAATTGGATATAATTGCTGAAGTGTTTTAATAGTTTATCAATGTGGTTACTTTCACCTTATTGATTCAAGATTCAAGATGTTTTATTTGTAGAAAGATCAGAGACCCAAAGTACAAATATGATTACAGAGTTACCTTTTTTTGGTTTTATAAACTTTTATATTAATACATATTTATTGGATTTTGCAAATTTAAAAAAAACATGTAATCTTTCGAAAGACAAAAGTTTGAAACATTATCCTTATTACCAATTTTACAATTTGGGATGAAACGCTCTCTCTCTCTCTCTTTAACAAAGTATACACTTCATTACACTATTACACTATTTCATTTACCTGTATACAAGTAAATTGTTTTTAACAGACCCAGTCAAGTTGGCAGTGCCGTGGTATCGCTGGTTGAAGACAACGAGTGCAACGGTGCCCTTCTGGAGGTATCTGCAAAATTGGGGCTCGTCAGACGAAAACTAGTTGCAGAGTCCTTATAGTGTTTCTAAGAGACGATTTGATGTGTAACAAGTGACTCAGCATATGGAGGACTCCAAAGTTTCAAAGCTTGAACTGTACTGTTAATGTGACTTTTATAACAGTCCATAGTAAGGGATTTGTGGTTCGGGTACTATTGAAGATAACTTGTGTGATCAAACATATAAAAATCTTACAACTGTTCACTATCTGAATGACATTTATCTCTAATGAATTCAACTTTGTGAGCTGTGACGATCCACAGGGACATGTATCGCTTAAATACAGCGTTAGCAGGACATATATACCCATAGACCCTACCCTAATACTATAAGTATTTAAGCGATACATGTCCCTGTGTGCCGATCAACATCTATCAGAGGGGCACTGAATGTAACAACAGCTTAACTGCCATCTTTTTTTTACCTCCATTGTGTGGATGTGGAGAAAAGAGAGTTGGCTGGCTGCTAGTATGGTCATTGCTGGCAGTGTCTGACTCTGAGGGTGGGATTCGAATCCCGCATAGGACTAGGGCCGAAAAAGTACAATAATTTGTACTATCGAAGATGGTGTTATCCCAAATATAACAATGTTTCATTTGTATATCTAAATGGCATTTATCTCTAAAATTGTCCAAAAGTCTGACAGAGGGTTAATATAAGCACTCTACAAGCTAAATTATATCTTGTGTGGCTTTTATCATGCAACGCCTGTCTCACCTCTGAGGATCTTAAAGTGACACAGAGTATCTTTCTTAAAATTTTATTTGGTTTTGTTAAGCTACAAAATATCTAATATGCTGATTGAAGTTCATATCTCATCACTGGACTTGCAAATACATCCATGTATGCATAATATCTCTAAAATGCTTGATTTTATGGAACAATCAAGAAAACATCTCAAATACGTTTAATATTCAAAATTATGCATCCAATTAATCTACCTATTAGTTACAATACCTAATAAACACTATCGAATCGAATATATCTTCCTCTCAGCTTGTGACAAGGTTTCACAATTACGTTTGGCGAATTTGCGCGCGCCACTCTAGCCACATTGTCCGGTTTTCGATCAAAATCCCGACTTTGAATGGCCGTATTTTCACTCTAATGTACTGATTGACCTTTAACTTGTTTTTTCAGTAACAGTTAGTGGTTCCCGATGTAATAACATCGATTTCAAAATTTGACATACATGTATGTGATCCTATCAACATACTCTGTGTCTATTGAATGTGAATACAAGATACCTTATACTAATTGATTACATTAAATTTGGTGATTAACTGCTCTTGCGCAAGAGCTATTGAAGAAATATTGCTGGTTGCGTTGGGAACTGCTTTTAGATATCATGTGTGTTGATGAAATCACATATACCATTTGTCGGCATTGAACAGATAAGCCCTGGTCGTTATTGAACAGTATCACAATATGGCCCTAAAGATAAATTTCTCGAAATCTGATTTGTCACATCGTCGAAAATGAATAACTACTGTAGAGAGAAAACATTCTTAAAGGGGCAGTAGCACGTTTTTAAAAGGGATATAAGGATATGTCAGGGAAATGGAAATAAATGGTTCCAATTGAACATTGACAATGTATTCAAACTAATTAAAGCAGTAATAAATGAAGTATAGCATAAAATATCCCAGCCATGCGATGCATTTTTCTTACTGATCATTAAAAAATGGGCGCCAATGGACTCTATGCGAAGATCTATAATTTGATCTCTGACTATTGATGATTGGTTTGTGTAATGAGACTTTTGACACTATAAAAAACATATTAAGCATAAACGTACAATTATAAGTGAAAATTTAAAACATTAAATTTGAAAAAAACCGGGCCTTTGCTTCTTGAAGAGTAATAAATTCATTACTTGGTGTTTTGAAATGGTGTAAGACCCTTGTAGATTTCGTATATATTTTCTACAAGGGTCTAACAGTCCCGTACAAACTTTCAAAAGACCGTGTCACTGATATGATCGGTTTCAAAGGATTTGTAAAGGCATAAAGGCAGTTAAGTTTCTGATCGAAAACCGATCAAACGCCAATTGAATGTCCCTTCAATATACTCACTACAAGGATTTAGATTTTATTCGTCGTTATAGAAGTGAATGATAGTCATAGGGTGCTAATTGAATCTTAAACGCGTATTATCATCAGATTTTCATTATGGATTTCAATTGTGACAACATCATGTGTAGAGGTAGTGCAAGGAATGTATGAACACAATTGCTCCGATCACATACTTTATGTTGAATTAATTTTAAAATAAAATTAACCCTTGTACCAAGATATCAAAAAGATTCACGTTTAACACGAACTGCTTTGATAATAGCACAAGTCAAAATACCATGTACATGTAATTTGATTTAGTTTATAGTTCAGAACAAAGTGTGTTTTTTATGAAAAAATTACATACTATTTATTGGTAACTTTATATTTTTATAAAATGTATTTTTGACACGTTTGATAAAACGGGTGCTTTTTTGTTTTTAATTGGAACCTTTCCAGTGAAGGCCATCAATGTACTTTATCTTTAAAACGGATGGACAAACTGTCCATATTTACCAAAACCAAAGGGGAATAAATCTTAAAGTCATGAAGTAAGGAGATTATCAAACAGAACAAACAGAAGACACATCATTTTAGTTTGATATTTTATTTCCCTCAAAGCAGTAAAAAAGAAAACAAGTAGTTACACTAAAAAAACTATAACAAGTGAATCCATAACAAATAACTCCCTCGTGAACAAGCAATCATTCAACATTCAATAAATAAAAATATATTCCTTTTCATCCAATATATACAAATATATACAAACATTCAGCAGTCACCATACATAAATCATACTTATCATAGTCTCGATTTCGAATAGTCTTTATATTGCGGAACATTTACATATGCTGTATTTCACAACAAATGGAGATTATTCAACCATGATAAATGTATGATTGAATATGACATATATAACAAACATGATTATTGGCATCCATGATCAGTGAAACGTGACCCCAAATAAACAATAATATTGATATGAAGAATCTGTTTTGTGAATGTAATGTATAATATATCTGCATTTATGGATTCAGTTTACCCCAGAATTGTGTCTAATGTTAAATGCATTTTCTTACGATAAGTTTTTTTTCAAAACACCTTAGTCCATGTAGAAAATAAATTCAAAATCATCTTCATTATTGAACATATAAAGTTTACAAATTATCGGAAACAATAAATTTCTTGATCCTAGAGGTACGACACCACAATGAGACATAAAACCTGATTCAAATTCAGTAAAAACAATAAATCAAAATCAACAGGTCGGATCATTCTTATAATGCTTGTATGCATATTGAAACACATTTGACATTTGAAATTCCATCACGATGTAACAACAACTTAAAACCATTTATTATTGTTCATCAGTTGTAACGCACATTCACGTTCATATAATATGACCCAAGACAACTAATTCATGGAATATTTATATCATTATAACAGGAATGTAAAATTATCCACTTACTATTCTAATCATTATTTTAGAGTACTTGCTTTGCATTCGACATGATGTTTTTAAGTAAATTCCTTAACATTTACATTTTGGAAAGCATTGTTCTTCCTAGTAAGTCAACTCTGGAGTTATATTGTAAAACGATTCCTGAATATAGCCATCGTGGATGTCAGTGTTTTTCCTAGGATATCATTGTAAGTATCAGTGTTTTCCCTAGGATCTCATCGTAGATGTCAGCGTTTTCCCTAGGATCTCATTGTGGATGTCAGTGTTTCCCTAGGATCTCATTGTGGATATCAGTGTTTCCCTAGGATCTCATTGTGGATGTCAGTGTTTCCCTAGGATCTCATTGTGGATGTCAGTGTTTCCCTAGGATCTCATTGTGGATGTCAGTGTTTTCCTAGGATCTCATTGTGGATGTCAGTGTTTTCCTAGGATCTCATTGTGGATGTCAGTGTTTCCCTAGGATCTCATCGTAGATGTCAGCGTTTTCCCTAGGATCTCATTGTGGATGTCAGTGTTTCCCTAGGATCTCATTGTGGATGTCAGTGTTTCCCTAGGATCTCATTGTGGATGTCAGTGTTTTCCTAGGATCTCATTGTGGATGTCAGTGTTTTCCTAGGATCTCATTGTGGATGTCAGTGTTTTCCTAGGATCTCATTGTGGATGTCAGTGTTTCCCTAGGATCTCATTGTGGATGTCAGTGTTTCTCTAGGATCTTATTGTGGATGTCAGCGTTTTTCCTAGGATCTCATTGTGGATGTCAGTGTTTCCCTAGGATCTCATTGTGGATGTCAGTGTTTTCCTAGGATCTCATTGTGGATGTCAGTGTTTTCCTAGGATCTCATTGTGGATGTCAGTGTTTTCCTAGGATCTCATTGTGGATGTCAGTGTTTCCCTAGGATCTCATTGTGGATGTCAGTGTTTCTCTAGGATCTTATTGTGGATGTCAGCGTTTTCCCTAGGATCTCATTGTGGATGTCAGTGTTTCCCTAGGATCTCATTGTGGATGTCAGTGTTTTCCTAGGATCTCATTGTGGATGTCAGTGTTTTCCTAGGATCTCATTGTGGATGTCAGTGTTTTCCTAGGATCTCATTGTGGATGTCAGTGTTTCCCTAGGATCTCATTGTGGATGTCAGTGTTTCTCTAGGATCTTATTGTGGATGTCAGCGTTTTCCCTAGGATCTCATTGTGGATGTCAGTGTTTCCCTAGGATCTCATTGTGGATGTCAGTGTTTTCCTAGGATCTCATTGTGGATGTCAGTGTTTCCCTAGGATCTCATTGTGGATGTCAGTGTTTTCCTAGGATCTTATTGTGGATGTCAGCGTTTTCCCTAGGATCTCATTGTGGATGTCAGTGTTTCCCTAGGATCTCATTGTGGATGTCAGTGTTTTCCTAGGATCTCATTGTGGATGTCAGTGTTTCTCTAGGATCTCATTATGGATGTCAGCGTTTTCCCTAGGATCTCATTGTGGATGTCAGTGTTTCTCTAGGATCTCATTGTTGATGTCAGTGTTTCTCTAGGATCTCATTGTGGATGTCAGTGTTTCTCTAGGATCTCATTGTTGATGTCAGTGTTTCTCTAGGATCTTATTGTTGATGTCAGTGTTTCTCTAGGATCTTATTGTGGATGTCAGTGTTTCTCTAGGATCTCATTGTTGATGTCAGTGTTTCTCTAGGATCTTATTGTGGATGTCAGTGTTTCTCTAGGATCTCATTGTTGATGTCAGTGTTTCTCTAGGATCTTATTGGTGATGTCAGTGTTTCTCTAGGATCTTATTGTGGATGTCAGTGTTTCTCTAGGATCTCATTGTTGATGTCAGTGTTTCTCTAGGATCTCATTGTGCATATCAGAACTTTCCCTGGGATCTCATTTCTGGAGTAAAACTGTATTAGTTAACATTATGGATATCAGTGTTCTCCCCGTGACATAACTGTACATGGACATGGTGTATGTTGGAGTTCTTCCTAGGAACTGGCCGTTGAAGTAATGCTGTCAATCGAGTCCTGAAAAACATTGACATTATGGATTTGAGAATTCTCCCTAGGAACTCACAATTGAAGTGTTGTATTACTGTAAGACACCAATTTCTCTTGCTTCTCGTTCCGGTAGGACATGTACACATAAACCACGAAACCTGCAAAGCGATATTTATAAGTTGAAACAATTTTTCGGGTGAGGATCAATTTAACATATTATTGTACAACATTGACTTGTTTGAAAGGTATTTAGAAGTTTGTAAGATGTAATGGGAAAAAAGTTCTATGGATTATAACTTCTTTATTCCAAGGTCGCGACGTTTCGGTGTAGATGTTAACAATTTGATAACGTATTATATACATGGAAACGTCGCAACCTTAGAATAAAGATGTTGTTATAAAAAATGTACATAAAACGTGTTCTCCATTTCAACACGATACATTCGTGCAACAACAATAGGTTTATCTTACATCAAACGATTACCGAACAGTTATGAAGGACGTGTTTGTCAAATTGGTGCTGTAGACAACCTCTCTATGCTTACAAATGACTTTAAAGGGGCAGTAGCAAGGAATATAAGATGATGTCAGGAAAATTAATGGTTCCAATTGAAAGACAATGTATTTAAACTAAATGGAGCAGTAATAATTCAAATATATAACGTAAAGTTTCTTCCATGCGATTCTCTCTTCTTACACAAAATGAATTAAAAGTGTTCACACAAAATGGCCGCCAATGGAATTTATGTCAATCTTTATAATTATTTCTCTGACTATGGATGATTGGCTTGTGTAATGAGATTTTTGACACTGTCAAAGTAATACATTAAGCATTTACTTACATTTCTCAGTGAAAAATTTGGAATATCAAAAAACGTGTTACTGCCCCTTTAAGGCATAAAGCCTCGGTACTCCCGTGACAGGATGAAATATATTTTTAAGGCTACCACACATGACTGGTAATTAAACAATCTATAAGAAAACGACAAGTTCGAGGAAATCCAACTTTGTGCTGAAGGCAACCTCTCCATGCTAACAAATAGCCTTTAAAATCGATAAAACCGATAACGAAATACTAAAAGAAAATATCTCCCATTAACAAAAAGAATTCTCACGTTCTGCCCTGTGGTTAAGTTAACTTCAAACAATTGTCCCAACAACATTCAATTACCCAACAGCTACCAATGACATGCGCATGCGCGACACTTACCAATGAGAAGCCAGCCTGCAAAGAGAGACCAAGTGAAGCCCGTTAATGATATCATCAGATACAGGTTGAAGAAGGTCACCACAACCGGAAGTAGCGGTACAGCCGGGATCCGAAACCCGGAAGTCTGACTGACATGAGGAGGACGGATACATTTCAGTCTTGAGTTTCTTAAGATTTTACATAATCATCGGATATAGCATTATTTGGAAAGTGTCAAAATGTTATAGAAATATATAAAAAGATACTTAACTTAACTTAAAAAAGGGCAGTAGCACGTTTTTAGGGGGTATATAACGTAAAGTTAAGCTATGCGATTTCTTTTTCTTACACAAAATGAATTTAAGGTGTTCACACAAAATGGCCGCTAATGGATTTTAGATGAATCTTCATATTTTGTCCTCTGACTCTGGATAATTGGTTTGTGTAATGAGATTTTGGACACTGTTAAAATAATACATTTAGCATTAACTTACAATTATCAGTGAAAATTTAGAATATAAAATTATCAAAAAACGTGCTACTGCTCCTTTCATATAAACAAATTATCTATTTCATACAACTAATTACGACAAACTTTATAAGAAGTTATATCGACTAGTTCAGGAATCATGTATTTTATATGTGCATCGAAATCTTTGATTGTGATAACAGGAACACACGGGGTTATCAATCATCCATTTCTGTGAGACATCAGCGTTTTTGCTTTTACACTTATATAACATGTTACTGAAATCTAAAACATCCAATGTAAGTTGTGTTATATAACATATATACCTAAATAAGAAGTTTGACATGCATCAACAGCCTTTAACTGTGTTTAATTTATGAACAGTGAGTGAAAGTTGACGCAAACAGGGGAGCTTGTTTACTTTGTGCAGCGATTATCAATATGAAAATTAATCATATCGAAACAACAACTATCCTCAAATATTGATATGCATTCGCGCTACTTGATAAAGTATACATCCTGATAACAGAAGAGCACTTACTGTATTGGCGGAGGCAATTGAGAGTCAGGATTTACATCCATTTTGGATCTGGAGTGAGAAAATCGGTTGTTGTCGCAAAGCTAAGATGGCTGATTACTCACAAAAATGAATAATTGATTACCCCGTGTGAGCTGATGAATATATTAATAATCCTTTTAGTTAGGGTGAAAAATTTCTTTGGTAGTCAAATAAGCATTGACAGAACTATGACAATGACTAAGTAAAAGTATTGAGAATTGTATCAATAATTGACGAATAAAGATCGGAATAATTACAAAAATATTAAACAGGCCTACCAAACAAAACTGCTCTACAGCGCAGAAAATCGTGGAAAAATCCACATTAAATGTGGAAAAAGGAATATAAATATAATCCCTCGACACCAAAACATTAAAATAGGCAACCAAAAACGATAGAATTGTGCCCTATACATGTGTACCAACACATGTGAACATTTTATATTCCAAATAAAACAACAAAGACTGAGAATATAAATAGGAAGGTAAAGCAACCGTATTTTTGGCACTCGCAAATGTAAAAACGCGGTATAGCCTTCTTCTTCAATGTGCGTATGCGTGTGGCTACATTTGCTGGGTTTGCGTTTTTCTTTGCCTATTTTAATGTTTCAGTGTCGAAGCAATATATTTATGTTGCATTTTCCACGTTTAATGTGGACTTTTCCACGTTTTTTCTGCCCAGCAGGGCTGTTTGGTTTGGTAGGCCTGTTAAAGCAATTGTAACTCACGTATTCTGTGGAAGCCGTATGAGAATAAACAAGACCATGACGATGATAAGAAGGAATGGAGTCAAGCAGCAGACGATACCCACGTGACCGGAAATAAAGGTACCAAGAGTTGTCTCCCTTAGTTCCAGCAGCATGCACACAATAACCTCAGACGCAAGCAATAAGCACAACACGCACACAAGCTCTGTTTTAGACAGAGTCTCCCCTAGTGTTGGGGAACGCTTGAGGAGTTTCATAAGTTTAGAAGTTGTTGAGATATTTGAACACTTTGTAGTCTCCTGAACGTCCAAGTATGGCGGAAGGTTGTTCTTTTCACTGTCCAGCTTTTCCTCGTTGAGATCACTTTTTGATTGGAGGGTTGTGTAACTGTTTTCCTCGAATGAGTATCTAGTGATTAGGACACATACTGCTACCAGAACGTAAGCAAGAAGTGTGCCTGGAATAAAGAAGTATTTATGCATAAATGTGCCCACATAAATAGAAAAATTAACTTTGTCTAGTTAATAACACAACTATGATTCTCGACTTTAAAGCTTAATTGTTGTGGAGTAATACATAGGTCGATCAGGTATTAAGGTTTATTGAGAATGATGGTATATTTATGATGGTTATTTTAAGGAGGTTATATATATATTGAGCTAGAAGTTTGTAATGAATAATGACTATACGTCTGCCATCAACTTGAGTTCCTTGTATATATGTATGATATGTAGTAGATAATTATAACAGTGCCACAAAGAGGCCCTGGGTTAAAATAAAGAAACTGAGATTTTCATATTTTGCAATTAGATATTTAATCTAAAATCATTTCCAGCAAAATTTCGAAAAAAGCGGATAAAAAGGTTATTTTATAAACATTTTATTTTTCATTTTTGACCATTAAGCGATAACGAGTTTGTTAGTCAGGTATTTATATTCATGAACATCATTTTCATAATTAAGTAAGTAATGGGCTTACTTTTTAACTCCTCCACATTTCATAAGTATTTTGTAAGTCTAACTGAAGTTAACACATAAAAATTATATTTACTGTCATTTTGCTTGTAATGTGACAACCCTTTGTCCAGCAACTGTTAGTAAATGTGTACTTACCTAGAAGGACCAGCTCTATAAGTATATCAAGGTTAACACTGACAGCCAGCACGGCAGCGATAAATCCAGAAATGATTGTTGCTAGCTTCGGTGTCTTCCGCTTGGGGCAGATATGACCGAGGCGCCTGTTGGGTAGAATTTTGAGCATTTATAATTCATATTTTAATTATTAACTATCTCGTACTCGTTTTGTCCCTTATTTTAATGATGAAGATGCTCATAAATGTATTCTTGTTGCTTCTGCAGGTTCCTTGTCGGCTTAATATATGTGAAGAGCATGGGATACTACCTTACAAATGGCGTTTTTTTAGAAATAAAACATATACCGTAAATGCTTAATTAGACGGCAGGCGTTTATCTATATTCAAACTTACTAAACAATATGCATCTATTCAGGGCGAGCTTTTTTTCCATAAAAAAATATAATATTTTTGTGCATCTTTATATGTATCTTGAATGAACCAAACATATTGACCTGAATATAAGTCCATCCTTAGCCATAGCAAAGAGCACGCGTGGCAGAGGAAATAAAGATCCGAAAGTTGCGGCGAACAAAGCGCAGATAGCTCCAACAGAAACGATGAACTTGGCATTGGTCCAGCCAACAGCCCCGAACATGTATATCATAGCCGAGTTGTTGTGAAGGTCAGTGTAGGGGAGGACGAGGTTGAGACAGATGGCGATGATGACGTAGACAACAGTGTTGATGAGGATTGAGATCCAGATAGACCGGGGTATAGACTTGCTCGGGTTCTTCGCTTCTTCTCCTGTGGACGCCACGATGTCGAAACCAATGAAGGCAAAGTAGGCCTTTGGTGTCTCCTTGACTGCCTAGAGAACAAGAACAATGGAATAAGGTTCTTTGAGAGGCATTTTAGAAGTTGGAATGAAAATAATGCAGGGAAATATAACATAAACACAAACCTTAAAGCAAACAACCAATTTATTCTATAAAACCCTAATTCCATTAATGCAGAGGAATATATGGATGACAACTTCTTTGTTCATTGAATGCGACGTTTCGACACAGATCGAGAGAGAACGACATCTGTGTCGAAACGTCGCATACAATGAACAAAGAAGTTGTCATCCATATATTTATCTGCATTAATGGAATTAGGATTTTATAAAATAAATATTGTTTGCTTTAAGGTTTGTGTTTCTGTCGAAGAAATAATTTATTTAACATTTTTGCAATGCATTTTGGGACTAGTTTTGTTCACTTGATCAAATTTTAACAAGAGGTTTCAGATACCATTTTATCGTCTGGAACCATTAGTTAGCACGATATTCCGACCAATGTTTTTCATTTGAACATGGTGTTGAGAACAAATCCTTAGCAGCATACATCATTTTAGAAAGTAAAATGTTTAATCTGAAAAAATTAAATGAAGTGGAGAGGAATTCTTACAGCCATGATTCCTTTTGGGAAGAATCCATTTTTCGTGAACAGGGAGGTTTTGGCGAGGAAGATGGAGCAGCCGACGAAGAAGAGGAAAACAGCGAGGTTGATGAAGTTCAGGATGTGGTTGAAGGTCGCCGAGAGTTCAACTCCGGCAGAGAGGATAAAGGTCAAGGTCAAACAGATCACGACGGAAATGACGTCAAAGTAGGCACGACCTAGAATGATACAGGTTTAATTGAACATTGGGAAGACTATTATTCTTTTGAATTAGCTAAATTATTGTTAATGAATTAAGTTTTAAAATGATATATGACAATACAGATATTCCGCCTTAGATTTTCCTGGTGTCTAGCTGTAGGTATTTTCCACTAAAATATTATAGTGTTTCTTCAATTAGATGGCATGTTGGTGTAAATCTGAAGTCTGTATCAAAGTCATGCTCCTAAATAATCATTTAAACTTGCTATATAGCTACACGAGCTAGATGAAAGATTGTGTTCATTTTGTTTTTTTAATAATGTATCTCACATACATGTAGATGATAGCATGTGACAAGTACAGCCAAGAACGACAATTCTTCTTCCCTGATGATAACTTCAGTTAACCAACTCACAACAAGTTATTACTGTCTACGCCAAACGTTAAGAAGCTTAAACAAATTAAAAATGTATCTCAGAAAAATTAAACACACTCTTCACTTGAAATATATATTTTGTAAACAGTATACGCTCGAATGTATACTTCATCTTTTAACATAGATTTTGTAAGTTAAAGGGGCAGTAGCACGTTTTAGGGGGAATATAAGGTGATGTCAGGAAAATGAAAATAAATAGTTCTAGTTGAAAGACGATGTATTAAAACTAAATGAAACAGTAATAAATAAAAAATTAAATGCAAAGTTCAGCCATGCGATTCCTTTTTCTTACACACAATGAATTAAAGGTGTTCACATAAAAATGGCAGCCAATGGACTTAATGTGAAGCCTCATAATGTGTTCTGTTAATTGTTTTGTGTAATGAGATTTTTGACACTATCAAAATAATACATTAGCATTGACATAGTTATCAGTGATTTTTTTAAAATATTTTCAAAAAACATGTTACTGCCCCTTTAACATAGACTTTGTGGATTTTATGTGAAGCCTCATTATTTGTTCTCTGACTATGGATGATTGGTTTGTGTAATGAGATTTTTGGCACCATCAAAATAATACATCTAGCATTGACATACAGTTATCAGTGAAATTTTGAAAATATAAAATTTTCAAAAAACGTGCTACTGCTCCTTTAACATAGATTTTGTAAGTTTATGAAGATTTAACTGAACTCTGACCTACCGAGGAATGTTCCAGTGAGGAGGGTCATGTACTTGCTGTAGGAGGAGCTGGTCACCGTATCTATGGCGGCACTGAGAGCTACAGCAGAGGCTGCGGTTCCTATAGCGTACTCCACCAGCAGTCCCCAGCCAATAACAAACGCGACTAGCTCACCCACTGTCACGTAACTGTACATGTACGCAGAACCGGAAGTACGCGGACAAAGGGCAGCTAACTCTGCGTAGCACAGGCCTGAAAGGATACAATGTGAGTTGGAGTCCATATGCAAATGTGAGTCATTCTTCTAAAAGTTACATCCGACTTAGGAGCAGTTACTTAAAATCAAAATTGCGTTTGGCTTTGAATGAAGGTGCTTTTCGTTTTTGGATGGGTTTTTGTAGTCGGCGTATAGTTTTATTCATGTGCATTATATTTCATAATTTTTATCGTCATTTTCTGGCTTGAAATGTCAGAAAGAACATGTTATTTACATATATCTGACTATCTGGTGTGACGTAACGATTTTTATATGACGTCACACTGTCATCGAGGCGTCGGATTCTTCCAAGAGACCTCTGAACATGAAATTGGCCGTTTTTGGCGTAAATAAATGGATTTTATCATATAATAGATAGAATATCTGTCAATTCTTGATAAATACCATGTTCAGTACTTCTCGTGAGGTAGAAAAGTTAAATATTTCCACTCTTGCAAATATAAACTCTTCCTCACGAGATGAGATATTCATTGTATTTGTCAAGAATTCATAGAAATTCTATTCATTTTATGTATCCAAGAAAATCCTTTAAAATCAATTTACGCACCTGATAGCAAAGAGCCTATTCCCGCCAGAATAAACGAGAACGAGGCTCCCAGACCTGTCCCATAAGACACCAGCCCGACTGTCAGGTACATTCCGGCTCCGCAGCAACTTCCGACCCCTAGTGACACAAGGTCAAAGGTCGAGAGGCATTTCTTGAAGGTCTCATCCGTGACCTTTGAACCTTCATTATCGACAGTGATTGGGCGACGCCGTGCTGCCCGACGTAGAAATGGCTTCACATACGCCATGATTTAGTGACGAAGAGGCTACGTTTTCAAGTCATGATGTTGTCCTGAGAAAAAAATGGCATATCTTTATATAAAATCCATTGCCTAATCAAGGGACACACATGAAGTTAACGTTAAGGTTGAAATAATGACCGCTGACTGAGTAAACATCTGTTATAACAATTGAGCCATCAGCGAGTTACTACAGATATTCACGAGATCGAGGTCAATATTTCACATACACCACATGGTTTTACCAATTTGCATTTTAACAGTTAAGTGATAGGTTTGTAATGGGGTAAAATTTTAGTACATCCCACTTCTTAACAGTGCTTCAATGTCATTTGCACACTACGCGTATTTCACGTGCGGTTTGAGCATGTCGTAGCTCAACCAGAAAAATCTGAGCAAGTGACTAACTGATTTAGGTTGTTTATATTTCAAGAAAACATCAAATTCTACATGAAACTGAAATTAGATAATTTGGAATTTTTTTGTCCAAAACCTCGCCGTAAATGTGGTTATGGAGAACGATGTTTAATATTCTTATGTTTAAAGCACTATTCAGTCCATCATATGTTTCCTTGTTTATGAAGCTAATGTGTTGCTGCACGGGCGTTGTCCATTTTAATCTTGTGATGCACGGACTTTAAGTAAATGTCATATCGCACGAGCTGTACACAATGGAAAGCACATGGTTTGAAGGTGGAGAGGAAAATGAGGTGGTCTAATATTTTGAAAATTTCTGTCAGTGTTTCAAGGTTTTGTCTGGGTAATGGGGGATAAATGTGAGTTGAATTTTAGTGCATATTCATGTATTTGCTGTTGAATGTTATTTGTGCTTTGATCTACGAAGGTTTACGCGGTACATAGCAAGTTCTCAACAAGCGAGTTTCATATTTAGGCATTTCGCTGTTGAAAAATGATTCGTAGTGTGATTAATATTTTGTAATATTATTTTGTAATGTTAATAGCAATGTGTACATTATATTGATGAATAACAGGGTGCTTGCAAGCTTTACAACTCTGATATTGTAATTAATTTAGCATTTAGCCTTCTTACCTTTAATCACATAATTCGACACTTTCTCGAAAATGTATTGTTCCACTAAATAATTATGCCCTTACATCATCATCACAAGTCAGATTTTATGAATTTAGCAAAAATATTTATACCTACAAATTGTACATGTAGACGAGAAATTCTATAAGGTCACAGGGTTTTTAATCAACAACTGACGTCATACTACTGGTTCAGGGACTGCATATGGACATTCAATTGACTATCCCAAACAACATAAAATGGGTCTTATCAAGGATGATTCAATAAAGACCATATGCATCGAACTGATTTCAGCTTGTCAAAGGATTGGGATCATTGCTTGAAGTTTGGACTCCCATGAAGATCACGGGGTTTTTAATCAACAATTGACGTCATACTATTGCTTCAGGGATTGCATATGGACATTTAATTGACTATCCCAAACAACATTAAAACGGGCCTTATCAAGGATGATTCAATAAAGACCATATGCATCGAACTGATTTCAACTTGTCAAAGGATTGGGATCATTGCTTGAAGTTTGGACTCACATGAATGCTGTGTTCTACTTGCTGAAACTTTTCAGCCTCTCGTGAAGGACGAGAATGTGTGTGTGTGAGTGTTATGATGAAAAAACTAGTAGACCTTGAGGTCTGCATTTATCATGGATACAAAAGATATTGCAAAATGAAATCCACAAATGATGCATTTTATATGACAATAAGTTATAAATCTGGAAATTAGCAACGCTTCAAAATTGTTTTGATGTAACGTAGTCTTTCGTACATAGGACTTTGTTACAAAGTCAACAATTCAAGGTGTTGAGTACACATGTACCTTGATGTACCCTAAAGCACAGTGGTTGGAAGTTCTGTCGAGATGCAATGTGAGGCGAATACACGTCGACCAAACAAACCCTGGATGTGAAGAGTTCAGGTTATACAATATTATCATCACACGCCAGGTTATACGAATCTCCGATATTGACATGATAACCACACCACGTGGTGTATACCCATACAATCGAAATCAAAGGCGTAGACTCCGAAGGTTCAATTAAGTGTTCTACGTAAAGGTAATTAAGTAAATGGTTAAAGAAACATTTTTAATTCTGCAGTCACCAGAAAAAGTATTAGAAGTTCATGGTAGGTTCATTTTGTTCTATTTAAATGCATTCAATGCTTTTGTAGAGCAAATATTATCGATTAAAGGTTTTGTTTTAGGTAAGCAGATTAATAACTTACAAGAGCGGTCAAACATGTACAATGTTAGTGAACCATTGTTGCTTCCATTATTTATCAATATCAATATTAATTGTTTTGATGATTCAAACACATGGTGTTGTCAACTATAACAAACAATCTTTGTCTTTGGTGACCTCATACATAAAGTTCGCAAAAAGCATTTTTAATAAAGGTGAATCTTTTATAGTATTATTTCAATACTTCATTGATCGAGGGAAGGAATCTGTTGAAAGGGGGAACATCTGTTACAGAATCACTGGCAATAGACACCCCGAATCATATCTTGGAACTGACAAATTTTGAATTTGTTCACTAGATATATCGTAGTGTCACTAGACATCCTGAACCATATCGATGAACTGACAAATTTTGAATTTGTTAACTAGATATATCGTAGTGTCACTAGACATCCTGAACCATATCAATGAACTGACAACTTTTGAATTTGTTAACTAGATATATCGTAGTGTCACTAGACATCCTGAACCATATCAATGAACTGACAACTTTTGAATTTGTTAACTAGATATATCGTAGTGTCACTAGACATCCTGAACCATATCAATGAACTGACAACTTTTTAATTTATTCACTAGATACATCGTGATGTCACTAGACATCCTGAACCATATCGATGAACTGATAATCTTAACTTCCTTCAGTGGCATTATAGAAGTTGGTTTAATGAAGAAATACAAATACACCCCCCACAACTCATTGTATATCTGGCTTCGTATCAATTGTAAATCACTCTGAACATCAACCTAATTGCTTGTAAAAAACATGTTATGTGATATGTATATATTCTCAATCTTCTAATGTTCAGCAGCATTTGCTTGAAAAACGGTGTTAGTACCGACACCGAAACGTCGCATCTCTTTGCAACAAAGAAGTTGTAAATCCATTTATTACCCATATGGTTGGAAATAAGTGGTGACGTATTTTCAATATGAGCACTAGTGCACATATCACTTTTGCCTAGCAACAATTGTTGTGGCGCGAGTGTCCCAATTTTTTCGCCTGTGACGTCATAACACCATCATTCATGACGTCACCGTAGCCGGCCGTCGCAAGGGAAGCGGCCCGTTTCTCGGATATTTCTAAGATGGTAAAATGGAATAGAATCGGTAATAAAGAAATTATTACCCTCGGAAGTGTGTCATATGACTTTTACGAAACTCGCGCAAATTTGTGTATAACCCTCGCTCTCGCTCGGGTAATACAAAAATTCACACTCGTTTCGGAAAAGTCATATGACACACTTCCTCGGGTAATACTCTCTATATATGTATTTCTTCTTGATAATCTTAAGTTTGAAATTGTTCACTAGATACATGTATATCGTATTGTAGAAATTTTGAAAATGTATGTGAACCGATAACTTTTGAACATGTTCACTTGATCGGTTCAATGACCCGAACTTCTCTACGTTATTGCAACACACATATAATAAAGTTTAAACCTGAACATACATGTATATCCACTTGTAATTTGTGATTGTGTTATACTTCATATACACGATAGTACACGATGTGCAATGACACCCTAACGTATCAACGTTCAAGGAAAATGCTTATAATGATGTTTGAACTTGCAAATATATCCAATTGTAACGCAGTTTTCTGCTGAGGGTATCATCACCGACATAGACATTGGGGAAAGTTTAGTATTCTGTTTATTACTTGCTCTAAAATCAATCAAACTTGCTCACAGTGTGCTGAAACTAACATTTCCGCGACAGTGCAGCCATAAATAATGTACAACAAATATCATTATCACATTATAATTTTTAGGCTTTCATTCATTTAAGAATGATTTTGCTTTTAAAAGTATTTCTACTTTGTGAGAAAAACATAAAAGCTTACTTGTACAGCATTAATGAATGAATAACCAACAAATATGTCACAATACACATCAACCACAAACACTACACGTGGACAAAATACCAAAATCACTAAGCTTGGCGACTCAACAAAGGAGATTAGCTATCAACCTGCTTTACCCGAATTCTCACAAACATTTCACATTCCTTATCAATGTCGCCATTCACCTTATAACCTGCATGTATGCAAACAAATTACCTGTTGTATATTTCAAATGGCATGGTTTGTGTACGAGTTGAGACGAAAATGAACAAATTCTCTCTCTTCTGTCTCATAAAGTAATATCCTACCAATAAATGTATATTGTTATTCTTAAACCAACCAATTTATACAACTGTAACACTTATACGAGCTAGCATTCATTCTTGGGTAAGCACGTAAACCTTTCTAATCGCTGAACCGTTACGGTAACATGTTGTGTTTACCTGTAGGCAGAATGAGACTGTAGGCGGAATGGGAACACCATTCTTTTCGTCGTAGGCTGTCCCAAAAGCTACACACACAGGTATAAGGATACATCCCCGTTATGGTTATATCCGGTTATGGTAATCCTATATGTGACTTTCCAAAAGCTACATGATTTTCGTTATGCCTCGCCAACTACTCATTTCCTTACAGCAGGGACGCTATATACACATATATATGTCTCTGCTTACAGGTAGACCACGTAGCTATATGTATATGGTTATGATTACTGATTGGACGAAGTAAACTACATGTTTCTTTGTATCATATATTTCAAACGGCACTTACTATGTGACGTCCACGTGGCTATGTTGAAATCATTGAACTGATTACACACCTGGTATTACTTGTGTTGTTACCTACCTGGCGTGAGAGCACCGGTTGAGTGTGTCACCTGTTGGATATCATCGATACATGTATTGATTGAAAATTCAACATGGCCGCCTGCCCAATCAATGAGATTTGTTGACGCATTCAACATAAGCTTATAACGATTAATTTTACGCGCGTGCTTAAATGCTTGCATTCTGTGTTTATTGTAAGTAGCAGATTTTCCGGTCGGCTGGGTTGTAGAGTTTGTATATATGGTTTGAAATGAAATATGTATGATATTTACATGTACCTGTGGCAGATTCTCATACTTGATCTATCTATTTGCCTCGGTATATGTAAATATATCTACCTGTCTGTCTGCCCCCATCTGCCGTTCTCACCCCTACACCTTCCCTGTATTATATGTTTATACCTCTTGTTAATATATTTATTTAACTAAGACTGGTTTTCCTCGATATCTATTAATTACATATTAGGTAATGAACACAGTTGATGACACGAACATTCGGACATATTTAGATACACGTATAAACGTATTTGGCAAATAATGCATTTTGTATCAACAATAACATGGAAACGACATCATATTGATGAAACAATTTCTTTGTACAATGCATCTATTATTGAATGCCAACTGACGTTGGTAGTAAAAGTGATATTTTGCCCAAGGGCAACATATGAAATATATGCATCTCGATATGACTGCCCTCGTAGGTAATAATTTTCTTTATGTCATGACAGTTTTTTATATTATTTTAAAATATATATATATATATAAGTTACCCTGATGATCACTATGTTGTGAAACCGGTTGGTAATGAACTTATATGAAGTTTGTATTTTTAAAGAATATATATGTATGTATCAGTCACTATAACATTCACATAAAATACTTACTTGCCGGAAATGATGTAGCAGTGATCCCATTATATAGGCAACGTGATAAGTCCTATCAAGTAATAATCCAAGTGTTTACAGGTAAACGTTTAAAATTTGAAGTTAACATGATATCTCAAACAAGATCGTCATGTTGTGATTGGTTGAGCTACCTGAGCCGGATGCATATGCCGTGTCTACGATCTAGTCTAATGGTTTTCAATACATATATATGGTAATAAGTATGATGAAATTCACTCACTTTGTTCATTAGGTCATGTAAGTTTCCGATGTAGATTTACATCTTCGTATATCTATTGTACCCATAACGTGAGCATACAACTCCATAACACCATTGGGTGTGGTTACTAGCTGTACCGATGTGAACCAGTTCAATTGTGGCTCATGCTTTCAACAAATTATAGCGTATATATTATATCCGGATCGTGCTCGTCTACAATAATACTGCCTTGCGTTCAGTAACACGTTGTTCGCGGCGGGTATCCTTCTTTCAACATTGAGTGTCCGCGAGCGCTCGCGAACATCCCGGGGAATCTCGTGTTACTGAACGCAAGGAAGCTAACTTCTTCAATGAATTTCAACGTGTAATAATGATGATAATGATTATAACAATAACAACACTTTATTGTCCACAGTACATGTACATGTTGGAAATTTGTTTTGTGCCTAAGCAACCTGCAGATACAGTGCAGCGCCAGTTAATGCGTTGTTCTGCATATATAATGCTTGGTGTCAAGCAAGGCAGCAACAACTCCCATCTTTTAACGTCTTTTGGTATGACGCGACCCGGAATCGAACCCCGGTCAATCGGGTGACGAGAGGACACTCTACCACTGAGCTACGTCCCCGGAACATGAACTTGCCAGATATAATGTGAACTGTTAATGATTTAATGTTATTATATATATTATGTATTTGATTATTGCGTACGCTAATAACTGTATGTTATAATTATCTATTAAAACCCCATTTCCCTCTGTCTATTTGTCGCTCTGTCAATCTGTGTCTCACTAGTCTCGGTTTGTTCTCGCTCTGTACCTGCATGTTAACGTTGTGATACTTATACGACCGCTTCACTCACTATAAGGCGCCAATATATATATAATATTTGAATCAAATTTTAAAAATCGGAATTTAACAAATATGACCCCATCTGTCTTTTTAACCATGCCAAATATCGACATTCAGCAACAATGACGAGACGATCCCGAAATATCGTTTGAGAATTGTTATCTTACACATTGATAATTGGCGATCCTTTGTAAGTGGACGTCAAAACGAAACCCAAATTACATGATCGTTGCAAAGTAAACAAGCAAGTACAAACCTTAGGTACGCAGCTGTATTGCAGAAAATTTAAAATTTAGAAAAATGTCTACTGCCTCTTGAACATGCATTATGGACGATACTGAACATGTAGATCAAGGGAGACAACTGCTGACACCTCAGATGGCAGTACATCTAGCGATACCACTTCCACATGAAACACACATTTAAGCCTACTTATATTTCCTTTGATCATGAACCAAATCTCAGACATTCGCCTAGACAGTCAATACTTATAGCGAATTATGTACAATTTACATCGAGCTCAGATAAACTCAAAAATAAATGTTTTTCGTAACAAGAATAATGCGACAGTTGGCGTCAAAAATGCAATAACTTGTTAAATAACTTGTTTCCGACGTCCCCTTAATCAAACACGTTTGAAGTTAGTTGCTACTCGAACTGCAAAAAATACCAAACATTTCACGTACTTTAAGTATTATGTACTTTGCCGAATGATGTTCATAACATGGCTCACTAAATGGAAACAAAGATTTATGAAAGTATGATTTTTCAAAAAGAATTTCATTTCAGTAAACAGAATGTATGTGCTTTTTATCGTATGAAATGTACAATATCAACAACACAATAAGTGGTGGTAAGTATGTTTGTTAGAAATATGATTGTCTTATAACAATTATGAAACAATGTTTGATATCAACTGGTTTCATATAAGCGAATTAAAACAACTTTCACATTATCAACATGATAATCGTTTCTCAGCGAATGTCCATAATTTAAAACTCACGATTTCAGTACGCACATTTCCCTGAAAACGGAAGATGAATCATCCTGAAAACAACACTTATTAATATGCATCAGTTGCAGCAGGAAAAACATTATGCATCCTGCAGCACACCATAGTCAGCATCTTTGCATCCATTACCATTACCACGAACCATTGCCTGTTTGCATTCACAGGCATCAACATAGAATGATGATGATGATGATGATGTATATTTCGATTGACAATTTTCTGCCCTCTTTATAAACCAACCACACGCTCGACTCATTTGGCACAACACAACAGGATTACAAATTCCCATTATTCACACCATAATCATGTGAAAATCAATTTAGACATCATGTGTCATCATACTATAATCCTAATTCATATCAGAAACAAATCACCAATCATTTGCAAATGAGTACCACGCAACTAAAAGTATGCAACAAATATGAAAATTTATAAATTTCACATAAAATAACTTACACATAACAAAACTTTAGTTTTAAGTATCATGCATGATTCATTACAAATGACGTATATAATAGAATATTTCGCGTCATGCATCACCAATCATGTGTAACATCATGCATCAAGCACACCAGAAACATGCTTTCGGCTTGAAGTTCGAATCATGATGTCTGGGGTTCGAATCCCGCCAGGCGCTCAGCAATATTGCCTGCACTAGAAAAGTTTATTACAAGCAGTAAGGTGCAATGCTACACTAATTATATATGTAGTACCCATGGTTCACTAGTTCAACTCGTTGCTCGCAGGTTTCATCGCAATATTTAGCCGTAATACGTGTTGCGAGCTTTCTTCTGCAATAATACTAGCAGCCGTGATATGAGTGAAATACTCTAGAAAGCGACGTTAAACCCCATATCACTTCACCTCACCGTATTAAACATTCCATGCATCACATGCACGACCTTCCATTCCTCACTTTTCACAGGTACCAAGCATCTCATTAAGCACATCATTCATTAAATTAAAAGAGAGAAGAAAGAAAAATATTTTGTTCACGTATTGCAAGTGTCTTCACATCACACATTCTGTTCATTTAGTTATTTTAGACACAAAGTTACATCAAACATATCTCCCTCGCTGAAAAAAGCAACCATAACACGTAATCAACCGACACAAAATACAACATGCATCACTCAACAAGCATCTCATACCACTTCAAATGTCACATGCATCTCACCTAAAACCCCATACATGCATCATATAATTATATGGCAGTCATTGCATCTAAAGCAATATGTATTTTAATCAGTTCAACCATTCATTCATGATACAAAACGATTTATGTAATACGGTTATAAGTACTGTTCTCTTCTTTATATTGTCGTTCTTCTGTACCACTTTACTGTTCTGTTACTGTCATATTTGTGTATAAACATATTTACGTTCAATGTTGTAAATACCAAGGAGAGGATGTTCTAAGTTGGACAACTTGTTCCCAATCCGATATGATTAAACCACAGTAAGAAGCATCATGCATAAAACACACACGTATGACATATAAAACAGTACATGAAGCAACATGCTTCTCGTATCACTCCAAATGTCAAATGCATCACACCTTAAACCCAATATATGCATCATATATATGACAGTCGTGGCATCTCAAGCAACAAGCATCATGCATAGCACACACATGACATATAAAACAGTATATGAATCACATGAACCACTCGCAAACAAATGCAACAAGCATCACTCCAAATGTCAAATACATCACACCTTAAACCCTATATATGCATCATATATATGACAGTCATGGCATCTCAAGCAACAAGCATCATGCATAGCACACACATGACATATAAAACAGTACATGAATCACATGAACCACTCGCAAACAAATGCAACAAGCATCACTCCAAATGTCAAATACATCACACCTTAAACCCTATATATGCATCATATATATGACAGTCATGCAACTCAAGCAACAAGCATCATGCATAGCACACACATGACATATAAAACAGTACATGAATTACATGAAGCAACATGCATCTCGTATCACTCCAAATGTCAAATGCAAAACACTTTAAACCCAATATATGTATCATATATATGACAGTCGTGGCATCTAAAGCATCATGCATAGCACACACGCATGACATAAAAAACAGCACATGAATCACATGAACCACTCGCAGATAAATGCAACAAGCATCACTCAACATGCATCTCGTATCACTCCAAATGTCAAATACATCTCACCTTAAACCCTATATATGCATCATATATATGACCGTCATGCATCTCAAGCAACAAGCATCATGCATAGCACACACGCATGACATAAAAAACAGCACATGAATCACATGAACCACTCGCAAACAAATGCAACAAGCATCACTCAACATGCATCTCGTATCACTCCAAATGTCAAATGCATCACACCTTAAACCACTGTTTTGTCAAGATAAGCTGAGAGCAAAGCGTATACATATATAGGTATTGAAAAGACACCTGTGGCACACACGTTGGCGTCCCCTATGTAATGTCTTGAGATCACCGGCTTACACGGACTAGTAGGCGTACGATCAGCCTCACAAAGAATAAAGTTATTTCAAACTGTGACTTGAATTAAAAAACAACTTAAAACTATCCTCCCACTCAATTTCTGACTCAAAGGCTTTAAAAGATCGACCATGCTTTGCATCATTGAATCAAAGCCCACGAGTGTAAAGACGGGATTAGGTATGCAAGTTTCCAACGTGAGTTCTGAACTCTAGAGATTTGTTTAGAAAATGTTATATAATTCATGTGGGAGGAAATTAGCATTTTGAGGAAAAGGCATCCTACGAAACGCAAATCTTACTATGATTTTGTTCAAACATCCCACAAGCATTTGATAAGACACTGCTTACGAGCCCACACATTCAAATCTCTTTCGCGGTTGGTCCAAACTTCACACGACGTTGGTGTATTATCTTCCCAAGCACTTCACCGCAGACCCCCAACAAGCCATTGTATCAAGGCTATTTGTATAATCCGTTATGATAACATGTTTTCCACTTATCACATGCACTCGCTCCTTAATTGAAACTCCAAATCCTTCTCAATCTTTATTCGTGTGGTCCCTATATATGAAGTAGACGACACACCTCCCTCGAAACAATATAAAGCTCAAGTTACTGCGCTTTTTAAGCTGAATCTGGTTATTATTTAGCTGAGGGTAAATACTCACTACTGTTAGTCCTTTAGAAATGATTTGCTTGAAGATAAGGTGTATTAATATATGACGGCTAGAGAAGTAAGGTAGCCGGTGCCTTGGTGACAGATCATGTGGGAAATATTCTCTTTTGTTGGAAAAGCTAACAAAGTAATTGCTTGCTGCATTCCACAATAATAAAGATCGTAGTTTAGAGCATTCTCAGACATGAATATAGATAACAATGAAAATCATTAGCATTTACTTAAGAGTTGTCCGATCTTACTAACTTGTTACCTATGCATATAACACAACCTTTATTGAACGTCGCTGACCATAAATGAAAATACTTTCATATTTCATAATTTCATAATTTCATAATTTCATAATTTCATAATTTCCGATCTTACTAACTTGTTACCTATGCATATAACACAACCTTTATTGAACGTCGCATACCATAAATGAAAATACTTTCATATTTCATAATTTCATAATTTCATAATTTCATAATTTCATAATTTCATCATAATTTCATCATAATTTCATAATTTCATAATTTCATCATGATTTCATGATTTCATAATTTCATATTTTCATATTTCATATTTCAATATCTTCACTATTTTCTCATTTCTCATTTTTCCTTTTCTTTTTAATTTAAAAATAATATTTTCAGTATTTTTCATTATTTTCAGTATTTTTCATTTCTATTCTCATTTTCTTTTTCATTTTTTATTTTCCTTTTTTCATATTCAAAGGGTATCCTGTCAAAGAGGCATCTTTGCAATTTATTCAAGATTTGTTTTTGTAACATCTCACCATATTTACATAAAACATTAACTAAAATTATGAGATTGAAAAGTTCTTTTCAACTTGTCATTCCTGCCATAGTTCTGTTTGTATCTACTGTGTTTCCAGTACATAACAGAAGAAAATATTTTGCAGTTTTCCTTAAAGGGGCAGTAGCACTTTTTAGGGGGAAGATAAGGGGTAATGAGATTTTTGACACTGTCAAAATAATACATTTAGCATAAATTTACAATTATCAGTGAAAACTTTGAAATATAATATTATAAAAAAAACGTGCTGCTGCCCCTTTAAAGTTATTTAGTATAATAAGAAAGAGGATTATATGGATGACAACTTCTTTATTCCTATTAAGAGACGACACAAGGAAAATGTGTCGAAACGTCGCTTAACATGAATAAAGAAGTTGTCATCCACATAATCCTCTTCCTTATTGTATTCCCAACTCCTAAATGCCCCTCAAAGAAGTTATTGGCCTAAGAGTAATTGAAGGGTCAGGATGACGGGGTGTCAAAAAGGACTGTAAAATGCAACCTAGCTCTTCAAAAAGACTCAACATGGAATTTTCTGAAAGCTGAGATAATTATCTATACAATGATATATGGAATGACACCATTGAATTTGGTTGCAGAAAGATTAATCACAATGAAATCGCATAATTTTCGAGTTTGGTTGCAGTCCCCTATAGGCAACTGCAACCAAATTATTTTTCCAAGAAAATACATGTTTTTATCAAACAAAAAAGCCTGGGCTTGAAGAAATTTGGTTGCAGATGGAATATATGATGGTTTGACAACTGTTGATCACTTACCTGGCTTTTTATTTACATTTAAATGACACATCAGCAACTTACCGATCGCTATCGAGTCCGGTTATCGATCATGTCACATCATGTTTTGAAATCGTTTCTGACATTATGGATAGAAATATTAACTGACCTTGATTATTTGAACAATTTCTATCATACAGCATGTCATGGTAGGTACTTTAGACAATCTTTGACCAAATTAATCCCTAAATTTTCTTTCTGTGTTTCAACGTGCTCCCGTAGCAGATTCGAATTGTTGTCAGATCTCAAAAAGATTCTCATTGGCTGTCACAAATTCCTTTAATTGCCAAATGATTTTGATAGAAAATAAACATCAATAAGAATGTTTAACAAATAGTTTCTATCCAAAAACTGAACAAGGTGAATTATCAATCAAAAATTAGGAAATTTGAAAAATTGTTGGAAATGTTTGAGACTGAATCAATTGCAACCAATTGTAGGACACGTTACATACCGCATGGCATTACGTCACACACAGAGCGAGAGGGAACCTGTCAAAATGGAACTGTTGATTTGTTTTTGTTTTCACGTCAAATAAGGTAAATTATAAAACTGCTGCAACCAAACTTGTCTCTTTGCTATTCAACAAGCAACTACAATCTCTGCAACCAAATCAGTGTTTATCAAGACACGAAAAGTTATGGATATTTGCTAGAAAACAATTTGGTTGCAGTTGCCTATAAGGGACTGCAACCAAACTCGAAAACTCCTCGATTCATTACGATTATACATTCTGCAACCAAACTCAAGGCTTCAAGGAAATAATTAATTTATAGTAAATCATTTTAGCTGTCAGAATATCTTCATTTCAATCATTTTCAAGGAAAAGGTTGCATTTTATTGGTGTTTTAGATACCCCGTCATTCGGACCCTTCAATTACTCTTAGGCCAAGTTATTTAGTATAGTTAATCCATTCATGAAGTTTATGGTATTAAATTATTAGGCAGGGTATCATTTTATTGATCTTTTAAATCCATTCATGACTGTATACTTCTTGAATGATTTTATGGTAAACCCTTTCGTAGATGTTTCCTGGTGAAAATATGATTGATCATTTCGAACATAAAATTTGGAATTCTTTTATGAAGAAAACGACATCTTGCTTATAAGGATATGACGGATCACTGATATGAATCAAAAGAACTGTCGTAAGAAAATTCTATCCTTAATTTCAATTGCACATAAATGTCGCGGTTGATAATTTTGGCCACGTTTACGATACGATAGATGTACATTTTTCAATCTTTAGTTTACCCTACATAACTATCAAAGTATGTCAATATTCTGGATAAATTTCAGATTTTACTAACGTAAAAATGTCGCGGTTGATAATTTCGGCCACGTTTACGATACAATAGATGTACATTTTTTAATCTTTAGTTTACCCTACATAACTATCAAAGTATGTCAATATTCTGGATAAATTTCAGATTTTACTAACGTAAAAATGAGTTTCCTAATAAACATTTTGTAAGAATTACAATATCGGAGATGTGTTTATGTTTGCTTCTGTATAACTTATGTATGTAACTTATGAGTCGTAAATGACACAAAAACAGTTAAGACACCAACAAAACTAAGCTATATAATATATAATCTTATACTTCATATTAATCATTATGTAAGAATTCATTTCGGAGATGTGTTAAGTGTGCTTAGTGCATAACTTAGAGTCGTTAATGACACAAAGACAGTTAAGACACCAAAAAATCCAATTTATATATAATCTTATACTTCATATTAATCATTATGTAAGAATTTATATTTCGGAGGTGTGTAAATACTTGCTAAGTGCATAACTTATGAGTCGTCAATGACACACAGACAGTAAAGACACCGAAGGAGTTATACATTATCGATTTCTTCATAATAACCATTTTGTAAAAATTACTATTTTGGAGATGTGTATTTGATTGCTAAGTGTATTACTCATGAGTCGTCAATGCCACACAGAAAGTAGATACACCGAAGGAGTAACATGATGTAGGTTATATGAAATCTAATACATTTTGCAAGAATTAATATTTCGAAGATGTGTATATGCTTCCATGGTGTATAAATAGTGAGTCGTAAATGACACAAAGACAGTAAAGACACCAACAAAACAAAGCTATATAATATATAATCTTATACTTCATATTAATCATTATGTAAGAATTCATTTCGGAGATGTGTTAAGTGTGCTTAGTGCATAACTTATGAGTCGTTAATGACACAAAGACAGTTCAGACACCAAACAATCCAATTTATAATGACACAAAGATAGTAAATAGACCAAAAAATCCAATTTATATATAATCTTATACTTCATAATAATCATTATGTAAGACTTCATTTCGGAGATGTGTTAAGTTTGCTAAGTGCATAACTTATGAGTCGTTAATGACACAAAGCCAGTTATGACACCAACAAATCCAATTTATAATGACACAAAGACAGTTAAGACACCAAACAATCCAATTTATAATCTTATACTTCATAATAATCATTATGTAAGAATTTTTATTTCGGAGATGTGTGAATACTTGCTAAGTGCATAACTCATGAGTCGTGAATGACACACAGACAGTTAGGTTATATACATTGTATGATCTTATACTTCATAATAATCGTTTTGTAAAAAATTCATTTCGGAGAGGTGTATATGCTTGCTAAGTGTATGACTTATGAATCGTAAATAACACAGAAACAGTAGCAAAACAAAGAAGATAAATGATATATAATCTTATACTTCATCAAAACAATTTTTTAATAATTACAACTTCGTAGATGTGTAAATGATTGCTCAGTGTATACATATTAATGAATCGTAAATTACACACAGACAGTAAAACACCAAACAAGATCTATGATATATAATCTTTTACTTCATCAAAACAATTTTTTAATAATTACAACTTCGGAGATGTGTAAATGATTGCTTAGTGTATGAATTATGAGTCGTGAATGAGACACAGACAGTTAAGACACGAAAGGAGTGAGGTTATATTAGAATGGCGCCATCCACTGTCAATCTGGTATGATGTCACGTCAACGGCTGACAGCACCGACCTATATTAAACGTCAAACTATAATGATGAGATTTACTTATATAGATATATTAACCCTCGTGCCATATAAGGTGAGGCCGCAACAGGTTCCTGAGTTAAATATTCCCATTCGTCAAATTTGTAGCTGTCGGATATGATACAAATTATCCTCTTTATTTGTTGTATTATAAAATTAATTAAGGATATTTGGAAATTCTGAAATTCTGAATATATACTGCTTTATTAGTCATAAAAATTACAACATTCCTAATTTCTTATTAGTACATTATGCATTGATATGAAATTGATTATTTTTATGATAAACATTTTGTTTAGAAGATAAACCTACTGTGTTTTAAAAACACAGTAGGTTTATCTCCATTCTACCATGACGAGTTCTTTAGCGTTCTAAATGTCATTTCAATTCTACCGCGTAACTTCAGTTGTGCTTCGGTCAACACTGTGACGTCATAATGTCTTGCGCTTGTGACGTCAAAGGTTGACGTCACTGTTGACATCACCGAACCAAAACCGGTTGCGGTAGCTCCTTGACCTACATTCAGTCTTTCGCTTGAAAATATACATTTCCTGGATATAAATGTGCGTGATACCGTTGCGAATCAAAGTCTACTTCTATAAAAGTACGGGTAGTACAATGATAAAATATTTTTTGTCAGTATTCAGACGAAGCAACTCCCGAAACGTACGGTCACTGTATGCATGTGGACTCGTGTCATGAAGTTCGTTTCTATGGCAGCGTGTATCAAACCGCGGTGAATCGGCCGTCATAAAAATCGTGTTCGAACGTAGGTTCGACTATAGAAGTAAACCAATGAAATTTTAGGATTTTGAAATGTCATGGTAGAATTGGGGTTTGCCGTTGCTGATACAATCTCCTTTCGTGCACTGCTTGCTGTTTAAACTATTTAAATTTGGTACATGTACATATCACCGTGTCAACTGAATTTTACAGTTATAAATTAAATTGGCGTTACATTCATATGTGAATCTCGGGGAAGCCTTTTGTGATTAACTATTATTTCATATTTTAAATCAAAGTGCAAAGCATTTCAAAATTTTAATGTGTCTTTACATTTTATTATATTTTCGTATCAAGTCAAAAGATGTGTCACTTACGAACGTACAAGCAGCTGGTTCCTCAACACTTTCAAATATGCTAAACAACGCTTAGCAATTATTGACACACTCATATGGAATTATACCGGATTTATCGCTAAAAATATCAACAATTATAATATATACCATGATCTCATTTAATATTTTATCGAAAATAAATCCTTTACATTGATGCTAGTACGAAATCAAAAAGACTTGGACAAAAAAATTAAAAACAAAACATGAAAAGACAAAGACGAAAATAAAATAACAGGAAACAAATATATTATTTAGATAAGATAGACAGCATGTATTTACAATAACAGAACATAAACAATAACATTTGAGAAGAAAGGGACAGGACAACACAATTGAATTTTGGAATCAGTGAAACATATACTGATATAGAATTAAATTATCGGAAATATTAACCAAAATGCAAATTGGATTCATCAAAAATATATATTGAATGACTTGATGGAGACAATGTGTCTTTTATCGCCTTGAATGATCAATAGTTTTACAGAGCTGTAGATTACAAAGGTGATGAAGCACTCCCAGCAACGACTTCCGCCTTCTGTGATAGATGTGTGATAGATGTGTGACAGGATCCGTACATTTATTATTGGTGCTGTAATTATCAAAACGTAGAATGGGTCTCGATGAATCACCGTGTGAATAATGAGGCATTGAGTAACACTTGATGTTTTAATGGAATTAATTAAACTACCGGTCTTGTATGTTTTGAGACTGAAATTATGAAGAATTGATGTCAATGATGTTGACTTTAAACATGACATACATTATACCACGTTGAAAACACGAGCCTTGGGTTTTGAATATCAATTTTGATGCAATTTGGTAACAAATTGCAAATTTTAAAATCACATGATTTTGTTTGTGGTGCAAAAACACGTTAGAAAGACGTCACGTATTTGCATATATGCAATTTAATGTTGGTCATCACTTTTGTTTAAAAAACCGCCTAAATCTAAAAAATAAACAATGCAAATCCTCATTTCCACTATTAGTTTATGTTAGAATTTCAAATTGTAAATCAAATCTTAAGAAGACAGCGAGAAGCTCATTCCCGCCAGTGTTAGATACTTTAAATCCATTATTGTTTGATGCATTTTAATACGTTTGCTTTTGTAATATATTGTATGTCTCTTATAAATCACTAGGTAATTGGTCGTAGTATTATACTGTACGTAACATTATTTTACAATGTTAACAAGTGAGTCAAGTGAGACATAAATGAACTCTTCTTCTTTTACTGCAGTGTGATATTTATATTGCATTATTAAAGTTGTGTAATACCACAGCACGTATGACGTCACTATAAAGCCGAACGGTGACGTCGAAGTCGGGGAAATGATTCTTTCAGTGCCTGTAATTATGCTTGATTCATGTAGGTGATTAATAAACATAAGATCAAACGTTCATCATATCTTCAAGGATTTCCCCCAAGAGACAAGAATGTGAAATTCGTTTAGATTTTGATAAAACAATCAAATTATTTGACCTTTTCATTTTTTATCCACAGATAATGATTCAATAGAAAAGCACCCTCAGATTAAAAATAAAAAAATGTGATATATTTATAATGTACAATATATGTAAAACTGAATGGAGAATATGAATTATGTTTATTCATCGAAGGATATTTCATGAGGCCTTCATTACACGCACTATTGTAACGAGCTTCAATGGGATTAGGTATCAAAGGTTGATTTGACAGGGCAGTAGGTGTTTACGTCAAAAAGATAGTTATCCGAGTAATAATGAGATATTTATGATTCTTGGGTACTAAAATATTCCCATAAATGTCATGTTGTCATTCCGTTAGAGGCTGTAAGGGATATTAGTTTAGATGATAAAGTTATGACATAACCAATGATGTAAGAGAGACGGGGAAGAATTTGTAATTTATTTAATATAAAGATGAATGGGTTACTACACCACTCTATCTCCACTAATTTCAATCCAATTTTGTCCTGAAACTGGGTGCATCTCTACTGTACATCTTTTTTCATTGATAGGAAACAGAAATCAGGATCTCTGTCGTTACACCATTGGTACTACCAGGACAAGCACGCATTTGTTAGCTATATCTAGGATGGTGAAATGATACATTTATCAGTGAAAATGAAATATTGTTTTTCCTGAGTGAAATAACATGCCTTTATACTCAGTGAAACAACAAAATCATATGACGTCATCGTTGACGTCATGAAACAATTGAATGATTTCATTGCTACTGATTTCAGTGCAAATATCATGTAATTTGGTTTTCGTTTGTACTTCACCAGATAACTCTTGAATCACTGACAAAGGATCACCAATTGTCCATTTGGTAAATGACCATTCTCAAACCTGATTTTGGGATCGTTTGCTTACTGTTGCAATTTGGCATTGTAAATATAAAGATGGGGTCATATTTCCGATTTTCTTTAATTTTGATTTAAATAGTTCATATTGTCTATCTGAGAGAAAAATCAGCATAATTACATTGATTGAGTGAAGAGGAACACATGTGACTTAGATCTAAAGCTGTTGATCACGTAAGAAGGACTTTGAAGAGAAAAATAAAAAATAGTGTTTTTCAAATTTCAACCCCGTACCACTTTAATAACCTGCCAAATTTGTTACTGTTGATTGTTTGGTATAACCTGCGAATACGTTAACGCCAAATGAATGTTAACTTATGTTGTGAAATTTCAACATTATCCGTTGCGTTTTTGCGATGCTAGGATATCTCGAAGATATTGCAAGTTACATGATATTTGCACTAGCATACTTAGGTAAGTGAACAAACTTAAGGTACGCAGCTGTATGTACATTAATATTGTAAATTATTAATTCATGAAATAAAGAATGACGTAGCTCTGTTCTTTAAAACCTTGTATTGCAAAAAAAGATGATTTCTGGTTGATAAATTCATACCTAAAAGAATGACAATTTTTTTCTTTTCCCCCAATGTTTGATTGACTTAATGCATTCTAAATTCTACAGGATGTGTGCTGAAACTGTTGTTCCTTACAGACACGATCAGGCTTTCAATTAAATCATTAGAATGATAAAACGACCGGAGTCCCTCTGTCAGAAATTTATTTCGGTTTTCTAGGTCATTGGCCCATGTAGAAAAATAAAACAACATTAATACATAGTACATGGCAATATACAGACATCTTAATTATCAGTTTGTTACAGATCGACAATCAAAGGGGCAGTTGCACGTCTTGAGGGGGAATATAAGGTGATGTCAGCAAAATGAAAAGAAATGGTTCCAATTGAAACAAAATGCATTTAAACTAAATGAAGCAGTAATAAAACCAGTAAATAATGTAAAGTTCAGCGATGCGATTCCTTTGTCTAACACAACATGGATTAAAGGTGTTCACACAAAACTGGCCGTCAGTGGACTTTATTTGAATCTCTATAAATTGTTCTATGACTATGGATGATTTGTTTGCGTAATGAGATTTTTGACACTATCAAAATAATACATTTAGCATTAACATAAAATTAACAGTGAAAATGTTTAGATATAAATTTTTCAAAAAACGTGCTACTGCCCCTTTAATGTTTTGTTCACGAAAAGATAAATCATGACATGGTTTAAATGTCATCTTTCTCATCCACATGTTTGTTTCCTTGCTGGATCAATGCGAATTTATCAACATCAAAAATGTTGCTTTTGACAGGATCAAATCTACCTATAATCACTTTATAATCTTCCAATAAGGGATATAAGATCCTTCACTGCATCGTTAGAGGGACCATACTGCGCATGCGCGCCTAACCGTCTGGAGTGTTATCAGATGATGAATGAAACAAAACGTTGAAGTGCTACTTGAAGAAAAGTCAACAGATTTTCACGAGCGAATATCGGCTCCAGACACAGGAATGACAGTAAATCTCGTGACAGCCATGTTTATTTACGTGATCCCGTTGATACCCGTGTCACAGACAGCCGAGTCCAAGGGATTAGCCAGGGACACTTTCATGTCGAACCTCAGATCCTAGTTGAATAGTCTGCAACTGCATGGGTATCTGAATTTAGCTGGTATAGGGCGTACTTTGTCCCGATCCAAATACTTTCAACGATTGTATTGTAAATGATCATCTGTAGAAATCATTAGTTGAAGCGAACTTTGTAATTAAAAGTAGAGATTTATATTTGCTTATGATCTACATTTACTTAAAAAATGCAGAATAACCGAAAATGACGGTCTTACGTGTGTATTTTATCTAAAACGAGGTTCGGACAGTTTTGACCTTTGGTCAGTACCAACCCATGTTCTCGTGTGGGAGAGGGAGAGGGAGAGATCTATCGAATGCCCTTTTTTAGAATTTCATTTCGGTTTGGAGACCATCGGCCTAGATATAAGTTGACCGACACAAAACGAGAACACTTTACACTTTTCTTTTGTCAACTACCTGTTGTCACATTGATCCGGAAAACCAAATATAAAAAACCATTATCCTAACTCATGTAAGAATCTCGATCTCTGATTGGTCCAAGTGACCCTGGATAAATACTGATATCACCCTCTTGAGCGGGGTTATAAATGATTTATACCCAGACACATATATAAAAAGCACGAAAAAAGCGTGCAGTATGAGCGTCTTGAAATGTACAATGTATGTTACCTCGAACACATGATCAAGCTGGTTACTTTTGATCAACTGATATGTAGCTTTAAACAAACTATAGTCAAATAGTTAACGCAGTTAACGTTTTCCTTATCTTCATATTATATGCGTTTTGTTTAAACATTCGGTAAGATAAATTCGTTATACCATTTAGAGGCGGGGTCCATGGGGAGATATCAGCCTTGAGCTTGGTGGTATAACTTCTATTAGCTCCACAGTTATAAAACCAAAGCAATATCAGACACAAATATTTTTAAGAACCCCTGAGAAATTCAACAGTTTACAAAGCTTATAACAACGATAACGAACATCGAAATGACTTAATAAAAGATTGAATTAGAATCCTCCAACACTCATTTCAAGAACCCATTACGTTCACCGTACCTCTGTCACCACACAATTGTAGCAGTATTGTCAGACACACCAAATTCCAATATGTTAAAGGGACAGTCCTATCGGGGTATTCATTATGGAAACGAAATTAATTGTGACATTCCAGTCTACACAAAAAAGTGAGTCAGTGAATTATTGTTTTATGCCGGCCAATATTTCAGCCATTAGCGGCATGCTACACAAATATACTGCAAGTACATGATCATAACACTCTCCAGTTGAGACTTGTCACAAAGGGTAACCTTTACTATCGATTTATATTTGACATATTGATAAAGAGAAGCGTATTCTCGGTATATAAAAAAAAGAATGTGAAGTCCATTCATTGATGCTACAAGTGTGAAAAAAACTAGCTACAGCATTAAAATGAATTGTAGGTTAGTCTTGTCATTAATCATATTTGATGTTCTAATATCACATCACTACATTCACGTCGACATGGAGCCGCTATACTTGTACTCCTTGATCTCTCAGCGGCATTTGATACTGTGGATCATCCAATGTTGCTTAACACTCTTCAACACAGGATCGGGATTGAGAGAGTGGCGCTGAAATGGATGGAGTCATACCTATCAGACAGAAAGCAGTTTGTTGTGATTGAGGAACATTGCTCAGGGCCATGTATACTCAAGTACGGAGTTCCGCAAGGATCAGTGTTAGGACCCATATTGTTTACAATATACACTTCACCTCTTGGTGACGTCATACAAAAGTTCAACCTCGTATTTCACCTCTTTGCAGACGACACACAACTGTATCTTTCCTTCCGTCCACGAAATAAATCGTCAATTTCTAACACCTTCTCAGCCCTTGAGTCATGCATTGACTGTATCAAGGAATGGATGACCTCCCACTATCTCAAGCTAAATGGAGATAAGACAGAGCTACTTGTCATCACACCAAGCCGAATCTCAAGGTCACTTTCATTTCCCGACTTCCATATTGACGGACATGTCATTGTACCCAGCAACCAAGTCAAGAATCTTGGAGTATTGTTTGATACAACAATGTCCTTTGAGTCACACATCAAGATGGTCTGCAAGAGAGCCTATTTCCATATACGCAATATCAGCCTCATCAGGAAATACATCACTTAAGATGTTGCCATGACCCTAGTACATGCATATGTGCTATCACGTATGGACTATTGCAACGCCCTCTTGTATGGTTTGCCATCCCACTGCATCCAATCCCTGCAGAGGGTCCCGAACTGCGCAGCTCGTGTAGTCTCTGGCACAAAGCGTCATGAACACATCACACCTGTTTTACAGAAACTACACTGGCTTCCTATCAGATTTAGAATACAGTTTAAACTTCTCCTTCTAGTGTTCAAATGCCTCAACCATCAAACTCCAGAATATCTCCAAGACCTCATGCAAACCTATCAACCCAGCCGAAACCTCAGATCCTCCCAGAACAACCTCCTCAATGTACCGCCATCCAGAACTCTCACTTTTGGTGACCGTGCCATTCAAGTTGACGGCCCGATACTGTGGAACAAACTTCCCCAAAACCTCAGAGACCTTCATGAACTTTCTAATTTCAAATCTGGACTGAAAACTCATCTTTTTTCAAATGCCTTTGATTGATTTCCCTGCATTTTCATGTGCTCATTATAGCGCTTCAGAGCAGTATACTTTACAAATGTTTTATATATGTATGTATGTATGTATGTACATTCAGTAAATCTTAATAATATTGTTGGTGTCTATGTTGGTTTCTTTCATGACTTTTCCAAACATTCAAAATGGCTGACCGGATGTCAGAGGACAGCCACTTCAAAGTAGAACCCGAGGACGTCCACTATATCTGAGCAAGTTTCCTCCGGTAAATTATATCGACGTTTTCAGGGGCGTATACCTTGTAAGAAGACACTTGCAAGGTCCTAGGCAAGGCACTTTATCCACATTGCACTCAGTTGAACCAGCTGTACAAATGGGTACCTGAACAAGGGGGAAGTACAGATCTAAACGGTTGCGCCGAGCGCTTGTTAATCGGCGGGACCGAACATACTACATCTCCAGGGTAATACACTACCAATGGGGCTTTGAGCATGCTTTGCCATGGATATATGCGCGGTATAAATTTTGCCTGAAGGTGAATGTCAAGGAAACCCGAAAACAGCTCTAATTACAACAGAGGTTTGATCAGAATTTATTACTAAAAAACACCTCAGTGTTGAGTGAATGGTCATAAGGCAGAATTTTAAAAACTCTGGAACATCATCCTTCACGTCTTTTATTTAACATGCTACCCAGTATCCATGTGAAAGTGTCCCTTTCTTTACGATCATGAGTGGAATTAAAGGTGTTAACTATAGTGTGAAGCAGGCGTGTATATTGTAGACAAGTTATACATACAGTGATAGTCACAAGCCACATATACACATATAGGTAACGATTGGGGCTATTCGAGACTTAAGGGGCAGTATACGTCGATAAGTTCATTTGTTTAGAGATCAACTGTCGCCACAAAGTTGAGCGTGGATCAGTTGAGGGTCATATGTTATATAATCGAGGCACTCTGATAAGTCCTTAGGAATATCGTACGAGCCAGTTTGAATATTGGAATAAAGCGAGTTAATTTGAGACTTATGACTGTGAAAGGGGAACGTTGCATTTGCGATGAGGATAGATTGGGATTGTTTTGTTATTTCTGAATGGTTTGTGATAAAGAAATTAATTCATTCAAATGAGCAACCTGTCTTTAGTTGAATAAAAGATTTATATATGAAATAACTACAGCTTCCCTTGCGTGTAATGTGAAACGTTTGTTGTGTGAATGTAAAAAAAACGTTTAGTTTAGATTAATCTTCATTCACTTCAAGCAACGCACAATGACATTATATTGAAATAAATACAAAGATCAACAAAACGATGGAAACGTGAGATGATTACAAAATATCTAGCCTCTTCTTCTCAAATACACAATTAAAGCCGTTTTTAAAAAATGAAAATATCACATTTATCAAAATTTGGATATAAGCCTAATAATTTACAGGTTATTTGTGACCTTAATTTACTCGTATATTGCTTTACATGCAAATTGATGCCATGAGTAATAGGAAGATGTAAAGTGGAAATGATTTAAGTTGTGAAAACCGGACTTACTATTGATAAAGTACTATCGGCACAACATCTATCGCGAAAAGTCGATAGTTCGATATATCGTTACACCCCTACTACTATCTGCCATAGCACATTTTCCTCACAACGCTTTAAAGTAAGTTGAGTCCAAACTTTCTCATTTAAGCCTTGCTGCTGACACTTGACTTTTCAGTGCTTGCTCTCTAGCTTACTATGAGGGAAAGTCATAGTCCAATCAGAAAACCCTTTACAAAACTACATCGGACTGAATATATAGCGGCCTTTTTTTCCAAGTCCGTCGACTAAAAGATTTGTAAAGAGAGATTAGCGCCTGAAAAGTAAAGTATCGATATATTTTATTTAATTTCATGTTTGGTCTATCTTTATAGACACACAGATTCTTAATTTGAGTCTCACCTCAACATTTCGTTAAAATTTCGTTGAAGAATTGTTTTTTTTAATACAATGCAGAGGCACCTTTGCAGAATGGTTATGAGAGACGACATACATTTTCAACCTTACTAATATCACAGCTAAAATATCCGGTTCAATATGTAATTAAAAAGGATATTACAATATAAAATACTTAAAATTTCCTTCAAGATATCTAGGGTCAAAACCCAAAAGTATTGCGTAGGAAGATGGTCATAGCATATCACATCAATCGACAAAGGTTAAGTTGTTCACAATGTAACGTCATCACGTGTTTTCAGGTGTTGATATTTTTTCAAAAGGTTAACACCTTCACAATTGATGATATGCGCTTTTCAACATTAAGTTGAGCTCACTTCAGTTATAATTGTGTATTTTAAATGTAGAACTCATTTAGTGCGTTACAAATCGCGCTTGGATGACATCCATCTAATCTTCTTTTAAATGAAGTCACATCATAAAAAGCATATCACCAAAAACTGCTATCTGAAATAGCACGATGTGAATACAGTTTATAGTCTAGCACGCAAGATGAATCGATAATTTCGTAAAGGCCTCATTATATGTAACAGTCATTAGATATATGAATATTTTCGCAATTTAATGGCGATTAAGAGCTATCTGAGAGGCAAGGGTTTCTGCGGTAATTTACCAAAGCGACATAAAGCGACATTAAGCCACTTAAGTTAAATCATTTAGAAGACTTGGTGAACCGTTTGCAGTGTAACTTTTATAAAAGACAGACTAAAGCGTTTATTTTTCAAAAGTTCATACCAAAATATGAATTTAGTTAACATTGCATTATTGATAACAAAAATATGAATTTTCATTTTAAACCATATGACTGTTCAAACAAAATTGCGTTTGTAAAACCAATCTATTAGACTCATTCAACGTTATGGTAATGAAGGCGTCAACAGGCATAGTTTAATATAAAAATAAAGAAGCTATAATCTTAAACATTTTACTTTCCCTTATGAGATAAATTATTATAAAAGTTGGCATCTTCATGCAAAAGTATTTATGCTAACCTTAAAGCATACATGTACACTATTTCGATCTATACATTTCAGAATATTTGTAACGTCTGGTTTTAATGTTAAGCACACAGCAATCACTCATATCGGGATAAATTTAAAAAAGAAGTCGCTTTCAATGTAAAAAGAACATTAGTCACAACTGGTTTCAACCACGTACATGTATGGCTAGAACACAATGTTGAGTTTCCAACAAGGTTCTCAAATTCTATTACGCAAAGACTTAAGGATCTCTACCAACAAAAATGGCTTACCAATCTTCAATTATCATCAAAATGTGACCATTATTCAGCTTTTAAACACTACATCTTTACTGAGCATTATTTATCATGTGTTACTATAAGAAAATTAAGAGTAAGTCTAGCACGCTTCAGATGTTCCTCGCATGATTTATGGATTGAAAAGGGCAGATTTCTTAACATGAAAAGAGAAGAGAGACTAAGTAAATCGTGCATTAATAACCTCTTGGAAGATGAGTACCATTTTTTGGTTGTGTGTCCTTTTGACACTACGTAAAAAATACCTTAAAAACTTATATTATGTCCATCCATCTAAAGATAAATTATCGTACTTATTAAACTGTAAAAAATTTGTAGAAATACAGAATCTTGCAATGTTTTTATTCCACGCATTTAAAATCAGGAGACAGCAGTAACACTGAATCACATTTCATTATGTTTTTTTTTGGTGTAAAACAGATTTATATGTATATTGAACTGTATAATACTATATAATGTGCCTGAGGCCTCTGAATATTGAATAAAGATTGATTGATTGACAACAGTATGAGATTTCGAAAAGAATAATCAACAATGTTTCGAACTGGTTTGTATCATAGTACTGTAACGTAAAATTGTGTTAACCGACACTAGCTGTTGTTTGTGTTTGGCCAAAAACAATTTAAATATTATAAATAATATATTATTAAAATAATAATGGTAATTCAAAGCCAGCGAAAATTGCAAATGTTTAAACGTTATCAAATACAAGTTCAAATTAATTTGACTCTTAAATACCTAAAATAATTTCCAATATGAGTCAAGGTCACTTTGAAGAGTGTTCATAATAGATGGTTATTCCATTTCATCTTTGAAATAAACATTTCTAATGTTTGCGAATAGTTCAGGGTTCAAGAAAACGTTTCCTAGTTTGTGCAGACATTCAAACGACTTCTCTAAAATATGCCTTCTTCTCATAAATTTCACCTCAATCGACTTTCCTTCATATTTCTTTGTCACATTCTGTACTATCTGTCATGTCTTTTGCTTTGGACACGGGACAGACCAAACATAACGTCAATTCGCGCGAGAGTTTGAAATGGCTTCCTCACCATTATGTTGGCAGGTCGTGACCTTTGCGAGGACAGGAAGTCTCGCGAAATAACGGGCATGCGCGAAGTGGAAACTTTAAAATTTTGGCAATTACTCCGATCCCCTGTTAAAACAAGCCGGCGATAGAGACATGTTGGTTATTTCAACAATCTTGCTTTAACACTCGCATCGTTTACATTGCCAAAGTTATGTTGTCAGACAATACTTGCTAACTGATTTGCAAACACATGTAGTTAATACGATCAACAACAATGGTGTTCAACAGTATGTATACTGTTTGATCGGGTTTGACATCTACAAAATCACGATACTGACAATGACTCCGGCCCCTCAAATTTTCCCCAAAGCAGTTGTCTGCCTTTGAAACAAATGTGTAAATTTTCCTACATATCATTTTAACATCATAAGAATCTGAGAAAGGTTGTTGTTTAGAAATTAGGTTTTGCTTCACAAAATAATATCTTATTGAAGAACATCTCATCGTTTCATCAACGTTAAACTTTCTTATGGTTTCTCCCAGAACTTAGAGGCTATGTCCTGCCTACATTGTCAAGTAAAAAACGTTTGAGGTCATCCCTTTCAACTGGGAAAATATTGAACTATACAAAATTTTATGCTTGAAAATTAACATATTTTACAGAATCTTGATATTTGAGTTCATCATTTAAAATACAAAATTTAAAGATAATTAAAAGTAAGAATATCAATTCTTCCATCTTATTTATAGTCTTCATTTTAAGAAATCGTTCAACTTGCATTGTGTAATAAATTGCAAGGTATTGATCATTAAATGTTAACAATGTTAACACATTTTAATAATTTCAATTTTTTCAAACAATGTATTTTTAAAACTCCTTTTTTTTCTCTTAAATATAGGGTAGTTCTAATTCACGATATCCAATCATCAGGCATCTGAAGTAAGAATGAAATGAAAGAGTAAGGGTAAAAATCCTCAATGAACATTAACTAAGCAGAATCTTACGTCATCCTCTTGACCATAAGTTTATAAGTAGAGTTTATTTCTATACAAGTACTATAAGTAATAACGGTAGAGGATATAAGTTCTGCACTTATTAGTTGAGGATATTTCAACTACAACTGCGCCCACTCATTTATGAGCTTCATGCAGTAAAAAGAACTTCAAACGATAAAAACATTTTGGAGTGCTTCATAAGTTCATATTATATTAAGGAAATGATGTAACTAACTAAATATGTATACTTACCTGCACTATGCGTACCGTGAATATGATAATCATGTGTAGGCGGTGATTAATTGATTCTGAACAACAATTCAATTTTTAACACGATGCTTGTAGGTAAAACATTACTATATGGATAATACTAATTCCTTACAACGTTAACGCTAAATCTATTGTTTTGATCATGTCCAAAAAAATCTCATTTCACAAACCTAGGATCCAGAGCCAGAGAACAAATTATGAAGTTTCACATAAAGTCCATCAGAGGCCATTTTTATGTGAACACCTTTTAGTGTAAGAAAAAGGAATCGCGTGGCTGAACTTTGATATTTGATTCTTTACTGATTCATTTAGTTGTCTTTCAATTGTAACCATTTATTTTCATTTTCCTGACATCACATAATATTTCCCCTAAAAACGTGCTACTGCCCCTTTAAAATCATTCATTTTTTTAAAAATTCTGCTTTTAACAAGAGTTTTTGTTCAGTTTACTTAAAGATCATTTGTATCGTTCATAATTATCACAACAAAAAGAATGTTCATAATTGAACTTTTAACGGACTCTCTCTATCATATAATTAATATACAACAATCATCATTATTAAAACTTCTTCTGTAAGGACGAGATTTCATAATCTTATATCCCCACTGAAACAGTGTATCACTCATTTACTGTATCAGGTAGTCAAGCAGCCCTACAGAAAAGGGGGGATTTGCTCCATGAAGGCAGTTAGAGACACCTGATCTATGTTTATGTCCATGTGAAGTTCTATGCAGATGTTAGGTCCCTTAAAATGTCACTTTGGGTAACCCGAGCCTCTTTACAGGTGGATCGCGTAGTTGGGTAACAATAAAACAGTTTTATTGGTAACTTTGACAATACTTGTTCCCTAATCCCAGATCATCATTTTCTTCATGTTACCATCTTCATTGGTAGGAATAATACTCATGTTGTATACATGGTATCCTTATTTGAAACGGCTCCTGTTGAACTTATTTACGACATGAGTATTTGACTTTATGCTAAGTAATCGTATATTATCATTTTGATGGTAACAATTTTTGATACGATGTTTCAAATTAATAATATGATATAATTTATTGAACAATACCAATATACATCTTGTTGATACTTATTTACATGTTTATGCCATTGCCATTGTTCATTCCGTTATCTTATCACTATCTTACTGTACCTTACCAAACATACCTGATTGTGTCCAAATGAAACTTAAATACAATAATTAAACAATGTATACTGCTTATGTTTCGAGAAAGAATAAGGAATATATTTCCCTTTTGAATGTTTTAATCTGTTTTAATGGAAAATTGATTTTAAATTTGAAGTCAAAATCGAAGTGACTCTAGGTGGACCATTAGGGTCATTTCAAAGATTTATCAATACCCGGTAGACATGTTAATCAGCAATAATCACATAACCTTTAAAAATAATTCAATCAAATTACCACCTATGGTTATTATTTATTCGTTAAACTAGAGCTTGATATTCATTTTCACCGCCTCAACTTGTTTGGGTCAAATGAGAAGTGAGTGAGTGAGTTATTGTTTTACGCCGCTTGGACAATATTTCAGCCATTAGCGACGGGTCACATGAAGGAACATAAATCTCTGTTCCCTCGTCATGGAGCCTTGCTTGGAAGAAGACGGAGTTACATAGGTTGGGTTCGAACCCAGGAGTAAATCCAGTCAGATCAGCACCCCCTCCCCGATGACCCCTACCCTAATCCCCCTCGCAACATTCCCTCCCCTGGCGTAACGCGGGACTTGCCCTAATCTCTAACACCCCCACAACACCTCGTCTGTAATCGTCTGTCTTCACTGTCCCTTGCGAGTAAATGTTCTCACGATGATTCCTTAAAACTTTTACAATAACAGAAGTTCAACTGAGTTGGATCCCACGGGCCTCTGTGTGATATGACCGCTCCCCTACTACATTTTACAATTTCACGTTTATTTTCAGCTAAGTAAACCTAGCCTCAATATTATCCGTTTCACTCCTATACTGAGTCTAGAAAGGTCTAGTAGAGGGTCGCGTCAGCCAACGTATCGAATTGACCAATCAGAACTCATCTTACCAAGCCACAATAGTCTGCCTTCGCACGTATAACGTTGAATCAAGAGTCGAGCATTTTGGGATAGGATCTTGCGACATCTACAAATCAACTGTGACCTTTTTTTCTTCGCGAGAATATCCTGTCCCGAAACACAAATATTCCGCAAGCAGTTATAGTTCTTTGATAATCCATTATGTTATGATAGTGAGATTTTTTAAATATATTTTTATAGAACTATTCTGAATTTATACAGAATAATGTGATGAAAATACGACACAGTAACTTGAAATATCAGTGTCTATGATACACTTTAATTTAGTAAAACACTAATTTTAAATTTTAAATCATAAAAGCAACATAACTTCAATTAAGACATTGAACGCATGTTTCATTATACAAATTTCCAAAACCATTCACCCTTACAAGTTTTTTTAACAATAATGTCAAAATTACACTTTGTATAAATATGCCTCACGTGACGTCATATACACTGTCAATACGACAAAGCCGTGGCTTAAGTAACTGATGCATGGGACGTTAGGACAAACTGTTAGCATTAAAGCCACACAATACTCAACAATCAAAACTGATGCATCATCCCCTATAAGTCTTATAAAACTAGCTCATCTATATACACTTTGTAAATAAACCTTGGCCTTAGCACACTAATTGAATTCCTTTACATAAAGAGGAACATTTTGAACAATGTGGATGTGTGAAGAGATACATTGTCGGGAACATATCAAACATTCCTATCATTTTATTATTTATCAGCTTTCAAAGGACGATGCACCCTTATGCACTTACACTGCTTATAGCGATGACTTGCTTTATCCTTGTAAACGATCAGGATACAAGTAAACAACAATAAATAACAGATCAATTTATTTACTTACGATGTTTGAAACTTTTGCATCTACCTCACATTGCATGATACATGTTTGGATTTCGAAGAATTAAAGAAGAGCCCATAACATGGACATATCACTATAACTACTTGTAACATCTTCAGTGACATGCTGTGAGATTCCTGTGTGTTATTCAACACCAGGTCTGATACGCTCCACATGATGAGAGCGTTATGTGATCCCTCCTCTCTCACCTGCTCTCACCTGTGTATACGAAACAAGGTAAGTAATATATCTACGTTTCGAGTCATTGAGTGCATATTTACAATGAGAAGCCCGATAAAAATTGACCCTTTTCGGTGGAAGAAAAGTTTTGAAATACTTTGTTTTACCGGGAAACATACTTGAATATTCGAACCTTTCTAATTTATACGGTCTGACAGCATCCCCAATAGTCGCATGTTTTGACGTAAGTTTAGCTAGCAAATAACAAAGCCCCGAGCAAAAGTATTTGGTGTCAATAGCTTAGGGCACTTAATTCCAGTGAACCATTCGTTCATCTTGATCGCGACCATGCGAACATGTGATTTGCCCGATAATGAATAGGTTCTTCTTGCACTAAACTTGTAACAGATCATACGCCTTATGTGACTGCTGTCAGACCTTTCAATTTGAAAATCTTGAGCAAATGTACGTTTCTCGGACTTGAGATCCTGCTCATCATTGATGTTTGGCAAGTTTTTTATCGACGGAATTCCATAAAAAGTTGTATTCGTATATTGAATAAAACAAAATAAAACGCCTCACATTGTTCTCCTTCCAGACGTGCTACTCAAAATACTTAACTTCAAAAGGATGACATTTTAAAGAATTAACATTTTGAAAAGAGGTCAAAGTAACTGGTACTAAATATTTATCTACATATGTATCGCTGGTAATTAGATTTACTAATTTAGACTGTTAAAGAACGTCAACAACAAAATAAAACCATGTCTGATTTTGCCCAATTTGAGAGAATAAGTGATTAAAATATCAATACATATGTTGCTGAAAGTTCCTTAAAATCGACATTGACAATCATTGGTTACAATACCGATTTTAATCATGCATGTAAACACGAGAAGAGCAAACATTTTAAGTTCACATTCAAAGAAATATACGTTTACGAAGCAATGATATGTAGTTGTTTTTAGCTACATTCGCAATATACTTACTCTATACTTTTAAAGAAATCTGAATTGGTTTAGTATCCCTTAAACGCCCAGTCCTTTCAGTTTCAGGTATGTCGTTTGTTTTTGGGGAAACTGAACTGTTATCAATTTTACTAATTCTGTATGAAAAAATGCTTGTATTAAATGAATATCCTCAAATTTACATCGACTTATGATTAGACTAAAATACAATGCATTAACGTAGCAAGTCTTTTGAAACTTGTATCGCCGATATTCAATTCTCATTGTTAATTTTGCGTGGTCATTATTACGAAATCGTCGAATATGTATTAACAAAAATGTTAGCTCAAGTAACACATATCAACTGGGCTCATCATGAGCTAACGACATTATATGTATAAACCGGAATATCCCTTGAACTTCGTTTCTACAAAAATACCTCTATAGGACTGTCCTTTTAATGATGAAGTTGAGATATCAAGACCACCACACATACACTAGTTGAAGCCAAAACAAATATCATAACATTTGATGAACCTGAAATTAACCAAAACCAGCTCAAGGAGGTCAAAATTAACACACATTTCGCACCTTTCTCCAGCACACGTGCATGTTTAGTATCATCCATGATTCATCCCAGACACCCTGACGCACGTGTTCTACAAATCACGTGGCCTCAAGTGCACTAATTAAGACATAATTTGGCTGAATATACATCTAATTAAAACAACTAAGCTAACAAAAAAAACTATTATCCCGACATCACCCAATTAGATTCTTCCCAGCTGCGACACTGCTATCTTTCTATTTCCGGTTATTCACTTCCGGTATATGATGTGCGCATAATCGAGGTTATATCTCATTTATTTCTTGAACAGGTTTGAATCTTGATAAGAAAATGTAATCACCACATGCGCTGTTGTCCCCTTTCCGTGAGGAGAAGCATGTATATGTTCATTGCCAATATGTATTATCAGTTCAGATATGATAATGCACAAATTCATTTACGAAAATGATGTCGATAATTCGTAAATTGGAAGATTGGAGAGATTATATTTAGTTGGAAGATTAATGTAAGAAATACTTATTCTTAAGTTACAAGAATCTATGAATGTGTAGACAAAGTTCATACTTTTGATTAAACAACTATTGTTACATACATGTTAATACTCTTTTTAAAAAGTCTGACATTGTTTTACGATTTTGAAAACATATCAAAATTTACGTCCTAACAATATTTATAGATTTATACATTTAGAACCTACAAGTCAAAGGTATATGACATTCGGAATGTGATTTTGATAGATAAATTAGAAATAATATTTCATATTCCCCAAATTTGCAACAGATGTATTTCCTGAGCAGCAGGGTATAAAGTTGTTACAGCTAAGTTTTGATTAGCGCGATATGATTACAAATAATAAACAGCATGACGGGTTACTAATTTGTTGTAAACAGATATGTTCGTGAGATCTTGAATGTAAAACACAGCACGAGATCGACGAGTATAAACATTATCTGAAATGTTTTATAAAAACATAAGATTTTGATTAATTAGATATGTGTTGCTTCACATGTCAAGAAATAAATGGGATGTTTGTGCTTTAATCATTCTCTCCCCACAGAGGCAGATCAAGTCATGAAATGTTTATACAGCCTCTGTTCTATTTCGCCGACATTGTGGGATAGAATGGGAGACGCCTGATTGGAGGAAATCAAAGTTACTTGTGCAATCAGCGACTCTGGTCTAAAATGATCATTTTGGCTACTGAATCAAGGAAAAAGCATTGTGAAATGAACAACCCTTTCCAATTGCGAAAAGCGTTTTCATTTGATAAAGAAATTCAAATGGATTATGCTGCAATGTTTTTCCTCCAGGGGAAACTGCCGGAAGCCACGGATTTCGGCGTAATAGAATAGAGGATGTGTCAACATTTCATGACTTGATCTGCCTCTGTGGGGAGAGAGAGAGAGGAAATGAAGAGAAAGTTGATACTTAGCTTAAAGATCACTGTCAAAGAGTACCATAAGAACATCTAAAGGGGTTGCTCACTGTTCTACCTAAGTTGTCGGTTCTTGAATGCCTCGTATACCATTTTTTTATGACGTAAAATTAATACCTCATTGTTAGCTATATCTCGTTTGGTAGTTCACTTGGAGCCCACAGATCAAATATAAATTATGTCGTACCTTCCTACGGGGTGCAAATTATGTAACCATTTGTTTTACATATGAAATAAAAGAGTAATAATAATAATAAGAGTATTTATAAAGCGCACCACTCCACAAACAAGGTCCATGCTCAATGCGCTGACATATACTTGGAAAATTTAAAAGATATATACAGATATATACATAACACTGGTTTGATTAATGATATCGTTTGAAAAGGTGAGTTTTGAGCTGGGATTTAAAGGAAGTTAGAGATGGGGCAGATTTCAGTTCATGAGGCAGTGAGTTCCAAAGAAAAGCAGCATTATATCTGAAGGATCGAGCACCAAAGGACTGAAGATTGTAACGGGGAACCTGTAGTAGAAGCTGAGTGGAAGAACGTAGAGATCGAGATGGAGCATACACTGTGACTAAGTCCTGCAGATACTGGGGAGAGAGTTTGTGGATGGATTGATAGAATACAGATAGAAGTGTATCACATCATCTAAGTTTAGAGCTGTTAACAAAATTGCAAACAAATTGCACTGAAAAAATACTTTAACATTAAAGACGTTGAATAAATATAAAATGGTTAACATTCAAAGGTTGCAGTGATGGCATTATCTATGTTGCGCATCGTCATGAATTGCTTGAAGCCCGGGTTCAATACAAAGACGCGGGTAATATTCGAATCCTTGGTAAAGTTAAAGGTGTGGGTTTTATTGGAAGAAATGTTCTTTTAATAATCGTCCTCACAATGACGTGTCCCTTTGGAATTCCAATTGTGTATGACACTGAAGCATATGTTCAGTTATATATCCTCATATATAGTTGTTTTAGATTCTCTCATACAGGTGTTTTAGATTGTCAAATACACAGGTGTTCTTTAAAGGCGTCTGCATCACACCTGAGGCTTTATTGGAAGGTTGAGGTACGCGCTGGTGTGAGTCGCAGTGGTTTTAAGACTTACAGCTGAACATGCTGAACATTTCTGAACATGTTGAACATGCTGAACATTGCTGAACATTTCTAAACATTTAAAACTGCTGAACATGCTTAACATTTCTGAACATTTCTGAACATTTCTGAACATGCTGAACATTCCTGGACATACTGAACTTGCTGAACATGCTGAATGTTGCTCCTTCATTACTGTCACCTAACTTTATCCTCTTCGTATATTTGGCACTTGAGGCTGTACAGTTGTCAATGGTTATAACATTATTATGTCTTAAATTATTTTGCAAAAGTCATTCAAACTCAATGATCAAATATAGCATAACAACCTTAAGTTTGTCATGTAATCAACTCCAAACAGTCATGTACACGTATGAGCAAATTACCCACAATAATATCCATGTATATGAATATATAACATATGAAATGGCTATATAAAAATATGTCACGTAATAATCTCCGATGGATGTCTCAAGAGTTGACTGACCCAATAAAGCATACACCATCATAACCAAATACAACAAACTTAAATTTGTAACATAGTGAAATCCGACTCCAATAATCCTCTGCTACAAATTGTGACTCGTGAGACCAGATACCCTTGATGTAGCATACTGTAAACAACGACAGCAGTCTAGTACGGCTTACCCCCAGTCTGGTTTGTGACTTCACCTGCAAGAGTCAGCTTCTCACCCCATGGGGTGGGTATTCGGTGGGGTAGTGGGGACTGTTACCCGGATGACACCGGGGGAAAAGGGCATAAAGTTGTTCACAATCAAAGAGCAATATGGAGACAATCTTGAAATAATCCATACTGTAATCGTTGAATCATGACTTGTTAAGTGGTAGCAGTGCACCGATCTTATTTGTCAGTGGGTTTACATACATGTACCTGAGTTATACGATATGGGGCTCATTAAAGGGGCAGTAGCACGTTTTTTGAAAATTTTTTATTTTCAATTGTTCACTGAAAATGTTAAGTTCATGATAAATGTATTACTTTGATAGCTTTAAAATCTCACAACATAAACCAATCATCCATAGTCAGAGGACAAAGTATGAAGATTTATATAAAATTCATTGTCGGCCATTTTGTGTGAACACCTTTTATTCATTGTGTATAAGAAAAAAATCGCACGGCTGAACTTTACATTTTATATTTGATTTATTACTTCTTCTTTTAGTTAAATAACATTGTCTTTTAGTTGGAACCATTTATTTTAAATTTCCTGACATCACCTTATATTCTCCCTACAAACGTGCTACTGCCCCTTTAAAGCAACGAATAAGTCTTTTTGAGACACAGTCAATCTGGAAGTATGGTTTTTAGGTAGAATGTAAAAATGAGGATTTTTAATTTTTGAAATTTAAATCATCAGATAAATGTTGTTGTTTTTTGTCTGAATTAATAATATTTGTTCTTTTCAACTTTGGTGTTACTTTGTTGATATGGATCAATTATGAAGGAGTTGTATTTATCCATTTTGAAATTGTATTGAAAATATGTAAAGGACAGTAGCATGAAAAGAATCTACATTTTCTATCAGTTCATTTATATTCAGCCTTTTAGGCTTGTGACTGAATTTGCAGCAAGGATATACATATGTATCTTAGCTATGTTTTTCTAGATTTCCTAAAATGATATATAGCCACGCATTTGCGATGATTTTTATATAATTGTTTGGATGACATATTTATTCTTTATTATTGTTTTTTTTATTTCTAATCTTTAAACAAATCATGCAATCGTGACTAAGGGATGACGATAGGCATAAGTTCGTGACAATAATGTGCCTATTTCTATATTATAATAACAGATTGCGGATTTGAAAATTGTTCCCTCAATTAATTCCACAAATTTAGCTCTGTCATCCAAGCAGACAGGGTAAAGACCTTTCTTATTTCCTGTTCGATTTTTATATCAACATTTCATCTGATTTTATCTTTTTTATTCGAATATTTAAAAAATAAATGACACGAATATGAATATTTGATCGACAAAACAGGACATTTCGTGTGAAAAGTGAAAATCTGATAAAAGTTGAATAGAAAATACATTTGATATATTCCAGGAGTAAACACTAAATGTTCACTAAACTTAAAAACAAAATAGGATATGATGCATATAATTGCATAATTAAAGTCATTTATGTATTAGTGAAATAACAAAATACATGATCTTAAAGGGGCAGTAGCACGTTTTAGGGGGCATATAAGGTTATGCCTGGATAATGAAAATTATTGGTTCCAATTGAAAGATAATGTATTTAAACTAAATGAAGCAGTAATAATGCAAATATACAATGTAAAGTTTAGCCATGCGATTCTTTTTTTCTTACACAAAATAAATTAAAGGTATTCACACAAAATCGCCGCCAATGAATTGTATGTGAATCTTCATACTTTGTCCTCAGACTATGAATGATTGGTTTATGTAATGAGAATTTTGACACTATCAAGATGATACAATTTGCATTAACGTACAATTATCAGTGAAAAATTTAGAATATAAAATAATCAAAAAACGTGCTACTGCCCCTTTAAAGTGAAATTGTTGCCAACTGAAAAGAATTTATTGATTAAAAGTGAACCATATCTACAAATGTTAATAAACCGTCTGTGAATAGATGATTAATGCATAATATGTTGTCACATCTTCTCACAGTAGAAAACGCTCGAAAAAAATTCTTAAAAGCAAAAAAAATATGTTTGCTAATATTGCCTTTCTGATGATCCTAGTTAACAGAACCAAAATATCGAGATTATTACGAGAGGAGACTTGGGATATGACTGAAATAGGAAAGTGTGAAATTTGGTATCATCCGAGCGAGAGCGAGATTTAAAATTTGCAATCATTCCATTATTGGCACAGCCTGCTTCACTGACATCAAAGCGGTTTATGACATCACAGACGTCGCTATTCTTATGTCATCGGTCGCAGTATAACAGTAGATGTTTCTACGATGTGATTACAAGGACAAATATATTAAATCGAAGACAAGTCAAGTCAAGTCAAGTTTATTCTCAAGTCATGAATTTATGACATAGAGTGAACAAATAATAAGACAGTAGTATTACATACATATTAATGGAGCATACGCGATCCATATTTGATATAAAGAGCAATTTTTACAAGTTTTGGTTTATATGTGATGGACATCAGTGAGATAAATTTCTCTATGGATGAATGTTTACAATAGTACGCAGGAAGATAGTTGTGTCTTATTTCATTAAACATATTACATTCTAACATAAAATGAAGCTCGTCACCGATCTTACACTTACATGAAGGGCATGATCTATGTTCTTTATCAATTTTATACCATCTTCCGGTTTCAATTGGAAGTCTGTGATTACATGTTCTAAGTTTCGTGATATATATACGTAAGTTCATAGGAAGTTGCAGTAAATAGTTTTCAATGTACAAAGTATCTTTAAACTTATTATAATAAAAGTCTTTTGATGATTGTAGTTTACTTTCTCTCCATCTTTGCAGAAATTGATCGATAAGTACCGTTTTGACATTATTTACAAGCCACTGGGTATTTTTAAACTCTTGCATTTGCCAAATGTAACTATAACCTGTACTCTCTAGTATAGACTTAATTTCTGTTACTAACGGGAATTTACCATTAACATTAACCCGAGAATTTTGTAAGTTAAGCATTAATTTGTACACAATACTAGATAATTTATCATGGGATATCAATAACTTACACCAGTATGATAGCATTCTCAATTTGATAGAAATACTAAGTGGGTATCTTCCAAGTTCCCCGTAAACCATGAAATCGGGAGTTGACAGACAGAATGACGGTTATTATAACACTGAAATTTTAAAAGTTAAACAGATAGTTTTTCTAAATGCCATATAATCATAACGAGTTCGTTGATATGTTTTGCGTCTAAAATGTTAATAATTGAAAAGTTAAATTTCAGAAAAGATAATATCAAATCGTATTCACATTCCGTTTAGCTGTTTAAAATAGTATATTTAAAGGGGCAGCAGCACGTTTTTTTGGGGTAACATAAGGTCATGTCTGGAAAATAAAAATAAATGGTTCCAATTGAAAGACAATGTATTTAAACTAAATTGAGCAGTAATAATTCAAACATATAACGTAAAGTTTAGCCATGCGATTCCTTTTCCTTACACAAAATTAATTGAAGTTGTTCACAAAAATGGCCGCCAATGGATTTTATGTCAGTATGATTGGCTTGTTTAATGAGATTTTTGACACTGTCAAAATATTACATTTAGCATTAACTTACAATCATCAGTGAAATATTTAAAATATAAAATTATCAAAAACGTGCTACTGCCCCTTTAATATATTAATAATTTATATAAAATATTGCTTTTCAAATCTGTATCACGTCACAAGACAGCACAGACAGGTGATTAGAGAGAACAGGAGAGTTTATACCACATCAACACACTGCTGCGTCTTCAGTGGGAGTAACCAGACAGTTTCACTGGTCACTGGCTATCGTCAAATAACACTTCAATTGACAACAGGGTGTGAATATTTGTTCATTCCGGCTATCTGCCACCATCTCCTTCTGTTACAGTGTCTCTCTGTAAGCGCTATTATTCCTATCGACAACTCAATTGGTGTTACCAATTCCTTATTTGATGAATGATGAATGAATGAATGACGAATTTATATATAATAATTTACGAAGTAAGTTATTTCTATCGACAACTGTTACCAATTCCTTATTGGATTTAGGTAGAAATTCAAATTGTGCACCCCTCTTCTAGACATTGAATGAATGAATGAATGAATTGATGGATGAATGGATGAATTAATGAATTAATGAATTAATGAATGTATGGATAGATGGATGAATGAATGAATGACTGAATGAATGGATGGAGGGATGAATGAATGAATGAATGAATGAATGAATGAATGAATGAATGAATGAATGAATGAATTAATTAATTAATTAATTAATTAATTAATTAATTAATTAATTAATTAATTAATTAATTAATTAATTAATTAATTAATTAATTAATGTATGGATAGATGAATGAATGAATGAATGAATGAATGAATGAATGAATGAATGGATGGATGGATGGATGGATTGATGGATGGATGGATGGATGGATGGATGGTTGGATGGTTGGATGGATGGATGAATGAATGAATGAATGAATGAATGAATGACGAATTTATATAGTAATGATTCACGAAATAAGTAAAAACAAACTTGAGGATATACCAAGTCCTATAAGGAAATACAATTGTGATGACTTCAGTTATCAAGGACATACAAAATGTAATACAATGTTGTTCTTGATGTATTCATTGTCTCAGTAAGATCGACAATCAGCACGGGATCTCTTTAATTCCAATATGTTCTTTTCATCTTGTATCACCCACACAGTTTTCCTAATAATTCTCCTCCACTCAAGTAGTTGCATCTCCCCTATTGCCTGTACTAGCTGGCCATTCCTTCGCTCCTTCCAATTCATTAAAGTCTTTTCCCTGATTCTCAACCAACCACATATTTACAAACCTCTCTCTCCATTCTTCCAAGTTTATTTTCCTAATTTTCTGACCAACCGCACAATTAAAAACCTTTCTCCTCATTCCTCGAAGTCATTCCCGCATTTCTCACCAATCCACAAAAAAAAACTAACTCCCAATTTCTCCAAGTTCTTTTCCTATTTCTCATCCACCCACACAATTACAAACCACTCTTCCCATTCCTCCAAGTTCTTTCCCTATTTCTCACCCAAACACACAATTACAAACCTCTCCCCATTCCTCCAAGTTCTTTCCCTATTTCTCACCCACCCACACAATCAAAAACCTCTCTCCCTTTAATGTCTAGCCCTTTCCCTTTGTCTCACCCATCCACACAATTAAAAACCTCTCTCCCCATTCCTCCAATCCTTTTCCCTATTTCTCACCCACCAACACAATTAAAAACCTCTCTCCCCATCTTCCAAGCCCATTCCCTATTTCTCACCCACCCACACAATTACAAACCACTCTCCCCATTCCTTCACCTCACTTGTTACCTTTCCCCAGCCCGGTCAGTGTTTACCTGCCGTCTCGCAGCATTCCTCGTCTGGGGACGCTAATCTCCCCCCGAGAGATAGAGCAGGCCTGCGGACATACCTGCCAATATAAAAGTATGCTTATGTCATCAAGAGTCCCGCTCCTCAGGTTGAAGGTTTGGACATAGTTTTAAACGGCCTCATCGTGATAAGACATTAGCATGTGATTGAGGGCAATGGTTAAGCTCGACACTTGAACATTTAATAACACCATGGTTTCTTCGTAACGGCATGATCGTTGAAAGATGTGTTTCTCTCCATACCAATCTTATGACATAAGAGTATTTATAACCCACAGGGTTGAAAATAAGTGGTGTCATATTTTCAATATGAGCACATGTGCACATATCACTTTTGCCTAGCAACGATTGTTGGAGCGCGACTAACCGTATGATTATGTCTGTGACGTCATAAAACCATGGTTCATGACGTCACTGTCGCGGGCCGTCGCAAGGGAAGCGAACGATTTCCTAGGATACTTTGGAATATAATCGGTAATATAAAAAGTATTACCCCCTGGTAAAGTGTTATGTGACTGTTACGAAACTCGTGCAAATTTGTGTTTGCTCTCGCTCGGGCAATACACAAATTAACACTCGTTTCCTAAAGGTAATATGACACACTTCCTCTAGTAATAATCTCTATCTATGAAACTCTGAATGGTTTGGGTATTTAACTCGCTGTCGTTCGTTAAATACCCAATCACTCACTCGTTTCATAAAAATATTATTAAACGGGACTACGTTTAGTATTCGCTATGTAAGCCTTCTTATACTCATAAAAACATTATAAGTAACGCTGACGATTGGGCAGATGCTGACGTAGACGGTGACGGTTCAAATCGCCAATTTTAAATGTGACAATTAAAATGACGTTGATAATAAATGTTTCATTGACCCAATGAAATCCACATTATTATATTTTTAATATGACTGACAAAACATGAAAATGGTGATGTGAGGAAATCGAAATTTATAATTCAGACATTTGACATTAACATTTGACGTTGACATTGCCCTAGTCAAACTATCATGAACAATACAATCTCTTGCATTTAACAAATATGTCTGTCTGTCTTGCACTCAACAAGTCTGTCTGTCTGTCTTGCATTTAACAAGTCTGCCTGTCTGTCTTGCACTCAACAAGTCTGTCTGTCTGTCTTGCACTCAACAAGTCTGTCTGTCTGTCTTGCACTTAACAAGTCTGTCTGTCTGTCTTGCACTCAACAAGTCTGCCTGTCTGTCTTGCACTCAACAAGTCTGTCTGTCTGTCTTGCACTCAACAAGTCTGTCTGTCTGTCTTGCACTTAACAAGTCTGTCTGTCTGTCTGTCTGTCTGTCTTGCACTTAACAAGTCTGTCTGTCTGTCTTGCACTCAACAAGTCTGTTTGTCTGTCTTGCACTCAACAAGTCTGTTTGTCTGTCTTGCACTTAACAAGTCTGTATGTCTGTCTTGCACTAAAAAATTCACCACAGACCTTAAACCCTGCACCCAAATCTCAAATGATCTATGAAAAAAGGAAGCTTCAAAACACATCAATTCATAGAGCTGTCAGTTTGTCATCATGATCAGTATCCTTACCATTACATAATAAAGCAATTTAGTGAACGTTTATTTGAATTAAATACGTGACAGAATAGGCGTTAAAATGAACTGAGGTACATTCATTATTCTCTCTTTGCTTTCACGATGTATTATATATATTATATTTATTATATGACAAGACAAGAGAACATATGTCAAGATCTTGTTAGATCATAAATCAAATCATTTAAGGTTGTATTGACGTTTCAACGAACGAAGTGAAACGATGAAGACGTTTTGAAAGTCGTGTCACGTTCAACAGATTAAAGAATGCAAGGCAAACATATATCAAAACTGTTGATTTATATGCAACAATGTTGTAACGTTCAGGTGCAAAAATGATTTATGTGCACAACTGACTTGTACGACAGATGAAAGAATATAAACCAACACCCACGCAAGGCGATGGTTTTGCTCCTTCGTTTTTCCTAGGGCTCGCTTGAGTTTCTTCATGAATATTGAATACATTATTTGTAAATTGTCTCAACTAAGTTTTTAAAGGGGCAGTAGCACGTTTTAGGAGAAATATAAGGTGATGTCAGGAAAATTAAAATTAATGGGTCCTATTTAAAGACAATGTATTTAAACTTAATGAAGCAGTGATAATTAGGAGATAAACATACTGTGTTTGGAAATCAGCGGCATATAACGGAATTGTTATAGCTCTTAAAGATGCTATATCATAGTGCAATAATTTTTAAAGTATTTTTAATGTATACGTTGTATTTTTAGAAAAATTTAGCGACCAACCGTGAGAAAATCGGACGAAAATTCATCAAATAGGAGATAATTTACCAAATAATACCGAAACGGCAGTCGACATAAGGGCGAATCAAGTGTGGCCATTTCACAACTTCCGGTTTCTAAATGTACGCTTGAAAACCGTCTTTGTCGCGCTCAACTAGATTTTATATTCTTTTTCTCCGAATTAGGTATTCGTTGCTGTCAAAGTTGATACCCATCGAACGCAATTACGGTAGTTGAGACACGGTGTAAATCCTACAAGCATAATGATTACGTCACCGAAAGCGGGTTCACAAAATGACATGCCCTTTCTAAGAGGGGTACTGTGCTTGAAGCGTCGAAATAAGTATGTTATTGTTGATTAAACAATCTAAATATGATATCAAAATTTCGACGAAAGATTTTTCTACAAAGTGATGTATTTCATTTCTCAATAGCTAAGTTTCATCCCGAACCGCTTGCAAGTATGATACAGCATCTTTAAATTTAATTTAAAGTCGAACGCGTAGCGTGAGGCTTTAAATGGATAATTTAGAGCTATAATAATTCCGTTATATGCCGCTGATTTCCAAACACAGTATGTTTATCTCCATTCTACCATACTAGCGATTTAAAATTGAACTATATTCTTTCGCATTGACTCAGGTGTGCTATGCCATGATGCCCGTGCACGATTTCCACGGAGCGACATTAACACAGTGTTGACGGATTTGGTTATCTCGAATGACGTTACAAATAGAAGACCTCGGAGATTACCGACAAATATCCGAATGCTGCAAAGGGAGCTCACTCTATTCAGTAGACGTTTTATCATTTCGTGACGGTTGTTAGCGTTATGTTAAGTTCTGCATATATTCACAAACTTGACGTTGGTGTAATGGCATCGGTGTTGTAAATAGATTTAAGGTAAGTGTATGCCGCATTTTGAATCCCATTCGTATGACAATCTGGCCGGTTAAACTTTATCGGGCCCGTTTGGATCTAACGCTGCAGAAATACGGACCATGCCAACAGGAAATCTGAACTGTTGTCAATGTCATGTATTTTACCGGTTTTGACAGACTGCAACCGTTAAGCTTGTGGAAGTTTGATGAAATTGTATACATAATGTACATGCTACGCAATAATGGCATATTTTCTGAAAATTTCCGACACAACAGCAATATTTGAGAACTACTTGTTGCTAGGCAACAAATGAGTTCTTGCGCATTAGACGAAGTAAACAGAGTACCATATAACCAAATTATACGCCCTCTGATTTTTCACAGCAGCCAATCAGAAACGAGTATTTTGCACATTTATGGTAGAATTCAATTATATGATGTAAAGTTTAGCCATGCGATTCCTTTTTCTTACACAAAATGAATTAAAAGTGTTCCCAAAAAATTGCCTTCAATGGATTTTATGTGAATCTTCACCCTTTGTCCACTGAAAGACAACGTATCAGTGAAAATTATGAAATATAATTTTTTTTTAAACTACCTCCTTTAAGACTGAATTAATTCCTTGGACATTTCATCATTTCAAAGACTTCTATTTTTATGTACTGTCCGATTGTAACTGCTTTTCTTATATTTTAATGTAAAGTCCAATTTCAAAATATGATTAATGAAGGTGTATTTGGTTAACGTAATGCATCTCCATATATATTGTTTTTCGTTTCCCTTGGTTAAATAATATATAAGCAAAATACAGTCAAGGGTATGCATGAATATCAATCATGTCAAAGGTATAAATGAGTATCAAGCAAGTAGGAAATAATATGGCATCATTAGCTCCAAAGATCTGATATGAGTGAAGTTCATAAATTAAGTTTACTGTCTGATTGTTTTTCTTTGAAGGGAATTCTTCTACAGAAAATATTGTCTTAGAATTTTATCTTACAACGTTGTTACCAGGAATCAAGCAACGAGTTAAATGAAGATAGGAATATAATGTATGCTTATTTAATAAATAAGAATGTAAACATACATCTCTAACTGTTCTTTTGATATTTGGGATACATTTTTAATGTTTTACCGCTTAATGCGATTTTAGCTTTTTAATGTGTCTTAGTGTCTCATAGGTCATTGTTGGCGTGCTATATTTGCCGTATACCATAACTTGTCTCAAGCATGTACGCTGTGTGACACTTAAACAAAACATTTGTCTTCTTTCTCTTTATCTTTATGCAAAATGAAAATTATTCAATTTGAGTACCAACTATGTCAAAGAAGCTACATGTTCTGTTCTGTCTTTTAATAGCATTTAAGCATGTCAAGGCCTGTAGAATGTTATGATGTTTCATTTCAGAACAAATCCGGAAAATTGACCACACTACATGTATGTCTTGTATATGGAACTGTGTCCGATGAAATGTTTATTCGTTTTAAAGACAGATACAAATTTGCTATACGAGTTTTGCTAACACTGGAGATCACATTTGCAATAACTGGCTCGATGTCACGTACATAAAAACAGAAGTGTTAAACAATCTGAACAGATGTTCTTTATTCAATGGTGTTTCCTTAATGTAAATAATCAGCTGTTAATTTCATAACAGTTCTTAATAAAATTGTTAATCAGATTTGCTATCATTCTTTGATAAATGATAATCTGTAATCCTCATGGTTAGCATTGAAGAACTTTTTTCACGATTATCCCTTGTATTAGGATTCGTGAATGTTTTAAAATCTCGATCTATTACATCTATGATTATGTGATAAAAAGTTTTTGTAGGAAATATTGAAAAATGGCAGAAGGAACATATCGTAAGCTGCATGAGTAATCAATATATAGTGTGAAGTCTACCATACCTTTTGAAAGGCCCCTTTATATTTAAAGGGGCAGTAGCACGTTTTTAGGGGGAATATAAGGTGATGTCAGGAAAATGAAAATAAATGGTTCCAATTGAAACACAATGCATTTAAACTGAATGAAGCATTTATAATTTAAATATATAACTTAAAGTTCAGCCATACAATTCCTTTTTCTTACGAAAATGAATTAAAGGTGTTCACACAAAAATGGCCGCCAAGGGATTTTATGTGAATACTCATACTTTGTCCTCTGACTATGGGTGATTGGCTTGTGTAATGAGATTGTTGACACTGTCAATATAATACATTTAACATTTACTTACAATTATAAGTGAAAGATTTAAAATATGAAATTATCAAAAAACGTGCTACCTACCCTTAAACCCTATGCAATTAATATAAGACGTGTTTAAAAAGTCTTCTCTTAAACATATCATCCACGTTAATCAATTGACTGGTTGAAAAATAATTTTATGCAATTAAAGAACGATGCATGCTTTAAATGTCACTGACTCGTAAACTCTCATAGTACTTGATTATGCAGGTAATGTTGCCAGTGTCATTGGTTTAAAGCATCACATTATGGTTTATAAGCTTATAGAAACTTTCAATGGTTTTTGCCTTTAAATCGACTAGATAAGCCCATAAAGATATTTCGTCTGAGAGGAGATGCTGTGAGGGTTTACTGATGTATGCATGATGGAGGTATCTGAGCAGAGTTAATGAGTCGTATGTCCATGATGGATAATGATAGCACAGAAATAGATTTGATGTCATTTTCATTGCTGGCGGTTTACAAAGGGTTGTTCATTCAAGAGATGAGGATTGTTGTCGAGGCAGATTATGACAAGAGTTTTAAAATTTCCTTTGAAAAACGATTTCGTGTTGATAACCTATGGGTTTGTTGAAGGTGAGCAAGATCTTTAAACTGTATTTTTTTCAGCAAGACTTCTACGTTTTATTGCATATTCAGAAGATACATATTTGTGAAATTTCAGGGATTCATTATTATTCAACAACCGTAAATTAAATTCAAAATCGACGGCGTTAGCCATGGTAACGGAAAGGGAAATCTGTTTCTAATCGGCCAATCAAAATGTAGTCTTCACCGACGTCATGTTACAACAAGATCGAATTTTGTAGAAAGTAACACTTTTATTTAAAAAGTGTTTTTTTTAACATTGCATGCACAATCGTATTTAAACCAAATTCTGTGTAATGCTTAATCAACATTTAACATCGTAAAACATTGAAATTTTCACGAAGAGAACGATTTTGAATTTGATATTGATGTATTCTAACACGTATTGAAACAGAAGCTTTGTTAACAGACAAGCAGATATATTTTATTCGGTCTTCCCTCATATAGATATAGTACAGTGTATGTACAAAACAAAAGAGAATAGTTGCCATCCAATATGAACTCATAGTATGATGTGCTGTTAACATGTTTTCCTGTCTTGCTATGTTTTAAAGGGGCAGTAGCACGTTTTTAGGGGGAATATTAGGTGATGTCAGGAAAATGAAAAATTATGGTTCCAATTGAAAGACAATGCATTTAAACTAAATGGAGCAGTAATAATTCAAATAAATAATGTAAAGTTTAGCAATGCGATTTTTTTTCTTGTACACAATGAATTAAAGGTGTTCACACAAAATGGCCTCCAATGGATTTTAGGTACTTCTCATACTTTGTCCTCTGACAATGGGTAATTGGTTCGTGTTATGACATTTTTGACACTATCAAAATAATACATTTAGCATTATCGTAAAATTATCAGTGAACATTTTAAAATATAAAAACGTGCTAGGCCTACTGTCCCTTTAAAGAAGAAGACGAAGACACAGCATATTACATACACCCTTTGTTTTATATTTTTCTTTATAAAAGGTTATAATCTACCATCTATCCTCAACGGACATTCTGCCTCGACTAAGCATGATAATATTGAATTACTAAAATCTGTCCATAACTTCATAATACACTCACGAAGATTTTCCGACTTTTCATTGTGTAAACTTTTTGCCTACAACTCGATTCCTCTCGCTTTTAGTAAACTATTCTGTCTGTAACTTTGTACAACGTCAGAATAATTTACGTTTGTGTTTACATATTTCGTGCGTTCGATTAGACCACATTCGACGCCACAAGTGTAGGTTCTGCGCATGCGCTCTTATTAGCTGGAGACCCGTAAATAAAATGGAAAGTGTTGTCACCTAGTGACGTAGATGGCCGCCGAAATGGACATTTTTTGTCAAAATAATTATATTGCGATTCGAAGACAAGTAAATCTGCCTGAGCATTAATGAAATAGTCGACATCTATTACTCTACATTCATTAACAAATATATTTAAAACAATCAAAATGTTAGTTTTCGTAATTGAATTTTTTGTCAATTTTCCAACTCATAGGTCGCCATCTTGAAATGTGTGAACACCCGCTCACTCCTCCTTTTGCGGGGGTTTAACTCGTGTTACGCGTGTTTGACACTAACGTTCTCACTGTGTATAACCGTACACCGGAACTAGCGAGGTGTATGGCAGAGAAATGTTGCTAGCGAGGAGCGTGATCGCAAACGGGATCACTTAAAAAGCAATCATCGCCGTATCATCAACTTTTTCTATGTTATTATCATGTCAATAGCTTTCCGAGACATAACTATTCAATGTCATATCCTGTTCATAGTCAGAGATAGCAAATATGTTACTAACAACAGCATTACTCGCAACTGTCATTGTTACTGTCCCTTGGATACAGAATGACAAGCACATACATTTTACTAAGTATGTGTGCTAAAATTACCACATGATGTTGATTATTTGACAGTTATGAATTAAAATATTACCTTACTTTCGATTTCGGCTCCTCGATAGCAACATTTCTCCGCCGTACACCTCGCTAGTTCCGGTGTACGGTTATACACAGTGGTTCTGCGCGAGACGTGCGAGACGTGCGCAACACAGGATACTAGTGTTGTCTAATCGAACGTAACCCTGTATGTTGTAGGGAGAGGTATTAAATAAGCAAAGATATGCTTATTTGCCAATCCTGTCAGTTTTGTGAATAAATATGTTTAAACCACAGACACCTTATAATCAATGATGAATATCTGAAGCAGATGCTGTTCCTATGACACATATTTTAATGTTTTATTGCTTAAACATTTAAATGTGATAAAATTACTTAAAATTCATAAAGATAAGATAGATATGTTTCTAAATCTCGATAGAGAGTAAGCTGTCGTTTGCAAGTGTTGCTGAGGAAACATCTTATATTTACCTATACATGGGAACCTCGCCTATCATTCACCGAGCCTACATTAAGCATGTTTGTTTTAGCGACTGGTTGCTACAGCGGCAGTGAATTAACACGGACAAATTACTAAGAAAACATTTTCCTAAACCAGAATTGAACGCCGATGAAAAGAGGGATCAACGCAGATTATTTACGTGAAATGTGAGGAATTTTCCACCTTTGACATATGTTAAGAATTATTTCTTTACAAAATCATGATCAGTTCGGCCAAAATTAATGAAAGGAAGGATTACTGTAGATTATTTATTCGAAAGTGAGAAATTGTCCACCTTTGGGATTTAATTTGTTAAGAAATATTTCTTTACAAAATCATTATAAATTTGGCCAAAATCAATGAAAAGAAGGATTACTGCAGATTATTTATTCGAAAGTGAGAAATTGCCCACCTTTGGAATTTAATTTGTTAAGAAATATTTCCTTACAAAATCATTATGAATTCGGCAGCGGGTCAATATGCAATTACTTAATGCCAATAACATCATTAGCGCCTTGGTTTAGTGTCAATTCAATAGTGTATGTATTGTTTAATTAGATGGTGTAATAATCCCCCGTAGTTAGACACCTTATATACACATTTTCTTAAGTAGGATTAATGTTGACGCATTGTTGTGTTACATATTGAAGAATTCTGATGTTCAGCTCCTTTAATATTCAGTAAATTTTAATTTCAGGTTATGCTTTTCTCTATGATTCAACTTTTACCATATTGAATAAAATGTAGTTGTTGCAGTTATGACTGTAATGTGAGATTATGAAAATTGTATAAATTTCTGTTACGTACCTTTAAAATGGTATTCTCCAATACCACGAAGAACAACTAAAATTTAAATTCAACTTAAATTTCGAATAAATATTTTTATTTTTGTGAACAAATCGAAATGCGACGCATCCAGTCAACATTCAGTCATCATTAAAATGATATCTAAAGCAAGTGTCGTCTGAAGTATTTTATTTTATAAATGAGGAAAGACTTGTGAACTAATCGAAATGCGACGCATCCAGTCATCATTCAGTCATCATTAAAATGATATCTACAGCAAGTGTAGTCTGAAGTATTTTATTTTTCAAATATATATATACATACAACATTGATTGTGTTAATAAATAATATGATAAAATATGATAAATAAATAACTATATATATAAATATATAGATAAAAAACAAAAGTCTGGAAATGATTTGAATACCCTTGATTCAAATCATTTCCAGACTTTTGTTTTTTATCTATTTATTACTTGAACTATGAAGAAGTTTTCTTGTTTAAATATAAATATATATATATATCATTGATTTCGCCAGTCGTGTTCAAATTAAATATTTAATTGGCCAGAAGACGGACAGACGGACGGGCGGATTTCTCAGTGAACTATCCATTCATCCATGACGACGGGACATTATCTCACGATCACTAACTGCATAGTTTACTGTTGACAAGACTTTATCACACATTTATTGTAACCCTGTTATTATTACTCCCCAGATAACAACACCTTCGTATGAACACAAACTTCCCACAGTCAAATCACTTGTTTAATAATCGTGTAATTTTCTTAACCGCCCATCTCATATTTGGTGAAGTGCTATGGTTTATTAATCAACGAATGGCTGACTGATGATGGTTTTATTCTCGTAAAGGGGCCATTATTGGTTTAAACATATTTTTATTTCACAAAATGAAATACGGATTGGTGAACAAGCCACAAGGCTTATTTGAACACCGCTTCTAGATACACCAGAAAACTGGACACGATATACAATACAATTAGAGTAATATAATTGATATAACCATCTTTATAGTCATATCAGTTTATGTTAAAGCATAATGTTGTTGGAGATGCCTATGATATGATATGCTGGCTGACTCTTTTGATTCACTAGTTGCTAAACAATGTACTTATCGTTGTTTTTGTTGCTGTTGTTGTTGAGGGTTAACGTCTTCTTCCACTATTTGGTGATGCAGCCGACGTTATTGTACGTTCATGTCGGCTTTTAATCTTTGCCTCACTTAATTACGACGATTAAAGTAATTAATTAGCACGTTTTTAATGGTTTTTTATTAAAGTTTTCAACAATAAACATAAGTAAATTTTTAAAGAATTATCTTCAGAAGGTTGCACATCTCATTACTTTATCCAAGCAAACCTAGTTGTAGAAGAAACAATTAGGTATCAAGCAAATATCATTGGGGGCCATTTTTGTGTGAACACCTTGTATTCATTTGAGGTTGGAAAACGTTTCTCATAGCTTTATTGAACATGGTTTTGTCTTCTTCGAACTGCATTCTGTGATTTAAAAAAACACTGTCTTGCAACTTCCAAATATGATGATATTACACAGGAGAACGTTCACACTTAAACCAAACTTTTGTTTGTAGCTGTATATATTCATGGGATTTATTTTTGTACAACTTTTAAAGAAAACTTTTACTTACCTCCATGGGGCCTAAGAGCACCCAATGAATTTCTGATACATATGGCACCAAAGTTACACTGCATCTTTTGCAATATTTAACTTAAATGTGTGTTTTAGGGTATTTTAAAAGGATGTCGAACACAAAAAAACCATTAAAATATTATTTGTTGATCGTTATGAGGATGGGTGTCTTTGAAGCCATATATATTTTTATCAATATTTTTGTTGAGCAAATAATTTATAATATTTATTTTGAGGAAATAGTTACTGTATGTATCTTCTTAACGTTGAGATTTCACAGACCTCATTTGGAGGGCAAAGGTGCTTTCAAGTTTATGATGATGCACATTTGTACATGATGAGGATTAATGAATGCCAATACATTTTTTCTTGCGTAAATATGACATACTTGAGCATCCTCAAAACCTGGTTCATTTAAATATGTTAATGTAAGTATCATTGGTAAAACAGCTGGGGTCAAAAAGACCAGAATGAGGGTTAAATGAAAGAAGAGCTTCCTTGCATGTAGTTCAAAATTCCAAACATGACGGTTTGATTAAAATAAATGCATTTTCAGTAAGAAGTATATACTATTTTTTTGGCTAGACAAATCGCTTAGTTTCTATAATGAATTGAAATACTGGTTTTAAATTACACTTAAAGCTTTCATATCATTTAACTTTTCTTATTTATCTGAATAGTAAACATATATTTTGATGTTATGTTGATATTGCTTGTAACAGTAATCTTTATTAATCGTTTATGATATAATTTTTTTTAAATATGTATGATGGTTTTATTTCTCATTTTTCATTTTACCTATATACATATTGCTAAAGGTGTTTTTAGAAAAACAATTAATTTATGCTCAATCCTGTTTGATGTCTTTCTTCAATCTGCATCAGTATTATATTTATATTTGTAGTACTTGTTAGAACATATTTAAGTGTTTGTTAGTATTGTTGCTTTTGTTATTCGTTTTCCCTCTTTGAGCTTTTGATTCAATGTAAATAAAGTTTTTATGAACAAATATTATTTTCCTTAACGATGGACGCCTGTATCTGTCAATAAAGGTACGTTAGCAATGTTTTTATCGTTCATAGTTAGTTAACGTTGTTTCATTGACTCGTTTGATAATCCCAAGACTTATACTTTCATCGTACTTTTATTCTTTTATTCTTAATATCTTCAAAACATATCTGACATATCTTTCCTTTAGGCGAAGAAAAAATATAAACATGTTTCTGGTCTTTACATATAGACAAAAGTGAAGCGATGACGGATTTTGTTATTTCTAAACTTTGTTATTAAACCTGGGGAAAACACACAAGAAATAGAAGAAAAAAAAGAATGTTCTATCACGTTAACTCTGCGATTTATCACTTTGGAGACCTACACGAACAGAAACGAGTTATGTTTTAAAGGGGCAGTAGCACGTGTTAAGAGTAAGGTGGTGTTTATATTAGAATGTAAGGTGGTGTCAGGAAAATGAAAATGAATGGTTCCAATTGAAAGGCAATGTATTTAAACTAAATGGAGCAGTAATGATTCAAATATGTAACGTAATGTTTAGTCATGCGATTCCTTTTTTCTTACACAAAATGAATTAAAGGTGTTCAAACAAAATGACCGCCAATGTATTTTATGTGAATCTTAATACTTTGTCCACTGACTATGGATAATTGGCTTGTGCAATGAGATTGTTGACACTTTCAAAATAATACATTTAGCATTAACATACAATCACCAGTGACATTTTTAAAATGTAAAATGATCCAAAATTTGCTACTGCCCCTTTAACTACCGTGGCGAAATCAAGAAAGAAATTGATTTTTATAGGCCTTACTAGTTCCTTACTTCTTTTCATTTAAATCTTTATTTGATTCGTTTTTGTATTTTTTGTTTCATTGTAATCACTTGTATTGCTTATATTCATTTCTTTTTTGTTGTTCAGTTTATTTATTGTTTCTTCTATCCTTTTTTGCCTTTGTTTCTCCGTTTCATTATTGATTACATTCTATTCTTTTGTTTCTTAGATTTCTTTAATGTAATCATTGTCATAAAACGATTTTGTCTTTGCTTGTTACAGCTCATTGATTTAATATTCGAGGCCAGACATATTGGGTGATTTCCCTTATTTGAATGGGTTTCTTTGACAAATTTGATGTTTAAATATATTTTTGGATAATAATGTTAAAAAATAAACCTACCTGAAAGACAGAAAAAAACTTTGAACTATTTAACTCGTCTTGCTTCGAGCCTGCATCCGCTATTTAAATGTCATTTCTTGAAGTTGAAAGCTCCAAGTTTAAAAGGTTAAAGACTTTCGTCAATTTTCCTTTCAAAACAAATTGTTAACAGGAACACAGAAGTACACATTATTTAGGATAGGATATAACAATTAGTGGGAGATAGAATTACACCCGAACGATTTCCGAAACGAAAGTGTGAACGGCCATTCAACAACTTCCGTCAAATACAATTAAGACAGTTTTCGATTTCAGCTCCTTCTCGCCTAATCCAAAGAAAACCACGGCAATCACGTAAAAATCGCATTTGTCAAGACCCTGCGTTTATTACATGCCATAGACGCTGGTCAGTTTTACGCGATATCATTTCTGATGTGCCCGTATCGAGTAATTAAAATCAAATTACTTTTGTTTATTACCATGTGCCATGCAGACCGCTTACACGAGCCACTGAATACAGAAGCTAGCGCTCACAGCCAGCGCATATACCAACCGGCCTCTCTCAGTCGAAGCCTGTCACTTAAGAAGCCGAGAGGGAACCTAGCGCTCGCTTTTCAGGCTTCGTAACTATGTATTTGCTCAAAACCCAAGCGCCATGCACCGGCTTAATAGGCGTTTTTCTAATTGTGATTTTAAGCTTATTTGGCCTGTGTATAAAATCCACGCTTGATGACAGCTCGTGCAATTGCCCGAGCTTGGGGAAGTGAACACATCTCCTTTGATTTACTATATTGTGTGTGCTGTGCCGTCCCTTTCCATTTGGATTATTAGCTGACCGACTGTCTGTCTGTTTGTCTGTCCCCCTCTCGGACACTATGGATACCTTTCTCCTCCGATCTCTAGCCCGGGTATTGTGTATAGTGATTCTTTTACCCGGAGTACAGGTGAAAAAGTTGAAACGCCTGCCCCTCATTGAAGATAAGGTTGAGGAGAAGGAGAGCCAAACACCAGGTGGGCTATAATCCAATTTTCACCTGTGTCATAATCAACTCATTTACCTGTATGTTTCATAACGCCATACCTCGATATGTGTATTGATTCAATTAAAACTTACCTGTGGATTATAGTGTTACCATATGTGTTTTGATATATTGAAGATTTTTTTTTTGAGTTTAAGGAAAATTAAATCTTAAGTTAATTACGAAAATCTTTTATTTGTGTCTTCATCGAATTTACCTGTAGACTCTAATCATGTCATATATGTTCCGTGATATAAAATATTTGAAGATAAAGTAAGTTAATCACCAAGGTATGAAAGACTGATTTTACCTGTGTCGTAATCATCAAATTTACCTGTGGCCTTCATAGTGATGTCATACATATCTTCCGATATTCATTACTTGATTATGAAAAAGTAGAAACACCAAGTTGTCATTTTTACCTGTATCCTAATCAACATACTTACCTGTGACTTTCCTTATGCTGGCACACCTGTCGCGTACCTGTTGTCTCAATGTCTTAAATAGGAACAAAGTCTATGACTCGTTATGAAGACTAATTCTCACCTGTGTCGTAATCGACTCAATTACCTATGATCTTCATTATGATGTAATCCGTGTCTTTTGATTATGATGTTTTTGTTAGAAATCAAAAGTCTAGTTATGACGACTTATTTTCACCGTTGACCCAATCAATGTCTTAACAAATAATATACTCTGTCATACGTGTCGATATGGTAGCAAGCATTTAACCTCAGTTATAAGAATTATTTCAACTTTGCCTTTCGAGTATTTAACTTCTCCGCTTAAAATAATTTAACGCTGAATAAAAGTAAAAAAATACCAGGTTAATTTCAACTCGTTTTATCTATATTCCCGAAGTCAATAGTCTATGTATAAATGTTTTTAAGACATGTGAACTGAATGATTAAAAAGGTCATTGGTGATAAAGTATGAAAAGTAAGTCGAACGTCAAGAAGGATATAGATTCATTTAACTTGTCTTCTATTAATCTCTACCGTAGCTATCATATATACTGGCTCACGAAATATGATATCTTAAAAAAACTATTAAAAATATAGTGAGACAAAATTCAACAATTTAAAATTATTTATTTATCCCATTTTCATAATTTTAAAGCCAATAGAATTTATGAACATAAAGATCATATTTAAAAATATTATTTATTTTACACACAACCTTTTGAACTTACGGCACTGTTTTCAAATGAGATCACAGCTCATTGAATATTAACCTTAGTAAAAAGAATCAAAGTCATTTTATTCACCTGTCTCGGCGTTGTCATACATATGATAATTGCTCGTCGGCTCGAAATATGACCTGTTTGCTTAAATGATTTAAAAGCGAAAGAACTGCCTTGACACACTTAAGCCGATGTTGTTAAAGTGTACATTTCACCACGTGCTCTCGTCAATTTCAACATGTAATATTTAAAAACTCATTTCATTCTAAATAAGATAATTGTTTATTAAACCTAAAAATTCCCTGGTATATACGCCAGCTTGTTTTCGTTTCAACCTTTTTTCTTCTTATCTCTTACTGAACGAAGAGAGCCGCGGTTTTGAGTCTGATATACAGGGCTATTATGCGAGTACACATTGATTGACGGGCGGTGAGAAATCTGCACTAGGCGAGACTGTATACGGCCAGTCATAATATGCTCCCTTCTATAAGCGCATCAAGGCTCTTTTCTCACACCGGCTTTGAAATGTTAAACAGTATCGGCATTGCTAAACTGACTATAGAAATCTTAAATAAATCACATTGAATATCGATGTATTGAATAAATAGGTCTATTTTTATACCCGTGTAGGACACCTTTGAACGCGGGTTATCCTTTGACGGGCGAGTCTCGTTCTTTCGCTCAATCACTCACTCCTAGCATTTTGACACGTTTGACTTTTGATCTTAGGGTTGATGCAAGTATCACCATTATGGTTCTATGATATACATAAATGATCTTATATTTATAAATAAATCAATTTCATCGAAACGTGTTCTCAAAATCGATTGAAATTATGAAATAGCGTTAAATTCGATTTTTATTTTTCTAATTCAATGTCGATGGTTGATTTTCGCTTTACAATTCCATTTCCGCTGGAATGCGTTTGAAATTATTGTTCATGATCGAAACTATCCACTTCTTAATGTCATTAACACTTGAATCCTGAAGACTTCAGTTATTATCTTGCCCTACGTCATTGAATTAATAATCGTTTTTGATTAAGTTAACATGTTTTAGACAGTTTAAAGGGGCAGTAGCACGTTTTTTGATAATTGTAAGTTAATGCTAAGTGTATTATTTTGACAGTGTCAAAAATCTCATTACACTAGCCAATCACCCATAGTCAGAGGACAAAGTATGAAGATTTACACAAACTCCATTGGCGGCCATTTTTGTATGAACACCTTTAATTCATTTTGTGTAAGAAAAAGGAATCGCATGGCTAAACTTAACATTTTATATTTGAATTTTTACTGCTCCATTTAGTTTAAATACATTGTCTTTCATTTGGAACCATTAATTTTCATTTTCATGACATCACCTTATATTCCCCCTAAAAACGTGCTACTGCCCCTTTAAGGCACGCTACAGAAGTTATCTAAAATTTGGTATGAAATATGGGACAGGATAGTAAGATATAAACTTACAATTTCATTAAGACAATCAATCATTATCCAAACACATTCAACATGACATAATCTATTTAATACTATAATAACTTTCGAATAAAAGAATGAACTTGAGAAAAATACCTCCAATCTATTATACTTTGTCATAATTAATAAAAAGTATGCAAATGTCAATCTTTCTTGAATGAGTTTCACAATGCAATTGATGTCAAAATGTAATATTTTTATACATAATCTTGTATCTTAAAGGGACAGTTCTTTCGGGGTATTTCATTGCCGAATCAAAATTCAAGGGGACATTTCAGTTTGTGGATATAATGCAATTAGTTGCAAGATGTTACTGGGGGTAACATTTTTGTTGACAACTTGATACAGAAGAGCACACACGTGACAAATACTCCGATAGGACTGTCCCTTTAATTGCTTGATGTGCAATCTCCAACTGCTGTGGATTTGGATTCCTTGTCATATAGATGTTGGATTTCTTCTTAAACCGTTCACCTGTTACGTGTTTTTAAAATTTATTTTCGAAATATTAATAAATATGGATATATCAGGAGTATAAGGTTAGAAATGACTTACTTGTAACAAACAACATGCTATTTCAGGGTTACGTTGTGTCTCCTTTAGTTTACAATATGATTTCATTGAACCCTTATCAGCCAACCAGAAACACTTACATGGCGTTTTGAATGTATGGATCAAATGTTTTTAAATATCGAGTAGTGATTATGTATTCTATTGATTTTATCGAATTGCTAACCTTAGAGTGTTGTTATGAAAATACAACCATAAACGTGACGTATATTTATTTCACACCTGGTTTTGTTTTACAAATTCATAAGTAGAGTTCAAAAATATTATTCAATTAAAAACTCGTAATCTATGCCACAGATTTCGATGTTTCGAACGTTTTTACCAAAATGTATTTCTTTCGCATTGCCTTTCAAATCCCCCCATCCACACACACAAACTGGACCGAAATAACGTTTCTTAAAATTGTGTTACGACTATTTAACACTAGCAACACACTCATAATTGTAAATACGAATCACTGGTTTGCAAATTTTCAAAATATATCAAACATTGTCAGCATCATTTTTATGATACTATGTCTGAATAATCATTTATGTCATATTTGTATAATCCGTATGTGTTATTTTAGAATAAAGCCATGTTCTGTTATATCCTGTTAAAGGGGCAGTAGCACGTTTTTTGATAATTTTATAATTATTTTTTCCACTGATAATCGTAAATTAATGCTTAATGTATTAATTTGACACTGTCAAAAAGCTCAGTACACAAGCCAAACTTCCATAGTCAGAGGACAAAGTATGAAGATTCACATTAAATGCATTGGCGGTAATTTTGTGTAAGCACCTTTAATTCATTTTGTGTAAGAAAAATGAATCACTTGGCTAAACTTTACGGTTTATATTTGAATTATTACTGCTTCTTTTAGTTTAAATACATTGTCTTTCAATTAGAGCCATCTATTTTCATTTTTCTGACATTACCTTATATTTCCCCTAAAACGTGCTACTGCCCCTTTAAGAACAACATCGTTGTCTTAAAAACGTCCAGTCATTGGAACTGAAACAACTCGATCCCTCGATACCGTATATCTTCAACAGGACGCCGCTAATGGCTGAAATATTGCCACAATAACTCACTCACTTACTCTTCAACAGGCTTCCATTACACAAGACGTTTCTATCTACCAACAAGGACTTGTCATAATTTCCGTTGTTTAATTTCTAATACCTCTTGAGAAGTATCGTCATGTATTCCCTACCTGGTTTCCCATTGAAAGATGCTGGTTAGACGGTACTTAACAAAGAGATTTGTCCTTTGGAGACACTAAAATTTGTGACTTAGGTTCTGTGTTTTGTCCCTGGGCAAAGCACTTCATCCACATTGCACTCAGTTGTTAAATGGGTACCTGAAAATTGATGTACTGACATTCGTGGTCGTTATTAGCGCTTAATAGCAGTTGTGAAAGAACAGTCCTTCATGGTAATAATGTAGCGCTTTGAGTATGTCTTAGGACGTGGAAAAGGCGAAATATAAGTATGCATATTATATATATATATATATATATATATATATATATATTTATAAAACCTAAACAACATTTTCTTTGATATCCTCTTCCAGGTACACATTGCAGGTTTCTTTTCAAAAGATACATTGCACTAAACAAAACGATTTTCTTGTCTACTCATATAGACATTTAAATACTTTGTCATTTTCATTTGTAATACTTCATTGTCTCAGAGTTTTCCCCGATTCACATTGAAGCCTTTTTGCTTTGGCTTTTAGTCCTTAATTTATTTTAAAAAACTCAATATAGTTTGTTTTATCATCTTCCTGTGTTTCTATAATAGGTTCTTGTACATTTTGCCACATAAAAATCAATCCTCTTTTCCATCCATAAGGGCTTGTAATACTTTTTTCTCTATAATTTCAAAAAACTTTAACTTTGATTGATGTTATGTATCTTCCTGTGGTCCTTTTCCAGTTCTTCTATTGATGATACATTCTATCACAAAAAAATCAATCCTCTATTTTGCCCGTAAACGCTTGCCATCATGTTGGTTCTTTCTTTCAATATATTCTTAACACTTTATGTTCACCCTGTTCCTGTGTTCCAATTGCAGGTTCTTAGATTGAAGATACATTCTATCACAACAAATCAATCCTCTATTTCACCTATTAACGCTTGTCATCATTTTGGTTCTTTCTTTCAATATATTCTTAACACTTTATATTCACCCTGTTCCTGTGTTCCTATTTCAGGTTGCTGGTTTGGAGGAACATTTTACCACATACTAATTAATCCTCTATTTTACCAATAAACCATGTCATCATTTTGGTTCTTTCTTTCAATATGTTCTTAACACTTTATGTTCACCTTGTTCCTGTGTTCCTATTGCAGGTTGCTAGTTAGGAGGAACATTTTACATTTTGGTTCTTTCTTTCAATATATTCTTAACACTTTATGTTTACCCTGTTCCTGTGTTCCTTTTGTAGGTTGCTGGTTAGGAGGAACATTTTACCATCTAGAACAACGATGGAGCCCCGCGCTCCTACCAGTGGGTACCATGGTGTGTGTAAAGTGTGAATGTGTTCCGGTAAGTTACTGCAACCCTTTATTGTCCATATTTCATTGTGAATTTCCCGTCAGGGGCTCGGCAACTTTGTCTGAAGTAGAGAACTGTTCTACACGCAATAAGGTTTTTCGATCCAATACTACACTGAATCTCAGCAATGTACCACCCATATTTCACTAGTTCCAGCATATGCTCACAGGTTTCACCGTAATGCATATACAATAGTGTTGCAGGCTTCCACCTTGCAATAATACTAACAGCCATGTCATAAGTGAAATACTTTGACAAGCAGCACTAATCACGAATCATTTCACCTCATTTTGAATTCGTAATTTAACAATGTTCCCTTACAGCCAAGTAGAGGGGCCAGTGTGAGCGAAAGTTAGTGTAATGCGCCAAGCCAAGAAGCAAGAAGTCCAATTTTTATATAATTTTGAATGAGGAAATTATCGAACCTTACAAATTGAGCATCAATCTAGTATTTGTAACATTCTCATCTCACACACCATCAAAGATTACACCAAAGGTGTTTTCCAAAAGACATTCCATGTATGTACAATTCAGACGTAACATTTTCGTACCAAGCACAATGTTCCCTTTCAAACTTAGCAAGACAGGAAAATGAACGTAAGGATATCGAAACATGCTATCAACACATCATACAATATGAGTTCGTGACGCATCTGATGGACATGATAGAAGTTGTCATACAATCGTAATAGGTTCCAACCCTGTATGCATCAGAGGCAATTCTCTTGTTTCAATTGATAACGGTATAAGAAACTCGAGTATTCCATTCATTTCGGCAAGATACCTAAACACTTCTCCACAACTTTGGCTCCCCTTTAAATTATCATTCTCATTTTCACTTACCCCAAACCCTCTTTTTCCTAAAATTGTACTCCTCCCATATTATTCTAAACAAATGTCATTCTTTTAGACGTTTTGACAGAAAATTTCAAAACTTCTGATAACCCTTGTCTGTTGAATCAAACATATCTCTTTCATCGTAATTCCTAGCATATTTTTTCCCTGGAAGGATAATGTTTCTGTTTCATGTGTTTGTTAAATTGTTGAAGCTCATTATAAAGTAACATACATGGACGTTGATTAATACTGGTAAGGTTAAGCAAATATATGATGCAAGATAACAAAAAATGCTATCAACAAAGCAATGACGATGTGTCATATTTCATATGATTGCTAAGCACATTATGAAATAAAAGACAATGTTTGCACTGCGCTTCGGCATTTCGTCACATTTTCTTCAAATCTTACAAAGCAATGTAAGTAAAACATAGAAATGTAGAAACAAGGCAATTTTTTTGTCAGGTCATTTTTCGATATTTAGATCTCTATTTACAGTAGAACTCGGATGTAACAAACTCCAAGGGAATTTAATTCGCTATATCTGGTATTCACCATACGCATATAATTTTAATAATATTAAATACGGACGGGACTTGAATTTTTTTTCACTATATCCGTTTCGTTCGCTATATCCGAGTTCGCAGTGATCTACTGTATATAATGTAGTGTAATTTGTTTGTTGGGTTGCTAATCATTATTGATTAATACAATTATCTAACTTTATGTTTCTATACTTTTACAGTCAATCTATATACAAGGAAGAAACGTACATTCTATACTATAATCACGTATCAATAAAGTTAAAGAATTTTTTACTGAGATTATCAATGTAGAAATCATCCTGTAACCTGTTTTCATTCTAGACTATGATAACCATACATCTGGAACCTTTGATAGATGTGATATAAAAAAAGATTTATTATGATTGATACAACTATGTAATTCATTGATGCCACGCCATGACCAATAGTAAAATCTTTGCCCAATGTGAAGACACTTGTCACTGTTTTACTGTTATGACTTATATATATTGTTGACGTTATTATTTGACCTGTATACAGCTGAGTACCGTAAGTTTGTTCACTTGTTATTGTATCTTAATGCAAATATCACGTTTTTAGGGTTTATGTTTTACTTCAATAACTAATTTCAGCAGAAGTGAAACAAATGAAAACTTGTAAATAACCCTTGTTAACTTGATATAGCATCATCTAATCACAATGAAAAAGGGAATGGGGTCATACCTAAAAGGTTTTTTCAACATTTCAAAATATTTCTAACTACTTATTGCAAAACAAATAAATATGACATGTGTTTAATAAGCTGATCACTCAATTTACATATACAATACAGTAAGCTGTAAGATGAATACTCAAACACAAGCTGTGATATATATGTATATATTCTATAAGTGCCTGTATCATGTGTAAACGTTATTAATGTTTCTGTACAGAAGAGTTTATCATGTAGGATTCATATCAACACACGATTGTCACAACAATCGTGTGCTTTATGCAGTATCCGACACAACAATTAAGATAGATAAGAAGAAAAAACTTCCATGCAGCTGTGGATCTACCCGCATTCCTTAACTCCTAAAAGTAACTCTACACTCTTGCAACTGTTTAAAACTAACGAGGCAAATCTTAACTTTACCCTCCTCGGGATGAACTCTGTTGAATGGAAGAAGAACCTTAAGTGCAACATTAGCTTACGATTCAGTCATATACTTAAAGAATCACATCTATGAGGGGTCTCGATTTTACGACGAGCAAACTCTCCATCCAAGAAAATTATAATGGATTATCTGTCGTTTGCTATGTGCTTTAGATGCTGTCGTGAATGGATTATTATCTAGTGTATATTATACTTAATTTACTCCATCTTACGGACGATGTAGCTTATTGTAAAGTGTATTACATTCAGTAGCTAAAGTAGAAGACGTCAACAAAACAGGACTCGGGCTTCTGTTGAATAAAAGTTTGATATTGAGTGGAATAAACTAAGGATGACGAGCCATGATATACAGCAATGATAAGGAAGGCTTTTTGAAGGATCTTCGTAGAGAATAGAGCGATTAACATGCGCCGAAAGGGACAAGGCGAGGATATTTATTGTTGCCTAGAGGCTTGCGACAAGGAAATGCTTTACCTCCATTGTTTTTATGCCATATAGTATAATGTTATGAGACATTGACGATCTATCCCCTACTTATCTTTTGAACTGTTCATATTCATAACTTCTCTTTTGTTATGTGTCACATAATTACTTTTCTCTTTTTGCTATTTAGAACTACCGTTAATGGCGGAAAGATTGCCCAAGCGGCTTAAAACAATAACTCACTCTTTAGATCTTTGTAACATGTGACAACAATGGTGTTGAAACATATGTATAGGATAAGAACATGACAGTTCAAGTACTGTTTTAATGAATTGCCGACACACTGGTTTGTAACTAAAACAGAACATAACCTTTAAAGAGGCGTTTCATCTTAAGTTTTATTCAGATTTAACAAATGTACTGTCATGTTTTTACATATATTCACTTTACAACCACGGATGAGGGGATGTTTATTCAATAGGTTGTGTAATTTGTGTTTTACTTTCCTGCCCTTAGGGATAAAACTGTTATGTAGTATCGTGGGATATAGTCATCGCACTGTCCGTCCGTCTGTCCGTCCGTGCGTAATCATTTCGTTTTCGAGGCTAACTGTTAGGCCTAGCTCATTGAAACTTTGTATGTTGATTAGTCAGCATATGCATGATGCCTTCTGATTTTTATTTTTGGGGGGTTCCATGAAAAACGTAACTTTATTGGGGCCTAGGATGTTGTCTTCTGATATCTCCTGTTTAATCTAGGTAATGTGGTAAAACGGATGTATACGTAAATTGGTGACTTTGGTATCCCTAGACTGAACAAACCTTAGACAAAAACGTTTGGTGATTATTGGAAATGTCTCTGAAACAAAAGATGCTATGACCTCATTGATACATCATTAAGGTCTTATCTAATAATTATGTAGGAACATTCGACATTATCCTGGTATGTTCCTTTTTCGATCCTATTCATTCGTTTTCTGCTTCATTCATTGTTCCCTCTCTTAAACTAATTCTCCCATTTGAAACATCATCAATTTATATTTACATTTTGACTTTTTCAATTAAATTGAGTAATGCACAAACCTTGATTTTCGTTTTTTCAAAAGATGTTCTAGTATGAAGAATGAATTTTGTTTAAAATTCATGTCATATATATTCATACCTATAACGATTGCAAGACGAACCATGCCTGTTATTTCTTACGTTTCGTTCATTTTTGGGTCGTACGTTATAAATACTGGCAGATATACAATGTATCACATCAAATGTTCATCAAACTCAAACTTGCGTTTCATGAGTTTTTCATAGATAAATATTATGGTAATAGTTTATTGACAAAAAATAGTATTCGTTTTACTTCCAGTCAGGATAATTTACCCCGACGAGACGTTTTTGTTATTTTTGTCTTTATATATGCGTCTGTTATATGTAAATATATATTGTAAACAGACATTACATTGTCTCAAGCTTATCTCTGTGGCTGTACCTTTCACCATCCCCCTCCTCGTCTGGTATCGGGTTTTATCTGCATTATTCATCATTTATCGAGCTCATCTGTGTCTCGACAACTCACTACCTTGTGCATTCTTAACTGTCCTATAATCGTTCTTTAAAGGGGCAGTAGCACGTTTTTTGATAATTTTATATTTTTTTAGATTTTCACTGATAATTTTAAGAAGTTGATAATGTTGATAAGTTATGTTGAATGTATTATTTTGACAGTGTCAAATATTTCATTACACAAGCCAGTCATTAATAGAGGACAAGGTATGCAGATTCACATAAAATCCATTGGCGGCCATATTGTGTGAACACCTTTAATTCATTTTTTGTAATAAAAAGGAATCGCAAGCGTTTTCTTTTTTGTATAGTAGGAAGTATATAGTGTTTATGATTTTTAAAATGTTCGTCAACGGTAAGATCGTGGTACCACCACCACTTCGCTAAAATAGGCATGTATAGTTCCTTTACTGTATGTACTGCCGATTAGGCAAGTCATGCTTCGGTATATTCTCGGAGTTATATCTTTACCACATTTATTCGTTCACATTTACCTCATTGTCGCACGGAAGTACATGTATTTCGTATCATGTTTGTGTGGATAGTGCTAATTACGTCGCAATTTTGAGTTACAAAAGTACAATCGTAGAAAGAAATAGAATTTTCTAAACAGAAATAATTCCATGATAAATTCGTTAACCGCTATTTTACCTTTTGTACATAACACTTAAGAAACGACTAGGGTTCACTCTTGAAATTGCTGTCATTGAGTATCACATGTTCGGACACTTTCTGTATGGGAGTAGTGTTAGGGAGGGGGAATGTGATTTGCTGAGTTGTGGCAAGTTCGGGGGATTAATCCCCCGCTCCGATCTTACAGCACGTTCTCGGGAGGGGGCCGAATTACCCCCTAACTTATGGGGATAAGATTATCGCTTGAGGTGTGATAAAACGTTCAGAGAATCAAACGAAGGTGCGAGTGTTCGAGCTAAGTAAACGGCGGATTACCGGGCATTGTTAACCACGTCCCAAGTAGTTACAGGCGGATTAGGGTAGTGAAGAGGCTTGTTCATTCGGATTATTCCGCACAATTGTCACCCCGCGGGGTTCCCCCGTGGATTTATACATCTTAAGCTTGAACATGTCACATATCTAAGAACAGCCCTCGTTAACCAGTAAATTTGAGGTGTTATTAAACTTCAAGGGAAATTAAGGTTGTAATCTTGGCAGAGATTAATGTTTTGTGTGGTACTGGATCTTAATGAAAGTGTTTAATCAGGATAAACTATTTAAATAACAAGATAAACACATACTACACGTTGCTAGGAGCTCTGAAGTGGACGTAAGGTATCATTTCTGCGGAAACTTTGTAGTTCTTTTTTTTTAACTTGTTTAAGTAATATAATACCATAATACTAGTACTACTCTTTCGTTGTTTTTGCAAAGATCATTTTCGTAGAATTTGTTTCATTTATGTTTACTATTTAAGATTACTCATATTACATTTTTATAAATCTTGTTATCTTTTTGATAATTCTAGCAAATGATAGAATATGTATCATTTTTATTTTGATGATATGTGTAATGAATTTAAAGCAAATTATCATTTTACTTACAAATATTTTTATATCAGGCAAATCGAACACCCTCTTTAAGAAAATAGCAAGGATTTTAATAAATTTCAGTACTTGGTTATAATTTGTTTACTTTTAAAGTAATAACATATTTAACCTTAAGATGTATGGGCAGCTTTATATTGTATTGTATTCTACCGTATCATATATCATTTATGTATTTAGTATCATCTGCTGCAGTTATATAGATTATAGACACCATTTCTTAATTAAGCACTTGAAACACCATGGAAGGTAAAACTATAAAACTTAAGGACTAATCCAACATGAAAGTTATTTATCAGGATAGTTTCTACTGTTAAAAGAAATCCTGAGGTAGAAAGGTCAAACTTTAACTATGCTCTCTACATCCTTCTTGAGGTTAAATCTTTCTATCACTAAGTTATCATTTAAATGGACATTAACGCATTTAGAGGGGTACCTTGAGGTTCAAATCGCCATAATGTGAAATGGCGATCATATGTTCCTTGGATGGCCAGTTTAAAAATCGAGAGATAAGTATAAGTGTAACTAGTTAGATCCCGACGTGAAGTAAGACTTGTCGTTAAGTAAATATGCACACTTTGAGCCATCAACACGTTTCTTAAGTGCACTTCACACGCTTTATTGTCAGTATATCTCTTTATAGTTGGTTTGTTTGCAGGTTTTAAAGAGGCTTACTATAAAATCGCGCAAATGCATCTGCATCTATAGATAATATTAAGAGTTATAAAGAAAAGTTTGCACTTTGCAGATACATTATGTTATCCGGAATTTGAGGAATGTTATATAAGATATACCAATTAGTATGATAGTTAGTGTGACAGTAAGACATACGTTACAATGTACTTATAATATACATACATATTCGTCTCTAAAAATATATTTTCTGCATGATCTCTCAAAGCTAGGAGTCATTAATGTTAGCACCTGCCTGGTATTAGTGTATGAACATATGTTGATTTATATTTACATTTACATATGTCCTGTTTATGCATTGTAGAAAAAAATGTACAGTTTAAAAATATAAGTTTATGTAATGTGACATATATCATTTGTGAAGATAAATGCCTTCACCGAACGTGCCGAACTTCAAGGACAAATCCCAAACTCAAATTTTATTCTACTTTCATTTTTATGCAACGTCATGTAGATAATTGTATTCTTTTGACTTCAGTTTATGTGAATCCAATGCAATGATAGCAAGTTGAGAATGGTCGAATACAGTGGTACATTCATATCTAATCAACCTTATCAACAAAATTCTACATACTACTATAAATGTTTGAAAGATACCTAAAACTTGCAAAAGGTTATGTCGTGGCATGTAGTCAGTGGTTAGTAAGCTGGCCTCTCACGCTAATGACCCGGGTTCGAATCCCGGTAGAGACACAGAAAATGAGACCTGGGTCTCAGACAGTGTTGTCCCTGGACAAGGCACTTCATCAACATTGCATTCAGTTCACCCAGTTGTTAAGATAGTTACCCGAGAACAGGGTGTACGGACCTATATGGTCGTGCTTAGCTTGGTACATGTAGCTACTTTGAAAGTACAACTGAGCAGGTTATTAGTATCTCGATATAGCGCCATATTAATGTCCCAATTATTTGTATTCATCCTTATTAACTGACGATGTCCTGCTGAGTAATCCGTCGTACAGAGATTGATGTCATCAAAGAATAAAGTATTTCACGTAAGTTCCCCCCTCCCCCTAACACCTCCCCCCCCTAGAAATACTTCCTGTCTCCTAGCAAGTCCATCTACCCTAAGCCACCCCACTTCAAACCCTCCCTTCCCCATCCTAACCCCCACCCTTTTTAAAAGTGCCCCATCCCACTCGGTGTTTGCACACTCACAGTAAGACTATTTAACGGAACACTTGTATGACAATATGGAGATGGAGATAAACCAGATCAGTTGATCTTTGCTTTAGGATATGCGGTTAACTTTGATGGCCTAATTTCACTTTATTTACAGAGCATTGATATCATTTTCTACTTACTGTAGAGAAGCATATTTGTGTTGGATTATGTCTGACCTCCATGTACGTAAGGAAGTAGAATTTGAACAATGGCTTTATTAATTCTTGACTTCTGCATTCTATTGTACTTTTTTGATGAGTTTCCCGAGTTTATATAGATAAAAGAGGTTACTATCATTCATCTTTTGGTCATAAATGGATGATTGATGACATGTGGAGGACAGATCTTAAAGCAATCATTCTCACTCACAGAGACTCAACGAATCATTCGCTTCAAATCTTCCATCCCCGTCCCTCTCTCAAGTTGTTGTTGGTGGGTTGAAATTTAACGTCTTCTTCCACCATTGGGTGATATCGCCGACGTGCATCGAGTTTCCAAAGTGTCAGTTTTATGCCTTGCTGCAGACCCTTAACTTTTCTGTGCTGCTATAGTACCCCTACAGGCTAGAGAGCAGGCACAGAAAACTGAAGGGTCAGCAGCAAGGCATAAAACTGACAGTTCGGAAACTGGCGTTTTAGGCTTTGTGTAGGATGATGCCGACGTGGGGTTTATGTTATTAAGAGCGCGGTGGTGTAGTGGTTAGCGTGTCTGCCTCTCACGCCAACGACCCGGGTTCGAATCCCAGTGGAGACACAAAAGATTTGTGACTTGGGTCGAAAGCTGTGTAGTGTCCTTGAGCAAGGCACTTCATCCACATTGCATTCAGTCCACCCAGCTGTACAATGGGTACCTGGTTATACGGTTGTACTGTCCGAAATGGACTCTCAGCGCAGGCAAGCAGCTTTGAAAAAGTACAATCCGTCAGGGTAATAGTGCACATTTGTGAATCGTCGGTGAGCAACTCGTAAGAGATGGACATTGACGTAAAACTTATTATTAGGTCTTCAAGACAAAGTCTGGAAGACCTATTGTTATTATCCGATTTCTTCAAGTTCTTATTATTATTTGTACAATTTTGTGAACGAGCTACAGCCCAAACGGCTGCTCCAAATTCACCCAAACTTGGCATGCTGATAGCCCTTAACCTGGAATCGACATGCGAAGCTTTTGGGCAAAATCGACTTGTACATTAAAGGTCCATTTCGAATCCAAAATCGAAAATTTAACGTTGATTTTTTTTTCAAAAAGCACTTAGAGACTTAATTTTTTTAAAAAAAGATGCGCAATGAAAAATAATGAAAAAAAGGAAATCAGGACAAATTCGTAGGTCACGTGGTTTGGCCGCCATCTTGCTTTTAGTGCATTTTCGACCGTTTCCGACCCCACCCGCCTTTGACAATCTTCTCCTCTGAAGATCCTTGCACTACAGAGCTGAAATTCATACTGAATGTAGCTGAAGGATTGTAGTTTAGAAACTTTCCTTTTAAAGTTCTTAAATACAATACTTTTTATGCTGTGACCTTTCAAAGTTGACCAAAATCTTAAAATCGCCAACTTCAAGGGCACATAACTCAAAAACCAGACCATAGAACTTAATGATTTTTGCATGACACTTAGACATGAGCAAGGTCTTTAAGATAAAAGAATAAAATCGCTCGCGAACAGTCACTTCCGGTCAGGAGGAGAGGTCAAACTTTGCATATGCAAAAGTTGAGTTTTGGTCGGTATGGTTTAAACCTCTTTAACAAACATGCAGGTGAAGGTCAAACATGCATTCGAAGGTCAAACAGCATGTGAAGGTCAAACAGGAATCTTGAAGACCTAAGTATTGACGCGTCAATCCTAGTTATTAGGTCTTCAAGACAAAGTCGTGAAGACCTATTGTTTTTATCCGATTTCTTCAAGTTCTTATTAGGTCTTCAAGACAAAGTCGTGAAGACCTATTGTTTTTATCCGATTTCTTCAAGTTCTTTTCTATTATTATTATTATTATTTGTACTTTTTTTGTGACAAAGATTCTGACCAAACGGCTGCTCCAAATTCGCCCAAACTTGACATGCAGATACCTCTTAACCTGGAATCGACATGCTAAGCTTTTGGGCAAAATCGACTGGTACATTAAGGGTCCAGTTCGAATCCAAAATCGAAAATTTAACATTGATTTTTTTTTCAAAATGCACTTAGAGACTTAATTTTTTTTTTAAAACAAGCGCAATGAAAAATAATGAAAAAAAGGAAATCAGGACGAATTCGTAGGTCACTTGCTTTGGCCGCCATTTTGCTTTTAGTGCAATTTTCACCGTTTCCGACCCCACCCGCCTTTGACAATCTTCTCCTCTGAAGATACTTGCACTACAGAGCTGAAATTCATACTGAATGTAGCTGGAGTATTGTTGACAAAAGTTTTTAAGTTTAATGGTGCTAACGTTAATACTTTTTGTGCTGTGACCTTTCAAAGTTGACCAAAATCGAAAAATCGCCAACTTCAAGGGCAGATAACTCAAAAACCAGACCTTAGAATTCAATGATTTCTGCATGAGAGTTAGACATTGGCAAGGTCTTCAAGATAAAAGAATAAAATCGCTCGCGAACAGTCATTTCCGGTCCTGAGGAAGGGTCAAACTTTGCATTTTGGAAAACGGGTGTTTTGGTGGGTATGTTTGAAAAACTCTTGTAAACCAACGACACATGATAAATACTTTTTCTATATATCAAATGAAAGATAAAAGATCATGCAATCTTGGATAAATCTCATTAAAATTAGATTAAACATTAACATTGAAATTCGGAGCATTTAAATGTGGTCAATCCTACTTTCGTTTTGAATGATTATGATACATTTATGATTGAAAAACTGTACATCATTGGCAATAAAACACTAGGCAATGTTTTATCTATCATCAGGCAGCAACAATACTGTATAACCTGAGATGATTCATGTTTGCAGCCATGTTGAATTTTCTGTAAAAGCTTAAACTTTGAATATCAAGTGAAATATGGTAATTTTGATAATGTATTAGTTACTGTTTACCTCTTAGACAAAAACCCATGTGAAGGTCAAACAGTATGTGAAGGTCAAAGAGGAATCTTGAAGACCTAAGTACTGCCGCGGCAGTCCTAGTTATTATTATTATTTGTACAATTTTTGTGACCGATCTACAGCTCAAACCGCTTGTTCAAATTCGCCCAAACTTGACATGCAGGTACCCCTTACCCTGGAATCGATAAACTAAGCTTTTGGGCATAATCGGCTCGTACATTAAAGGTCCAGTTCGAATCCAAAGTCGAAAATTTAACATTGATTTTTTTTTCAAAATGCACTTAGAGACTTGAAATTTTTTTTAAAAGAAGCGCAATGAAAAATAATGAAAAAAAGGAAATCAGGACAAATTCGTAGGTCACGTGCTTTGGCCGCCATCTTGCTTTTAGTGCATTTTCGACGGTTTCTGACCCCACCCGCCTTTGACAATCTTCTTCTCTGAAGATACTTGCACTACAGAGCTGTAATTCATACTGAATGTAGCTGAAGCATTGTAGTTTAAAATCTTTTCTTTTAAAGTACTTAACTACAATACTTTTCGTGCTGTGACCTTTCAAAGTTGACCAAAATCTCAAAATCGCAAACTTCAAGGGCAGATAACTAAAAAACCAGACCTTAGAACTTAATGATTTTTGCATGAGAGCTAGACATTAGCAAGGTCTTCAAGATGAAAGAATAAAATCGCTCGCGAACAGTCATTTCCGGTCAGGAGGAAGGGTCAAATTTTGCATATGGAAAAGTGGTGTTTTGCTGAGTATGTTTGAACCCTCTTTAACAAACATTCATGTGAAGGTCAAACATGCATGTGAAGGTCAAACAGTATGTCAAGGTCAAACAGGAATCTTGAAGACCTAAGTACTGCCGCGGCAGTCCTAGTTAGGTCTTCAAGACAAAGTCTGGAAGACCTATTGTTATTATCCGATTTCTTCAAGTTCTTTTCTATTATTATTATTTGTACTTTTTTTGTGAACGAACTACAGCCCAAACGGCTGCTCCGAATTCTACCAAACTTGACATGCAGATACCCCTTACCCTGGAATCGACATGCTAAGCTTTTGGGCAAAATCGACCCATACATTAAAGGTCCAGGTCGAATCCAAAATCGAAAATTTAACATTGATTTTTTTTTCAAAATGCACTTAGAGACTTGAAATTTTTTTTAAAAGAAGCGCAATGAAAAATGATGAAAAAAAGTGAATCAGGACAAATTCGTAGGTCACGTGGTTCGGCCGCCATCTTGCTTTAAGTGCATTTTCGACCGTTTCCGACCCCACCCGCCTTTGACAATCTTCTTCTCTGAAGATACTTGCACAAGAGAGCTGAAAGTCATACTCAATGTAGCTGAAGTATTGTACACAAAAGTTTTTAACTGGAATTTTGCTAACATTAATACTTTTTGTGCTGTGACCTTTCAAAGTTGACCAAAATCTCAAAATCGCAAACTTCAAGGGCAGATAACTCAAAAACCAGACCTTAGAATTCAATGATTTTTGCATGAGAGTTAGACATTGGCAAGGTCTTCAAGATAAAAGAATAAAATCGCTCGCGAACAGTCATTTCCGGTCCTGAGGAAGGGTCAAACTTTGCATTTTGGAAAACGGGTGTTTTGGTGGGTATGTTTGAAAAACTCTTGTAAACCATCGACACATGATAAATACTTGTTCTATATATCAAATGAAAGATAAAAGATCATGCAATCTTGGATAAATCTCATTAAAATAAGATTAAACATTAACATTGAAATTCGGAGCATTTAAATGTGGTCAATCCTACTTTCGTTTTGAATGATTATGATACATTAATGATTGAAAAACTGTAGATCATTGGCAATAAAACACTAGGCAATGTTTTATCTATCATCAGGCAGCAACAAGACTGTATAACCTGAGATGATTCATGAATTTTCTGTAAAGGCTTAAACTTTGAATATCAAGTGAAATATGGTAATTTTGATAATGTATTAGTTACTGTTTACCTCTTAGACAAAAACCCATGTGAAGGTCAACAGTATGTGAAGGTCAAACAGGAATCTTGAAGACCTAAGTACTGCCGCGGCAGTCCTAGTTATTATTATTATTATTATTATTATTATTAGTTATTTCTCTCTTCAGTTTAAAAAATAGAAATGTAACGGATGAAGGTGAACATATTGTTGCCGAATAACATAAAACCACAAACCTTTGAAATATTCCATTGAATCCCACAGGACGCATATACACAATGCAATGTTGTTAAACTGAAAACACCAATTGACCTTCGATATTCGAACCCGGGACTTTTTGAACCGAAACGAAGAGCGTTAACCACTGTCGCTCCCTCCCGTATATAAAACATAACCAGTTTCTTTCATCTCTCGTATCAATTTACATCCCAATAACTCACGGTGCCACACTGTCACCAGAAGTGCCAATTTTGTTTCAAATTTGATCTCATAGTATGCCATTTAATCCAAAACTCGTCATAAGATATGCCAATCCATGTCAAATTTGGTCATGGTTTGGCCACTGCAATGAAACCCCCCTCACTAAACGTTTTCTCTCACGCAATGGACTATAGTAGTTATTTCTTCAATTTAGTCCCGTTTCGTAAATTCGGGCCCGATACTGTCATTTAGTGGTTTGATTCAGTGTCGTCTTCCCTGTTATAGAAGGGAGCTTTCATTTGGATTTGCTGGGGCAAGTAACCGGATAATTGCTGATATAAAACCCAACAGCTTTATCTGGGTGCTTTCTCGTGCTTGACTTGTATCCATCTTTTGTTGGAGTTTTCAGTTGGAACTTGGGTTCAAGCGGGATAGCGCAGTGGCTAGCGCGTTCGGCTTCGGATAAGGAGGTCAGTGGTTCGAATCCCGCCAGGGGCTCAGCTATTTGTCTGCAGTAGAGAACTGTTCTACGCGCAGTCAGGTTTGGGTGCAATGCTACACTGAATTTCAGCGCAGTACCACCCATGGTTAGCTAGTTCCAGCCGATGCTCGCAGGTTTCACCGCAATACATAGACACAATAGTGTTGCAGGCTTTAATACTAGCAGCCGCTATATAAGTGTAATACTCTTGTGTTAGAAACATCAAATATTGATAAATTGTAGTGAACCTTACATTTTAAAAATATTCGATGAGGTCATGAAAAAAGATAAGACCATGTTTTTTGTTAGATAGACAGACTGTGGGTTCCCTTTTTGGAAAGTATTTTGATGTAGTTGTCTTGATTCTTTGTTCGTACATGTTTTTTACCTTACATATTTCCTGTCACATTTAAGACATTTTGCATTTTATCCACTCAAAAACACCGTTTTATGTCCAATATCTAAAATACTGTCATATGAAAATACGTTAATGAGATACTGTACTAAACTGGAGTGGTGGTTTATAGGTAAGCAAGCTCGCCTATCATGCCAAAGGCCCGGATTCGAATCCGGGTCACCAACAAATTGTGACTCTTGTGTCCCTCGACAAGGCACTTCTTCCACATTGCACTCCGTTCACCCAGCTGTTAAAATGGGTACCTGAAAACAGGATGTACGGCCCTTAGCGCTTGATAGCAGCTTTGAAAGTACAATTCCTACAAAGATAATAATGTAGGAGCGCTTTGATCAGGTACTAGTATCTGGAAATAGCGCCTTATAAATATCCTCATTATAATTTTTCATCATTTTTCATTATCCTTACTTTGATACTTACTATTGTTCTGTTTTAGGCATTTGTGGCATCTTAGTTTGCAACCTATTGGAGTTATTTGTTGTTCTGCTTATAACAAAGACTAAAGTTTAAAGGGGCAGTAGCACGTTTTTGATAATTTTATATTTAAAATTTTTCACTGATAATTGTTAGTTAATGTTAATTGTATTATTTTGACGGTGTCACAATTCTTGTAACACAAATCAATCATCCATAGTCAGTAGACAAAGTATGAAGATTCACCTAAAATCCATTGGCGGCCATTTTTGTGAACACCTTTAATTCATTTTGTGAAAGAAAAGGGTCGCATGGCTAAACTTTACGTTATATATTTGAATTATTACTGCTCCATTGAGTTTAAATACATTGTCTTTCAATTGGAACAATTAATTTTCATTTTCCTGACATCACCTTATATTCCCCCTAAAAACGTGCTACTGCCCCTTTAATACTGATGACAATGTTTATGACATGCCGATGCAAACTATTTAAAAAAAATCTTGTTACAGTTGAGTATTCAACACTGGACACAAGTTTCACCACATAACACTTGAATTGAAATCTTACTTCTTGTAACTGCGTGTGAGAAGAATTCGAACTCACAGGCATAATTGATGAATAAGGGTTGTTAAATCTTCACGACAAGGATTTTTACATCAAACTATAGTTAAAAATATTTTTAGAGGCACGTTTTTGTCATTAATGTAAATTATAGTCGTACCCTTAGGTATTTTTACCCCAGAAGTTGTGAAACATTTTGATTTTTGAGAAACCTTTTTTACCCTAATAAACTATTTTGATATTGACGTATTTGATCAATTTACTTCAATAACTGTTTAAAAGGTTTGAAATATACGATCGAATTATACAAGTTTATTCTGTCTTCCCTGCGGCAGTAGACCACATTTTAATTCAATGTGATTTTTATGATAATATCGTTTTATGCTGTCAACATAAATCACTTGCTCACAGATTATATGAATTGAAATCCCGGTGGCGAACAAAATACTGTATGAATATACTTGTAAATAATCATTTGTAGATATAACTGGTACATGTATGTACGTGCCAAGTCCACTCTCATCACAAACACTTCAAATGATAATATAATGCAAATTTGTATTTCATTATTTAATAAATTATCTATTTTTAGCCTTGCAGGTGTCTATTTCAAAACGTTTCTCGCTTTCTAAAGGATAAAATGTCAGATGAATTTTTATTTCCCCTTGAAGACTGTATAAACATGTTCACATCTAAGAATAGATATTCCGAAAAGAGACTTTTACTGACACACAGACGGGACCTTTAATTTAATGTAAAAAACCGCAGTTTTTCATTTCAATTAGAATTTTCTCTTCGAAACCTCCCCGCTTTCATTTTCACAACCCTTCTTAAAATATCACACCCCTCTATTCCTTGAGCGCCGCTCATGGCTGAAATATTGTCCAAGCGGCGCTAAACCATGTTTCTCCCTCTATTCCAATGTATTACCGGTGTCATTCGTCATTTTGCAGCTCTCTGGCTCTTGGTTGACCGTATAACTATCACTTTTCTAACCATTGCCTTCCCCATTTCTTCTGCCTTAACATCTCTTCATTTCTCCGCATCTATGTGATCTTTCCTAAACCTCTCTTGCCCTCGGTTATTTACCCTTGTCCTCGGTTATTTACCCTAGCCCCTCGGTTTTTTACCCTAGCCCAACCGTTATTTACCCTAGCCCAACGGTTATTTACCCTTGCCCTCAGTCATTAACCTTAACCCCACGGTTATTTACCCTAGCCCCACGGTTATTTACCCTTGCCCTCGGTCATTTACCTTAGCCCCTTGGTTATTTACCCCTTTGCCATCCCATCTCTCTTGCCCTCAGTCATTTACCCTTGCCCTCGGCAATTTGTCCTTGCCCTCGGTCATTTACCCTTGCCCTCGGTCATTCCCTACCAACGTCCAGGTTATTCGTTTACCAAACGTGCCTTTAAATAATCATGTAATAATGATATATAAGTATAAACAGGGCAGTACTCTTGAATTGTTTCTACAAAAATATGCAGATAGGACTTACCCTTTAACCCCTCCCAACCCCGGTTTTCCTCTCCTTTTGCCCTCCATCATATTTCTCTAACTTCGAACATGGCTTTCTCATCTTTACCTTCTCTGCTACTTTCGAAACAATTATTTCCCTTCTTACCAACATCAGAGCCCCCTCTCCCTCTTCCTCTCCCTCTCCCTCTCCCCCTCCCCCTCCCCCTCCCCCCTCCCTCTCCCTCGCCCCCTTCCTCTCCCTCTCCCCCTCCCTCTCCCTCTCCCCCTCCCTACACACAGTAAGCGACGCTCATTGATATCATTATAGCCAATTAGCGGGTAACTGACAAGGAGAAAGATGTTACCTGCCCCTTCAGAACTCTGTTCACCTGCCAACATTTCACCCTTAAACAAGACACATATTACAGCAGGTATAAACACTAACACGATCGTACAAGACGTACCTGTCAGACTTACTCCCATATAAACATTTATACGAGCTTTAAACGGAAGCTGCAAATTGATTGATTGTATTTGGCTTTAATCACCTCACGCTATAGGTATCAAGAGAGTCACTGAGTAATAAATTGTTCGATAGACATTAAATATGATACATCATTTATTAACAAAAGAAACTTATTTGAGAATTTATCATGGGCGGAAGTGCAAAAAGAGTTTGTCTTTTAATAATCTTAATTCAGAGTGTTTTCAAGTTGTTATTTGTTGTTTATTTTTGTGTATGTCCACAGATCGAGAAGAAAGGAATCTTGCAACACAAGGGGCAGATTATATGTAAAAATATCAAGAATGAATGTCCAAAGCCAAAATGTGATACACCTATTCTGGTGAAGGAACGATGCTGTAAGACTTGTCCAGGAGAAGGTAAGATCAACATTCTTTTATTAAAGGGGCAGCAGCACGTTTTATGTGAATAGATTGATTTCACTGCTCTGTGACAGTAAGATTTGGCTTGAATACAATACTGAATTTCAACGCAGTACCAGACACGGTTCGCTAGTTCTAGCCGTTGCTCGCAGGTTTCATCGCAATGAATAGCCACAATGGTGTTGCGGACTTTCTCCCTGCAATAATACTAGCAGCCTTGATATAAGTGAGAACTCTGATATATTAATCTTCTGGTCTGGATATCGGATTAGAAATTTCTCCAGTCACATTTCGAACAAACTTAATTTGTCCTTTTTAAAAAGATATGTTTTAAAGAAAAATATCGAATTAGAGAATGTATTATTGAAAATAATAATTGGGACCAACATTATTTCCGAAAAGAGATTGTCGGATTAGGAGGATGTCTGGTAAGAAGCTATTTACTGAAAATCACATTTTGGACAAACATGTCCGTAAGGAGAGGTGTCAGTTTAGAAGAATATCGGATTGGAGAATATTTCATAAAAATCCCAAATGGGACCAACGATTCGTCCGTAAAGTACTGGATGCCGATTGCATTGTGTAAGTTTGGCTCTCTCCTGCCGTCGATCCATTGAATGGAAGTTATGGCCCCACTTAAGATCGCTTTGCTTAAGGTGATCGTATGTCATGGGTTAAGGACATCTTTTGCATTAAGGAGGTTTGTACAAAGTGGCCTTGGGCTTCTTTTTATAGGTATAATTTGCTGAGATTAACCTTAGCCTTCCTTCATAGCGCTTTGTGTATGGTAACCCTGTGCTTTAACATAGATTTTCCGTCAAGGGGCTCAGCATCTTTGCCTGCAGAAGAGAACTGTTCTACACGCAGTCAGGTTTGGGTGCAATGATACACTGAGTTTCAGCGCAGTACCACTCATGGTTCGCTAGTTCCAGCCGATGCTCGCAGGTTTCACCGCAATGCATACCCACACTAGTGTTGCGGCCTTTCTCCTTGCAATGATGCTAGCAGACGTGATATAAGTGAAATTCTCTTCAAAGCGGCGATAAACCGCATATCACCTCACCTCAAAAGACACAATCGCCCTTCTTCCTATCGAATAAACAAAGTTTGAAGGATATATTAATTGTATCTTTAATTTAAAAATGCTGACACACATAGGTCTTTCAAGACCGCGTTGAAAACCCACCTATTCAGGATGGCATATTGTTAACTATCTCCCTGTCCAGTCCCTCTCCTATGTATATACCTCTCTGTATATATTACTCTCTTTTAGCGCCATGAGCAGGTATTAGTACCTGGATGTAGCGCATTACAAATAGCCACCGCCGCTAATGGCTGCAATATTGCACAAGCGGTGCTAATCAATAACTCACTTACTCACAAATACCCACATTATTTATTACATTTGAATATTAAATAATATATGATAAATAGTACAATTGTTGCAACATGATAACAATGCAATATTTATGAAATTTCATACATACGAGTACGGGAGTTTTCCCTCAAATATCATCCCCGGGCCGTACTATTGCTCTCCAAAGTCCCTCTCGTTGTTAAAGAATAAATAACTAGAATGGAAAACTGCCTTAGCATAATATGTTTACTGTTCTTTTGTTGATAAGATCTCGTTTCACATAAATGTACGTTTTATGTTCTATTCAACGACGGAGTTTGCACCTGGGTATGACATGAATAGCTCATTCAACAGCTTGAAAAAAAGTATATTATGTAACATCGTCGAGGATGATATGCTTTATTGTCGATAATTTTGTAGTATGGACAGATGTTAGGCGTAACTTGTAAATGAATTTTAAGAAAATTTCGAAAAAAATCACATTTTGTTTGATATTCGATTAATCCGTATAAGACCACCCACCGAAACCATTAACTCTTTAAGTGTCTTTTGTAACGTGTTGTGTCCCCTTAGATTAAAGGGTTTTCCTAATGACACATCTTTTATTCAACCACTGACACGCAAAATAACCTTAATCGGCTGCGACACTCGTACATTATACTGCTTCATGGTCACTGTGGGTGGGAATAAGAAATCCCCTTTAATATGTAAATGTCGTGAGTTGTTTGTAGGAAAGTAGTATCCTGGATGGACATAACTCAAGACGTTAACACTATAATTACATAATACAAGCTCCACAATCCATAGATAAAGTTTCTCCAGATATCCTGGAACACCCAAGAGTATCATGTATCGAGTAATTTGTATACATGACACTTGTGATAACTCCCTAACAACTAATCGTGGTTAATAATATCTTGACTCGATCTTACGTGGTTGCAATTTAGAATGTGGCCATTATCAAAATTTCGACCCACTTTAAAACACATTTGGCTGAGGAAATTATGGAGGTTGTTCATCTTAGTTCTCGTCTGCTCATCGTATCTATGTAGTGACCCAATATACAGATAACGTTACAACTACTCTTACTCTTATTCTGCTGTGTTGAATATTCCCGTGTCACTAGGCAGGGGGTGGCGCCATTTTATCTCATTTCATGCGCCATGTTCACATTTCAACTTCGTAACAGAACCTCACGCTATAACCTTAAGATAATCTTAGAACGCATATCATCAATCGCAGGTAGTTGTTTGGATAATAGTATCTTAAATGATGCGTTTTGACGGTTGTACACTAACATCTTGGGTAGTCGCCGGGAAATGTCATTTTATACTTTAAAAGTGATATGTATATCTACGCTCTCGCCGGTTTGTTGAAATAATGATATGAGGGCTTGTGTTATCATATTTTTAAATATTTCTTTCTTTAAAAATATTTTTTCAGACTCTAGCTTTGAGGACAAGTACAGTATCAGCGGAAGACCAAAAAAGAAGAAAGATAAACTTGTGAGTCGAGATGAACATGAGAAAGAACGGAAAGGAGGTAAGTGTACTTTATATCACTCATATACACTGACAGGCAAAAGAAAGTACACACATAAGGTGAATTTTCATATGAATGATTTTCAGTTACAAATGTTTCAAGGTTTGATGTCGTATCTCCAAACTGGCAAGAACAATAGTTTAATAAGCGTTCAACAAATACTTTAAAGTGTTTTTGTTTATTTTCAAAATTAAATTCTATTTTGGTGTGAAAAAGTTTTCATCATCTAGCAAGACATATTCTTAGTGAAAATGAACAAACCTGACTTTTTTTGTATGGGGTCATGAATGTATAAAGAAGATGAAGGCAATATTATGGATATACAACTTCTTTATACAAGTTTGCGACGTTTCGACATAGATTCTAATGTCGTTTTTTTATCAAGCAAGTGATCAAGTTGCTTGATAACGACATTAGTATCTACGTCGAAACGTCGCAGACTTGAATAAAGAAGTTGTAATATTGCCTTCATCTTCTTCATCATCGCAACTTCTAGAAGGCCCATCAAAGAAGTCATGAAAGTATAAATTCTTTTACTTATCCCTACCTACATAAAACAAAGATATTTTAACAAACTTTGCCCATCACCAATTATTTTATTCAAACTGCTGCAAATATGTGTAATTTAATGTTTACGATAACATTTTGATTGTTTCATGCTTGTATTGTTCACGGTCGTGATAATGGGTACATGTTGATTCAAAGTTATGTTCTAATTAACCATTCTCGTCCCGCTCAAAATGTGTAATAAAAGCTATAAAAGGTTAAGCTTCGAAAAGTTTTATCATTCTATTATATTATTCATTGTTGGTAAAGGTGAATCATTTCTTGAATACATGTTTGTACGTCCCTGCAAGTTTATTTATTAATAACAATTTCTAAAAGTTACATGATAAAGTGTATTTACTTCGTGCAACATGTTCTGCAGTGCCGTTAAATTATGAAAAGATAATTCAGCTTATATCAAATAAATATTTATAAAAAAAACAATATGGGAACCAACGTAGGTTCAAATAGTAAAAAAATGAAATGTGATGTTGTTGACGAGATGAAACGCCACTAAACTTTGATTGCAACATTTTCATTTCAGAGTTCATTGCGCTACTTGTGGGGCGCAACGTACGAGGGAACCCAGTCAAAACTAAAGCAGTTGCAATCGTGCGGATCACAGCAGAAAATGGCGGACTTCGTTACGCCGTTAAATATAACAGGTGAATAGAAATTAAAAACTCGTACATAAATGAAATCGTCAGATTTTTTCAAAGCTTTACATATCATCTTTGACATCATATATATATCGGAACTTGCAATTTCGCAGTGGTTAGCGTTTTCGGCTTCGGATCAAGAGGTCCGTGGTTCGAATCCCGCCAGGGAGAACTGTTCTACACGCAGTAAGGTTTGGGTACAATGCTACACTGAATTCCTGCGTAGTACCACCCATGGTTCGCTAGTTCCAGTCGATGCTCGCAGGTTTCACCGCAATGCATAGCCACAGTGGTGTTGCGGGCTTCCTCCCTGCAATAATACTAGCAGCCGCGATGTAAGTGAAATACTCTTGAAAGCGGCGTTAAACCCCACATCACCTCACCTCACAGAATACTGCCATTCAATTGAATGTTCATCTTTTTATGTTGCAGACTTGATCGAGCAAAGTTCCTGCAAATTACTGACGCAAACGGAAACATTATGGTTGAAAGCCCCCTTGTAAAGAATAAGAATGGAGAGAGAAAGGTATTTGCAATGAGAAATCATTTCCAACAAAGTTTGGATACCATTGCCATGAACTTGAAATTGCTTAATATGTGACTTGTCAATTCTGCATATCAGTATTCTATCTGCGTACCTCTTAAAGGGACAGTAGCACGTTTTTTGAAAATTTTATGTTTTCAAATTTTCACTTATAATTGTACATTGATGCTAAAGATATTATTTTGAAAGTGTCAAAAATCTCATTACACAAACCAATCATTCTAGTCAGAACAAATTATAAAGATTCACATAAAGTCCATTGTTAGCCATTGTTGTGTGAACACCTGTAATTCATTTTGTGTAAGAAAATGGAATCGCATGGCTGAACTTTACAATATATATTTGATTTATCACTGCTTCATTTAGCTAAAATACATTGTCATTCAATAGAAGTATTTATTTTCATTATCCTGACATCGCCTTATATTCTCCCTTAGAACAGTCTACTTCCCCTTTAATAATCTCGATGACGTTTAACATATCAGAAAGTTATGTGGCCCTTCACCTCTGAAAAACGACATGAAATGCATAGCTTTGAACTCGTCTTATCTTAGATGTCTTTTTCAAAGGATGCACATTCTGAAATGAAAATATGTAGACCAATGTTAGAAGTAGAAGTGATGCTGCAGAAGCAGATATTTTCAAATATGTATTACCACTTAGAAACATAATTTCATAAATTTCAATTTGCAAGAAATCTTCAATCTTCAAGAAATACAACCCTAATTCCGTAATATGCTTAACCACAGACGAAGCGCTAGTTTTATCATATGCCCAGTCCACTTAAACCTAGCCTCAATGATAGTCGCTCTCCTCCGATCTTGAGTCTAGCAAGGTGTAGTAGCAGTTCGCGTCAGCCGACCATTTGCTGGCCAATGACCCTCCAACGTTATATGTATACGAACGCAGACTATTACGGCTTTGTATGACGATCCCTGACGTGGCCCGCTACTACGTCTTGCAAGACTCAATATCGGAGTTAAGCGACAATTATTGAGGCTAGGTTTGCGTGGACTGGGCATATGATAAAACTAGTGCTTCGTAAAGCTTCTTCACTAACGGAACATCGCTTGAAACATATTATGGAGTTAGGGTTGTAATCTTGAAGATTGAAGATTTCTTGCAAATTGAAATTTATGAAATAATGTTTCTAAGGGGTAATTAATATTTGAAAATATCTGCATATGCAGCATCACTTTTGTTGATTGTGATCATATGCTGCTGTGCTTTTTGCCGAAAAGGCATGTTGAAAATTAAATACTCTTTTAACGGAACATAATCACCATGAATTTGAACTTCTCTAATTATTGAGATTTCGCTTCAAATAAACTCCTGAAATTCCAAGAAAGCGTTGCTTCGTCAGTTACCTGAAAAGGTGTGTTCGACTAATTACAGGTGTGCGGCGTCTGGCAAAAGATCCCAAGCATATACCTGCAGTATTTTAGGGAACGCCGTCTCTTCGCCGTTATCACTGCAGCTAAACACAGCAAGGGGCTTATAGCCGGTCGAGTTGTTCCCCACGAACATGCTGAAAAAGGTAGACTATTATTTTTTTCTCTGAAAGTAATTTCTCAAATTATCTTATTATTCTCCCCCCGCCACGAAGTGGAATTTAATTACACTTGTGACGTCATCCTATTGTTCTCTCGCTCCATTATTTTTCAGTAATGGAGCGTTATATTTAACATCAAGTTTTCACTTCAAATTTCAATTTTTAAATATTTTAAGTTATGTTTTTGAAAAAGCATTAAGTTAAGGGGGCCCTCGACTCCATTATTTTTAAGGAAGGGAGAGTTACTTGGACATTAACCTATACTGGGGATATCGGTTTGGGTCCGTGCGTCCTTGTGTGTTTGCGTGCGTCCGTCTGTCAGAGTAAAAATGGAAATTTTTTCTCAGAAACTGCTTAAGATAGAATTACCAAATTTGCTGTGTCTTCGGGGTATCATTGCCTTGATTGAGTTCAAGTATGAAACGTGAAATTATATTTTACAGAGTTCAATATTGCCCTTTAGGACATCCATTAAAATAGAAAACCTTAAATGCTTCTTCAAAAAAAAAGCCGCTTATGGCTGCAATATTGACCAAGCGGCGCTAAACAATAACTCACTCACTCTTCAAAAAAAGTGTAGTGAGGTAACCCTCATTCTAAGAGCCGGCAATGGAGTTTACTGCTCATTAAATTTGTCATATTGTACAGTCTTATCCTCGAATCTCTTCGCCTTAACAGATCGAATCGTTCTAGATCTTTCAGCATGCTGTCTAACCACATCAAGTACACATAACTTGGTTTTATATAAATCCAATTTGAATATACATGTATAGACTTCAAATTACCGTATTGAAAAACCTTAAGTTTATGGATACACATTCGATTATAATTCGAAACGTAGCGGACAACGCGTCAAATTCATTTAAACTTCACTTTCTGGTTTTCTTTTGTTTTATAACAGTTATCCTTTGCAAAAAATTATTGGTTTTAAGAAAAATAGTTTTGCCCTCTCATTACGTGATCTCGTGCTTTTTCTATTCGGAATATGTTCCAATATTTTGTTGATGGGCCGCTTAAGCATATGTTTGAGCGTATACGAACTCGGTGTTTTATAAAAGAATTTCGATATTAGCAAAAATCGTTCATCAACGATCAACTGGCATTTCTGAAACGCTGCGTTTGCGACCCTAGAACTAACATATCACATGTTATTTCGACCCCAATCCTTTTCACCGGCCCGTATTCAGCATCTCAGCCCGTATTTACTCGCATTTAATGAACATTTCCCAGACAACTATCACATATGAAAATACTATTTGCTTACATTGACACAACCTGGCTCCTCACACGGCGTGTGTTTGCCGTAGAAATTAAAGGGTATCCCCTATGTACCGAATCCTATTCTCAGCTCCTTACAGTACATAATTCTTATTATAGAGCGGCGCGTATAATATAACACCTATACCCGGCTAACAACAATAGAGGGACGAACCAAATTTACCTCTATGAATACAAAGCTTAACTTTGGTTTTTCGCACAAGCACGTTAAATATTGCCATAAGTGATAAGTGTAAGGCGCTGAGTGTAAACGTAACGCAATTAACTATTTGGAGAATTTGAAACGAATGACGGGTTGATATTCTTGCTCTGATCTTCGGTGTGTTTAGCTAGAAATTTTCATGTAAGTGTTAGCAGTTAAAAAACGGATCCCACCTCCTCGGAGACACGATAGGACAATAACAACTCAGAGGTGATAATTCGTGTTTTCTCGCATAGTCTCGCCAAATCGCGCGGGATTTAGAAGGTAAATACGTCTCTTTGGGCAGGGGACTCTTACGACGAGCACTTTCTTGAAAACCCGTGGTACCGCCCACACATTTGTAAACAAGAACCTCGAATCTACATTTTGTTTCTATTTCAGGGATACCTGATTATGAGCTGTTAATCTTTTTAAGTGTTTAAATGTGGTTCGTCATTGTAGAAACGTTTACGGCACTCATGGGGTCGCATAAGTCTGAGGGCATTGGAGCGGTTGCCTCCCTTGAATATATACATTCAAAACAGCAAGCCAAGTACGCAATCTCGGTGGACGGTGTCTTCACAGAAAAAGGTGTGAACACTTTTTAATTTCACCCATTAAAGATCAAACGATTTTATCGTAAACAGATCAGATTCATGCGCAACGAAAACCTTGATGAAAAAATTATAATGGCCTTTAACCTGTACATAATTTATGGCATTCAGTGTATAATGACTTAATTCACAAGTGAATGTTAAATTTTGCATGAGGATTTATATTTCATCGGGTCAACAAGCATGGTATCTGATTTCAGACTACAACGGCGAATATTATGTCACAGTGGAAAAGAATGGCAAGATATTGCATCAATCGATGGGGCGGGCCTCTAGAAAGGTATCCACTAATTAGCATTGATTTAATTATTAATTTTAGGTATTGTACATTAATTAAGTCTGTAATTCATACCCGAGAGCAACACATTAAAGGGGCAGTAGCACGTTTTTTTATAATTTTATATTTTAATTTTTTCACTGATAATTGTAAGTAAATGCTAAATGTATTATTTTGACATTGTCAAAACTCTCATTACACAAGCCAATCATCCATAGTCAGAGGACAAAGTATGAAAATTCACATAAATCCATTGGCGGCCATTTTGATTGATCACCTTTAATTGATTTTGTGTAAGAAAAAGGAATCGCATGGCTAAACTTTACGTTTAATATTTGAATTATAACTGCTCCATTTAGTTTTAATGCGTTGTCTTTCATTGGGAACTATTAATTTTTATTTTCCTGACATCACCTTATAGTCCCCTAAAACGTGCTACTGTCCCTTTAACGGGCCATCGAGAATTTGAGTCCTTCTTATCTCTCCTATGCCTTTCTGTCCGTCTTTCCCTCCTCCCTTCGATTCCTTTCTCCCTGATCTGTCTACTCTCGTTTGGATGGCGACATCCACGTGTTAAAAAGCTGAAATATTGTTGAAAACACGTTAAACTCAACTTAAATCCCAACTCACTCCTGTAAAAGGAATCGTTCAGTACTCAGGATGAATTAAAGGTGTTCCCACAAAAATGGCCACCACTGGACATTATGTGAATCTTTAGAATTTGTTCTCTGACTATGAATGACTGGTTTATGTAATGAGATGAACTTACAGTTATCAGTGAAACTAAATATTATATAAAACTTTCAAAGAATGTTCTACTGCCCCTTTAAACTCGAAATGGAATACAGGACAATATCCATAAAGTAACTGTTCATATGCTATATGATTCAGATATCATTTTAGCTTATTAATATGCAATTTATGTCAAGTAAGATATGGTATTATATTATATTTTTTTGATATTAAGTAAGTACCTTCAAGCATTATCAATCTACAACAGATACATGGTCACAAGTGTGGTATCATAATTTTAAAATGTTATACAGAAAAACCAATACCAGGGAAATATAATGTGAAATAGTACCTTTAAAGGGACAGTCCTATCGGGGTATTTTGTGGAAAAGAAATTGTGAAGGACGCAGATATGCATTCTATTCTTTGTCGAATTGGCCAATCTATAACAACTGCAATGTTCCCCTAATAACATATATGAAATCAATTCCGAAATTATCATGTAATAATCATATATAAATATAAACAGGGAAGTACTCTTGAATTATATTTCCATGAAAAAACCCCGATAGGACTGTCCCTTTAAATACGATGTACTATTATTGTTTTACCCATGATGCATAATCAGCACGTGCATTTCCTAATTCCGGTGTCAATGCCTTGATTATGAGAACCTTGGCAACTTGATGATAAATCTCAAACGCGAGCGCTTAAACAGCATGTCTCCTTATGGGAGGCGATATGTAAGCTTTAATGTTAAGTTTCTATGGTTATCAAGCGATAGGGGATCTGATTTGCCCATTTACTCTTAGGGTAGAACGGAACATGGATGGAACGCAATCATCCACCAAGATATGATTAAACAGAAGTCAACAAAAACAGATCTTTCTCCCGAAGACAAAACAGTATAACGTTATCTTGTGACAAGAGTTTGAGACATGAGTATATAATCATTTCTATGTTATTTCTGTATAAGGTATTAGGAGCTGTTTAAGAGGCATTCTAGAAGTTAATGGTATAAGGAAGACAAGAGTAATTCTATGGATGAACGACTTCTTTATTTGACACTAGCGATGTTTCGGTGTAGACTCTTATACCGTTTTCAAGCATACCGAAACGTCGCTATTGTCAAATAAAGAAGTTGTTCATCCATAGAATTACTCTTGTCTTCCGTATCAGGTATTGTTAATTTCAATCAATGCCACGACATGACTGCTTTCCGTTGCCGCAACAGATTATTATGCCGCAATTATTATTATTATAATTATTAAAACGTTAGTTATCACATGTTTTCTTATCACGGGCTGTAAAGACACATTAACGTTGTTTATAGTTTTTAAGTGAGAAATCATTAATCAGCTCACGTGATAACATGACTTGGTTTCACCGTTAGGGTTACCCACTCATCGGAACTTGGAAGATGTCCAAAAGGCGGGAATCCAAACAACTCGCACGTGGCCGTCTGGTGCTGCGTGTGACGTCACGAAGTGGAACAACCGTGAGCGGGGACATACAGCCGAGGTTATCTTGTGGAGGTGAATGGAATTTATGATAAGCATTTTTATTATGATTTTATTCAATGAAGGTGTTATTGTAAATCTTTTGTCTGGTAGACGCAATGGTATATTCAAAAATAATTGCCCTCATCTTTAAGTTAATTTTCGATTACCTTTAACACCGGGTGTAGAGATGTCCGAGTTGGTCATTTACAATAGAAGTATTTATATTCAATAGTACATTATTGAAACGTCACTCATCAAATGCTTTGCTCAATATCGCAAAATGACGACAACATTAGGGACTTCGATGCCAAGGACGTTGCTAATGGCTGAAATATTGCCCAAGCTGCGTAAAACAATAACTCACTTACTCGATGCCAGACACAAAAATATGGAGTTCTTCTAAGCTGTTTTTTATAATACCAAAATAGAACATCCAGATTCGATCGCTTTTTATTGTTATTCTTATATGCTGTATAAAATAAATACGCTTGTTAATGTTTGGATCATCCCTGGCTGTGATATAAAGCATAAGGCCCGGTGTTCTAAATTCTGCACATTGAATCCATCATAAGTACAAACAAAATTCAGAAATAATGTCGATTATCTAATCAGAGAATTTTGACAAATTTCCAAAAGTGAATGGCAAATTCTTAAAACCTCAAAGACATTCCTTTTCCAACGTTATTCGTATCACTAGCTTGATTGTTTAGTTCAAACTAAGAATAAACATGTATATAATAATTATTTACTATATATTTAGTACCATGCGGACAGTCCTGTCGGGGTATTCATTGTGAAAACGAAATTCAATGGGACAATCATATAAAGTACATGATTATAACATAACCAAAATCAACTTGTTTCCACAAATATAGCCCGGAAGAACTGTTCCTTTAATAACCTAGATGACCTATCAACTAGTGAAAGTTCATGAAAAAATTGAACCTACACGTTTCGTGCTATATATTCTTCCTCTTTAAAGGGGAAGTAGCACGTTTTAGGGGAATATAAGGTTATATCAGAAAAATGAAAATAAATGGTTTCATTTGAAATACAATGTATTCTAACTAAAAGAAGCAGTGATCAATCAAGTATATAATGCAACGTTCAGCCATAGTATTTCCTTTTCTAACACAAAACGAATTAAAGGTGTTCACACAAAAATGGCCACCAATGGACTTTTTGTGAATCTTTTTCATTTGTTCTCTGACTATGGACGATTGGTTTGTGTATTGAGATTTTTGACACTATCAAAATAATAAATTTAGCATTAACATACATTTATCAGTGATAAATTGTAAACATAACATTTTCTGCAACCTGAATTTTTAACTTCCAGTGTTTTATTAGCAGGGCCCCGAAAGAGTCGTAAATACTCGGTAGGGACAAAATCGTTTGGTTGCGAACCGCTTACAGCTGACAACCGGTACCAAGTTTGTGTCATGTGACCCCCCTTACCCGTCTGGATGCTCTTGTTAACGATGGTCAATGAGGTTTCACGAGCCAGGTTGTTGATCCCCTTTAATCCTTTAACATCTTTAAATGATTTTTCTTTCCAGTTCACCAAGCACTTCTCTCGGGTTTCCAAACATCCAAAAAGCAGCCCTGTCCTTCCGCCGGAAGTGCAGTAGTCCACCTACACGAACGAGGCTACATCACATACAACATCAGAGTTACCGGCCTTGAAAGCAAGATCACTCGTATTCGACTAGAGGGCGCGCCTAATAAGAAAGGCAAAAAGAGGGTCGTTGCAAACCTCCAAAAGGCTTTTGTGGAAGAAATGGACTCGCACAGTGGATGGGTAAGAATATCTAAATTTATTATTAATTATTATTCATAATCTTCAGTGTGTAATGGAGAGCCGCCCGTTCCAAACAAGAAGGTGTTTTGGATTGCAATTCCATAAAATTTTACTATTGAACTTGGGATTGTCAATAGCAAAATACAACTACAGAGACCTTGTCAAATGTTTCTCCAACTGTGTTTAGTATTTTGCCTTAAAACAAGAAGAAACATGTCCCTTTAAATGATAATGCTTGGTATAAAGTTTATTTTGAATTGGGTATTATATATAAATCAACTGGATTTGGTAGCGGTGTTTGGTGCCAAAGTTTTGTCACCAAATGAAGAAACATGCACATACGGTTTCATTGAAGCTTTGGGATTAATAGCTTTCTATAAGTGCCAGCTTTTGAGGAGATCGTAATCATATAAGAATCAGACCATATGGTATCAAATGAGACCATATGGTTACAACACAGACCATGTGGTATCAAATCAAGACATATGGTAATCAATCAATACCTCAAATAAACCATTAGCTTATAGTTAATTTTAAAGTTTTAAGAAGATAGTGTTTACTTAATCATTGAATCCACCAACCAGAATGTGTTCTGCCTCTTCTATGGCCCAGGTTTGGTGTTCAAAGCTACAGGTTAATTAACAAAAGTTATGACGTGTTTCTTATCTCTTTACTTACACATTTAAAGGGGGATACAAATTATGATGATGTTTCACAACGATAAATCGGTATCTTTATTACTAGCTTATGACTATATGTCACAGATCTCACATATGATGAAAGTCTACTCTTGCTATGGTGATTATTACCAAATCTGAAAACAGTGAACTTTTCACTTTCGGTCATTAGGCAGGTGTCCGTCCTTTGATGACAAATCAAAATTGAAACATCAATTTCGATTTAATAAACCTAAAGCGCCATGGTTCTCATTAAGCTTCATCTCTTTTATCCTCATATATATTTTTGGGTTTTACTTCAAATATGTAGATCAATCTGATGTTTCGAAATCAAAGTGCAAAAATGTTTTTACAGAGAAACCAATTTGTGCACAAATTGTATGACATCATCGATCAATCAAGCAGTTCATTACCACTTAAAATACCAATAGCAAAATTCAATCGCCCCAAAGTATGTTTCGGAACCTTTCTATTTTTGTGTATATGTCTTTAAGACACCCAAAAAGCTAGGATACGATGCTCGCGTTGTTGTATTCATATGCCAGACAATATGAACATATGTTTGAAATCATAAGATTTAATGTTAAAACATTGATCCAATTTTCAACAAAGGTAATCTTCAAACGAAACTTTAAAAAACTAAGGTTGGCACGGGGGTGTTATTTTTTAACCAATATCTGTCATTGAATTCATGACTGACATTATCCGTAAGTGCAAAATATTGCACAGCACGTTAAACCCAACTCACTCCCTCGCCATCTTTTACAGGCAAACGGAACCTTCAAGAAACTGAAAGCGGATGACATCTGGCTACTTCTGAACAACCAACTGTTCATCAACGTCGCCACAAACAAACACAGGAGCGGAGAGCTCCGGGGAAGAGTCATAGAGATTCCTTTCCACACGCATTTCCAGACCACATCCTTCAGTCCCACTAGCTTAGTTCCTGTCACAGAGGCCAGCCAGGGCAATGCTGCACATGCGTGGTTGTCGATGGACGTCGGATGTAGCCTCCATTATGACGTCATAGTGTTTGAAAAGAAGGAAGAACCGTTCACACTGATGCTTGGTACCTATGGCAATAGTCTAATGAGTACTGCAGTCCTTGGAACTTCTAAGAAACAGGAGCCGAAGAAATACTTCCAAACTAGAATGGTAAAGTGAAGTTTGAAATACTTTTCGAGGATAGAATCAAAACGTGTTTTCAAACGGTTTTAATTTTAATGAGGGATACTTTCCATTGTTGGATTCATAGAATACTTTTATGAGTTTTACTTATAAAGTTCTTTTATTTATTGTCTAATTTTCAAGGCATATTTGTCATATAAACTAGTAACATCTAGATCTAATTTGTGAACAATGAATGATATTTTTCAGATGAGCGGAAGTGTAAACAGTGTACCGGAAGGACTTTTCCGTGACCTTGACGAAGGTCGTGCTTTCCTACAGCTCAGTTCCGGCGATGATATCATTCTAAATGGCAATGTAAGACATGATCTTAATTCATGACACCAAAAGAAACAATCTTATTATCTCATACTATGACAAACTTTGTAACATTTTCAAAGATAACAGTTGCATAGAGTTTTAAGAAGTGCTAACGAATGTCAAACGAATTAGAAATACATGTACACAGAGAAACAGTTGCAAAGTAGGTAATCGTTTCATAATTTAAACCAATATCAATGACGTCAAACGCAGGACGACTAGATTGTTTTCACTTTCAATGCCATCCAAATCCATCAAAATTGGTGCTTACATAAAAGTGAAAACGGTATTTGATTGCATATTCAGATGAAAAATTCTAGGCCAATTACAGATTTAAAAAATATAATTTAATGTATATCTGGCAGAGGGAATGATGGTGAGATGGAATTAATGGTGCCGTACTGAGGATGTGGTTTGATCCCCATGTGGACTCTTGTTCTGTTTTTGAAGACGACGGCGGCAAGAGTCAACATGGGGATTCAAACCACGACCTCGCCATCACCAAATGATAATGATGTTGAGTTAGATATGATTCACTTCCTCTACCCCTGCGTTCAAACGACAAGGGTGTCAATGTACACGTTGATAGTTAAAGTTAACTTATGTAATCAGTAGGACATTATTATTTTGTGAAAAAAATTAAGTAACTTTTTTATCTTTCCCTGTAAATAATGACATGTTTGGAATCGATAGTGTGAGATGAAGGTAAACGCCCCTTGGGCAATATTACAACCGTTAGTGTTTTTTCTAATCAATGTAAACCTTATCGTACAGAATTTCTACATGTTTCTATCAAAGTGCATCGACTAGCAATATATGGGGCCTCTATAAAGCCTACTCACGCTGTTACGTAATTTCTCTGCTTAAAACGTCCTTTGCGGGAGCCATAATTACGCTATCTTCTCTTAGAACGACGTCCTATGCCGTGATTTTGGATACGCCTTTATCACTTAAAGATGCTGTATCATACTTGCAATATTTTTAAAAGTATTTTTAATGTATTCGTTGTATTTTTAGACAAATTTAGCGACCAACCTTGAGAAAATCGGACCAAAATTCATTAAAAAGAAGATAATTTACCAAAAAATACCGAAACAGCAGTCGACATAAGGGCGAATCAAGTGTGGCCATTTCACAACTTCCGGTTTCTAAATGTACGCTTGAAAACCGTCTTTGTCGCGCTCAACTAGATTTCATTTTCTTTTTCCACGAATTAGGTATTCGTTGCTGTCAAAGTTGATACCCATCGAACGCAATTACGGTAGTTTAGACACGGTGTAAATCCTACAAGTATAATGATTACGTCACCGAAAGCGGGTTCGTTAAATGCTATGCCCTTTCTACATATTTCTACAAGGGGTACTGTGCTTTGAGCGTCGAAATAAGTATGTTATTGTTGATTAAACAATCTAAATATGATATCAAAATCTCGACAAGAGATTTTTCTACAAAGTGATGTATTTCTTTTCTCAATAGCTAAATTTCATCCTGAACCGCTTGCAAGTATGATACAGCATCTTTAAGTGTTCTTGCAGGAAATTTCAATTAGTATGCAAGAATAATATATTGGAACCAATCACATCTTCGTATGAATTACGCATGTTTGATTTCGAGCGCTGTCAGCTCCTCTTAGAGATATATACTTGATACTAGTTCCTCCTGCCATATTGGCTTTAACCGAGTTACTTCACGCTGCTTTTCAATTTGTTGATGATTTTATCATTAGAGTTAATGCACATAAAGAATTCGACTCTTACCTTTATCATGAAGTAAGTAACGCTTATCCATTTCCCGCGTTTCAATATCAACGTAAGTGATATGTCAATGAAAACTTAAGAAATTATTTTTGGCTATTGCTTTATTGTTTTTTGCATGTGAGGTCATCCTTAAATAACACCCAAGCACTTTTAAAGTTAAAGAATCTTTTTCGGACAGATTATGAGGAGAAATATACATTGACATACAATTCGGCTTTTCGAAAATCTTTGATATTTTGTTTCAATTTCGAATGTTTATAACAGATATATTCCGTAATTAATTTGACCAAGGTTATTCGACACATTTTGCCTGACATTCAGTTACTATGAAACTAGTTAGTAATAAATAAATAACTTGAACTCATCACTCTCAAAGCCTTGGAGTCAATTCAGCTTCAAAACAACGTTCTCAAATCTCCCTATTTTGTATTTTAATTTACATGATATCCACTAACATATAAACTAACTAAAAAATTCATTGCGTCTAAACGTACATGTATCATATTCCTATACGTCATATGATACCTGTCTCAGATGATCATAAAAGTTTCCGATTCCATCGCCAGGTGTCGCTGCCCAACACGTGCTGGCAACTAGCGGCGGATATCGACACTAACATTCTAGTTGACGAACAACGAGGCGATGAGTCCGATGACCTCAAATTCCGCTGCTACTACGAAGGGAAATATTACGAGAACGGGGACAGCTGGAAGCCGGTTGAGAACGCAACTTGTAACAGATGCAGTTGTAAGGTAAGTAGCATATAGGTATACATATACCTCTTTAGTCGTGCCTAGGTATGCGCTACACTCCGGTAATTTCCTTGATGACTATGTCCCACAGAGATACTGCGATATGCATTGGTTGTATATTTACTTAATATCCCATCACAGCATTATGCGAGGGTTCCAAGGAATTTCTGATTCTGACTTATAATTAAGATATGAGGAAGTGAGGATTCAGCATGTTGATGATGATGATTATTGATGGCCCGGACACCCAAGTAGTTTTCCTAAAATATGATCGTCTATTGAACATATTTAGCAAGTAACATCAGGGCATTTACAATTACATTAAACCTTATTTTCGTTTCGGCATCTAGAATTGTTTCGCTTGATTTCATTCCTTTTCATGTTAAATAAAATAATTTCATATGGTATCGATTACGTGTACAAAAACGCCGCTAATGGCTGAAATATTGCCCAAGCGGTGTAAAACAATAACTCATTCACTCACGTGTAGAAAAACTTCAATGCAATATATTACTTTGCAAACCAATTTAGGTCAACATCAGAGATCTGCATTATATTAAGGCATCGTTATGTCCTCGTTTTTTCAGCAGGTAATCATTATCCGTATACGATTGTACGATATGTAGGCCATTAAAGACACCTATCTATCGGCTAACATCCGCCATCTTGAATTTTAGCATTGCGAGAAAACAAATGTGCTGTTTTATGCTATTTGAATAACAAAATTAAGAATTAACCAATTGGTTGATAGAGAAGGAGCATATTTACAAATTTTTCATAATAATCAGTTACGACAAAGTTTTGTCGTAGTAATGCATTACGCGCTCGTAGCTCCGACGATCAGCTTCATTTCACGTTGTTCTTTTTGAGTCACACACGTTATTCTTTGTCAAATTGTTAAATCTTGAACAGCTGAAATGTTAACCTCACTTATATATTGGAATTTAAGTATGAAATAATCGTGTAAAAAATCATATGTATTTGTTAACGGGAAAGTCCGCAAAAAAATCCCGATAGCACTGTCCCTTTAAAGGGGCAGTAGCACGTTTTTTGCTAATTTTATATTTTGAATTTCTCACTGATAATTGTAAGTGAATGCTACATGTATTATTTTGACAGTGTCAAAAATCTCATTACACAAGCCAATCATCCATTGTCTGAGGACAAAGTATGAAGATTCACATAAAATCCATTGGCGGCCATTTTTTAGTGAACACCTTTAATTCATTTTCTGTAAGAAAAGGAATCGGATGGCTAAACTTAACGTTATATATTTGAATTATTACTGCTCCATTTAGTTTAAATACATTGTCTTTCAATTAAAACCATTAATTTTCATTTTCCTTACATCACCTTATATTCCACCTAAAAACGTGCTACTGCCCCTTTAAGACCTAAACATTAACATCTTATAATGTTGACATTTTGCCAGAAAGGATCAGTGACATGCCACCCCGTGCTCTGTCCAGCGCTCACGTGCGCAAACCCAGTCCCTGGTGAGTGCTGCCCAAGGTGCCCGGATGTAACTGAAGTCGAGGCTCAGGTTCAAAACGAGACTTGTGAGATTGACGGAGACTACCGGAGTCACAATGTTGGGGAAACCTGGCACCCCTTTCTTCCATTGTCGGGATTCACGAAGTGTGTGCTGTGTAAATGTATGGTAAGTAATCACTATAAACCGTAGAAATCCATATGTTGCAAATGCCGCTAATTACTGAAATATTGCCCAAGCGGCGTAAGACAATAACTCACTCACCCCATGTTGCAAAAAAACATAAGCACGAAATCTTGTCAAAAATTATGATCTTATTTTAATGAGATTGAAAGCACGTTTAATTCTTGACACAAAAATAGTTCTTCAATGTAGTGTTGTTAAATGCTATAATCGTTATTTATGAAGAGAAGGGATATGAAAATAGGTTAAAATTTACATTAGATTTGCAATGCCGTCCCTTAAGTTATGTTGCCATAATGGCTGATCGTCTACTCATAAATTTGGTTTACTTAACACTTTTTAAATAAATCCTGTATCCTCGGATAACAAGGACCGAATGTTTCGATGCACTGTTTTTGTATTAGTTTACTGGTATTTTCAGTTTAGATTTTCCTGATGAAAACCCCTAGAAGAATTCTTGTGTTGAGTATCGGAGCATTCTGAAATGGGTTGCAGCCAGTTATGTACATTAGTCGTCTTTTGACAACGATATGGGCTAAAAGCAACGCTTAACCATAATTAACTACCTTCCTTGGCCTGTTGTAATGGCTAAAATATAGGTCAATCACTCAACCACAACTATAACTCACTTCCTTGGTCCGCCGTAATGGCTGAAATATTGCCAAAGCAGCGCTTAACCACAACTTACTTCCTTGGTCCGCCGTAATGGCTGAAATATTGCCAAAGCAGCGCTTAACCACAACTTACTTCCTTGGTCCGCCGTAATGGCTGAAAAATTGCCAAAGCAGCGCTTAACCACAACTTACTTCCTAGGTCCGCCGTAATGGCGGAAATATTGCCCAAGCAGCGCTTAACCACAACTAACTACCTTGGTCAGCCGTAATGACTGAAATGTAGCCCAATCACACTCAGCCACAACTATAACTCACTTTCTTGGCCCGCCGTAATGACTGAACTATAAACCAATCAGCTCTATTTCACAACTAACTTCGCTGCTAATGGCAAATATAGTGCCCATGCGGAGCTTACCCACTCACTTCCTTGGTGAACCCAAAAACATATACCTGTGTTTTATTGTTTCAGCCGGGAGGAGTGCCCAAATGTGACCGCTTGCCCTGTCCAGTCTTGGACTGCCCACCGGACGAGAGGATCCGACCAAAACCTACGGACTGCTGTCAGACTTGTGGACGTGAGTACACTCAATATTATGTTCGCTTCAGTTTCAGTATTTTATAAAGGGGCAGGATAGCGCAGTGGTTAGTGCGTTCGGCTTCGGATCGATTGGTCAGTTGTTCGAATCCCGCCAGGGGCTCGGTAAATTTGTCTGCAGAAGAGAAACTGTTCTACAGGCAGTCAGGTTTGAGTGCCATGCTACACTGAATTTCAGCACAATACCACCCATAGTTCGCTAGTACCAGCTGTGACTCGCAGGTTTCACAACCACAATAGTTGTGCGGATTTTCTCCCAGCAATAAATGCCAGCAGCCGTGAAATTAGTGAAATACTCTTGAAAGTGGCTTTAAATCGGGATGTGGACCACATCACTTCATCTCATCTTCAGTATTTGAAAACTGATGCTCTAACCACAGAAACTGCTCAAGTCATTTCTACCTCTGACAAATGAGGCCGTTTTTTGGCCAGAAATCAAGAACCTTTATAATATGTGCTTTCAACGACGTTGTTTTGAAATTAATATATGTTTCTGATACTGAAGAAAAAAGTGATCCTTTCCCTGTGCAAGAAACAATTTGTTACAGGGGCAATGTAGGAAGGTGTCCATTGTTTATTTACATCCGCTTTTCAAGAGTCAAAATTCCAATATTTGAAATAAAAGAATAAGTCCATCTGGATTGCACTTGTGTGGAACCTTTAGTTTGCATCAAGTATCTTATTTGTATTTAATCTAAAAAATAAGCTAATTAAAGCAAACATTTCTCAATGAAAATTTTTACTTTAAAGAGTATTTGTAATAATTCCCGTATCATTACTCTCCAGCGAAGAAGGAAAGAAAACCACTTCCGGTTCCCCAGAAGCCTATGAAGGACATTGACATGGAGGGGGCGTGTACCTTCATGCAGGAAGTTTTCGCTGACGGTGCAAAATGGCACCCAAAGATCGCGCCCTTCGGCTACATGAAGTGTGTCGTCTGCAAATGCAACAAAGGGAGGTATAACTGCGGCAGACAAAAGTGTCCAAAGCTCAACTGTAAGAGGAAGATTAGGAAAACCAACTCATGCTGTTACTCGTGTGATCGTAAGTGTCATGTTTGTTGATAGGAAGATCGTTAAAATATACTTTGATTGGAAGATCTTTCTTTAATATACTTCTTTAAAACATCGGCGAAATTCTACCTGGAGATTCCTGTTGTCATAACGGCTTTTTGCAAGTCTTGCAGGTATAAAGATATCGTGACATATTACAGATTACGTTTGAACTCAAATTATTGTAAGTCTTTCCAAATGTCCACATATGGACATTATATATATTACTTACTGTCATTTTTCTCATTTCCGTTTAATATGTGTCGTCATTAGATATAATTCTCACTGGCTGTCTTTTCGTTAGGTCCATCATATTGTAAAGACATAACTTTTCACTCTTTTCTATGCTACATTATATATTATATTAATGCTGAAACAGCCTTATATAATCACTCAATTCAACCCTTACATGACGTCATTTTGTTTGCAGCCAATCAGCCTGAAGGTGATGACGACGACACTAAGCATTCTGGACAGTGTAACTATGGTGGCCGTATAGTAGAAAATGGCGCCCGATTTCGCCCAAAGACGGCGCCAAACGGCACTGTTAAGTGCGCCATATGCAAATGTAAAGACAGTAGTGTCAAGTGCAAAATTAGGTGCTCAAAGAAGCGCTGTGCAAAGGATCCATTCCTCAGGGACCCATGCTGTCGCGCATGCGCAGGTACGAGTCTTTGACGATGTTGCTTAATGTAGTTTGACGTCTCCATCAAGTTGTAAAGGATCAATGATCTGCGCTATTATTGAATAAAATGTTCATTCGATATTTGTGTAAGTATGCACAGGTACTAGTCTTTGACGATGTTGAATAATTCTTTTATTTGGTGTAGAATCAAAGCCAATGATCTGCGCTAGTGGTCGAACAAAAAGTTTGATATATGTATGAGATTATTTTGATATACAAGAAGGGGATATGCCTCGGAAGTGTGATAGCAAAAACTCATGTAATTAAAGTCATAGCAAATATCTTAAAGCATACTATTTCATTGAATTGACCAATGTTTGAAAAGACATTTGACTTTATTAGTTTTATCTATGCCAATTCAAACTGGTAAAAAGTATGAAAAACAATCGCAAGCTATTGTTCCCGTTTTAATAAAAATTTAACAAGAAAGTTGACGTACCTCTTTAATCCGAGTTCTTTTTTAATGGTGACAATATATTTTCCTTTTCCTGTTGCAGGTCGAAAAACTAAGGATCGCAACAAAGGGAAGAGTAGTCAGGAAGATCAAAATCCAGCCAAGAGTAACAAGGGGACGAAATCAGTTTGAGGACGAATGATCCAATCATGCATTACGATGTGTGCGATACTTTACCATGTGATAAACCCGAGGGGACGAAACAATGTGTGTGACGTCATAATCACAAACTTCATGAATGTGTTCACGGATGAAATATACTTCAGAACTGACTGTCCATGACAGATATATTCACTGTTGTTACAAAAACGGAAGTGACGTTTTACAACGCCATAGTCGTTTTCATGGCCGTCAAATGGCGATCTCGTTGTGAATGAGAGTAAGCGAGATGTGAGCGAGACTCTGAGTCTAGTGCTAAGACCAAATATGCAGACACCTTAGTGCTAATATTTTAAGGTTGTTGTGCATTGTTTACTCGAATGCTTGTTTATATTTTATTATTGTAATGGTTGTGACCCTTGAGAGGCAATTCTCTCTGAAATAATGACGTTTTGTGACGTCATAACTAGTGCTCCTGGCAACCGAAGCAAGTTGCTCCTTTTCCAGAACTTTGTATCATAGAATACATGTTGTTTGCCCGTTCTGCATGCTTCCTTATTAACTCATTAATTAAACAGGACATCAGGTTACCTCATTAGTGTAATTAACTAACTAACGATGTAAATATGTTCTCAAGGGGAAACATTTGGTTAGTCATTAAACTCATGGGTCAAATAAGTCTAAATAAAATTTTAAACATTTTATCGTAAACCCTTATATATCATAAACATGATGTCCATTTTATGTGTTTGTGTATTGTTTGTTTGTAGAATAGTTCAGTGTAGTTAATTGTTATTTAATTATTTAACTATTGGCATATTTTAATGTGCAATCAATTAATTAAGCACACGGATGTACCAAGTTTTTAAGCGAGATCTTTACAAATTATAACATGTTAGATTATTAGAATAATGCTTTTTGTGAATGTTCTCATCCTTATGCCAATTTATTCTATTAATTGGCATGAAGATGAACACAAAAGTAAACATTATTTGTTGGTGTAAATAACTTGTTCGGTCAACTACAGCTGCTATAGGTCATAATGTACATACCCATGCAGATGGTGCTGTACGTGAATTCCGTGTTATAAATACATTGAAATCTACTTCTTCGTTTGTTCTTCTTTCGGTGAGTGTCAGGTGGGACAGTTGAACTGGTCAAAGGGGTTCGAATCTCGAATTTGGCCAATATGGAAGCATAATAAATCCCAAATTTCGGACTTTTGCACTCGTTTTTTATGCAGAGGTTAAGCGTTAAGATCAAATTTGAGCGAAATCGGTCAAGGTATAAAGATGTTAACATACAGCGCCAGGCAAAAGAAAGTACACACCAGTTTCTTTAAATTTACTTATAATCTAAGAGACCTGTGATGTATAAGTTATGACACAATAACAAATACACATATTTGCAGTAGTTTGAATTTAAGGTCTTATTAATGTTTAGTTAAGATATCTTTGTATAATGTAGGCACAGGTGAGAAATATAATTTACACTTTCATTACCCGTTCAATGTTTTAAGTGTTTTCAATATGCTAAAAAGTAGACACGTTTAATGATTTTCGTGAATTCACATTTTCACATGTCTTCCTCGTTAATGAAAATGTGTTTTATATCAAAATAAATTTTGGAACAATTAATTTTCATTTTAAAAAAAAAATAAAACACTTGAACGATAATTCAACTTTTATCAGTTTGAGAATACGACAGTAAAAACTCGAAATATTTGTCACTGAAACATGATGATGAATTCAACAATTTGGAATAGTTGATATAATTTAGTGCCCATTAACCTAGATATATCTCTAACCAAGTATATATTGTAAAACTTTGTGTTGAGATGAAGAGCAGTGAACAGAACAAACATGAACTGAATATTCACCTTTCTTATTTATTCTTTCGATGGCGTGGAATAGTAATCTTTCTCTGATCAAGCACTTACTTGTCTGTACATCCATATAGATGTGTGTCTGAAATTTAAAAGTATTATTTGAACCACATAGTATGTACATTATGTACGATGAACGATATACACTTAGGGGCAAAAGAAACGATACCATATAAAATGCATGATAGGTTAAGCTACGAGTGATATTTATGACTGAAACAGGGTTGATTCATGTCTTCAAAAGGTAACTGAATAAGTTTTAAATTTCAAAGCTATACCTGTTAACGCCTTTGAGAAATATGTACACGTCTTTCCAAAAACGCCGTTTAAAAATCCTCTTAACTAGACGAGATAGGATAGTAAAAATGGCCCTATTGCTTGTTTTTGAACCAACTTACAGGCAAAATGCGTTATTAAATTAACTTCTACCAGGTTTATTCATATTGATAACATCTAAAATTATTAGATTTTTAAATTTCATAATTTATATATTCCTATTCCAAACATTATGACCAAAAATAACGTTGAAAAATGGTCCCTTCCCTCATTTCAACGTTCCATAGAGGTAATGAAATATTTGAAGCAAAGCGATCCACCTCGTTATATCACTGTTTCGTTACTTTTAGCTTTGAGGTATACCAATGTGTTTTGTGTTTTGATAGTCCCTTCGTCCCACTTAAAGAGCCACTCCGTGAGTTGTCAGGGGTCATATGTAAACTTGACCAATAGCGTAATCTAATCGAGAGGTATACATTGTTGAAGGAAAGTATCGTTTTAAACCTAATCGACGTCATGAACAGTAAGTAAAACTAGCATCAATAATACCCGTTTCACTCCTATATTGAGTCTAGAGAGATGTGGTAGGGGGTAGTGTTAGCCTATCTAGCGAAATTACCAATCAAGCCGCATTTGTCTGCATTCGCACATAAAACGTTGGAGGGTCGGCGAAATGTCGGCTGATGCGACCCGCTACTACATCTAGCTAGACTCAATATGGGAGTGAGACGTGTATTGTTGAGGCTAGGTTTATCTAGAGTGCGTAGTAAAGTGACAACAGGAAGGTTTGAATTCACGATTGTGATCGAAAATGGACATTGCCGCGCCTCAATCAGTTAAACGTAATTTTTGAAATTCATGTAAAGAAGCAAGATTAAAAGTTGCAGGTTGATTAGGTTCGATAGGTTATAAAAGTCGTATTGATGTAAGTTGGACGTGTGAATTTGGCTTCTGTGACTATATATGATTCCCTAAAGGATTTCATCGAAAAAAAACCCCCAAAAACCCAAAAAAAAATTCATATAATTGGAATTTGGGAATCAATATTTGAGATAATTTGACTTAATTTCATGAACTATGCCATTTACGTTCGTTTAAAGGCAACACAGTATGTGATGAAAAACAGGGAATGGCTGTTTAATAAGGGAACAGTGTTTTATAGCAATAGTTGTTATCAAGATACTCCTGCTATCCTTCATATCAAAAACACCTAAGACATCATAGAAGTGAACCTTTTATTTAACATAACTTAACCCTAGGAAGATCACAAATCAACTGATAATATATACCCCAAATTGCTACCAAGACCAAATGTCTAATGTTGTACATGTAATCTCCCAATTTCAATTTCAATTCTTCTGTGGAACTTCAAGCGGATAGCAATCCCAAGGTATGCACGTTTACAAGGGGGATTGCAATGTACATCATGGCGTTATATTTCACATTAGTAAGATATCGATTTCACCTCTGATACACGATATCTACGCCCAGCACGTGCAGCAGTGTGAAATGAACATCTGACGGTCATCACACGAATACCACGCATCTCTTTCTAAACACGTGCACGACTCAAATTAAGAAAACGAAATTTAAATCTTCTAAGCTATGCCTGTCCTGAACTGATGATTAGAAGGTAATAAACTGCCCTCGTAAGGAACCTTTTAGAAAACAATTTAGGACTTTTGATATTTTTTGTTCTTTTTCAAAAGGTAATATTGCAGTGACAGTCGCATTATGTTTTTAAATGTTACTTCTCTTGCAAACGTAATGGAAAATTATTTTGGATGATAAAAAGAATTTCACCCTCGTGTCTTCTGATATCAAATATATCAACACTCGTTGATGAAAGTAAAATATCCTCGGCAAGCCTCGTATAATACATTTATGAAACTGTGAATTCACATCAAACGAGATCCTATAATTCTGAAAATCTTCTCGAAAACACTACCGTGCAAAATATAGTATAACACTCATTCTGTATCGACATAAGAGAAAAGCATAAAGTATTCGAGTGAAATAGATTTTGATAGACTGGTACATATTATGACAATGGTGATAATTGGAATTCATTGTTAAAGCTTTGATTTGTAAAACAGACAATAACAACTGTAAGGCATAATCGGTTTTTAGCAAAACAAGAAACACATGAGAATATAATTCAATCAGTCAGTCAGAATTCACATGTTATAGATACAATAACAGAAGTAGATTTCATCAATATATAATGTGGGAGCAGTAATGAGCCCTCCCATTGACCATAATAAATGATCTTACCTTACAGTAACATTCTCGTTTTTAATTGGTTGACCATCGAATCGTATTATCTTATGTACCCCGCGAGTCACACCTCTCACGGTGTACAAATCCCATGTACCCCGCTGCCATAGCAACAGCTCCTCGCCGAGAAGAGGTGTCGCAAAGCGTTTAGATGACGTTACCAAATGACGCACGCGATGTGCAGGGTTTATATAAGTTCGATAAGCTGTTTTCGTGCTTATTAATTATAAATTTGTTTTGTCATCTGTGTATCCGCATTGCTTTACTTGCACATACATACATGTACATGCTAAACAATCAAAATAAAATAGTTTTTAAGCATGTTTCGACTAACAGTTTCACGTTTCATTCGGATTGGATGACGCCATTTTGTTTACATTAAGGGTCAAGGTTGTTAAAGCGGTGATGGATCATTCGTTAACGACAGTCAAAGTAGAATTGATATATTGAGCCAAAGTTTCTTATGACATGACGGTAAGATATATACGTTGTATGCTTCTCCATCGGGTAATACGATCTGATGTACCATCTTTGTAATGTCAGCCCTCGCCTTGCGGCTCGGGCATTATTTCTACAAAGATGGTACATCAGACCGTATTACCCTCGTGCGAATCATACAACTTATAATGTTCGTTGTTATTTGTTTTGTCGGGCAAAATTATGCGTTAAACTTTCTATTGCACTGAAGTATAGATATTAGTTTAGGAGTGTTCTAAATGTATGGGTTTCAGAGCGTCAAACATGAAATGACTTATGATAATTATCCAAAATCTTGGAAGTAAGTATGAACTATCAAGCGACACCTGCTGGCAACCATATTAGTGTGAACATCTTTTAATCATATCAGATAGCAAATGGAATCGCGTCGCTTAACCGGATCGTTTTCGAGACTGCCACTTTTGATTAGACATTCTTTTGCAAAAGGAAATATGTATACTGACGTATTCTTGAGATCCCTTGGTTTAATTAAAAAACGAACTTCTTTCTCTTTAACGTTTTCGGTACTTAATCGTTGTTATTGGTTGCAAAAAACTAATTGTGAGATATGAAAGTGTTGTAACTTGAAACATTTGGCTCGATAATCGCACCCCATCGACATATTTGGAGTAAATTAGATTATTTTGAATCACTCGGCCAGTATATCAAACATAACCAGAGTGTCAATTTATAATTGACACCTATACGAAATTCGAATTTTTTTTTTGGAAAACCTTAAGATTGTTTGAAAATTAAAACTTTACGCATATAAATCAAAACTTGTTTTAACTATTTTCGGTAAATGATTTCGTTTTGTTAAACAAGTTTGCTATTGACGCCTATTGACAAAGTTGAATATTTTGGTTCAGAATTCAATATGTATGATCGGCATTTAGCGTCCTCATTGGTAGATCAACAAACAATGTCACTCCGGTCTGCTAATGGATTCACAGCTCTCTGGGTAGATTTTACGAACGCTTGCCAAATTGTCTAAGTTTCCGAAGTAGAGTTTTCATTGCTTTTATTCGGAAAACTTTGAATGAAAATTGCAGTTATATGCCACCTTCAAAACTTCGTATCTCCTTTAAAGCGCTCGCTTAGAGGACAGCGTGAAAGATAACATCCTGTCACAGGGTACGGACGTTACGCTAACTCCAATTACCTGTACCCTGGGCTCAGAAGGTAGATTCGCTCGCGCGGCCCGACTTGGGATATGGCCAATCAAATCATTTTCTCGCGACCTTCTCGATACAATTTCAACGAGAAAATGATTTGATTGGCTATTTCCCAAGTCGAGTGGAGTTAGCGTAACGTTCGTACCCTGAGACAGGATGGAAAGATAACGATCTATATCTTAAATACATTAACAACCCTTTCAACGTTCAATAGTAAGTCAAGTATTTACAATCACATTAATAAAACATATACATAAATAAAAGGGCAATTGGCTCTGTAGCTCATCAGGCTTCATATAAATTTTGCTTTAGGGTGACGCAAATGTGGTTCTCCCGTTAATTTAGAATCCTCCTTATCTAGCTTAGGAGTCAGTTGACAAGGCTTTAGCTCTCTAGGCCTTCAGCTACTGGAGAAAAAGATGAAAATAGGTTTTAAGGGTGAGACCCATAAGGGCCCAAAAGTAATGAATTATATTCCTCACTAGTCAAGTAGTATGTTCACAAAGTTTCAGCTTTCTAGGCCTTATGGTTCTGGAGACGAAGATGAAATTCCACAAAGTTTACGGACGGACGGACGCCGGACACCATGCCATGTCATAAGCACATCGGGCCTTACAGGCCAGATGAGCTAAAAAAAATCAAGGGCCTGTCAAAACATCTGTTTTTCATTATTAATAACTTTAAAGGTGGTACACCCTTTATCGTTCGCATACGATGAATACAATTGAACATTGAGTATTGACCTTCATACCTGGCCAACTAGAATACGAAGCATTCAAAGCCTGGTGAGGTACAGAACCCATGTCTATCAGTTTTCTGCATGTTTGTGATACGATCATTTGCAGCCAATGACTTTTGCAGGAAATATATTTTGAAGCGTTCATAAAATGCTTGATTCCATGCCCCTTGTCGATAAGCTATTTGAACATCAACTAGCAATCAATGCTAAATTCTATGTTAGCTATTTACATCAAGGGCGTTACCCTTTAGGATAATTGAGATTCCGATACATTTGTTACAAACGCAGTTTTTGTGTCATTACATGCACGAAGGACGTGTCACATACACTGAGTTTCACACAGACGAGTCTTCTGATATAAATATATTATTACCTGAGGAAGTATGTCATATAACTTTTACGAAACGAGTGTGAATTTATGTATTACCCGAGCGAGAGCGAGGGTCATACACAAATTTGCACGTGTTTCGTAAAAGTCATATGAAACACTTCCGAGGGTAATATTCTCTTTATTACCGATTCTATTCCATTCGGTTTACAATCTTAGAAATATCCCTTGCGACCGCCGGCTACAGTGACGTCACGAACAGGCCAAAATACGGGAACACGTGCTATAACAATCGTTGCTAGGCAAATGTGATATGTGCACTAGTGCTCATATTGAAAATATGTCACCACTTATTTTCAACCATATGGGTAATAAAAAATATATAAACACAAGTTGTCAAAAGTAACAAATCCGAGGCTTGCCGAGGATAAATTACTTTTATGAACGAGTGTTGATATATTTCGTATCAGAGGACACGTGGGTGGGATTCTATTTATCATGCAAAACTATTTTTAATAAAGTTTGCATGTGAAATTACATTAAAATGCTACCATACCATTCGCGAGTTGCTTCGTCTGAATAATTGCTAACGGTCTTATCACTGTACACTCTGTACTTTGATACATTGAGTTTGATTCACATCAATATCATGTATGTTCATTCACAGGAAATAGTGTGATTTTAAGCAACATGTGCCGACTGTAGACCTAGAAGCTACCGAAACCATGCCAGTTTTGTATAAGTGATTTCAACAGTGACGTCAACCTTTTACGTCATAACTCAAGGCATTATAACGTCATCGTGTTGACCGAAGCACAACTGACGTTACGCGGTTGCAAAGAAATAGCATCAAAAACGCAAATTTGTTTCTAATTGTTCGACTCCGAATAACATTAACAGATATCGCATATACGTACGTTCGACCTCAAAAATTAAAATACATAGTAGGTTTATCTCCTTATTCGAAAATTTGGATCATTTTGTTGAATCATTCCAATCTTTTTAGCACACTGATTAGTTGCAACGAGTGCAACAAATATGCTAAGATCACAAACAAAAGTCAGATCCCCGAAACCATGTTTCATGACATAAAATACTTGTGTAGCATATATTCGGTCAACTTCTCCAAGTCGTAGTCGAATTAACTAATTCACAGTCTACGTTTCTTTGATATTGTATCCATACCATTTAGATCTAGTAAATTGGATTCAGTGACATTGCGTGTGAACGTGAAGATTTACATACCAATACAGTGAACACACAGTAGATGAGTATAATAATGACCCCTTTGGGTCACCGGAAGTTGATAGAACATCAGACACAATCAGCCAATCATAATATGTCCATCTCAAACACGCAACTGTCGTATGCTATCTATTTCCGCGTCTCTGATTAGACATTAGGGGCACAATGGAGTTGTTGTTATTTGTACCTTATCAGACCAGACAACGCAAATGTCAGAATATAGATGTCAATTGCGACATTACAAATTCCTAACAGTCCATACAACTTCCCCTACTCAAAATAAAGTTTTATACATCTATGTTCCAATCGATATTTTAGACATAATCAAAATTCATGTTTTTAAAGGGGCAGTAGCACATTATTTGATAATTTCATATTCTCAATTTTTCACTGATAATTGTAAGTTCATGTTAATGTATTATTTTGACAGTGTCATAAATCTCATTACACAAGTCAATCATCCATAGTCAGAGGACATAGTATGAAGATTCACATACAATCCACTGGCGGCCATTTTTTGTGAACACCTTTATTCCTTTTGTGTAAGAAAAAGGCATCGCATGGCTAAACTTTAAGTTATATATTTGAATTATTACTGCTCCGTTTAGTTTGAATACATTGTCTTTCAATTGAAACCATTAATTTTCATTTTCCTGACATCATCTTATATTCTCCCTAAAACGTTCATCAAATAAGAAATAGAGGTTTTCTTATTCAATTCCTTAAAATTCAACTGATAAACCTTTGTGAGAAGGCATTTATTGTTAAAATTTATATTAATGTTTTAAGAATTCCTACCACGTGATAAAGCTGTTGAGGTTATGTAATGTAAAGTCCAAAATGCCATGACACTATTTCTTATTGTCCGAATTGACAATATCGACACCATCATTACAAAGACATGACAATAATCTGCACGTATCTCCCGATATCCTATAAAGAAATGTCATGGTCATTCTTTGCCTTTAATTGACATGTCTCACGCCAATCGATGTCAAGGACAAGGGGAACCCCAACACCCCTTTCTTTTCCTCTTAAAGCGTTTATATCTGACCCATCGTGTGTAGTTGCAGTAATAACAGCTTCGAGTATCCGGAAATAGAACGAAAGGTTTGTTGCCATAGCAACTATCAACCAAGCATAACAAAGCAAGGATACGCTTTGAACGTCACGCCATTCTCAAAGGGATTTTCTGCTTATTACGTTAAGTCAGGTACTCTTTAAGTATTTTTATGAATTTATTGTATGTTTTTCATATAAAGGAACATTTTTACATAACTGGATATGACGAATGATGGAATAGAAATGTCATGAAGGCACACATTGGCAAATGAATTCGGAACTTATACTTTCATAAATAAAACTTTCAAGCTATATTTCTCTTTAATTTTCAAAATTAAATATCTAACAAATGATGTAGTAACTTATGGGTATACATGTTTGTTTTTTGTTTGTTTGTTTTTTTCATCAAATCAAGTTTAATCGATTGGAGTACAAGTAATTTAGGGCCCCATTTGATCTTCAAATGAAAATTTTATCACTTATTATAGCTTTGATATATATGACTTTGATTCAGAACCAAATCTGCCTTTATAATGAATAACCGCTTCCCTATTCTTGGACGCGATTGTTTTATCAAATATTCGCATGGAATATGAAATATGAGAAAAATATAGGATATAAAATCTTCCAACAACAATGGTATGAAAACATCATATATAGACTATAAAGATAGTTTCAAGAAAGTTTTGGTCACATTTTCTAAATTCTTCATTTTCAATAAGGAAGATTATTTCATGGACAATCAACCTACTCGGGTATAAATGTTGATATGAAGCAGTGATTCAAATTTCATCGTTTAAGAAACCATTTGTTTGTATATGTTTACCTACATGTATGAACAACATTGCCTCAGTAAAACTATACGATATCAATGAATAACTTAAGACAATATATCACGAATAGCAACTTAATTCATTATTCATGGACTGTGTCGTTATCAAAGATTGCTACCTCATGTTATATATAACATCTTTAAACCTGCCGCTCGAAGTAGGCAGTGAATATTTGAGTAAACAAGACCACAATAAGTCAATACAACATAATTTCAAAATTTGACATCTCACAATTATGTAGAAGATATGTTGCAACGTATTTAGTACAAACGTTCATAAGGCCCCAAAACAAATTAAAAAATTCTGGTCTTTACATGCAATCAAAAATGATGCGATGACGCGGATTTTTTTTTATTTTCCAAATATTTTCTTCATTATTGAATATAGAAAAATATTCAAAGGAATTCGAAAAAATGAATAGATATAAACTTGGGATCACTTTATTACTGTATCTTTGAAGGTCTTCACGAGAAACAAGTTAAACTATAAAAGTTCAAGTTTCAATGTTTTTTTCTGGGCCTCGGAACTACATTTCCCTTGTCAACATCTGAAAAAAGTTTTGATGCGGGGGTTTGAAACTGACGCGGGGGAAAACCAGAAACAAATTTTTTTTCTAGGCCTCAATTACAGTGTTTCATAGTTCACCATGATACATTTTTGGTATCTTCCCGTTATGACTACTCCCAGTTTGACTACTCCCAATTTGACTACTCAGGAACACAAATACGTGTTGGAACACCTCCTACACTTGATGATGAACTGTCCTATATATGTGTATTCCTGTTGAGGGGTCATTTTAGCACATGTGATCGAATGTTTGTACAATCTTGTATGTAGTAGATATGTAAAGAATCAAGGCGTTATATCTATATTTATGTGAAGAGGTTGTGGCAGGAAGACCAAAAGGTGAAAAATTTACTGTAATTGCAATTTGAAAAATCTGTGAAGTTTTCAGTTTCATATAAGGAATATAAGTCCAGTATAGTCTGGACGGGTGTTAATACATCTTTTTGAAATCAAGTCAGCACAACTAAGGCGTGCACTTACTAAATTTAGATGTAACGCTCATAACTTTAAGATCCAAGAGTCACGCTTTGCCAAAACTCCAAATCTTATAAATACGAAATGTCCATTTTGCTTTCTTGCTCAAGGAGATAAGTACCATGTATTGCTCATTTGTCCGAAATATTCAGAAATCAGAAAAAAATATCTGCCATACTTTTTCTATGATCATCCCTCTCGGATGAAATTGCATATGTTATTACGGACTGAAAATACAGATTTATTGTTTAAAGTAGCTCTTGTGCTATACCATATATTCAAGTTAAGAAAACATGTTACTTGCTAATGGATGTTTATTGATTACAGGTTGTGCGAATGTTTTATACCCATGTTTTCACATGTACATGGCCTCAGGGCCACGTATATACAATAAAATCTGTCTGTCTGTCTGTTAATACATCTTTTGTTGTAAATATTGTTTTTTTATTGCGATCTGCCAAAAAAAGTGAGACCTTTGGTTGAAAGTTGGTAGGTAGGTAGGTAGGTAGGTAGGTATGAAGGTTTAACATTTTATACATGTTCACTTCTGTCTGTCTCTCTCATAGGTATGTTAAGGCCTTGGAGAACGTTGAATTGGAGAAATCATCTGAAATGGTACAGTGCATTATTAAGTGAAGGGGTGGGGCAGCATTTGTTCGTGCACATCAGTAGTTAAACTGGAAGTAGTCATAACGGGAGTGAACCACATTTTTACACGTTACACACAAACTAAATTTTCATTGGCTCCATAAAACGATATCAGTAAATAAATGACACTATAAATAATGACTGACTGACAACCCTCAATAAGTCATTATATCATGGTTATTGACGACTTTGCCCTCTAAGCACCGGAAAGAAACATCCCTATATTGAGTCTTATCGACTGATACTCCCACTTCTTAATTGCTTTCACATCAAATGTTTCCGATGAGGTGGTATTCTCCTTATTAACATTATGTGTGAAATATCGATGTGTTGCTTTTTAAAAATATTTGTCAAAACATTTAAAGGATGAGGGTCTTTCCTATCACATTAAAGGGGCAGTAGCACGTTTTTGAAAATTTTATATTTTCAATTTGTTAGTGATAATTGTACGTTAATGCTTAATGCATTATGGTGACATTGTCAAAATTCTCACTACACAAACCCATAAAATCCAAACACATTATGTTTTTCCATTTTCAGGCATTTTTATCTGCATGTTGAATTTCCTCATTTAGAGGCAAAAAGAGAACACGTAATGATCCAGGCAGAACTAGCTCCAAATTTGTACACCACTTTTCACTAAATACACAAAATTCTACTCAACTTAATTCAAATTGGTTATAAAATGATGCCGTTCAATTTTCAAACTCGGATACTGTTCTTACAGAATTGCACAAATCCAAAACACTTATCCCAAAACATAAACTCTTGATGTATCTCAATGGCAATTTTCTAAAAACATGTAATATATAGTTTAGAAATTCTAAAGATGGTGTTTTTATCACAATATTATTTTTTATTTTTAAGGATAAATATCATAAAATATGTTAATCGTGACACACCTTTATGTTATGTATCTCGATATGAAATTTGGCCAAACCACGACACAAAGTTAAGAATTTTCGGTCGGCAGGACTTACGTCACCACTCCTCGCCAGAAACACAACAAAAATCACAAATATTTTCAAATTGATAATCATAATATACCCAAAACCCAAGACCACATATGATCTGACTATCATTCAAATTTTAGAAGTCCTGAAGTCACTTTTCAATTGATTTTCTTCGTCAAACCTCTTTTAAAGGGGCAGTGGCACGTTTCAGGGAGAATATAAGGTGACGTCAAACAAATGACATTAAATGGTTCAAATTGAAAGACAATGTCTTTAAACTAAATGAATGAACTGAATGAATAATTATTCGAATATATAATGTAAAGTTCAGCCATGCGATTCCTTTTTCTTGCACAAAATTAGTAAAAGGTGTTCACACAAATATGGTCGCCAATGTTCTTTATGAATCTTTATCATATGTTCTCTGACTATGGATGATTGGTTTGTGTAAAGTGATTTTTAACTCTAATAGATTTAGCATTAACGTCAATTATCAGTGAAATATTTTAAAAAAATGTTCTGCCCCTTTATTGTGCCATAACTTAGTACATCACATTTCTCTTGCATATTTTGTAAATTTAAACTGTCCTGTGTACTTTCTTTTGCTGGCGGTTAATGTTCATCCGTCATTGGAGTTCAAGAGAGATATAAGCTAAAACTTTGCAATATGGACGCGCAAGTGAGGTCACAACTATTGTTTACAAAATATTTCCAATTATTGTCCCGGGACAATCAATGCAGTATTTAATGACTCAACATAATAACAAGAATAATTACAAAGCAAAAGGGAAGCAATAATTCCCATAATTGACGTCATTCGATAATCGAATCGGGAACCGAACTCCGAAAGTCCTTTTGACAACCTTCTCTTATTTACTTCGTATCCTCAGTTTATATGCACTTGTTCTGTCTATTTATTCATATATATTATACAAGGAAACAATGTTATACTCTTGGGATTAATATAGTCGATGCATAAAACGAGAATGTCGATAAAATCTGTTTGCATGGACAAACATACCTGACACGTATGACGAAACTTGATGATAACTTATTTTGTTAGAACATAGCAATTAACCTTGCCTAAGTGACATTAAATACTTACTAATTGGGGTGTTATCTGATTTTACACAGGTCATTAATCATATTAATAACCATGTGTTTAACTATTCAACATCTATTCCCAGGGTTGGTGTAATGTACTTGGTGCGTGAGAGACATCGATGAATATTTATTTAATATTGATTACCACTTTTGGGGGATGATAAATATACAAAGTGCCATGAATTGTGTATGAGTCAAATTCCAGTCTGTTTAATTTGAATGTGCTTCGAGGAAAAAGAGTGTAAAAATATTATCTCTGGTGGGGTTCGAACCTCACCATCACAGTCTGAAGGCACCCAAAATATCCGCATGTTCTGACGTTAGCTCATCTAGTCAATCACAAGGAGTGCGGCAAAAGCTTTCGATATCAGAGCTAGGGGCACGAAAGTCCCGTGAAATCCATGTTCTACATGATCGCCGCCATGTTGCTTTTTGAAAGGGACGATGTGATTGGTCAGATTGCGACTAGATTTTGTCTGCGCTAAACTGGTGTTGAACAAGCGCCTAGCTTGGGTGCTTTCAGACCGTTGTGGAGAGGAAAGCTCCGATATAATTTTTTTATTTTGTTTCCCTCGAAACACGGTCGATTTTAATCAGATTGAGTCAAATTTCGTTTAATTGGTTTCCAAAATCTGGACGTATAATGTAAATTCAATGGTATTTTAGTATCACAAGTGTTTATATCTTCCGTTAATATTCTATTAGTTTAGCCAGTTCTTTTTTCATTGGCTGATTTCCGCGCATGCGTGACACGGACAAGGTGGGTTAGTAGTTAGATGTAACGTGGGGACTTAGGGGTCGTATTCATTACAGCTAGTTTTAACTAGATTGTTCCTTAACAAGATGCTGACGTTTATATATAAGTCAAAGCTTATTAACTATCAAGGAGGCCCTGAATGTTTTAATTAATCATTTGCTTTGGTCCGTAGATTATTTACGTAGCAGCTTATTAGCGTTTCCAGGTACCCATATAAAGAGCTAGGTAGGTTGCATGTTAAATAACAAACATCATGCAGTTCTTAAAAATATGCCCACGTTTGTTTATCATGTCATGCCGTTAAAATCAGAATATAAACTAAAACCCAAAAGAAACGTCCCCTCTATATTTGATTCTCGATTCTCGATAGAACACAAAATATAACAAAACGGTATGTATGTACCTTAACCACTGCATTTTGTGCGTTTAAGCTATGTGTTTCTTCAGATAGTGCTTTGGCATATATAAGAATGGTGTCATCTCTCTTGATTTTTGATGTGTGTGAAAAAACAAAAGGGGACGTTTCTTTTGGATTTTAGTATATCTATATACATAATTTAAGTTACTCTTAATTGCTGTCACGATCGTGTGAATTTCTTATGCTTATACACATTACTATGTAGCCTTTCGGTACCGGAAATAAATTGAAATTGACTGCAATTACGATGGAATGCTTTGCCCAGAATACATCCCAACTCATATCAATTATTTTTGGTTTCTTTTCGCCCTTGTAAGATACAAAATACAAAATCATTAACTCATCTATTAAGAATAGTATAAACATTGTAGGTTTAGTATCCTCTATGACTTCACCTGAATTTGAATTCGGTCTCTGGGCGTGATGGACTTCACGCAAACCAAACCACACTTCACTATGTTGATGGTACATGTAGCAAGCATCGTAGTCCTCCGATACAGTATGGACTTTATCGATAAGAAGGATATATTCCGTTATCAGAAGGCACCTTTAAAGGGGCAGTAGCACTTTTTTTGATGATTTTATATTCAAACTTTTTCAGTGATAATTGTAAGTTAATGTTAAATGTATCTTTTTGACAGTGTCAAAAATCTCATTACACAAGTCAATCATCCATAATCAGAGGACAAATCCATTGGCGGCTATTCTTTTTGAAAACCTTAAATGAAGACATATTCCGTTATCAGAAGGCACTTTTAAAGGGGCAGTAGCACGTTTTTGATAATTTTATATTTAAACTTTTTCAGTGATAATTGTAAGTTAATGTTAAATGTATCATTTTGACAGTGTCAAAAATCTCATTACACAAGTTAATCATCCATAGTCAGAGGACAAAGTATGAAGATTAACATAAAATCCATTGGCGGCCATCTTTTGTGAACACCTTTAATTCATTTTGTGTAACAAAAAAGAATCGCATGGCTAAACTTTACGTTATATATTTTATTTATTACTGCTCCATTTAGTTTAAATACACTGTCTTTCAATTGGGACCATTAATTTTACATTTTCCTGACATCACCTTATATTCCCCCTAAAAACGTGCTGCTGCCCCTTTAAATACTGTTTTACACCTGAGAATCAAATCCCATATGGATACAGAAACAAGAAAAGCCACTTTGCACGCTGTTAAATTGTTTTGATAAGTATCTTCAATCAACGTAATTGCAAAGACAAATCTCTATAGTCCACTTAACTTAATCCCCCTTTTCTTTCAACTGCATTGTTCAGCGAAAACAGATATTTAATGTTCTAAGTGACAACATTTCATTTTTGTGTTCCAGACGTTTACTTATTGTTGTCATTAACAGATAACATGAAAACGTAAATATGCTGTTTCGTCATGTACGCAAAACATCAAAGGGATAGCTATGCTGATTTGAATGAAATATAGCTTTTGGAATAACAGGAAAATGTTGTAATCCTGTAAATAATTAAAAGAGCTAGCATATCTTGATTTTTAAATTGACGATATATATGTTAACTTTTGACATCATACTGAGCTTAACGTTATATTCAAACTGATAACAAGAAAAAAGTTATGAATATTCTAAAGGGACTTCTCATAATATCCCTTTATTTAAACTAAGAAAATAATTCCAAAGTGATTATAGCAAATTTTCTGATTTCAAACGTCTTATTGAGATGGCTTGTAGATTTTCTTGTTATCGACTTCTTCTTGCTTGCAACAAGATGAATTCAGCGATGAATTTGGACCGTTTATGGTTTGGTTTTGCCTTGCACTATCAATGGTGAAAACCCTAGAGAAAAAGGTGCTCGATGGGGTTGATACTTGTTACTGGGGTTGTTTTCTTTATCGGAACTCTCAAATTTAATCAGACTTAGTCGCATATCTCTGATGTGACTAACGCAGAATAGAATAAAACAATGAACTAGTCTCGCTTGTATCAGGTCAAGATACTTATTGGAGCAAACCTATACTTGGAATGATATACATGTACAGTTAGTACCAATAAGATATTAAAGCTGAACGGTAAATAACCATTGTATATGACACCGTGTATGAGAGGCAAGACAGGACTAACCGTATTACCAGTCAAAACGGCAATGCGACAATCTCATACGGGTCATATATGGGTAGCTTTGACACCCTTTTCACTAGCGAGTTCAGAAATTAAATAAAGTTACCAACATACACGTAGGGACGGCATGTCGAACCTTTACATTATTAACTCTTTGTGTGTCTAAAACCAATCAAGAAAAACACGTATCTAAATTTCAATATTTCTAGTCGCAGATTTATTCTCCAGGCATCTTAAAAACTTCGAATCGTATTCTTGAAGTTTCAAAGTGAACTGAGTTTATACCAAACTTATTAATGATAGAATATGAATGAATAATGAAGAAATGAAATATTGAAGGATTGATAAATTTGCTATGAGGTGTTTTGGAAGCGCATATGAAACCGAAAGACCCGTTCAGTTTCCATTCCCGTCGGCTGCGCCTCTAGAAATATGACATTTACAAGGCTTTTGTAGCCTTTGTTACTTATTTTAAAAGTTCTATATTGATGAGATGAACTTTCGTTTTAGTAAGAAGAACAACAAAGACAAATACTAAAAAATAACGCTTTATTAAAGTGAGATATGTTAATACCATGTTTAACAAGATAACAATCTAAAGTTAATTGATAATGACATGTTCCTAAAGCTTACGATTGCAGCAGTTTCAATTAACGGGTTATCTTAAAGGGGCAGTAGCACGTTTTAGGGAGAATATAAGGTGATGTCAGGGAAATGAAAATTTATGGTTCCAATTGAAAGACAATGTATTTAAAGTAAATGGAGCAGTGAAAATTCAAATATATGATGTAAAATTCAGCCATGAGATTCCCCTTTCTTACACAAAATGAATTAAAGGTGTTCACACAAAATGACCGCCAATTAATTATGAACATAGTAGTTAATCAGGTTATTCTTCTATAAGATAATATTTGTTGTAAAATGAAACGAAAAATGCAACAGTTTATAAATGGATCGAAATCGTAAATAATAATCATTTTGAAAACAATACCAAAATATATGTGTGACCTTTTAAGGGGCAGTAGCACGTTTTTAGGGGGAATATAAGGTGATGTCAGGAAAATGAAAATAAATAGTTCCAATTGAAAGACAATGTATTCAAACTAAATGAAGCAGTAATAATTCAAATATATAATGTAAAGTTTAGCCATGCGATTACTTTTTCTTACACAAAATGAATTAAAGGTGTTCACACAAAATGGCCACCAATGGATTTTATGTGAATCTTCATACTTTGTCCTCTGACTTAGGATAACTGGTTTGTGTTATGAGATTTTTGACACTGTCAAGATAATACATTTAGTATTAACTTACAATTATCAGTGCAAATTTTGAAATATAAAATTATCAAAAAACGTGCTACTGCCCCTTTAACATGTGTTAAGATACAAGTTAAAGATGTTCTTATTGAAAAAATATACACTAGTGCTAACGCACAATAGTGACAGAGTATTTCACATGAGAAGAGTAATACTTAATACTGCCAGTATTAAAAATGCATATTTAAAGTCAATGTAATCACAGCAACATATACATAAGACACAGAAAATATAATAGAATAAATTAGGTTTGAAAACAAACAAATGTGTACATGTTCAATTTAAAGTGATATTAAGTACTATGATCAACGTGACGTCAATGAGTTATATGGGTGATCAACTTCTTTATTGTAGAAAGTAGCGACCTTTAGTTAAAGATCCCGATACCGTTTCTTTCTCCAATAAAGAAGTTGATCATCAATATAACTCTTTGACTTCTTGATATTTCCAACTTCTAAAATGCCTCTCAAATAACTTAAAAATATTAACCCTTTTCATTCTTATATCAGTCATTCTAATGTCGTTTGAACTAAATTTACATTAGAAATGAAATCCAGTATACAAATTTTTCCTCAATGAATTACTTGAATTAAAGGTATCCATCTATAATTTAAATGATAAAATGTTTACTTAATAATCAAGGATATTTGAAAAATGTAATTATGAATGCTGATATATTTCATATTCCGCTCCTGGTGAAATATTTAAAAAAATGAAATATCCCAAACTTATTTGTCCAGTATATATGACATCATTTAATATGAAATAAACAGTGGAATGAAGTCACTCCTTCTGAGCTTCTATATACCATTGTATCAACTATGGTAACACTGAGCACAGAATATTTCCATGGATGATATTGAGATTGGAATGATGGGAATCATTGTTGTCCCTTTTATCACAACTTCATAATCTTCATAATAATGATTTTGCCTATTTAACGAGTATACAGAAGATGATCCCTTCAACCATAAAAATTTGGGATATACAGTGTCGTTCCTTTCGTTCATAACTTTAAAATGCAGTAACAAAGGTAATGTCACGAGCTTAAAAGAGGATGTTCCATTGAACCAATTTAACTTGGGAGATTCATTGTCGTTCCTTCAGTTCTTGATAATATAGTTAATAATGTTCATAATAGTTCATAATGTCACGCGCATACAAATGAATTCCTTTGAACCATAGTAACTCGGTAGATACATTGTATTCACTGTTGTATACAACTGCATGAAATAATATAGGCAATAGGTGCTCCTTGAACCATAATACGTTTGGATATATCACGAATGAATTCTCTCATAAGCAAGGGAACTGGGGGAGGGGGTCAAGGTATGTGAAAGTAGGGACCTTGGGGTCCTGATCCCCACCCTAACTTGTAACCCCTCCCAACGTCCCCAACCCTGATCAAACTACTTTCGTGGTTGGTGTGACAATCTCATGTGACTTCGGGATTTCTCTGAGGATCGTGACGACTCTAGGTTAATTATTGACGTCACAATCGTACTTTTCACTTAAGTTCACATGATATGTTATTCCTGATTGTTCTCAGGTACACGGTTGCCATATCGTTCTTTGTGTCGGATAACTCCTACCTCTCAGCTAAGTTCACATGATATGCTATACCTGTGTTTTCTGGTGTACAAGGTTACCATATCGTTCTCTATATCGGATAACTCGTACCTCTCACCTTAGTTCACATGGTATGTTGTTCCTGTGTTTCCTCAGATACAAGGTTACATATCATTCTTTGTGTTGAATAACTCATATCTCTCACCTCGTACCTTTCACCTTAGTTCACATGGTATGTTGTTCCTGTGTTTCCTCGGGTACGCGGTTGTCATATCATCTTTGTGTCGGATAACTCGTCCCTCTCAGCCAAGTTCACATGATATGTTATTCCTGTGTTCCTCGGGTACATAATGCGTAGTTTGTGCGTTGTGTCAGTTCATTATTCAACCCAAACTCGGAGTCCTTTTTCATTTCATGATATGTAAATTAAGTAGTCCCATTACCAAGCCCGTCTGTCTGACATATGTCTAGTCACTTGTCAAGTTGGTGCGACACTTAACATCGACTAGCCATGTCACCTTCAACATGTCCTTTCGATAGACGTTTAATTTCGGAATCAAAATTACCCACATCAGCGAAGCTTGTTGTTTTCGAAGGTTCCCGGTGTTTTAATATCTCCTCAGGTAAGTGTTTTTCAGTGTTTCAATCAATGCACCTTCCTGAATAAAATCCTTTCGAAAACGATTGCCTGCAATCAGGAAACCAGTCAAACTGAACACAATGGGTATTTTCGATGTCATGTGTCATTTAATCTCGAAAACAACATCATTGTGCTGTCACAATGGAGCACACATTATTAAGAACGAAAGGCGTGTCACTAATATGTTTTGAATCGCATAAGGATAACAATCTTAATGTGACGAAACACTACATGAAGGCAATAAGCAGTTACTCGGATGATAACAAGTGCGTCATGACGTCAATCTATACAAAACACTAAATCTCGTTAAACGTCACTTAGTTACGCGTACGACGTCGTTTCCGGTATATCGGAAGCGGAAGGCAAAGTACTCGTATCCGTATTTGTTTCCTGAGTCTTCTTCCTGCAAGGGGAGATAAGGTCACAAAACAACTTCCGGTAGGCATTATTAAACCTCTTGTTCATGAAGCCGTAAATAATGGGATTACAACCGCTATTAGAGTATCCTAGCAACACAGTAAACATGTCCGAGCCTCGTTTAACCGTGCTTGGTAGAAACACGGAGAGGAACATTGTAATACAAAAAGGCATCCAGCAGACAATAAATACAAAAATAACAATCAACAGTGAAAAGGACAAGCGGAATTCTTCCTGTCGTCTGCGAGCCGCCTTTCTGGCCTTCATGTCGGACATCTTTGTTTTCAACCTTGACCTTTCATCTTCAGGCACAGTCAAAAATGAAATCTTTCGATTTTCTTCTTGAGGGTTCTCTAGCAAGGTCGTTGCAACAGGAGTCGGAGCTTGCTTTGCAGGAGAACGTTTTGAAGAATTGGACAGAGAGTTTATACGAGCTTTGCTATCACGAAACACCTTCAGGATCTTCACGTAGCAGAAAGACATCACTGAGCAAGGTCCTCCGAAACAGACTCCCACCATGAAGAAGGTGTAGGAGACGGACGTGGGCCAGTTGCAGAAGCAGAAGGACTGAGTGGGGATATACTCATACTTGCCCCAGCCGATAAGGGGCGGCATCGCTAGTAGACCCGAGAGTATCCACACACCTGCAACAAAAGGACAAATAACGAAATTGCATGAAAAAGTCTTGCGTTTAAATTGATATGTCTTAAGTTGTAATAACTGTGCCCCAAATTGTAATAACTGTGTAGAATTTCCCCCGCATATCTGGCACCATTCTCTATCACTTCCTATTAAGCTTCGATGTAGGAATTATGTTTGAATGTATACGTAGTCCTTCGATTACGATATGTAGCAACACAATACCTTTTAGGGCTATCGGAGTCAAATACCGTAGGTAAATTGGCTTTCATCGGGAACTTTAGGGTAAGATTTGCAAGTGATTAAAACTGATAGAATTTGCAGTGGAACTTGTCTCACTGCAAGTTTGCCCAGCACCTTCGTTAAAGGCATTATCAACGTCAGGCTTTACTATCTAAGTCGAACCTTAGGAATCGAAGTGAGAATGGCAAAAGTTCTCTTGCGCTCATCTGACAACTTCAGGCATTTGACGATTAAGGAGAGGTCACAAAAGCCTAATAACGGAGAAAGTTCCCATGCATATCCACATTTATGCTACAATGTAACTAAGCAACATGAAAACAAAGCGGGAAGAAGGTCACAATGGAAACACTGAAACCATTATTCACTTTACCCAGGTTCATCCGTTTCAGTTTTAATGCATAAATATCAAGATTTCCATACTATTTGTTATCATAAACAAGTGTCCAAAAGAAACGCTACAAACACTTTTTCCAAATAATTTTGTTACTTTGTTATCATTTCGTTTGGAAACATGATTTTGTATATCAGGTATACCAAATACTGTGTATTTGATCGAAAATACCGGAAACATGTCATCACTTCCTGGAAAATCGGGAACTTTGTAAAAAAAGAAATTATTGACTGTAGCAAGTTTTGCATGTGCAGATAAATTGTTTAAAACGGCTCGACCCACACGTTATTGTTATAGCAACAAAAAGAACACCACAGAATGCCATGTTTGATAGTTGATAAAAGAGAAAGAGCCCTTGGAAAGGTCCTACAAGGGGCCTCACACGCCGACGTCGCCAGACAGTTTGGTTGTCCGCGCATACAAGGCCGCAGACTAATGCAGCGATTACGTCAAACTGGTCAGACATCAGACAGGCCCATAAGCGGCAGACCACCCTTGACCTCTACCAGTGTAGACCATTACATCCGGTTATAACACCTTCGGAACCGCTCCATTACAGCGGCGTCAACAGTGGTTACAGCAGTGATAAACAGATTCAGTCGATAGACCGTGTACCGGAGACTGCGACAACATGTTGTCCGACCACTCCATCCTACCACGAACGGTTCCTGACACCTGATAAAGAGACTGATGGCCAGGCGAGTTAGCCGGTGCCAGAGTCGCGACTGGGCACGACCTGATATGAACCCTATCGAACATTTATGGGATTATCTCGATCGGATGGTCAGAAGTCGCCTTGTACGTCCAGCCAACCTCCAATATGTTAAACAATGCCCCCTCAACGAATAGCAACGGATCACCGCAGACGTCATCAGTCGTTTGACGACGTCAGTCCGGAGACGTGTTCTTGCCTGTATAGACTCTTATGGTGTACATACCCGTTACTAACATCACTTTGTAACATGTATTGTGACATTTCTCCACGCTTTCCCGATCAGTGCTAACATGATTTTTCAAATATTGGACCCCACCTTTCTTTACAGGCTTGTCCTAACGGTTATTCTGACTTGATTAAAATGAAACTTTATACACATTGTGTGAAAAGAACACTCTCAAAAGTGATATTTCTATATGGGTTTGTTTTCATTTTATGTCAAAGCAAACACGCGGTAGCGTTTCTTTTGGACACTAGTTTATAATGGAGAGTGTTGCAATAAAGCTAACGGATAAACTTGATATCCAAATCTGATAAAGATGGAAATGAGATCAAAAGATGACCTATTTTCTCAAAACTCCATGCATGTCATGCGTGTACTAAACCGGTTACCAACCATTGATAACGTCATTGTGAGTTTTCAGTGTTGTTTTTGATAGAATAATTTTTTAAACAAAATCCGCAAAGGTAAATTTATCACGCATTTGTATCTTAGAAAAAACTTGGCTATCAAAGCAATGTAAAATTGTTTTTATCGTGCGTTTTCGCCTAAAATATAACAATATGCAGCTACCAATATCGGCAATCAACAATAATTTCTACCGAATGTGCTTCAATTTTCGTAAATGACATGATAGAACGCTTTGACATACATTGTGTCAGTGATCCACTGTTTTGTAAAATAAACCATATTCTAGTGACGGTACACATTATCAAGAATCGTAGTAATAACCGTAACAATCCCACCTTAGCAAATAATCTTCGATTAGTCTGAGGATACCGTAGCCAGTTCGTAACGGAACTGGCGCAACAACCATGACAATGCAGATTTTCAAATAATAATGATAGTCCACTTATAATACGCATTATATCCATCTGCTACGCAATTGCTCAAAGCACTACATATTATTACCCTAACGGAAGTGTACAATCGGTGCTGCCTAAGGCGCAGATAATCTTAGTTCAAAGTTAAAGCTAGAGTTACTTCCTCTGTTAGTCTAAGTAAACCTAGCCTCAATATTATCCGTTTCACTCCTATACTGAGTCTAAAAGGTCTAGTAGAGGGTCGCGTCAGCCCACGTATCGAATTGACCAATCAGAACTAACCTTACCAAGCCACAATAGTTTGCCTTCGCACGTATTACGTTGGAGGTTCATAGGTCGCAGAAAGGTCGGCTGACGCGACCCTCTACTAGACCTTTCTAGACTCAGTATAGGAGTGAAACAGATAATATTGAGGCTAGGTTTACTTAGACTGTTCCTCTGTTGAAGGCTTTAGACAACCCAAAATATGTTTTTAACATAGTGATGATTATCATATTATGGAGCACTTTATACCCACCTCCCACCATGATGCATATGTTCCTGGTGGTATAGACAGACCGGAAGCTCTGCGGTCTGCAGATCTTGACGTATCTGTTTATGCTGATGATCCCGAGGGACATCACACTGGCCACAAATGTTATCATGTTGATAAAGGCAACAGACGTACACGTCGTAGATGTAAATCTCCAGTCTCCGTGGAATATGGTGTATATTGTTATAGGCATTCCCACAGCAGATACCAGCAGATCAGCAAAAGATAGACACAACACAAGGTAATTTGATTGGTTCCGCAAATCACGTGATCTCAGAATAACTATCCATAACGAAATGTTTCCAAATAAGGCAACGACGAAAATCATGACAAGTAAGCCACCCTCTATGGCCCTTTCCTCCCATGGTATCAGCAAGGGGAGAGAACTCGAGGTAGATGTCGTCACATTTGTCATGTCCTCTTCATCCTAGTGGGGGGCGTGTCCGGTTATGGTCAGCATGGTCAGTCTGGAATAAGTAAATATTCGTGTAAGTTAGCAATACGTGAACAATTAGTTAGCAATACGTGAACAATTAGTAAGCAGTTAGAAAACAATAAGCTAGCAATACGTAAACAATAAGTAAGCAGTACGTGAACAATTAGTAAACAATATGTCAATAATCAGTAAGCAGTACGTCAACAATACGTAAGCAGTACGTAAACAATAAGTAAGCAATACGTAAGCAATAAGTAAGCAGTACGTAAACAATAAATAAACAATACCAAAACAATACGTTAACAAAAGATACACAATAAGTAAGCAATAAGTAAAACATACGTAAAAATTGACAAACAATAGTAAACAATAACTAACAAAAAGTAAGTAATACGGGAACTCTAAGTAAGCAATAAGTAAAGAATAAGTACACAATACGTATACAATTAGTTAACAATATGTGATCAATACGTTAACAATAAGTCCACAATAAGTAATCAATAAGTAAAAAGTCCGTTAAAAATAAGAAAACAATACATGAACAATGAGTAATGAATAAGTATACCACTCATAAACAAAAACGAAACAAAACGTAAACAATATTAAAAAGACCAAAGAGAAATCAATATGTAAACAAGAAGTAAACATGAAGTAAGACAAAATATGTTCAACATTTATTTAAATACATACAATACTGATATACGAAGAACAATAAAGACAAAAGTGCACAATATGTTAACAAGAATTAAGACAACATAAATCGACCAATGACCCGAAAACACACATTCATGAAATCACAAGAACTGTTTAGTAAAAATACGTAAGGAAGAAAAGCCAAAGTTCGTCAATGGTACAGAATTGTCAACAAATCTGTAACCGATGTAATACAAACTTGACGAAGTGTGTGATATCAAATTATAAAGTTTTCCATACAGTTATCAAGGGAATAACTTTGCAACTTTTATAATTAAAAGATCAGTGAGGCAACCTTAGAGTGGTTCTCATGTCGAAAACCAATCTTTCCTCACTGTATCATTGGAAAAACTTGTATTTGGCGAAGTGGAAATGGTATTTCAAAGTTTGACAAACACTACGGCTTATGTATTTTTTATAGAACTTTAAACATTACATCTTTATTCTCTCCTTTACATCGACAGTTGTTATTGCCGGGAGCATGTGGGTCCTTCATGTACCTTCGTGTACCTAATAAACTATTAAAGATGCTGTATCATACTTGCAAGCGGTTCAGGATGAAACTTAGCTATTGAGACATGAAATACATCACTTTGTAGAACAATCTTTCGTCGAAATTTTGATATCATATTTAGATTGTTTAATCAACAATAACATACTTATTTCGACGCTTCAAGCACAGTACCCCTCGTAGAAAGGGCATGTCATTTAACGAACCCGCTTTCGGTGACGTAATCATTATGCTTGTAAGATTTAACTACCGTAATTGCGTTCGATGGGTATCAACTTTGACAGCAATGAATACCTCATTCAGAGAAAAAGAATATAAAATCTAATTGAGCGCGACAAAGACGGTTTTCAAGCGTACATTTAGAAACCGGAAGTTGTGAAATGGCCATACTTGATTCGCCCTTATGTCGATTGCCGTTTCGGTATTTTTTGGTAAATTATCTCCCATTTGATGAATTTTGGTCCGATTTTCTCAAGGTTGGTCGCAAAAGTTTTCTAAAAATACAACGTATACATTAAAAATACTTTTTAAAATATTGCAAGTATGATATAGCATCTTTAATACATGTACATAAATTACAATGTCACCAAAAAATCAAATAGCTTCCTACCTTTACAAATTTTGGTTTTTGATAACAATTTTGTTGTTGAAATTATTCATTTAGATAAGCGTAAGCATAAATATCTATACATACGTTTCATTTCTGATGATAAGCAACCCATTCGTTTTTTGTTCATTATATATTTGATTGTTTGTGTAAAACTTTTAAAAGTATGTGTTCATATTTTTAGCACAGCATTAAAAATGGTAAAACATCTAATGTAATTTCTCAACCCAGATGCCCGTAATCGACAATACTGGTATCTCGATTCACGCAAAGTATACAGGCGGAAGATTTCAATCATTCAAGTTGGATAACAATATTTTCTTGGCTATAAAGAACTTTAATCCATGTATTGATCAGCAAAGTTTACTCGACACTTTTGTTATCGTGACACCACCTATTTTCCCTAACAATCGTGTTTCTCCAACTTTATACATAAGTAAAACATGGAATATCAATCAATCCTTGCGTGTTCTAACCTCATCTTGATGTATATTCTTTGAAAAAAAACGTGTCTCAATTATTTTTCTTTCTGGCGTAAAATATCCAATGAAGGGCAAAATAAGTAGAGAATCGAAATATAACTTCAACAACATATATATTTATATAAATAATTGCATTACAAGAATGTGATCTTTTTCAAAAGGTTTCAATAACTTTTTTAAACGGATAACGTTAAAGGGGCAGTAATACGTTTGTATGGGGTATATAAGGTGATGTCAGGAAAATGAAAATGAAGTGTTCCAATTGATAGACAATGAATTTAAACTAAATGAATCAGTTACAAATCAAATATATAATGTAAAGTTCAGCCATGCGATTTATTTTCTAACACAAAATGAAATAAAGGTGCTCACACAAAAATGGCCGTCCATGGACTTTATGTTAATCTTTATATTTTTTTCTCTGACTATGGATGATTGTTTTTTTGGATTTATATTTGTTTGTGAAATTAGATTTTTTATTATCAAAATGATATATTAAGCATTAACGTACAGTTATCAGTGAAAATTTCAAAAATGAACTAAAGGTGTTCACACAAAAACGGCCGCCACTGGACTTTATGTTAATCTTTATAATCTGTTCTATTACTATGGATGGTTGGTTTGTTTACTGAAATTTTTGACACTATCAAAATCATACATTTAGCATTAACGTACAATAAAAAGTGAAAAATTGCAATATAAAATTTTCGGAAAATGTGCTACTGGCCCTTTAAACCGTTGGATATTCTCAGAACCCTGATGGTAAGGATGCATGTAGTTCATCCTAAATGATATATGTGCAGCCTGTCCGCAAAGCAGATAAGCTATAACGGAAATTACTTTATTTCCTTTTGGAGTCCATTTGATGCATCTGCGCTCTACATATTACTTATTTATGGACTTACATAAATCCACTGTCGTGTCGTTCATCTTGGTTTAAACCATGACTTCTTTGAAGATATTTATGCCATTGTTACAAAGCTTCTGTTTTTTTCTATTACATATTTCAGAGACTTTGCAAGCCGTCATTTGAGTTTACCATTGATACATTCACATTTTCCCTTAATGTTTAAAGGGGCAGTAGCACGTTTTTTTAATAATTTTTATTTTAAACTTTTCACTGATCATTTTAAGTTAATGTTAAATGTATTCTTTTGACAGCGTCAAAAATCTCATTTCACAAGCCAATCATCTATAGTCAGAGAACAAAGTACGAGATTCACATAAAATCCATTGGCGGCCATATTGTGTGAAGAAAAATGAATCGTGTGGCTAAACTTTACCTTATATATTTGAATTATTACTACTTCATTTAGTTTAAATATATGGTCTTTCAATTGGAGCCATTAATTTTCATTTACCTGACATCACCTTATATTCCCCTTAAAAACGTGCTACTGCCCCTTTAATTGATTGATAAATTTGCGATAGAGCTTGATACTACATGTATTTACGATTGTAGTCAGATATAAAAAGATCTTAGCTATCAAGTATATAATTAATTCGCAACTTTACAGGACAATGCACATACACTACTATTATCAATTTCAATGGTCGACTCTCAAAAAAATTTCAGTTATTTTAGAAAATGTACTAGCGGAATCGTATGTATAGAAAGATTTCTTGATATTTATGTCATTACAGTCCAGAGATGCGATATACATGTAGTAACTCATATTGTAATGTCTTTGAACAATATTATTTGATGTTTTAAACTAAAGTCTTAAAATAATTTGTTTTAATATGAAAATGGTTATCTTTATTCATTCTAAACTTTTGTTATAACTCAAATGTGAATTGAACTTTATTATTGGATTGTTTTTACTTTAATCATAAACGATATTCTTATTACTATAAATTCACCTTAATGATTTGGAAATGATTTCAATTGCTATATTATCCACCCTTGGAAAAAAATCCTTTAGAGAACATTGTCTAGAGGATTTTAGATGTTACTTGATTTTCACAGCTAAAGATGATAATGATGCTGAAAATTTCACTCATTTGAATTTTTTTAAATACAACCATATTAATTGCATACTATGAATGGACTTCTTAAAGTTACGTCGCACTTGCTTCGCATTATCAAATTTTATCAAACATAACACTGGTCTTCACCACATGAATATATACCGTATTCAAATGGAAACCTCCTTGCTGTATTTGCAAGAACTGACAGGAAGAAATACTTTCATTACTTCACTCACTCATTCATTTATTCATTTAAGGATCGACAGACAAAAAATCACAAGCGAGCACGACGAACATACACGAACGAAGAGATCAATCATTTGAGACATCATTCATTCATTTATGCATCTATTTCCATATATCCACCAAAACCATATCCTAGTAAGTAAATGATCTCATATTATATGTCTAAAACAATCCCTATGTAGATTTGTTCGTTCTTCAGGGATGAGTGTAATTTAATGACTGACATGACTCGTCACTCATGTGACAGACACTTTAAAGGGGCAGTAGCACGTTTTTCGATAATTATATATTTTAAATTTTTCACTGATAATTGTTAGTTAACGTGTGTGAATTTTGTGTGAACACCTTTAATTCATTTTGTGTAAGAAAAGGAATCGCATGGCTAAACTTAACGTTATATATTTGATTTATTACTGCTTTATTTAGTTTTAATTCATTGTCTTTCAATTGGAACCATTAATTTTCATTTTCCTGACATCACCTTATATTCCCTATAAAAACGTGCTACTGCCCCTTTAATGAAGTTTTTTTCCCTGGAGAATACATAGAGAATCTCACCCAAGTGTCTTCTGATATCAAATATATCAACACAAGTTGATAAAAATACAAATATCCCAGGCTTGCCGAGGACATTTAAGTTTTATCAACGAGTGTTGATATATTTGATATCAGAAGACACTCACATCACATCATCACATGAAAAATGTACATCTTTGAACACTGCATAGCCCTTAAACTTCTAAACCAGTGATGTCAAAAGAATATGACGTCATCTTATTAAGCGACATCTCCAGTGGAACACATTTTTGGATAATAAATATCATTCACTTTTAACCTAACTGAGAAATCAAAATTAATCTACATGTAATTTCACCAAAGCCTACATGTAGATCTGTTTTCACTTGAAATTCATAAGATATCTACAATCACCTTACCTTTTCAATATCGTACATGTACAGAAATTCAATTAATCACGACTCCTCTTCTCCTCTAGAATATCAAATAAATTACTATTAATACAAGAAGATATTTGCTCTGATTTCAACGACGTCTTCGACATGAATATTTTCGGTTCTCACAAGGGAAATTTAAAAGTGAAATCTGACGGCGAATATTAAATATAATCTTTAATGAAATCATCATTTAATTATAAGGTTTTTTTTATAATTATAATATTAATATTGAAAATTATATTATTTCATGAGGTAAGGGTTTGTATGTAAACAAAGTGTAATCATCATTTTGCTAGTAATATGTTACCTTTTCAAAACACATTTGCAAAGTTAATTTACAAGGTTCCTTAACAAAATAGTCGTCTTTAAGATTCAAATGAAACCGAGCTGTAGTTCAAAACCTAAAATCATAATCTTGAAATAAGGATTTAGAAAAGCCAATTAAAGTTGTTTTACAAAAATATGAACATCAATTGTAACTATAAAGTGTTAACAAAACCTGCTATTTGGGCTTATTAGAAAATAGCTCAAAACTTGAATTCGTTTTTATTTCTCTTGTATTGTCAAAAAATAAACCAATTCCAGATCAAACTAGTTTTCTTATTGTTCTCCTTCCTCATTGTTGTAGTCTGCTAAAACATCTTTTCTTAACCTAAATTCTCTCAAGCGACGCACCCGAGCAGCCATGTTGGATAAGATAAGAAAATTCTTAACAAGTTAGGAGTGCTGCATGAGGACTCCTAAAAATGGGCCATAGTATAGAGTAATTCTTAGAGTAAAAAGTTTTATGAATAGGACTTAAGAAAATCTTAACACTTAAGAGTGATTCTTAGGTAATTCTTAGAATTTTGTTGACTTCAGAATTCTTAAGAACTTTTATAAATACGGCAAGACAACGCTATATAGGTCAAAGATAGGTAATATATCAACAGTGACATTCCGTAAAAACTCGAACAAATCATTAGAGACAAGACAAAACTTTCAAATGAGACGTTTGATGGATCACAGAGAAAAAGCCCCAACAGCCGATCAATTTCAGAGGCTGTAATTGTTTTATAAAGTCATTAATTTAAGCTTTCTAGACTAAAGGGACTTGTCACGAAAATAATTTTGGTTGGTATATTTTAATGCAGTAGTATCAATCTTATTAAAACAATTGTAGCAAATAGTTCATATTTTAATCAGAAAAGAAGTACTTTAAAGGGGCAGTAGCACGTTTTTTGACAATTTTATTTTTTCAATTTTTCACTGATAATTGTAAGTTATTGCTAAATGTATTACTTTGATAGTGTCAAAACTCTCATTACACAAACCAATCATCCATAGTCAGAGAACAAATTATAAAGATTCACATAAAATCCATTGGCAGCCATTTTTGTGTGAACACCTTTAATTCATTTTGTGTAAGAAAAGGAATCTCGTGGTTTAACTTTACATTATATATTTGATTTATTACTGTTTCCTTTAGTTTTAATACATTGTCTTTAAATTGGAACCATTTATTTTAATTTTCCTGACATCACCTTATATTCCCCCTAAAAACGTGCTACTGCCCCTTTAAGAAATAAAATCTCGCCAATCATTAATTTAAGCTTTCTAGACTAAAGACGCCAAAGACCCGGGTTCGAATCCAGGTGGAGACACCAAAGATTTGTGACCTGGGCTTTACACTGTGCTGTGTCCTTGGGCAAGGCACTTTATCCACATTGCACTCAGTCTACCCAGCTGTACAATTGGGTACCTGAATATGGGAAGTACGGACCTATGTGGTCGCGCCGAGCGCTTAGTAGCGGCTCTGAAAGTACAATTCCTTCAGGGTAATAATGTACAGCCAGTGAGCAGTGCTTGCACTGGATATTAGGCTTAAAAATTGTCATTATTAAAGAGACTTGTCACGAAAATACTTTTGGTTGGTATATATTAATGAAGTAGTATCAATCTAATTAAAACAATTTTCTTCACTACGTTAGTGAAGCAAATAGTTCGTATTTTGATTAGATTTGAAGTACTTTAAGAAATAAAATCTCGCTGAGGTGTTCCAATCAAAACAACACTACCATGAAAAACATGTCTTTGATGTCAAATACATTTGTATTTGATTATCAACAAAACAATACAACGACGAACTACTGCAACTAGATTCTAGTCGTCTTTGCGAGTTCACCAGTCGCAACACACTCTTTAAAGTACAGAGGTAACTTATTTAGGGACTGTGACATTCTCCGAAAACACCGACAAATCGATAAGAATCAAATCAGACATCTGATGCCGCACGGAGAAAGACCCCAAGAGACAATCGCCTATCAGAAACTGTCGTTTCCTTAACGGGGCAGTAGCACGTTTTTTGATCATTTTATATTTTAAATTTTTCTCTGATAATTGTACGTTTATGTTAAATGTATTATTTTGATAGTGTCAAAAATCTCATTACACAAACCAATTGTCCACGGTCAGAGGACAAAGTATGAATATTCATCCATAGGCGGCAATTTTGTGTGAACACCTTTTATTCATTTTGGGTAAGAACAAAGAATTGCATGGCTAAACTTTACATTATATATTTGAATATTACTGCTACATTTAGTTTAAATGCATTGTCTTTCATTTGAAAGCAATACTTTTCATTTTCCTGACATCACCTTATATTCCCCCTAAAAACGTGCTACTTCCCCTTTAAATGGACAGTCCTTTCGGTGTATTTTCTGCGGAAATGGAATTCATTCAAGACAAAAAATTCAAGTTTTTACATATATCAGATTATAACATGGTTATTTCACACATAACATCAAATATATGTAAACATTTTAGTTGTAATATTCACTATATATGTATAAACATGAAAGTCCTCTTGAATTATGTTTCCACAAAATACCTCGATAGGACTGTTCCTTTAAGAGACTGTCACAGTTTGCAAGAAAATTTGTACTTAAATTGTGTTTAAAATGTGTAATTTATACATCTAAGTAAGATTCGGTCTATATCAAATCTGCAAATATATTATATAACAGGTCATCATATGATGAATTGTCACAGTTTAGCATTTGAACATTTCATAATTGTTTAAATGTTCTTCCACGTCAGTTCTTTCATGTATATTTAAGAAAAGTAAAGCCCTTTCAAAGTGGACCTACACACATAGTTACTTTCTATACTAAACACCTTAAGCAAATTACAAAGTGTGTATATATTATGTTTCATTTCGTCCTAAACAGATGTTTTCAAATGTATTTAATCAGACACGTCAGAATTGCAAGAATCTTAAAATTTCATTTGTAAAAACTAGAACTAATGAACACCATTCTCAGCAAGTTAATGAAATTGAATGTATTCTCATCAAATAAATGTGAGAGTACACATGTACTGTAAATACATACTTCTGTCACTTAGTCACGTAGACATTATCAGATTTAGCCTTGTTAAAGGGGCAGTAGCACGTTTTTTGAGGAAATATAAGGTGATATCAGGAAAATTTAAATAAATGGTCACAATTGAAAGACAATGTATCAAGACTAAATGAAGCAGTAATAAATGAAACATATAATGTAAAGTTCAGACATGCGATTCCCTTTTATTACACAAAATAAATTAAAGGTGTTCACACAAAAATGGCATCCAGTGAAACCTCATAATTTGTTCTCTGACTATGGACGACTGGTTTGGGTAATGAGATTTTTGCACACTATCAAAATAATAGATTTAGCATTGACGTACAACTATAAGTGAGAATTTGAAAATATCGAATTGTCAAAAAAACTGCTACTGCCTCTTTAAATGTCTTATATATTTGAAACTACGACTTTTATTTTTTTTTAAATTGCGTTAAAGATGTAGAAAACAGGATCAGTTATTTTACACTAAACATGTACATGTTTATGACTTTTACGATTCGCCATCTTAAATTCAATTGTTGTAAGTCTTAACATCTAAATCATCATACTTCATGACATTTGATGACAAAAACAAAGATTAAAAAATCCTTAGTGTTGTTAAATGGGTAGATGGGCCCAGAATAGATTAGAACTTGCTCAACGAACATGTAGATACTGCTCGAATGAAGTAGAAGACGGGTTTCATGTATTATTGATATGTCCTACTTTCAATAACGTCAGGAATATGTATATACCTAGCTACTACCATATACGTCCTAGTTTGTTTACATTCCAAGAACTTCTAAAAAGTGATTGTAAAAGTGTTAATTTTAATTTAGCGAAATATGTGTATCTTGTACTGAAGTCATTCAAATAATATGTTAAACCATAGCATTTCTTGGGCTTTGCTATATATACTAACTATCATTAAAAATATGTATTCTGTTCACCATGCTGATAAATTGTTGATTTACCAAATTGTATTTTTTGACCGATTGTTCTAATAAAGAATCTGTCTGTCTGTCTGTCTGTTAAAAGCCCAGCTAGTCAACTTTTATGACCGTTAAACTTTCGTGATTCAAACTGGTTATAACCATATGGACAAGCACATCATTGAATTCGTTAAAAACGTCATGATCAACAGAAATACATACATCATTCATACAACACAATTTACATTTTCTTCCAGACTTATATTAGGTATCTTATTCCATCTTCCCTTTTCAATCGGTAAAGGGTTGCAAGAGGTGGTTTCAGAACAGAATATAAACCTATACGTTTGTTTTGCATTATCAGTTAAAATAGAGAGGGCAGTTTGTTTGAGCCAGGAAGATGAAACAGGAGACTGTGATATCCATATATAGCTAAGCCCTTTTCTGTTAAGAATATTACGGATACATGTCAACCAATCATAAGTGTAAGTAATAGATATACTCACACTTCCCGAGGTGTATCGCTCAATATACCTCCTGTTTGAATCGTGGGTCTCCGAGGCGTAGCGTAGCGGAGCCGAGGATCACGATTCAAACAGGAGGTATATTGAGTGATGCACCGAGGGAAGGGTGGGTATATCTGACTTTTACCCCACTCTGGTAGAGTTATATTTGATGAAAAAGAGTTGTCCACCATTCTCTATGTATATATGTCTTGACCTAACTAGATCAACAAAATATTAACAATACTCCCTTTTTTTACGTTTTTAAACACATTAACTGACTTCATTACTTACAAACTAGTATCTATACATTGCTTATATAGGAAAATACAACAATCCAGAGATTTCAGTGACGTTAATGAAGTCGAAGGACTGAAGTTGATTTTGACATTTATTTGCAGAGATTTTTGCTTTTGAATATATAACAAACGAGATTATCTATTTGTGTAAAGTATGTATGTTGAGTTTTTGATGCATGTAAGGTGTGTGAAGCAACGCTCATAATGAGTCAAGTTTGAAGTAGTGTGTATCTGTGTGAATTTGGGTTAATCTGTGCTTTTGTGGGATGTATATATTTCTGGTTAATAAATTTTCGTTATTTGCTTAAATACATGTTCTGTTATTACTCCGGTGTGTGACAAGGCCCTATGCTTCTGGAGAGGAAAATGGAAATAGGTTTTAAGGGTGTGGCCCCTGTGGGGCCGTTTTTCTTAAACATTTTATCGATGTATTAGAATATGCTGCATCAAGGAAGAAGTTTAAACATGTTGAGGATTCTTTAGGTTTTACGTTGGTAAACTCATTGTATATCTTAAACTGTTATGTTAAGAGCTTTTCTGAGCATATTCACCATTTGAAGTCATTTATGCTTAAGGGAAAGTGTTGAAATTTTTGTCAGCTTGAAGGATGAAACAAGTTTCGAATTTCAAATTCAGATTTAAACAGGAATATCAAAGCAAATTTTCTTTCTTCAAAATATGCCCAATATAACCTATTCTGCCAAAAGCATTAGATTATTTTTCATACATGACCAATAATCTTGTAATTTTCCCCAAAACACTGAGTGACAATAAATATGTTACATTCTTTCGGAAAAAACGAATAATGCTGCTCATCACTTGCAAACGACCAAAAAGATATTATTACCAGAGCATAATAAACTTGCACAAGTTTCGTTAAAGACATAGTACACACTTTCGCGAGTAATAATTTCTTTATTACCGGTTCTGTTTAATTTTACTCCCCTAGAAATATCCAAGAAATAGGCCGCTTTTCTAGTGATGGTCGGTTGCCATGACGTCACGAACAATGTTATGACATCATAGGCGAAAAAAACCCGTGAATTACCGCTACAACAATCGTAGCTTGGCAAAGGTGAAATATGCACATGTGCTTATATTGAAAATATGTCACGACTTATTTTAAAACCCTATGAGTAATAAGGATTTTTATTTCACTAATCCTTGCACAAACCAATGTTGTTTGTTAAGTTTGGCCTAGTAAGAGTTTGGTATACAGTGCACAACATTTGGGAAATAAAACAAGATAAAATGTAGTGTGGATATGAATATTTCTACATATCAGATGAGTGTTACAGGAAAGAGTGGTCAAAAAGGCAAAAAATTTAAACCAACACATAACCCTCTACAACCAGTTGGACTTTTTGGACTTTGCTTTTCAAGAGGCTACTTGTATATTCATACATCATGTTATTCTGCTGACTAAATTTTCATCACACACATTTCATTTTATCTTTCTCATGTAATTGTATGTGGATTTTCGATCGCAAAATATTTTGTTTTGGTTTTGAAGTGTTAAGTTCAATTGAGTTATTCATAACCCAACACTTTTTATAAGTTTTTCATGAGATTTTTCTGTTGTTTTTTTTTATGGTAAAAACATTCGTTTTTTTGACGGATTAACCTACTTTAAAACATATAATTAAATTTTTTTCTAATCCTTACATGGATTGTTTTATTTCCTTAACATAGATAGCAATTAATCAATCAGTCAATCTTGTCAATAACAGCCACAAATGGTGGTACAAGATCAAGTTAACGGTACAAACATATTCAGCATTGTACTATTTTGTTCATAGGGAACTTAACATAACAAAATCCTAAATTTCAATAGGTTACAGTCAGTGGTCAGTGGTTTTATTTGCTGGTGAAACGCATAATAAAAACAAACCTAAAAACGGATGGTTAATGACTCACTTTGAAAAGTTGAAAGTTGAAGAATCATATAATCTAAGTATATATAATTTATGAAATAAAATGAAAGCCAATAAATTAAGATAATATATTTTAAATGATAATTTACTTTTGAAGTAAGATTTCTACATTTTTAAACAGTTATCGTCTTGGACATAAATTCTGTGATAAACAATCGAGACCTCCACAGATGCGTCATCACAACGTTTATGATAATATTTCAGTCACAATGCCTGTAAAATTGTACACCATATACTGTATTAGTAAGCCAAATCTAAAGAGATATCACTAACAAAGATAAGAGTAAATATCATACATTTCAACAATCATTTTATAGTGTTGCCCTCTGTCAATTCATGAACCAGTTCACGTTTAATCATAGGTCAAGCTGACCTTACTATTTAAAGTAGCCTATATCTACTTCTCTCTTAACATGGATATTTGCCAACTGCACGTAGTATGTGAATGTCCGGAGTAAGTGTCATGGTGAGTATATCAATCTAGGTCGCATGCTATAAGCGAGCGCTTCATCGCTTCACTGAGAGTGACTGTGTTAACAGCTCTATGTGTAATGTTCAAGATGGAGGTTGCCAGCTTTCTTTCTCTGTGGATTCCATTGTCTCTTATGTGCTATGTCAGTTGTAGGGAGGACATTGGACTGTTAAACGATAAACTGGAAATGCTGGAAAATGGAATACATGTCCTCTCCTCACAGTTTGATGATTTTGAAAACAGAATGTTGACTGACAAAGCCAATATTTTATTTAAACAAGACATGAAAATTCTCAAGATTAAAAGTGACCTGAAGACGGAAATACGACAATACGTCACTGAGGCGCTGTCTGAAATACTCAGAGGTGAGTCTGTTGAGGATCTGATTAAATCTGAAGTGATATCCGAGATGAGGCATCTGAAAAGGGCGAATCATCAGATGAGGACACAGCTCAATCTAATGAGGACTTCTGTTGAACAGGTTGAAATGGACAACGAGTTCTTTAGGGACAACTTTAGGAAAGAGCAGACAGAAAACAGTGAGTTGGTGTTTTGTTCTAGGCTTCTTAAATCTGAACGTTTGACAGTAGAAATTGCACATCAGCAAATCATGGAACTTGAGGGGAAACTTAAAGAAATGAACGATTCGTTTGCACCATCAAACAGAACAATCACCAAAGGCTTTGAATCAATGCTCGAATGTTCAACTTGCCTCAAATCCGAAGAACTGACATGTAAATTGGCAAAACATGATCGCCAGATCAGTAAACTAAACAAGACATTGAGTGATTTGTGTACACGATCGAATACAAGTATCAATAAAGACACTTTTCCTGCATCAGAAACAACAGTCTCCTCATCCATTACGGCAGCGACAACAACACAAACAACGACAAGAATATCTCCACAAGAAGAGAGAAGTCGGATCCTTGTAGCCCCACATTATCTTAGTGCTAATCTTCAGATGCGTCAATATTCCACCAAAACCAACTCTATTGACATTTATCCTTACCTTTCTCTTAGAGACTATGAATCTGTAGTCTATATTTCAAAATTAAACTCCCTGTTGATTGGTTTATTCGGGCCAGACAGGATCATCACATCAGAACTTGACACTTCAAGGACGTCAATAATAAAGAACAATATAAACACAAGAGGAATGGCAGCTGATGAAGAAAGAGGAATTGTCTTCCTTACCACATATAATCCCAGTTACACAATAAGTAGCATGGGTCTACGTGGAGAAAGGTTCACTACCTTGGTGACTTTAAAAAGTAGTTGGCCTCTTGCTATTACCGTGAATCCGAAAATAAAAACTATATATGCTTGTAATGGTGTTAAGCTGTTCAAGGTATTTTATGATGGTACTGGATTAAGGATCCTCGACTCTGGTTACATTAATGCAGTAGCTCTGGACATAACCAATGGTCAACTTTATTACAGCAATAAGAAGAAATTAATAAAAATGTCTCTGTCTACAGAAATAGGAAGTGAATTGAGACAGTTTGATTTTCATATTTGGAATCTCATTTTCTACCAAAACAAAGTTTATTACACGAGCTATAGTAATTCGCCTGGTGTACTAGGTGTAGTTGATTTTGGACAGAATAATGTGTCCAAAACACTTCAAACATTGAAGGTGTCCGATGTTAATAACTATGTGATTTGTTTGATCCCCTAACCTTTTACAAAATACTTGTTTATAGGAACGATCTTTATATTATTTTATCTCTACATATTTGTCTGGATTAGCTCATTTTGCTTGCCTTGACATAGGACACACATACACTTTAGACTTTGGAGGTATCTGGGTATAGACATCCTCTTGTGATTTGTTTGATACCTTAATTATACCAAATCAGCATTTGATACAGGGGATTAATTTTTCACATACATTGTATTTGTCATGTTAAAAAATGTTAAAACTACCTTGCTATGTTATGTAAAATGGGCAAGTGTTAGTTAGTTTGGATCTAATTATATAATAAGATTTATACTGCTGTTAGGTACTTGATTTCGATATTTACTTTAAATCCTATGTCACCCACCAGAAATTCATGAAACAAATGACAATAAATTCATAAATTTTGAGCAACTATGAATGTACCATTTTGATTTATTGTGGTAATATTGCAATACAGCTTTTGTGTGATGACGTAAGTGCAGTTTTAACTGAGAAGGCAAAAGTTAAATATCGTGAAGCAGTGGATGTAAACACTTCCTCTGGGATTAGGCTAACAAGGTTAATACATTCTGTGAAAAAATTCAAACAGTAAATTTGTGAATATGAAATTCTTGGTAAATAAAAAATGTGAAACTTAACTACCAGTTGTTAGTTTTTTTGTGTTTGCACAATATAAACGTGACATTAAACTTACATGTTTTGTTTTTGTTTTATCATGGTTTTTAGAATAACCCATCACTTTCAAATAAGTTAATTCTGGTTATTGGTTACTTCTGCAGGAAATTCTGTTTAAAAAGGCCTTTTCTTCATAAGAAACTTCTTTTCACGATTTCCCCTGTAACCATACTTGAAATACCGGAGTAGATTGTCGTATTTATCACTTCAGGCAAAGAAAGTGCTTAAATGATAAATAATACGTTTTAATGAGATCTCTGCTTGCTGTTTTCATTAAAGGCTGTTCACATCTGATGTACATTATGTTTCTGCAATTTTGAGAGATGATGTATTATTCTAATATTTATAATTAAGAGAGTTCAAACACATAATTTTAGTCATTATCATTTCTATCTATTGTTAACAGTTTTTTTATTATCTTGTAGGTAAATAAAAGTTTGTGTACAAGTTTGATTTTTCAGAGTAGGCCTATATATGTATGACCATATCCTCTTCCACCCTATAGTGCATCAATAGAATATTGAAGCTTGTTAAATATCTCACAACAATCGAGTCTTAACCAATTATTTTAAAAAAAACAAGATATAGGTGACTATTTTACCAACTAAGTATCTAGATCTTAATTACACACATTTTTATGAATGTTTTAAGGTGTTGAATATTTATTCTTTTTAGAAATAGAGTATTTATGTTTACTGATGTATGTGCAATGTGCTCTCATTGCAAAATAAAAAATATGATATCAGAATATTTGTTATTTATCTATGCGTAAGACGTCACATTCGAACCTCTCTAAAAAGGCCACCTCCATGTAAGTAATAGATATACCCACACTTCCCGAGGTGTATCGCTCAATATATCTCCTGTTTGAATCGTGGGTCTCCGAGGCGTAGCGTAGCAGAGCCGAGGATCACAATTCAAACAGGAGGTATATTGAGTGATGCACCGAGGGAAGGGTGGGTATATCTGACTTATAACCCACTCTGGTAGAGTTATAATTGACGAAAAAGAGTTGTCCACCATTCTCTATGCAAATTTATCTTGACCTAACTAGATTAACAAAATATTAACAATTCTCTTTTTTGTATTTACGTTTTCAAAAACATAAACTGACCTCATGACATTTGGTTTATACATGGTTTTTATAGGAAAATACAACAACCTAGACATGGCACAACAAAAAGTACCGCTACCTGTATCAAGCCTCAGTAGCTCAGTCGATAGAGGCGTTGCGTCGCAACATTAAGACCCATTTGGCTTTTACTTAGTACAAAATACCTTGCTTTAGTAGCATGGTAGTATCAAAGGAAAATTGTAACATGACTACGGTAAATACTCGTTTCTGATTGGTTGATTTGAAGGATTTCCCAGTGTTAAATGGAATGAACACCCGCAAATTGGCTGTGGCGAATCACCGCGAAAGGATACATTATTTGGTCCGCCTCAACATTAAAATGTTCTGATTCTCCCAATATTCGTGCCCGATTCACATTTTACTGTTGTTGTTGTCATTTTCTAACTTGCGCATTCCCGTAGATGACAAAAATACTTTTCTATTTGCTTTAGTTTAATGTAACTTAACTTTGTTAAGTGGCTAAGTTTCTCCTAATTTGCCGCCTTGTGCCATGCGGCCGGTTTCTTTCGAATGCCGTTCCCATGGCACGACGTCACAAAGGCAACGGTTATGACGTCATAATGATCGCGTCACCGTCACAATGGTCTGGGCGAGTTTAAGATATTTGTTCAGTCGGGTTTGTTCCTGTTGGTTTATGAGTTATATAACTGTTTTCTCTCTCATAAATTTCCCAGTGAAAACTATAAGATCTCATCGTTATGAGTGCAACTTGTTTGCACTATAAGAACACTATTTTAGTGTCTATAACACTGGGAATTCCTTCTTCTTTATAGCTGCGAACACCTATAACAATAATGGGTCAGTCGTTAGATCCTTTCAACTCAGAGTTCCCTACGCAAAAATAGAGTTCGATCTTAAAATGCCTATAACTAACGGTCATGTTACAATATCGATAAATAGTTTCGTTTGTAAAATTTGTAAAAAAAAGCGTTTAAAACCTCCGGTTAACGCCGTTGGTTTTAAACTAAATTTGCGGGTGTTTAATAACAATGAATCCCGGAAATTTTACAAACGCAACTATTTATCTTCTAAAAAAATGTCATGAAATTCACGGAGTGGTTCTTTAAAACCGATACACATGGATGAATAATGAGATTGTCCTGTATGATACACGGTTGTTACTCCGTGTCATTCACTCGGTAGATTCACAATAAGGAAGAGGACATGGTGTAAAACACTCTATATTAATCAACAAAATGTCATCCGGTTTCTACATTAATGTCTTTTGTACGTGTTAACACGTGTCGTGTTAAAATGAAAAGCATCCTCAAGCATGCGTCATTGTTAATGTTCATACATATCTAGAAATCAACACTTACCACATTTCATATGAAATTATAAATTTTAAAAAATCATCATTTTAAAAATCTAACATGATAAATGTCTTATTTTAGACTTTTATGAATACTGATTGCTATTCCATTATTGATTTAATCAACATCTGTGTTAAAAATACTTATTGAGAAGCTTGAAGTTGGAAATTAGGCGCTATATAAATGAATTATTATGATTGCAATAATAGCTTATAGGTATGTCATTTTTCATCTATATAGGCATCTACTTTTATCGCCAAGACTTAGTTTTAGAGAAGAAAATGTCCTGCACTTTGTTAGTGACATTCGGTACAAATGCTGTCATCCGACGCATGCAAGTCATCAAAACAAGTCATCATATTACATTATTCATAATAATAATAATAATCATGCGCCTTTTCCAAGTCCTAAGACATGCTCAAAGTGCTATATTATTACCCCGAAGGAGTGTACTTTCACAGCTGCTACTAAGCGCTAATCACGACCATGTAGGTCAGTACATCCAATTTTCAGGTACCCATTTTAACAGCTGGGTGGACTGAGTGCAAACGTCATAACTGTTTATGTTTTGAATAATGAATCAAGGTAAGTGAACATCGTTCAAACTTACATAAGTTGTAGAAATATGTATCGCAAGGTCAACATCCATGTTAATATTTGAGACAATACTCTTGCATACAGCCCTTGTACACATGGCATCAAATCACATCTTTGTATTACACAAATCCCAATTTCAAATGATTCGATCATGAAATTCAAATATCGTTCATACTCATACTAGTTGCAGAACAAAATCACATATTCATTAATTTTACAACAATCATTTGTCATTGATATTCCCTACAGTGCTGTCAATCTTCGCATACATGTCATCAAATCAATAACGTACACATTCCGTCACAAATATGCTGTAAATAATAAGGTTTGAAAAGTTAATAATCGTTCATACTCTCACCAGTTGTAGAAAAAGTCACAATCTTCCACTGTCAATAATAGCAGGTACAATGTTGTCAACCCTTATACATATTATAAAAATCAATTACATACACATTCCGTCACATATATGTTGTATATAATAAGGTTTGAAAAGTCAATAACCGTTCATACACCAATTGTAAAAAAGTTACAATCATTTCAAACTTCAACTGTCAATCTTCGCATACATGTCATCAAATCAATAACGTATACCTTCCGTTACAAATATGCTGTAAATTATAAGGTTTGAAAGTCAAGAATCGTTCATACTCACACCAGTTGTAGAAAAAGTCACAAGTTACAATCTTCCACTGTCAATGGTATCCGCTACAATTCTGTCAGCCCTTACATACATGTCATCAAATCAATAAGTTACATATTCCGTCACAAATGTAGTGTAAATAATGAGGATTAAACATTCAACTATCCATAAAACATAAGTTGTAGAAAAACAACCTTCAGCTGTCAATGATATTCGGTACAACGCTGTCAACCTTAACAAGCATGCCGTCACTTGTTCGACTTAGATGTACGTACGTACCTCACCTGTCGAGAAGTTGATACTACCTGTCATTATTTGATATCGACGTTGATCCACGAAAACGTTAACCTTTGCAGCGTCATGGGTTCAAATACCGTCTGTAAAAGCAACGTCACGGTGATTTACGAACCCAATATCACACGTGGTTTCAAATTCAATAGATCTTAAGCCAACATTTATTGGTTTTATCCGAACAAATCCGTTACGGTGTCGCAACGCCAATGGGAGAAGAATAGGCACGATAAGCCCTCCCTCTTAAAGGGGCAGTAGCACATTATTTGACAATCTAATATTTCAATTGTTTTCGCTGATTTTTGTAAGTTAATGCTAAATGTATCATTTTGATAGTGCCAAAATCTCAATACCCAAACCAAACATCCATAGTCAGAGAACAAATTATAAAGATTCACGTAAAGTCCATTGGCGGCCATTTTTTGTGTGAACATCTTTAATTCATTTTGTAGCAATGGCTGAACTTAACATCATATATTTGATTACTGCTTATTTTTTAATTATTACTGCTTCGTTTAGTTTTATTACATTGTCTTTCAATTTGAACCATTTATTTTCATTTTCCTGATATCACTTTATATTCCCCCTGAAAACGTGCTACTGCCCCTTTAATAACGTGAAAAGCTAAAAAATCATAATATCATTCATGAATAACGTGCTTACCTTAATATCATAAATACGCCTTGTGTTACCTTAGTTACGGTATTTTGTTATCGAACATGGGTCATATTTAATCGCTCTTATCAATATAGTGAAGAACACCGATTAGCATGCATGGATTTTGGATAACAACTTCTTTATTGTGAATTTACGGAGTTTCGGAGTAATTGCTTAATCCTTTATATTTTTGAGAAAATGTCCAACTTGATGAATTGGTAAGCAGATATTCTGAAACGTTTTGATTTTCACAATAAAGAAGTTGTTATCCAAAAAGTATTGCTGTTCTTGTATATCACGTCTATATGCCCAGCAGACATCAGAGATAAGTAGGTTGTGATTCCAATAGATGAAAGGGGCGAATTAAATACAACTTCGAGTATTTCCAAAGAATTGTTCTTATCACGATAATCTTGGTTTTCACATATATATCATTTCTATATGCCCTGTGGATATTAGAGATAGGCAGCTATTCCCAAGAATAAGGCTTTTTTCACAGACAAGTATTTTGTTATCGAACCTTGCCCCTATCACGTACGTCATATTTACAATTTTAACTAAGGACAAAGAATCAAGCCGTTTAAATGGCATCTAATGTTGTCTTCACTCTTTAAAGAAATACTTTAAGCTTGATAACCTACTTGGTAATTGAGATGTGATATTATTAAGAACATTATGAAAATAACATGTTTCAACGGAAATCCAAACTTGTTTGCAAACTAGCGACCATTCAATGTCAACATGTTAAAGGGGCAGTAGCACGTTTTTTGATAATTTTATATTTAAAAATTTTCATTGATAATTGAAAGTTAATACTAAATGTATTATTTTGACATCGTCAAAAATCTCATTACACTAGTCAATCATCCATACTAAGAGGACAAAGTATGAAGATTCACATAAAATCCATTGGCCGCCATTTTGTGTCAACACCTTTAATTCATTTTGTGTGAGAAAAAGCAATCGCATGGCTTTACATTACATTATATATTTGATTGATTACCGTTTCATTTGCTTTAAATACATTGCCTTTAGATTGGAACCATTTATTTTCATTTTTCCCCCAAAAAAACGTGCTACTGCCCCTTTAAGCTTGATAACCTACTTGGGACTTGAGATGTGATATTACTAGAAAATCGTGAAAATAACATGTTTCAACGGAAATCCATAACTCGTTTGCCAACTAGCGACCATTCAATGCCAACATATCAACATAGCATATGATAGCATGACCTATACACGTTCTCCAACTACACAAGATTTGATATGAAAAATTTAATCAAATAATATTAATAAGAGAGATATACAATATCCGTCACCAAAACTTCAATTAGTGTCAACACTGAGCCATCTTAACGAAAATAGAAAGGTGAGCTTAAAAATTGTTAACCCTCCTGATTTCATAAAGTAAATAATTCAACACGTAATATAATTTTAATTCCAACTCCTGATTTAACACAAATCGTTGGACCTTTCGTTACATGCACACACACAAACATACACATAAAAAACTGATTTTATAAACTTTTTGATGACATTGATATTAAGAAAACTTCAACACCAACTTTCCGTCATATAACATCCATTCTGCCTCTACGTAAAAGGGACAGTAGCACGTTTTTGACAATTTTAGTTTTTCACTGATAATTGTACGTTAATGCTAAATGTATTACTTTGATAGTGTCAACAATATCATTACACGAACCAATCATCCACAGTCAGAGAACAAATTATAAAAAATCACATAAAAGCTATTGGCAGCCATTTTTTGTGAACACCTTTAATTCATTTTGTGTAAGAAAAGGGATCGCATGGCTTAACATTACATTATATATTTGATTTATTACTGTTACATTTGGTTTAAATACATTGTCTTTAGATTGGAACCATTTATTTTCATTTTCCTGACATCACCTTTTATTCCCCTCAAAAACGTGCTACTGCCCCTTTAACACAAACGAACTGTTGCGTTCATAAACATCTTATACCCAGCAAAATTAGTACAAACCTTTTCGTCAGCCTTTATCTACAACCCTAGCCTCAATCAACGTAAGTCGATTCAATTTACACACAAAGCAAATATTAAGGTTTTTAAACACCTTAATAAAATTTACATTAATCTAAGTTAACGTCTGTTCGTCACACTTTATCCACAACCCTCCTTCAACTAAATGTTCACACGTGTACAAATGAAATTCTTATAGTTAAACAATTTTGATAAAAACTTAAATTCCTCAAAGTAAATCCCCACTTGTTCATCTAACCTTACCTCCGTCATGTACAACCGTCCGTCACCTTAAGTTAGTCTCAAGACATATACAAATGAGTTCCTGGTTTCATAAACATCATGACAGAACACACATTAATCAAAGTTAATCCACACCTCTCTCTCATCCTTGATTCACTGTCCACGTACAGTGTATACAAACGTACTCCTATAATTTCATAAACGTCTTAATAAAACTTACATTCATCAAAGTTAATCCACACCTCTCCATCACCCTTAATTGACTGTCAACGCATATAAAAATATACTCCTATTTCATAAAATTTTATCAAAACTAACATTGATCAAAGTAAACAAAAACGTACGTACTCCTATAATTTCATAAACATCTTAATAAAACTTACATTCATCAAAGTTATCGTCACCTCTCCATCACCCTTAATTCACTGTCAACGCATATAAAAATATACTCCTATTTCATAAAACTTTATCAAAACTAACATTGATCAAAGTAAACAAAAACGTAAGTACTCATATAATTTCATAAACATCTTAATAAAACTTACATTCATCAAAGTTAATCCACACCTCTCCATCACTCTCAATTCACTGACAACGCATATAAAAATATACTCCTATTTCATAAAATTTTATCAAAACTAACATTGATCAAAGTAAACAAAAACGTACGTACTCCTATAATTTCATAAACATCTTAATAAAACTTACATTCATCAAAGTTAATCATCCCCTCTCCATCACCCTTAATTCACTGTCAACGCATATAAAAATATACTCCTATTTCATAAAATTTTATCAAAACTAACATTGATCAAAGTAAACAAAAAAGTACGTACTCCTATAATTTCATAAACATCTTAATAAAACTTACATTCATCAAAGTTAATCATCCCCTCTCCATCACCCTTAATTCAGTGTCCACACATATAATAATATACTCCTCTTTCATAAAAATCCAAACTTACATTGATCAAAGTTAACACAAATGTACAGATCTACTCCACTCTCTTAAAACATTATAATAAAACTTGCATTCATCAAAGTTAATCCACGCCTCTTCGTCATCTATCCATTCAACAGCAACACACAAACGAATTTTATCAAAACGTACATTGATAAAAATAAACATAAACGTACTCCTTATTTCATAAACACAATTTATAGGAGAGGGTTTCACTAAGTTGGATAACTTGTACCCAATCCTTTCATCGTGAATAAAATATGTTTAAATCAATAAACACCCTAATAAAACTTACATTCATTAAAGTCAATCCACACCTCTCCCTCAACCTCAATTCACTGCCCACATATACAAATATATCAATTTCCTAAAAATATAATCATAATTTAATAAAATGTTATCAAAACTTCCATTGATCAAAGTTAACCCAAATGGACATATCTACTTCATCCTTATTTCATAACTGAACATCTTAATAAAACTTACATTCATCAATGTAAATCCACACCTCTCGATCAACCTCAATTCAATTTCCTAAAGATATACTCAAAATTTAATAAAAAAATTAACAGAATGTCCATTGATCAAAGTTAACACAAATGTACAGATCAACTCCATATTCAAAACATCTTAATAAAACTTACATTCATAAAAGTTAATCCACACCTCACCGTCACCTATCCATTCAACGGCAACACACAAAATAATTTTATCAAAACGTACATTGATAAAAATAAACACAAACGTACTCCTTATTATTAAGTCAATCCACACCTCTCCCCCAACCTCAATTCACTGCCCACATATACAAATATATCAATTTCCTAAAAATATAATCATAATTTAATAAAATGTAATCAAAACTTCCATTGATCAAAGTTAACCCAAATGGACATATCTACTTCATCCTTATTTCATAACTGAACATCTTAATAAAACTTACATTCATCAAAGTAAATCCACACCTCTCGATCAACCTCAATTCAATTTCCTAAAGATATACTCATAATTTAATAAAATTTTATCAAAACGTACATTGATCAAAGTTAACACAAATGTACAGATCAACTCCATATTCAAAACATCTTAATAAAATTTACATTCATCAAAGTTAATCCACACCTCTCCGTCGCCTATCCATTCACTGCCTACATATGAAAATATATCAACTTCCTAAAGATATACTCATAATTTACTAAACTTTTATCAAAACGTACACTGATCAAAGTTAACACAAATTTTCAGATCAAATCCATATTTAAAACATCTTAATAAAACTTACATTCATCAAAGTAAATCCGTACTTCTCGATCAACCTCAATTCAATTTCCTAAAGATATACTCATAATTCAATAACATTTTATCAAAACTTCCATTGATCAAAGTTAAAAAAAATGTCCAGCTCTACTCCATATTCAAAACATCTTAATAAAACTTACATTCATCAAAGTAAATCCACAGCTCTCGATCAACCTCAATTCAATTTCCTAAAGATATACTCATAATTTAATAAAATTTTAACAAAACTTCCATTTATCAAAGTTAACCCAAATATACAGATCAACTCCATATTCAAAACATCTTAATGAAACTTACATTCATCAGAGTTAATCCACACCTCTCCGTCACCTCTCCATTCAACGGCAACACACAGCTATAAACACCAGCGTCTGTGTGAGCCCTCGCTACCGTAGTACTACAATCCGACACGCAGATACGACCAGTGTCTCTGTCAGTACGCCTCGCTCCATCTGCCATGAATGAACCCATCAATCAGGGCGCATACCTACATCTACTTATCCTTACCTACCTCCTCCTATCCTTACCTACATCGCTTTATTACCTACATCTCATGCAGGTACATCAGGCGGAACTATCTGACCTATATATAGTATAATAATAAGTATAATATTATCACAAATGCCACGGAGTACATTCTCAAAACTAGGCGAGCAGTGTCCACGATTAGCCTTTTTTATGTTTTTGATTACGTTTAATAAAAGGTGTATGCGTCACGTTCAATTGATCTACTTGAGTAAATGTTTTCTAAGTCAAGTTTTTTATCCTTTGACAGCACGGTTCAGTTGATGTACTTTCGAACACGCCCTATAAGTTTTAAAAGCTTTTTAATCATAACTTTTACGCTTATGAAGCGAGGGTATTTTATAGTACCAGGGTGTTCTATACGATACAAAATGTTAAGGGGTATCGTAGACGTTTAGGATAATGTCCAAGTAACTCTCCATTCCTAAAAAATAATGGGCCCGAGACTCATTATGTTTTTAGGAATGGAGGGTTACGAGGATATTAACCGACTTAAATTACACTCAACTTAATGCCTATTCAAAACAATAAATTAAAATATTTTAAAAATTGAAATTTCAAGTGTAAATCTTAATGTGAAATACAACGCTCCATTACTCAAACACAATGGAGTGAGGGAACAATAGGCTGACGTCACAAGTGTAATTTAACAGCAATTCATGTCTCCATATTAACATATAGCGATATGTTTTAAATTAAACGAAATTTATTTCATGTCACGCATTTGGTTATAGTTGAGGCATGTTAATGCTACGACCATTACTTTACGTCTTAAAGGGGCATTAGCACGTTTTTTGAAAATTTCATTTTTTTCGATTTTTCACTTATAATTGTACGTTTAAGTTAAATGTATTATTTTGATAGTGTCAAAAATCTCATTTCACACACCAATCATCCATGGTAAGAAAACAAATTATTAAGATATACATAAAGTCAAATGGCGGCCATCTTTGTGTGAAAACCTTTAATTCATTTCGTGTTAGAAAAAGGAATCGCAAGGCTGAACTACATGATATATTTGATTCATAACTGATTCATTGTCTTGCAATGGAACCATTTTCCAGACATCGCCTTATATTTCCCCTAAAACCGTGCTACTGCCCCTTTAATGCAATGAGTGGTGGAATGTGAAGTCTTTATTTGCATGTGTCGTAACATTGATTCGGTGACAAATTGCATTATATCACATTGTACCGTCTCAAGTTAGGGTATTGAATTGACCATTACGTCACGTATTTCGTGCCCAAAATAGATTCCATTGTTACAAATCCTTAACACACAGAAGCCTAGGGAACAGTAACTATAAGGAGGGTGTAATGAACAACCCTTATTACATTTTATTACCCTTGTTGATCTTATCGACACGACCAAGTGCTTGATATCCCATGTAGTAATATTCATAGCGTAAATAAATTTGGTATTATATCTTGTTAATTAACGATTCAAACACGATTATTCATGAAAAGTACAGTTAAATATTGACAAAAGTACTTGATATCACCTGTAGTAATATTCATTGCGTAAATATATGAGGAATTATATATTGTTAATTAACGATTCAAACTCGATTATTCATGAAAGTTCATGGGAGGATTGATCAACAGTCTTCCAAGTGCTTTCAAAAAGGCCAATCCAATACAATAACATGTGTTGATAGATACAAATTGAAGTAAGTGATGAACGACAAATCATTATTCAATTTCGAAGAAATATATATATATTGCATGTATTACCCTTTTAGCGGTCATTATAATTGAACTGGTACGTTTCCCAAAAAAAACCCAAAAAAACACAGTTGAGGTTAGGTGATAATGGGGTTTAGCGCCGCTTCAAGAGTATTTCACTTATATCGCAGCTGCTAGTATTATTGCAGGGAGAAAGCCAGCAAAACCATTGTGGCTATGCATTGCGGTGAAACCTGCGAGTAAATGCTGGAACCAGCGAACCATGTAGTACTGTCTGAAGTTCAGTGTACCATTGCACCGAAACCTGACTGCGTATAGAACAGTTCTCTACTGCAGACAAAGTTGCCGAGCCCCTGGCGGGATTCAAACCACGGACCTCTTGATCCGTAGCCGAACGCGCTTACAACTGTGCTATCCCGCGCCCCCCGAAAACACACAAATCACGATTCAATTTCGAAGAGATATATAGTGTGTATATCATTTTTTGGGTGGTGAATACATGTAAACTACAAACATAACAAAAACACACGTTAGGTTCATAAAGTTGATAAGATAAGGTACATAAAACCCTTGCCGTGTAGTCCTATCAGCTGTTATTGGAAATATTTCGTTCGCTAGTTTAGATTGGACGTTCAAGCGACTTAAATAGCTTAATATACCAAACATCGATCTACCCAACTTGGCAATAACTTCAAACGTGAGAACATAAACATGTCACTTCAATGGGTATCTTGTATTCAGAGGATTAAAGGGGCAGTAGCGCGTTTTTTGATAATTTTATATTCTACATTTTTCATTGATAATTGTACGTTAATGCTAAATGTATTATTTTGATAGTGTCAAAAGTCTCATAATACTAACCAATCATTCATAGTCAGAGAACAAATTATAAAGATTAACATAAAATCCATGGGCGGCCATTTTGTGTGAACACCTTTTATTCATTTTGGGTAAGAAAAAAGAATTGCATGGCTAAACTTTACATTATATATTTGAATTATTACTGCTCAATTTAGTTTAAATGCATTGTCTTCCAATTGGAACCATACATTTTCATTTTCCTGACATACCTTATTTTCCTCCCAAAATGTGCTACTGCCCCTTTAAGTGTTGTATAATACATGATAAAGTTTAATGCATATCTTTCCATATTGCCTCTTAAACAACCAATTACATATAGGTCTAGTTTATATCTTACCGAATATACACTGTATAACATGATCGTCTCAGTAACTTGCGTTGACTAACGTCTATGTAAAAACTAGGTCAAACATATCAACTCGTTACCGTTGTATAAATACAATGTCATGAAAGGTCACCTATATATTTCGCTACCTGTTTTCAAAATGATTATTATTTACGATATCGACCCATTCATACACTTTTGCAGTTTTCGTTTCATTTTACAACAAATATTATCTTATTGAAAAGAATTACCTGATTAACTACATTGTTCATAACTAATGTTTATCAGTTGCTCAATATATGATGTTAACTTAGCTAACCATTTTGTCATTTGCACAGACCTTTAGGAAAACCGCCAGGTAAAAGTCCGCACCTGAATTTGTTTAGATTAACTAAATATCAAAGAGACATGTGATGTATTAAGTTTTGTCACATTAACAATAGCACATATTTGCAGTGATTTAAAGAAAATACTTGATGACTTGTTTTTTTTACAATATCTTTGTCTAAAGCAGGCAGCTATAAGAAATAAAATTCACACTATCATGACCCCTTTTATGTTTGAAATGTTGTCAATATGTTAAAAAGTTTATTGATTTTCACATAAAACATGTTTCTTTGTTGATGAACATTTTTGTTATATCAAAACTTACTTTTATTTCAAATTCATAAAAATAAAACATCATTATTTTTAAATGAGTAAAAATACTTTGATGTAAGAACGAAGTTTTAACTCATGTTCTTCTCAGTTTGCGAATACGACATCAAAAACTGGAAATATTTGTAATTATAAAAATTTCAATAGATTTAACTGAAGGGTGTACTTTCTTTTCCTGTCAGTTTATTTCAGTTTTCAGTAATAATAATAATAATATACAAAATTTGTATAGCGCCCTATATGGCTTAACAAAAAGCCACTCTAAGGCGCTTCACAGTGAATAAGCCTTCTTGTACAGGTGAGTCTTGACGCCCTTTTTGAATGCGGCATATGATTCAGAGTCTCTGATTGTGGTTGGTAGATTGTTCCAAACAGATGAAGCTATTTTGTCAAAGCGCCTGTCGCCATATTTGACAGTTCTGGTTTTTGGTACGGTGATGAGCGAAGCTGTTTCGGAACGGAGGGTTCGTGATGGTTGGTATGGGGTTCTGAGCTCCTGGAGGTAACTTGGACCTGTGCCGTGCAGTGCCTTGTATGTTTGTGTCAGGATTTTGTGCTGACATCTCATGTGTACTGGCAACCGATGTAAGTCCATCATAATTGGTGTGATATGGTTTCTTTTCCTTGATCTTGTTATCAGCCGCGCAGCGCAGTTCTGCACTCTCTGGAGGCGAGATTGGAGCGACTGGGGCAGTCCACACAGGAGGGCATTTCCGTAGTCCAGGCGTGAAATGACGAGGGATTGTACCAATATTTTGCAGCATTTCTCTGTGATGTAAGGCCTGATGGCTCCAATGTTCCTTATTTGATAGAAACAGGATTTGCTGATGGCATTCACGTGTTTCTCCATTGAGAGTGTGCTGTCGAAATGGACTCCAAGATTCTTAACAGAGTCGGTAGCTTGGATAGTGCTGGTTCCAACATTCAACTCAATGTCTTTCGTGATCTGGCTCTTGGGCTTGAAAACAATCACCTCTGTCTTGTCTTTGTTGATCTTCAACATGTTTGAGCTTGTCCAACTTGCAACCTCACTCAAACATGTTTCCAGGTTCTTGGTGGCTGAAATCCAATCAGTAGATGGGTGAATCACTTTGTACATCTGTTTGTCATCTGCGTAGACATAGTATGGAAGGTTGTGTTGCCGACATATTTCACTCATGGGTTTGGAGTACAGACAGTACAGGACTGGTCCAAGGACTGAGCCTTGTGGCACACCGTATTCAAGGAGCTTGTCCATTGACAGGGATGTTCCTATTGCCATTTGTTGGGTTCTACAGCGCATGTAGGATTTGAACCAGGAGAGTGCCTTGTCTGAGATTCCATAGGTGCAGTGAAGCCGCTGAAACAGTATGTCATGATCGATGAGGTCGAATGCAGCAGATTGGTCTATCATCACCAATATGATGGAACACTTGTCGTCAAGAGCCTTGGTAATGTCATGATGAACACGAAGAAGCGCCGTCTCAGTGGAATGTCCTGTTCGATAGGCAGATTGAAAGTTATCCTGCAAGTTATTAGATGTAAGATGATGTTGAAGACGAGATGAAACAACCTTTTCCAAGACTTTAGACAGGAATGGTAGGTTAGATACGGGACGGTAGTTCTTCATTGTCTCCTTGTCTAATCCCGATTTCTTGAGGAGAGGTCTGACAAGAGCTTTCTTGAAACTGGGTTGGAGTTGAGATTCAGAAAGTGACTTGTTTAAAATTGCTGTGATGAGAGGAAGAACATGCTCCAGGCATTGCTTCAGTAGCCATGTTGGGACTGGATCAAGCTCACAGGATTTCAGTGGTGCTTTCAGGATCACTTTCTGTACTTCTTCCTGGGAAACAGGTGTGAAATGTGTCAGACATTCTCCAGAAAACTCCTTGTCAACTGCCATCGACGTATTATCTTGGACATCCAAACCAGAAGATGAGATATTGTCTCTTATTGTGGCTACTTTGGTGGTGAAGAAATTGCTGAACTTGTTGGCTAGAGTTTCATCAGAGGAACATGATGGTAAAGGAGTCTTTCCTGACTGTCCCATAAGGTTCTTTGTGAGTCCGAAAAGTTGTTTATGATCAGTCGTGCTTTCAGCAATTCGCTCAGAGTAATGATCTCTCTTGGTCTTGATTAGTAGTTTACCATATTCCTTGCACTTGTCCTTGAAGAGTTGTTTGTGCACGCAAAGTTGAGTTCTCCTCCACTGTCGCTCTGCTGCGCGACGAGAATGCTTCGTCTCTCTGAGCTCATCTGTGTACCATGGGGCATTTGGTCTCAGTGTGATGATCTTTGTTTGCAGAGGGGCATGTTTGTTAATCAGAGAATCAAATCCGCTGTGGTAGGCTTGAACAAGCTCTTCCAAGGAACCGTCAGTGCGCTGAAGGTCGGTTGACTTCTCCATATCCTCACAGAAAGCTGGGATGGAGATTGCTCTGTATCTGCGGAAAATACGTTGTTGTCGTGTCGGTTTTGGTTTGGAACAGTTCAGGGATGCGTGTATTGCCAGATGATCGCAAGATGGGTTTCCCCTAGTGTCAGTGAAGCAGGGATCCACTATTGTTGGTGGTTCATCCAGGAGTTGGCTGTCCTCTCTGGTTATCAAGTAAGGTAAAATTTAGTTCGGTCACATACCTTTTAGTCGATTATTTGAGTGCATACTGTAAGTATCGATTTCAATAAACATTAATGCATCTTAAACATGTGTTTGAACGAAAACACAAATCAATGAGGATATCAATGAACTTTACCAAGGTCAATTGGTGGAATGTATCTTGAAAATATCGATATCAACGAACGTAACCAAAGTAACATTAATCGAAAGACAAACTTTACCGATGATAATGCTCTAAGGAGCGATAATGGTGTCAAGAAAAAGTGTTTTGTGTTTTCTTTACAAATTTGTCTAAAACAGAAAAACTGCCGCTTTCAAAGATCAAATAACATTTTAAATCTAAAATTCAAACAAGGAAGTAAGATCATAACAATGTGTTTTAAATGTACCCAGGAACCCTTTTTCGTCAATTCATGTCTCCAACATATTGTATTCGCCAATTAAACGACTAGGATGTAGTTCGATCTTGAAGAATTGCCATTTATCATCCTTCTTTGAGGAATCAGTTTATTATCGAACCCAAGCCCTATGTAAACTATATGAAGCATCTTAATATGATACGTCTGAATATATATTGCCTTTCTTTCTAAATGAATACTTCACGTCTTCGTTTTATACATTAAAGTTCACATAACCACCAACATATTTCAATATTTTCTTTGGAATATAGAAAGTCTGATTATAATATTGTATAGTGCGTTAAAGGTCCGTCGCTACTCAAATATGTTTAGTTTGATAATTAAAGCCGTTTTTGAAAGCCACTTTTGATGGGCCGCTTAGACCTATCTGACAACAAACAAGTGAATGCATGACTGGTCACGCCCCCATTTTGTGACGTCATAAACAGAATCAGCCTCGTGTTCTATACATCTATCGTAACAAAACCACTGGATAAACCCTTATAATTAACGATTTTCAGAAAATGTTTTCCACTCAGATAAATCATTTGACGACGTAACACTACCAAGCATTTGGTGTAAAAAAGATATCCACATCAATGGTAATAAAACAATTATTTTGGCGGTATTTCAGTTGAAATAATGATGCGTTACTCTGTATAGTCTGTTTATTACGTCACAGCCGCGCGGGTTTTATGGACCCTAACCCAGGTGGGTTTTTCACAGGCGATAATTACGCTGTCTAAATTAGAGGCTAATTAAAGGTGTTTATTGGACAAATTAACAACAATTAAGTCCAGCTTTTATTTTTTTGAAAAATCTTTGAACGAAAATCGAGAAGTGGTAAGGTCGAGGTTAGTTGATGTTTAACGTTGAATACTGTTACAAACTAAACCAATTCTTATAAAAGAACTATTATGTCGAATGCAACTTGTAATTTTGATCTTTCTCCCATCGTCTTTTGTCCCTCAAAATGCTTTAAACTTTAAAGGTGCAGTCTTGCACATAATTTGACATTTTTCACATTTAACTGATTTAAATCATTGAAAATCAAATCCAAATCAAAGGAATCGAAAAAAGGAAATATTTATTTATTTTAGAAAGACGTTTTTTTCTTATTGTTTTGTGGTCTGCAAAATAACGACTTTAGAACATGGCGTAACGTGACTTCCGTTACTCGCGTGTAACACTACTACCGACAGATTTTCTATCGGTAATAGAACGTAATATGGCGGGCCATTTGAATTTGACCGGAAAACTCGACATGGTATGTTACCGATTTTATTGTTTATATTTATATAAATAGGGAATAATGCATGACAAATATAACATGTAAATGTGAAATGTAACTCTACCTTTTATACTCATGTTCGTTGTTGTGTTGTATGCGTTCATGTTATCTTCATAAGAGCTAGGCCCCTCAGTTCAGTGTAGGCCTATCAGTGAAGTAACTAATAATAATAAACAAAACGTGTTTCTTCAGGAATATTTGGACTCGATTCTGTTAAAGTGACACAGAGTATTTTGATGGGATCACATATATCAAATTATTAAATATGTGTTATTACATCGGGAACCACTAACTATTCCTGAAAAAATTACATGTTTAAGGTCAATCGGTACATTTGAGCGAAAATACGGCCATTAAAAAAAGGATTTTGATCTAAAACCGGATAATTATATAATGTGGCTCGAGTGGCGCGCCAATTCACCAAACGCAATTTTGAAACCTTATAAAATGCTGACAGGAAGCTATATTCGATTCAGTAGTGTTTATTAGTTATTGTGACTAAAAGGTAAGTAATTGGATGCATAGTTTCAACTATTACACTTACTTTAGATGTTTATTCGATTTTTCGATAAAATCAAGGATTTTAGAGATATTAAGCATAACTGGATAGATTTGCAAGTCCAGTGATCAGATACGAACCTCAATCAGCATATTAGATATTTTGTAACTTATCAAAACCAAAAAATAAATATAAGAAAGATAATCAGTGTCTATTTAATACTAGCTCTCATGTAAGAACATTTAATTAATATGTTGAGTTAAGCACCTTTTGTCTTTTAACAACGTGTACAGTATGTTAAAACAAACAATTAGATCAATGTTCACTCATAGCACACGAGTCATCCATCCACCTTTCTCTCTTGAATATAGAGGGGCAAACATATAATTGCCATAATTAACTTACCAAGAGGGGTAAATTCTTTAAAGGGAAAAAACATGTATACTGAACTGCTTATCTAGGTTATCCATATATCTTATCTTGCTTATCTTTCTGCCAAAGGACCTCTCTAACCATTAGCACCTTTTTGCCTAAATTACGGAAATGAGATTGAAATGCTATAGGATGAAAAACAGATTTTTTAATAAGAAGGCTTATCTATGTTATTTCTTCAAAAGTGACTCATTTTCAAGTGGAAAGTTTTCTGGGCTAATTAATGTAACAGAATCATGATTGAAGTGACATAGGATGGCAAAAAGCACTAATTTATTAAATGGCTTATCTATGTTATTTCTTCTGGAATAAAATAACAGATTTGGTTTCAATGAAAAAGGTGATATTATGTCAACCTGAACATTTCGGCCAGGCTGTTAATTAACTTCAGATTTATAGTTTGTTATATATTTGCGATGTGTGCCTCACATCGCCAACACGACAGATTTCAAATGAAAATTTAAGACAATTTAAAAAAAAAATACCGTTGTCTCTTTTTGAAACAGCAGGGAATTTTGAAAGAGTTTGTAAATGTATCATCTTGTAAAAACAGGTACTGTATGAAAAGTTGAATGTTAACCTCTTCTGAAAGAATGTTACGATGAACTTTACAGCGATTTGAAGCACAGGCAGGCGTGATATACATTCTGACGTGATATTCGGCGGCGCATTCACAATTGCCTGATTATGTTCCATAACGCCAAGAAGCTATTGTTTTTGTGTACAGTGTTTAAGTGTAAACATACTGTATTTGTTATGGTGGCAAAGTTTCAGCAATCACATCGCGGAGAAACATCCATCATGTGAATAGGTGTAAGGCAAGGTGAACAAGAAATGATTTAGCCCCATTATGAATCTGTCAATGTCACGTTAGGTATGTAAACAGCTGGCAAGATGCCACAGGCAGAAAATACATTGACAACAAGGTTTGAGAAAGAAGGATCCGATGAAAAAATATGTAATGACAAGTTGGATCCATAGCAGTGTATGGTTTCATTGATTTACTCTCGAGTCTCAGATTCTCAGGTGCAGAAATGACAAAATCATTCCGAATGACACTTAAAGTGTCCTGTGTACGATTTCAAAACTTTTTATTATTTTTTGAATATCCATACAATACCAGATCAACACAGAGTCAATTCAGTACACAACAGATATTTCATAGACATAGCGTTCTTTAAGCAAGCAAAAATGTGAACAGATAGGTACATGTAATTATTATTGTGTAAAATGGTACAATCAAAATAGGTTATGACAAACTGACCAGAATTTTAGAAAGCTTTCGAAATTGCAGTTTGAATAGGAAGTAAAGCGATCAACGTGATATGCTGTCTTAATGTCTTCTTTTACATAGAATTAGTTTCTTTTCCTGTGTTTCATTTTGAATATATTGTATTTAACGACAGTAATTGTCAATTAAATGACAAAGTTTCTCTTCCTAAAACAATTATTTCTCGAGAATTTGATATTAGTTCCTGTTTCATCAAAAATCCATTCTTCAAGTTCTTCCCAGATAGGATGGAAAAGGTCACATTCACACAATAGATGCAGAATATCAAAACTAGATGTCATTGTACTTAGCTAGGGATGTCTATATAAGTTTACTATTAGTGGGAACTAATCCAGCTTTTTAAATTCATTTAATTATAACTAAAGCTTGTACTGTACTAACACTGTACACTTACTAACATATGTCCAAGGCCTTAGTACATTGTATTGAACATTTAAAGAGCCACTAGGTGCTTTTCATCACATTTTGTTTTGCTCTCATATTAACGTAGAAGGCATAATTTATTTTATAAATTTAAAATGTCTCGCATATTCAATCCCCTAATTATCAATTATATGACAAATACTTGTTTTCCATGAAGATCTTAAAACAGTCACATATATTCGCGGAAATTCATACCTATCATACATAAATAATTTGTAACTGTCATTCTGACTGCATCAATAATTACGTACATCATGACTGGTTGACGCGGTTTTTGATCAGAAACACAGTTTTTAACATGCCTGATGTCGCGCAATCTAGTAACAACTAGCTGTTATGTTTACGTCCCATAGTCCTACGTTACATCTAACCACCTACTCACTAGGTCCGTGTCGAACATGCGCGGAAATCAACCAATGAAAAAAAAACTGATATATAGATTCATTTGGATATCGCGATACGACGTCGACAACAGGTAGCTGTACTTTCCTGCGATACGTCTCGAATAGTGAAACTTTTCGTACAAATTAGCATATATATAACCCCAGAAAACTCACAAAGTGGCTCTATAGCAGGGACACGTTTTGAAAAGAAATAATGCATATATGCAATAAAATGTTTACTTTATTTGATTAAAATTTGAGGCGTCATTTCGGCCCTCTGAGGCCCGATGTTGTTTTTGCAATAATTGCGACTGAATATTTTATGTAACAAAATTGTAACACATAACACAAAAATATATTATTACTATTATCATCATCATTATTGGTAAATATTTCGATCCTGAAAGCTTATGTTTATTTTCACTACATTTCGAAGACCATATTTTCTTTGTCCATGTACTGCGTACTGCAAGGTGAAACCTTGGACTTGAGACCTGAAACCTGGGAACTACGTTGGACACCGTTAACATTAAGTTAAAGAGTTATTTGTTTGTACTGTTATGTGATAGCCCCTATGATACCAGATAACATACTCATACCTTCCTTAATCAATTCGGAATTATTGGCAATTATGATGGTAAGCTTATACTAATGAATGCCCGTGGACCGATATTTTCTTGTAACGCGAGTCCTAAAGGACCTAACATCTTTTCAGTTCTCGTGCAATCTCGTATATCACTCAATCACACTGACAAGTTCGACTACTAAGAATAATTTTTTCATTGTATTGTATTGTGTTCGATTGCAATGACATGGGTTATGTCCACGGCTATTTGATTGATTTCCGATACATGTGTCCTCACCAGCTTTGATCAATCCAGATCAAATTGTTTCGTTCACAAGGATCTTTATAAATATTTATCCAAAAGGTAATTTACATAACGATAATTTTTATTACAGTACTATGAACTCATTCATTGCATTGTACTGAATGACACTGGAATGATTTTGATAATAAAAGTTAATTGTTACTAAAGGGATATACAAATTTAACATTTATTTCTTTTTAAATGTACACTATGTTTTGACACCTGTCAATTCACAATTCCTCCTGCTTATGTCTGAAATATTGCCCAAACGGAGTTATTTCCCTCTCAATCATATACTCATTTAAATATTGTTGGAGATTGATTAAGATTTAATTTTTCAAATAGATTGTAAAACTTACTTTTGACGTATACTGGTTTAATAACGAATCGTTGCTGAAATATGACCTTTCTTATTTTAGATTAAATTTGAAAATAGATTTTAATACTTACTTTTGACGTATACTAATTTGATAACGAACCGTTACTGAAATTTGACCTTTCTTATTTTAGATAAATTTTGAAATAGATTTTAATTCTTACTTTTGACGTATACTAATTTGATAACGAATTGTTGCTGAAATTTGACCTTTCTTATTTTTATATTAAATTTGAAAATAGATTTAAGACTTACTTTTGACATATATTGGTTTGTTAACGAACCGTTGCTGAAATATGACCTTTCTTATTCTAGATATAATTTGAAAATAGATTTTAAGTCTTACTTTTGACGTATATTCTGTTTGGATACTGAATTATTGCTAAAATATGACCCTCCAAATTCAATGGTGTCTGATGGAAAGAAGATATTCAGTGGAGAGTAAGGAATAGTTATGAGGTTGGTTAATATTATATGAAAAGGTTTACCAACGCACTTTTAAAGGGGCAGTAGCACGTTTTTTGACAATTTTATATTTCAAATTTGTCACTGATACTTGTAAGTTAATACTCAATGTATTAGTTTGATATTGTCAAAAATCTCATTACACAAGCCATTCATCCATAGTCATAGGACAACGTATGACGATTTACATAAAATCCATTGGCGGCCATTTTGTGCGAACACCTTTAATTCATTTTGTGTAAGAAAAAACAATCGCATGGCTAAACTTTATGATATATATTTGATTTATTACTGCTCCATCTAGTTTATATATATTGTCTTTCAATTGGAACCATTAATTTTCATTTTCCTGACATCACCTTATATTCCCCCTAAAAAGTGCTACTGTCCCTTTAAAGCTTGCTTTTTTGCTGAATCAGAGGAACATGATCCGGACATCAAACTTTTATCAACTGTCATCAAATAGCAATAACCCCTACCATTCAGTACATTTATTGGAATTGTTATCCACCAACTGCCATAATTATTCCTGCCAGAAACGCCGATTAGTTTACCTTGAATGAATAATTGATCGAAGTATACAATCCTGACAACACCTTTTAACCCCACTCAAAACGTGCTACTGTCCCTTTAACATCGATGATCGTCTACAATGAATATGTTGGTATTTCTTTTCATGTCAAGACCTCGCTTCACGCTTCAGCGATCATAAGTAACCATGCAACAGAAAACCAGAAACAGGAAATAACCTAGCAACTTTTCACATCAATGAACCAGCAAAACGTATTGGTATTTACTTTCAATGCCAGGATCACACGTCAGTGAGTTGTCATGGAGGAGAGGTCAGTATCCTGCTTTAAGGAAATATCTACAATAGATTTGTCAAATTCATCAATATGTAATTTTCAATTCCATTGATATTTGATGGGTCTTAATGGGAAAAAGTGTTAGTTGGTTCTCTAGGTTTGATCAATTTATTCACACCATTGCGATTTTCTTGTGTATCCGAAGTTGTCAAAGCATCTTTCTATTCATCTTTGATAATTTACTTGGTCCGCAATATCGATGCGGATCATACAAGTTATAACATGTAATGGCTTATATATCTGTTGGAGCTTGCGTGTAATCGCGCTTATTCCATGCGGGAAGAGGACTTGTATATATCCTCATAAAAACATACGTCTTTAAGTTGAGAAGTAGCCGTTGTTTTGTTTATCACATTATTTAGTTTTTTCCTCTTTAAGGGACAGTAGCACGATTTTAGGCGGAATATAAGATGATACAATGAACATTGAAAGACAAATTAGTAAACTAAATGGCTGTAATAAATCAAATATTTAATTTAAAGTTCAGCCATTCGGTTATTTTTTTCTTATACAAATGAATTAAAAATTGCGACCAATGGACTTTATGGGAATCTTTATATTTTATTCTCTGACTACGGATTATTGGTTTGTGTAATGCAATTCTTGACACTATCAAAGTAATACATTCAGCATTAACGTACAATCATTAATTTAAATTTTTTTTTTTTTTTCAAAAAGACGTCCCTTTAAAGGTACAGTTCTATCAGAGTATTTCTTGTGGAAACAAAATTCAAGAGTACTACCCCGTTTAGAGAGACAAAGGATTCTTACATAAACATTTTACTATATGTAAGTGAGGGTAACATTTCAGTTTTCCAGATTTAACAATTTAACAAAGAATAGAAGGCATCAATGCGTCCTCTTGACTTTCGTTTCCACAATAAATACCCCGATAGGACTGTCCCTTTAAGAGCAGGATGGGCTTCTGTCATGATTACCACACAGTTCAGAATGTTTATAAAACCTTTTTTCTCATTGATTTTTTTTATCTTATTGTTCCCGTTCTTCATTTGCGATATTGCACGACTTCATCTCTTTATACAAACAGTGTTTCATGTTTGCCCAAAATATTGGTTTCCGAATTTCAAAGGAATTGTCAACAAATTGGAGACATGTTAACCTGCTCAAGTCACATATGGAAAACTTTTATGATGTGCAAACTCTCTTTGTCAACGTGATTAGTCTGAAATATTAAAAATATTTGAAATATGACTCACCGTATGAGAAATGGAAAATCTACTACATTTTAAAAAGTGATCTCAACTTGCATAATAATGTAATATGGGTCCGTTCAATTCAGTTTTCCCACTTACAACATTAAAATTGACAATATCGCCATTTGTCATTTCAACAGGTATTATATATACCAATATATAAGCAAAGCACGTTTGACTTCAAATATCTTAAATCCCTGATGCAATAAATATCAAACAACGTATAGGTAATACACATACTTCAAGCAGTTTTGTTATAGCTTTTATTTTTAGTAATACAGTAATCCGTGTATTTATTAAGATTTGTCATAAATTAAAATATCGACTGATTTCAAATATCAACTTGATTATTAACCCATGGCTTTATACATCAGGACAAAATGTGTTTTTCAAAATAGATATAGACTTTTACATTTGAAGTTTTTTACATTGACAGTTTGACAGTCTACTATTAAGGAAAAGAATATATGTATGATTAATGATTAATTGTTTTAGCAGTAAGAGGGTATGTATCTGATGAATAGGTGTGTTGGAGTGACCATCTAGCGACGAATATTTAAGCGGGGGTTGGCTAAGGTATTTATTTACATTCAGACACACAGACAGATTATTTATTTGAGTCTCACCTCAAGATTTCGCCAACATTACATTCAAGAATAAAACTAATTCATAAGATGAAAAGCCACCCTGTACAGAAGCGTTATGAGAGACTATGTATATGTTAAAACCAAATAAGATGTACGGTGCAATATGTAATCAAAAATAGATATCATAACGTAATATACTAAAATAATTGCCTTAAGGTATCTAAGAAAAAAAACTAAAAATATGTACAACACAGCATAAAATAATTATTCGTTTGTCACCTTGAGCAACCACGTGATTGTATGAGTGAGCTTCATACATGAACATAACATAAATATACACTGAATACCAAAAGAAACTTTGCAATTTTAAAACGGAAATTTCGAAAACGATCTCATATTTGCATTTTCATTTACGTTGGCAATGACATAGTTGAAACCCAAACGTTCAAGTTTAAAACATTTAATTCAGCAATATTCATGCATTTTTGCAGAAATGGCACAAATGTCATAATCACGTGACGTTTCCGCTGGATCTAAGTCACGTGACGAAAACGTTTTGTAACTGTCGTAATAATTGTTTGTCACTCCAATAGTGAAAAAAACCACCTTAAAATCAGTAAACGGTATAGCAAAGTATAGCGAATCCCCTCTGAAAATTTACAAAATTGTTAAAAAACAGCCCATTTTACAAGAATCGGTAGCGTTCCTTCATTTCTAACGGTTTTACAGAGAGGTTGTGAGGATTGCTGACAACCCTGAAACACAAAAAAACAATTGTTTTTCACTGCCTGAGAGCCAATATCTGTGACGTTAGACCACCGCCAACGTTGTCTCCTAGTGATGTCAGAGATAGTGAAAATCAAAGGTCGGCATGTTGTTATGTTCTCGTGCACTTTATGAACTTGGACAGATCTAATCAGAGCTCATCGACTGCTAAGTTGATAGCTATTGGTCACTGAACATCGACACACGGCAATTTCATTCGATCTTATAGCGTCAGAATTGGCATGCAATAACAAGATTTAATTGCGATTGTTGAGCTCTTAAGGCTGGTTACCATTTGTACGACTCAAAGATGTGTTAATATGACAACTAAGACTTGTGTCCACACGTTCCCATTAATGGAAAAGCTTCGATGCAGACGAAATGTGAAGTTGAACCTGCTGACAGAAGACGTAAGTTAACGTTTGACCTTTTTTGTTACTTATGGCAGATTTGGAAGTTATAACACTCGGGCTGCTCAAACCTGGTACTAAAGTAGCACATTTTCGTACTTGAACGAAATTATTGCGAAAACATCATTTCAACGAACGCCTGAACAACAAAAATTTTGACCCCTGCCCACTTCAGATCAAATAAGTGCAAAACTGGATTTCCCACCTTTAATTTGGATTCACTGGTTGTTTTAACAAATGATTGATTAATAAGAGGTACTTTGTTTTAAATTTCTATCTTTTTTCATTCTTCAATCAGAATCATTACAAAATAATGCAAAGTTTCTTTTGGAAGTCAGTGTATTACCATCTTTATGGTCATAAATATATTCGTGACCATTCAATATATTGATTTCCACATACACATAATTTTATATATTTAGAAAAGAAAAACAAGACGTTTCAAACAACACCTACATTTACTTAAAGATTTACTACATATTCCAGTTCAAAGTCAAAGAGTCATCAACAACAGAGAGGATAAATCTTTGCGAATTTAAAACTACGTTTCCCAACTCAATCACCACATCATTGTGGCATTTGACAAGCCTAATCAACCAGTGGGGTCTCAAGGCACAGGTCTCGTTGTTGACCCAAGCTGGTAGAAGCTCGATAAAAGCTCAGAAGGGAGTTCAAAACTCGTCTAATGACCACACATACCGACAGATCATCTTCAGCGTGTCACTGAATAAATCGCAGAAATGATTGGCCTTCCAAATGTCCACTTTTATACAATTGTCTTCATGACCTTCCCACTTCGCATATCACAAGGATGAATCATTATTTTTAGTTACCAGCACACGAAAATAGTTGAACACGTTGCAGATTATCTTGAAATGGAAGATTTGATCATCATCGTCAAATTTAGTTTAACAAACAAGAGAAAATATATTTTTCTTGAATCGATGATTAATCTGTAAAAGAACCTTTATCTAAAACGAACGTGCAGGATTAGGTCATCGATGATATTTGTAAAAGATATAAAGTCCCTTTCAAAGACAGGAAATCTGGATTAGGGATTATCCCCATATCAGCTGTAATTGAAAACAGATTATTTCCAAATCGGCGAAAGACAAGTAGCACATCTATGATATTAAAACCAGCTTAAGTCCAATTCGGCTTATATCTTTAACGATGGAGCCAATTATGAATTCGATGACAGCTATAGTCTATATTTAAAACTACGCAGTCGTTATTTCCAAGATCCGAAACGAATTTTCCAGCTTTTTTTCAAAGATCATCTTTTTGAAGAAGTTGGATTTGGAAAGCGATGATGGCTTTACCTAAAGGTCTCCTATCTTGAAGAGGGTAACGTTAGTTATTATGTATCTACTTTAACTCTGCCAAGAATGCAGCACCGTTTTACCAAATATTTCTCCTCTTTCATCCTGCCGAACGATTTCGTACGGAACCTACTAGCTTAGGTCAAAAACAGTTTTATATAAAATTGATCTTGGTTTGCAATAAATGATATTTTTACCAGAAGTGCTCCTGCCTAGAAGATAGAAGTAGAATGTTCCTGAAGTTATTCTCCTTTCTCACATTTGCTCATTAATCTTATACGAATATTTTAACAGATCAGCCCCAAAACAGTTAAAATTAAAATATTGAGAGCTGGATTTGCAAATCAATAACAGATCAGTCCAAAAACAGTCAATATGAAAAAAAAGAGAGCTGGATTTGAAAATCGATAACAGTTCAGTCCAAAACAGTCAATATGGAGGGCTGGATTTGCAAACCGATAACTTGGTTACCATAATCTAGAAGGGTGCAGCAGTAGTTTCCCTGAAGTTGTGTTCTTTCTTCAGCTCAGCCCAGGAGTCTCGCACTATGGGTCCAGTTCGGGTGTGGTCATACTGCCGTCTCTCCCTCTCTGTCCCTACCCACGACTGGACACTCCTCTGCTGGTTGAACTGACCAATGTCCGTGTTGACCACGCTCTCTATAGTGTCCTTTGGTCGCATGTACGTGTTGGCCTTCATATCAACTCCCTGGCTTCTTAGCCGAGCAACTGCCTCGTTCTTCCTCTCAAGGACCCTCTGCTTCCTTAAAACTTCGTTGTGGTATGCGTTCGACATTTTGAAGTCCTGTTGCAGACGACAGCAAAACCTTTGAATCGAACTCTGTGACTGTCCGACCTTCCTTTATACCAAAACGAAAGTTGCACCGTTTGTTTAACCCGTGAATTGAACTCTTGACTGTCCGCTCTTCCTTTATACCAATACGAAAGTTGCACCGTTTGTTTAACCTTTCGATGGAATCTTGACTTGTTGTCTGTCCTTCTTCTCTGCCAAGACAAGAGTAACACCTCTGAATCGAACTCTTTAAATGTCCACCCTTCCTCTTTAACAAAACGAAAGTTGCACCGTTTGTTAAACCTTTGGCTGGAACTCTTGACTGGCTGTCTGTCCTTCCTATGTGCCAAGACAACAGTAACACCTCTGAATCAAACTCTCTGTTTGTCTTTCCTTTGACGAAGACGAGGGTAACACAGTTAAAATAGACTCTCACCAGACCGTTTCTCCTCTGCACGTACCTTTATACGACAATCAGGTTAACGTTATGCAATTCGACTTACTAGCTGATAGCCATGACAGCTAAGATATGGATAAAGATTAACATAGGCCTGTTGCCAGGTTCACGAGCCAAGAGACTCTATCGTATTATCGACACCCGAGTTGCATGTACTTAAATACTGCAATGCAATATGCTATGCTACAAATATATAGATGTTATCTAACGTTGATCAGCACCCCGTTGGTGAAATGAAGCCACGTAGGTTATTAACTCTAGACCTCCTAGTATATCTATGTTAGATACGCACTGATATGTCCCCTCACCGAATGGGTTAATGATTGATATGAAGTCTATGTCAGCTGTGTTTGATTTTCAATCGGGTGTGCGTGCCGCTTTAAGTGTGACAGAGTATACATGTATATATGCCAAGGCATAGGGCGCTGGTAAAATATCCATATCTTAATTTAAAACTTATCCCTATAAAAGAGTTAAAAAGAGTATTCCTCTACTTAAATTGACTTTAAGTGACTTTGTAAGCTTGACCTTGTTAGCATGACCTCATGTCAATAGAGACAATGGATAGTTAAATACCTATAAACAACACTCTAACCACCAAATTTGATGAATCTTATGAAACAACGAAATACGTAGAAGATTGAGAATAAATTTGTCTAGTATATCCACCGATCCAAAAACTTTGAAAGATTATTTTGACATAAGATTTTTCTAAAAGGTCGTTATGACTTCAATCACAAGTTTAAGGTTCTATTTCTTCGTATATGAGCTATCCTGTTCACATTCATAAAATTATTTTCCATAATTTGATTTTTTATGAATATTTTGTTGATGAGTTTATTACAACAATTCTATCCCTTGTTTTAAAGCTTGCTTTTTTGCTGAATCAGAGAAACACGATTTCATTATTAAGAAAAAAATATATACATATTTGTTGATGAGTTTATTGCAAAAAATTGTCACTTGTTTTAAGGCTTGCTTTTTTCATGAATCAGAGAAACAATATCTCATTTGTAATAAAAAGTTATATAAATATCTGTTGATGAGATAATTGCACAACATTATCCCTTGTTTTAAAGCTTGCCTTTGCTGAATCAGAGGAACACGATCCGGACATCAAACTTTTATCAACTGTCAGCAATAACCCCTACCATTTATTGGAATTGTTATCCACCCACTGCCATCATTATTCCAGCCAGAAACGCCGATTAGTTTACCTTGAATGAATTATTGATCGAAGTATTCAATCTTAATCTCTCTCCTTAACGTTGGTTCACGTAATGCATTGTGGGATATGTGATAACAAACTCATTTGGATTAAGTATTGACAGGCCTATTGCTACTGTTCATTAATCTCGCATTTGTTCAATTTGTTAACATGGTAGAGAATATTCGGCTAATACTCTGAAGTTTCTAAAATAATAATTCTATTAAATATTAATTACATTTAAATGTAAAAGGAGCCTTTGACAAATGACTATTTGAGACGAATTTCCGTCTCTGAAATACTACTTCTATATGCAAAAATTATGATATTTAAATTGAAAAGGAGCAATTGACAAATGACTATTTGAGACGGATATTCCGACTCTGAAGTAATAATTTTATAACAAATTAAATATCTTTAGATTGAAAAGGAGCCCTTGACAAATGGCTATTTTCCTAGAATTGATATATTCAGTCTCTGGAATAATAATTTTATAAAACATTAATTATATTTAGATTGAAAAGGAGCCTTGACAAATGACTATTTTCCTAGAAATAATATATTCAGTCTCTGAAATCATTAATTATCTTTAGATTGAAAATGAGCCTTTGACAAATGATTATTTGAGACTAATATTCATTACCTAAAATAATAATTCTATAAATAATAATAATGTGCATTCTTATATTGCGCCTTTTCCACGTTAGACATGCTCAAAGCGCTACATTATTACCCCGAAGGAGTGTACTTTCACAGCTGCTACTAAGCGCTAAACACGACCACGTAGGTCAGTACATCCAATTTTCAGGTACCCATTTTAACAGCTGGGTGGACTTAGTGCAATGTGGATGAAGTGCCTTGCCCAGGGACACAACACAGGATTCGACCGGTCTCTGGCGTGAGAGGCCAGCATGCTAACCACTACATCACTGTGCTCCACACAATAAAGAAACAAAAATTATTATATTTAAATTAAAAAGGTCTCTTTGACAAATGGCTATTTGAGATTATTATTCCGTCTCTGAAATAAAACTTCTATAAACAAAAATTATTATATTTAAATTAAAAAGGTCTCTTTGATAAATGGATATTTGAGACGAATATTTCGTCTCTCTCGTAAAATTAAAGGTCAAATTTCCACGAATACTACATATATCAGCTTTCAAATTCTATCAACTCAAAAGATTCATTTTATCTTCATCCCATGTCATGTTGTTGCATTTACGGTGATGTGGCAGGGTGCTTCTATAAGATAATTTTCCCTTAAGTCTCTTGTGTACTACTTATTGATAAAATGACATCAAGTTTGCATATCACACTCTTAATTTAAAATTGAATTTTTAAGAGTCTTAAGGGAAAATTATCTAATGAAGCATCCTGCCACATCAGCGTATTTAAAAAATAAATTATATAAGCGTAAAAAATCACTTTTTTCTCTCTTCCCCCCCCCCCCCCAAAAAAATTAAACATATGAAAAACGTTCGAGGCCTTTTGATCCGTATGTTATAACACAAGTATAAGCGACAATCATGCCAGATTGCATGCTTGCATTACAATGTGCATAATTCAGCTAAAGATTTTACTTATCTGTTGGATTATTTGAGTTAACTGAATGATAGTATCTGTTTTAAATGTATAATTGTTACTTCTTTTATAACATAGCTATCTTTGCTATTTTTCAAACTGGACAATCGCTGATATGAAAATATGAAGAAAATAATCTTGAAGGATCATGACACACTTTTTTCTGTATTTTTAAAAAGTCTTTTCTCAATGACTTTTAATGTAGTTAATGTAGTTGGATAGTTCTGGAAATGTAAACATACATATAAAGACCAATTTGTTTACGATGACATCTAAATAAATATCGGTTACCATGGAAATGCTATATTCGCAGATAAATATCAAATACTGACAAAGACACACAACTTACAAAAGGTTAATTAATTTAGATATTCAATACTTGAAATACAGTTTTTGACGTTTGGGTGTATCAAAGCTCATGTAAAATCAGGATAAACAACGCGATTTAGGATAAAAGATCGATGTATTTATGACAGGTATTTATACTAATTATGATAATAATGTATCATATACGTCTTCCACCACATAATCCTTTACTCGTGTTTTTAGAGAAATCAATGTTGTCTTGTCACGCATCACGTTTTAATGTGTTTTCATTTTTCGTTTTACTAAATAAAAGCCTATTTCGCATCTAGTGAGTGATCTAGAATGACTCGAAATCACGATGTTAACATTAATTGATATAATTTTAGTGATTAAAAAACATAAAAACATACAACGCCTATTATCAGAAAATCCAAAATTGATCAATATTGATGTTGTTGTTTCATGTACGTGTGCATGAATGTCTTTGTCAGATACAATAAAGACGCAGTGTTTAAGTGACCAGTGCAAATATTTTAATTCATAACATTTTATTATCTTGATAGTGGAACGTAAGTAGTGACTTATTACTTATGCCAAGCAACTATCGTTGTAGAGCGAGTTTTCATACGTCGAAACTGTGACGTCATAAAACCATTGTTCGTGACGTCACCGTCGCAAGGAAGCAGGTTATCTTGATACTATTTATGAAGAGAATAAAACAGCATTGAGCAGGTACTTAAGGGTTAATTGAAAATTTGGAATTGAGTTAACATGAATGTGGTGCAACAACCCACAAGCCTTTGAAACTCATTTAATAAAACTGATTTGATGATATATATTTTCATATATATTTAGAATTGTGACCAAAATTCTTAAAATATTATAATCTGACGTTTTATACACGTTAATGACACGATTTTATTTGCTATAGGACCAAACAAAGAGGGATATACATGTATTATATTTTTATATTCGGAGAGACATCAAGAAAACGCAAAATAAAACCCGAAATGCATTTCGATATCTGACGTCAATGCTATTTTTGATAGATATTTGGACTATCTATATTCAGTAACAGAACAGTCTAATATGATGAAATTTAATCAAACGTCGCCACATTTTTACTGAAATTGTTTTTTGCTTTTTGATGACTTTCTTGTTATTTGAATAAGACTTTCGAAATGAGTAGCAATAGCTTTGATCTCATATTATATTCTAATTAATATATTGTAATGAAAACCATTTGTACGAACACATTTTCTTTTTACTTAATGAACCTCCCTTGTAGTGTCTTATAAACTTTCAAACTTGTTTTTTTACAGTAAATCAGAAAAGAAACAACCTGTACAATACCTTATATAAATAAAGAGAAAAATATCAAATGAAACAAAGTAATACCAAATACATTGAACAAATTCAATAGCACGTCGCATTTAGATTGGCTTTGGTTTGACACAGATGAAATGTAAGAATTTTGCAAGCTGTTAACAACCATATGGCAAGGTACTACACTCCACATGTGATTGCTATGAATGAAAACTGGTTAGATACATTCTCAAAGACAAAGCGTTCTTTGATGCATAATTATGAAACTTATCTTTTCATGTTTGCAAAAAAAACATGCTTTTGAAAAACTTAACGATTTGGAATATTCATACTAGGCGAGATAGACGAGAGATTTGAACACTTTTGCTTGTTTGGACACGCCTCACAACAGTTACGCGTCAAAGAATATATGTCAAGTAAGGTGTTTTAGATCGGCAACACAGTTCTCTTACATAACTTTCATAACATTTAACATCAATTTCAAACTTAAATGCCAAACATTCTGTTCAAAACAATTTACAATTGCGATTAATGCACTCCACAGCCACAAAATCAAAAGTATATGTTTCTTAAGAATGAAATTGTGTATTCTTTTTCAAATATTTGTTTATTAAAATAATATAATTTTAAAAATCGACTCTATCCGGTGAACGAATTACGTTTTTGGCGATGTGGAAAACATTGTAGCGTTTCTTTCGGACACTAGTTTATTTTCAATTATATTCTGAGATCGTAACAGTGAAAGGACAACCCTCATATTAATGAAATGCGATTACCTTTAATAATACATATATAGATAGCTATCATGAATGAAAATAATATTTATATATTATGATTTATAATCAAACCATACATTTACAGGAATTTGGTAAAATTAGCATTTAACTTTCATACACGAAATGTCAACGTTTATTGAAGCATGATTCAAAATAAGTTTTTAATCAAAACTGTGGAAATTATTCAAATCATAACATGTTATCAATTAAAAATTAATGTAGGTATAACACGCTTCATTCAATCTGATTTCGTCCCAAAGTGTACTCTCCTGGCTAATAATGTGAATATGAAATACAAACATCTAATAAGTGTCATTTATATGAAAAAGGTCAAGAGACATTTGACCTAATATTAATCATTCTAGTATTGTTCCCGTAAAGATCAAAGGCGCCGCCAACCCTTTATTCCGCAATAAAGTATAGTTTTTGAGTGACGTCACGAAACAATGGGACATGACGTCAATAACAATCGGCTATGACGTCATTACCCCTGGCCCTAATATAGGAGTTTCAATTCGCTGTCAAATGTGATTTATAAAATTTGTTTATTTTGGAGTAGAAATAGCTTTAAAATCGAGTTAAAATCGACATACTAGAAAAGTAATAGAGTAGCCCTAACCATCATGTGTTTTGCAATAAAGTATAGTTTTGCCCTGAACTATTATAACGTCAAACAACTCGGCCTTCGGCCTCGTTATTTACCTATAATAGTTCAGGGCAAAACTATACTTTATTGCAAAACACATGATGGTTAGGGCTACTCTATTTCTTAAATCCGATGTGTCGAATAAATCTTACTGAGCATAACCCTTACGAAATATACATATCTTTCATTTCTATCGAAACAGTTACGAAACAAACTTTATTACCTACGAGGCAGTCATATCAGGGTTCATATTTTTCATAGCCCTAGGGCAACATATATATTTTTTATTTTGACGTCATTTAGTAAACAATGCTTTGGCGTCACGGTTCTCCTATGCAGAGGCTAGGCCGTTTATAGAAGTAGATTTTGGATTTTTCTTTAATGACGAAGATGGACCAATATTTGGCAACAATTATTGACAACAGTTACATGTGCACATGTACTAATACAACCTTACGAGATACATCTATGAACATATTTATTATGCACACTTACCCATCTCTCTCTGTCTCTCTTTAATTCTATCATAATACCAAATAATTATTTGCTTAATAGCAAGTCTACTATGGACAATAATTACAAAATAATAGATCTCGACCATGGCAAACACTGAGAGTTATAATAACTATGCTGTCTCCTTATTTCATGAGTATAATCAATTGCTCGACAGCCACTGAGACACTACTCCCTGTATATGGCTTATTAGAGTCTATTTATTCCCCTAGTTAATCATGATGCTGAGACAAACCATCACCATATATCATATGTACACGAATAACTAATATAGCATATCTACATTAAACGTATATCAAACATCTTACTTTACTGGACTGGAGAGAGTAAGGTGAGAAGAATGTATCAACCAAAACTGTATTCACATGCGAAATCTTAGGAGATTTCGTTTTGACTGTATATTTTTCACAATGCCCTTAAAAAGAAAGTATATGACATCACAAACGTTTTCGCATCATCAGTAATGCTATGACGTCATAACACAACAACGTCACAATGCTATGATGTCATGGACATGATTACAATAGACTAATAAAGATGCAGGCACTACAAAAGTGACAATACCTTTAAATTATTACACTGCATATAACGCTTAACACCGCACCTAGACATAGAGAGGAAGTTGGTCACATGACTTATACGAAACGACCGTAATTTTTGTTTTACCCGAGCGAAAGCGACTGTTAAACACACATTTTCACGAGTTTCGTAAAAGTCATATGGCACACTTCTTTATTACCGATTCTATTTCAATGTATTCTCTTAGATATATCCAGACAACGGCCCACTTGTCGTGCGACGGCCGGTGACAGTGACGTCATGACCAATGGTTTTATGACGTCACAGATTTAAATATACGAGACGTCGCCCTACAATACTCGTGGTTAGGCAAAAGTTATGTGTGCACATGTGCTCATATTGAAAATATGGCACTACTTATTTTCAAACCTATGAGTAATAAATAGAAGATATTATATGAGTGTCTATGATGTACTATGTGTACGACACGAGTGGCTAAATAATAATATAATGTGAGCGTAATTTTCCGGCAATCCGATTGGTCGAGAACCGGCCACGTGACAGCCGACAGAAAGTGATATTGACTTGACCCCCGTGACCCCGAGTCCGACCAAAAGTGATATTGACTTGAGTTACTAAAAATAGAGCCGATGACGTCAAACCGTTGTTTCATGACGTCATGCTATTGTTATCATGACGTCATCGACCGGTCCTCGCAAACAATCGAGCCGAAATGCCGCTCATACCTGTAGTTTTCTATTTCTTTTTCGTGTTTTAACCGAGACATAATAAAACAATTATAGACTGGTGAATTCGGTCAATACCTGTTTTTATAGACCCGATGAAAACAATATCGACCTCGGACTTCGTCCTTGGTCAATATTGTTTTCATCGGGTCTATAAAAACAGGTATTGACCTCATCACCAGTCTATAATTGTATAATATTTCCCAAGCTAGAGCGAGGGATATACTGATATTTAGGCACGAGTGTCGTAAACATAGCATGTCTTAGGCACGAACATATTTTCTCTTTATTACCGTAGTCCCAAAGAATAAAAGAAAATACTCAAATCTTATTACGTCAAAGCATTGTTTATAACGTGACGTCGCAAGGAAAATGTGATATTTTGCCCTGGGGCAACATATGAAAAATATGAACCTCGATATGCCTGCCCTCGTAGGTAATAAAGATATGTTTGTCCCATTACTACCCACTCACTGTCCCTTTATTGAGTTCGCAAGTAATAAAATGTTTACTTAACTTCATTCCATGTTGCATGTTTCACAAACTCATTTCTTCCATAATGAATAATTAACTAGTAGTGTAGCCATTACATGAAATGATATGTTGTGATGAATCCCCAACGTATCAAATCGTCGTATGATGTATCGCTCACATAACAGGATCCCAAAAATGAAAGTGATTGTTTTAGTTTCCTATTATGTCTGTAACGCTAAAACAGATTTGTTCAGTAATAGATATCACATTATCCGAATTTATTACTTAGTATCAAATTAAATATAGACAAATTGGTATTGGATATCATGTAACTATTACACACTTACGTAATAAATACAGAAATCGATATTTTTCTGCATGTATAATTCATTCTTATTCTATACAAATGCATTTGTCTTTATGATGTAATGTGTTTGATTAATATATGGCGACTTTGATACTATAACTTTTGGTTTTAATATTTGATAATCTAAAATATTGATAAGTGTATATTTCAAATAACAATAAGTGTTGTGTCAGATAGAAACCCCGTTGAATTAATGTATTTCTATTGTGAACACTGTCTAATGAACTTGCTACTAAAACTGTTTGTTATCATGACTGTGGTTAATAAATGTCATGTTATGTTAACAGCTGTACATGAAGACATGTAGGATAAATGTCATATGTTAACAGCTGTACATGAAGACATGTAGGATAAATGTCATATGTTAACAGCTGTACATGAAGACATGTAGGATAAATGCCATGTTATGTTAACAGCTGTACATGAAGACATGTAGGATAAATGCCATGTTATGTTAACAGATGTACATGGAGACATGTAGGATAAATGTCATGTTATGTTAACAGATGTACATGGAGACATGTAGGATAAATGCCATGTTATGTTAACAGATGTACATGGATACATGTAGGATAAATGCCATGTTATGTTAACAGATGTACATGGAGACATGTAGGATAAATGCCATGTTATGTTAACAGCTGTACACGGAGACATGTAGGATAATGTCATGTTATGTTAACAGCTGTACATGAAGACATGTAGAATAAATGTCATGTTATGTTAACAGATGTACATGAAGACATGTAGAATAAATGTCATGTTATGTTGACAGCTGTACACGGAGACATGTAGGATAATGTCATGTTATGTTAACAGCTGTACATGAAGACATGTAGAATAAATGTCATGTTATGTTAACAGATGTACATGAAGACATGTAGAATAAATGTCATGTTATGTTAACAGATGTACATGAAGACATGTAAGATAAATGTCATGTTATGTTAACAGCTGTACACGGAGATTTGTAGGATAAATGTCATGTTATGTTAACAGATGTACATGAAGACATGTAGAATAAATGTCATGTTATGTTAACAGCTGTACACGGAGACATGTAGGATAAATGTCATGTTATGTTAACAGATGTACATGAAGACATGTAGGATAAATGTCATGTTATGTTAACAGATCTACATGAAGATATGTAGGATAAATGTCATGTTTGTTAAAAGCTGTCCATGAAGACATGTAGGATAAATGTCATGTTATGTTAACAGATGTACATGAAGACATGTAAGATAAATGTCATGTTATGTTAACAGATGTACATGAAGACATGTTGGATAATGTCATGTTATGTTAACAGATGTACATTAAGATATGTAGGATAATGTCATGTTATGTTAACAGATGTACATGAAGACATGTAGAATAAATGTCATGTTATGTTAACAGCTGTACATGAAGATATGTAGAATTAATGTCATGTTATGTTAACAGCTGTACACGGAGACATGTAGGATAAATGTCATGTTATGTTAACAGATGTACATGAAGACATGTAGAATAAATGTCATGTTATGTTAACAACTGTATACGGAGACATGTAGGATAATGTCATGTTATGTTAACAGATGTACATGAAGACATGTTGGATAATGTCATGTTATGTTAACAGATGTACATGGATACATGTAGGATAAATGCCATGTTATGTTAACAGATGTACATGGAGACATGTAGGATAAATGCCATGTTATGTTAACAGCTGTACATGAAGACATGTAGAATAAATGTCATGTTATGTTAACAGCTGTACACGGAGACATGTAGGATAATGTCATGTTATGTTAACAGATGTACATGAAGACATGTAGAATAAATGTCATGTTATGTTGACAGCTGTACACGGAGACATGTAGGATAATGTCATGTTATGTTAACAGCTGTACATGAAGACATGTAGAATAAATGTCATGTTATGTTAACAGATGTACATGAAGACATGTAGAATAAATGTCATGTTATGTTAACAGATGTACATGAAGACATGTAAGATAAATGTCATGTTATGTTAACAGCTGTACACGGAGATTTGTAGGATAAATGTCATGTTATGTTAACAGATGTACATGAAGACATGTAGAATAAATGTCATGTTATGTTAACAGCTGTACACGGAGACATGTAGGATAAATGTCATGTTATGTTAACAGATGTACATGAAGACATGTAGGATAAATGTCATGTTATGTTAACAGATCTACATGAAGATATGTAGGATAAATGTCATGTTTGTTAAAAGCTGTCCATGAAGACATGTAGGATAAATGTCATGTTATGTTAACAGATGTACATGAAGACATGTAAGATAAATGTCATGTTATGTTAACAGATGTACATGAAGACATGTTGGATAATGTCATGTTATGTTAACAGATGTACATTAAGATATGTAGGATAATGTCATGTTATGTTAACAGATGTACATGAAGACATGTAGAATAAATGTCATGTTATGTTAACAGCTGTACATGAAGATATGTAGAATTAATGTCATGTTATGTTAACAGCTGTACACGGAGACATGTAGGATAAATGTCATGTTATGTTAACAGATGTACATGAAGACATGTAGAATAAATGTCATGTTATGTTAACAACTGTATACGGAGACATGTAGGATAATGTCATGTTATGTTAACAGATTTACATGAAGACATGTAGAATAAATGTCATGTTATGTTAACAGCTGGACACGGATACATGTAGGATAAATGTCATGTTATGTTAACAGCTGTACACGGAGACATGTTGGATAATGTCATGTTATGTTAACAGCTGTACGTGAAGACATGTAGGATAATGTCATGTTATGTTAACAGCTGTACATGAAGACATGTAGGATAAATGTCATGTTATGTTGACAGATGTACATGAAGACATGTAGAATAAATGTCATGTTATGTTAACAGATGTACATGAAGATATGTAAGATAAATGTCATGTTATGTTAACAGATGTACATGAAAATATGTAGAATAAATGTCATGTTATGTTAACAGCTGTACACGGAGACCTGTAGGATAAATGTCATGTTATGTTAACAGATGTACATGAAGACATGTAGGATAAATGTCATGTTATGTTAACAGCTGTACACGGAGACATGTAGGATAAATGTCATGTTATGTTAACAGATGTACATGAAGATATGTAGGCTCAATGTCATGTTTGTTAAAAGCTGTCCATGAAGATATGTAGGATAAATGTCATGTTATGTTAACAGATGTACATGAAGACATGTAAGATAAATGTCATGTTATGTTAACAGATGTACATGAAGACATGTTTGATAATGTCATGTTATGTTAACAGATGTACATGAAGATATGTAGGATAAATGTCATGTTATGTTAACAGATGTACATGAAGACATGTAGGATAATGTCATGTTATGTTAACAGATGTACATGAAGACATGTGGGATAAATGTCATGTTATGTTAACAGCTGTACATGAAGACATGTAGGATAAATGTCATGTTATGATAACAGCAGATTTTAAAAACACAAACTTAAAGCTTTTCCATGTATGAAATTTCAAATATAAGAGAAAAATCATATTGAAATAATGGTGTGTGAATGTGTTTGAGGTATGTTAAGTTCATGTTGAGGTTACAAAATAGGTCTTTAAGTCTTTATTAACTAATTATGTTTATTTTTATGGAGAATGACTTGACTGTGACGAAATATGAAAAATTCCAAAGTGTATTATGTTGAAATTGTTCTTTCGTTAGTCAATTGAATATGTGCATATTGTTTTCATATTGTGTTGAGTCCCAAATCAAGGCACTTCATCCACTACCCCTAGATATTTAAATGGGTACCCGGCTTTGTGGCTGCTTTGAAATAAATCCTCGAGGGCCATGATATGACAACACGATATTCGATATCCTTGTTCTTAATTCTGTTTTCAGGATCTTAAAGGGGCAGTAGCACGTTTTGAAGGTGATGTCAAGAAAAAGAAAAAACATGGTTCTCATGGACAATGTATTGAAACTTATTGAATCGGTAATAAGAAAAATGTGCATGTGATGCACTGTGATATCCCCCGTACAAACTTTTAATCAGAAAATGACCCTGAACCCCCATTGAAACTAAATGAAGCAGTAAAAAAACAAACAAATAATGTAAGGTTCAGCCATGCGATTCCTTTTTCTTAAACAAAATGATTTAAAGGTGTTAATAAAAAAATTGCAGCCAGTGGACTTTATGTGAAGTCTCATAATTTGTTCTCTGATTATGAATGATTGATTTGTATTATGAGATTTTTGACACCATCAAAATAATACATTTAGCATTAACGTACAATTATGAGTGAAAAATTGAAAATATAAAATTTTCAGAAAACGTGTTACTGTCCTTTTAATGCTAAATGATGAAATGTTGAAAAGTATAGCAAAAACTATAACCTACCTTAATATCGCTCCGGCATCAGCAGTTTCAACCGTATTAAAACACGATAGCGCTCACATCCAGTCATTAAATGCTCTAATTTGAGTTTCTAGCTCATTGAAACAATTCATCTGCAACACGAAGCAATCAGTACTCGCCCAAGCAATCTTGCTGCTTCATTAAATGACAGAAGACCTCTAATAATATCTGCCAATCACAACATTGCTTTAGGCATATTTAATTTCTCGTATAGAGTCTTGTGAGTGTTGCATCAAAGCTTTGTGAAGGTTTCCCTAAATTTAGTTAGGTTTCACACTTCAAAACAATATAAACTTAATAGCAGTTTCTGTCCAGTGCTTCAGAGCATTTTTTTGTGGTAAATAATCATGAATCTGCTCCTATAAGTAACGAATCTGTCCGGTAGGTAACGAATCTGCTCCGGTAAGTTACGAATCTGCTCCGGTAAGTAACGAATCTGCTCCTCCAAGTAACGAATCTGCGTCGGTAAGTAACGAATCTGCTACGGTAAGTTACGAATCTGCTACGGTAAGTTACGAATCTGCTCCGGTAAGTAACGAATCTGCTCCGGTAAGTAACGAATCTGCTCCGCCAAGTAACGAATCTGCTCCACAAAGGAACGAATCTGCTCCGCCAAGTAACGAATCTGCTCCAGTAGTTAACGAATCTGCTCCGGTAAGTAACGATTTGTTTCGGGGAGAACAGTTTATTCAAAGGTATTTAAGCACATGGGTACATAGGAACGGTAAGCACCTTAACCTTAAACCATCATTACAACATCAGCATATCAATAGTATCACATCACATGATTTAAACACAATAAACTGGCTCTCCTTTTCTGATATATGGGACTGTTTTGGATGGTTCTGTCTTGTCACTTGGTCACTATAGTAGACTCATTGCACTATGAGGATGGTTCTATCTTGTCACTTGGTCACTATAGTAGACTCACTGTACTATGAGGATGGTTTTATCTTGTCACTTGGTCACTATAGTAGACTCACTGCACTATGTGGATGGTTCTGTCTTGCCACTTGGTCACAAGAGTAGACTTACTGCACTATGAGGATGGTTCTAACTTGCCACTTGGTCACACGAGTAGACTCACTGTAATATGAGGATGGTTCTATCTTGTCACTTGGTCACTATAGAAGACTCACTGCACTATGAGGATGGTTCTATCTTGCCACTTGGTCACAAGGGTAGACTCACTGCACTATGACGATGGTTCTATCTTGCCACTTTGTCACTATAGTAGACTCACTGCACTATGAGGATGGTTCTAACATGTCACTTGGTCACACGGTAGACTCACTGCACTATGACGATGGTTTTATCTTGCCACTTGGTCATACGAGTAGACTCACTGCACTATGAGGATGGTTCTGTCTTGTCACTTTGTCACAAGAGCTGACTCACTGCACTATGAGGATGGTTCTAACATGTCACTTGGTCACACGGTAGACTCACTGCACTATGAGGATGGTTTTATCTTGTCACTTGGTCATACGAGTAGACTCACTGCACTATGAGGATGGTTCTATCTTGTCACTTGGTCACAATAGTAGACTCACTGCACTATGTGGATGGTTCTAACATGTCACTTGGTCACACGGTAGACTCACTGCACTATGAGGATGGTTCCAACTTGTCACTTTGTCATACGAGTAGACGCACTGCACTATGAGGATGGTTCTGTCTTGTCACTTGGTCACTATAGTAGACTCACTGCACTATGAGGATGGTTCCAACTTGTCACCTTGTCATACGAGTAGACTCACTGCACTATGAGGATGGTTCTATCTTGTCACTTGGTCACAATAGTAGACTCACTGCACTATGTGGATGGTTCTAACATGTCACTTGGTCACACGGTAGACTCACTGCACTATGAGGATGGTTCCAACTTGTCACTTTGTCATACGAGTAGACGCACTGCACTATGAGGATGGTTCTGTCTTGTCACTTGGTCACTATAGTAGACTCACTGCACTATGAGGATGGTTCCAACTTGTCACCTTGTCATACGAGTAGACTCACTGCACTATGAGGATGGTTCTATCTTGTCACTTGGTCACAATAGTAGACTCACTGCACTGAAAGGACGGCTCTGTCTTGCCACTTGGTCACACGTGTAGACTCACTGCACTATGAGGATGGTTTTATCTTGTCACTTGGTCACAAGAGTAGACACACTGCACTATGAGGATGGTTCCAACTTGTCACCTTGTCATACGAGTAGACTCACTGCACTATGAGGATGGTTCTGTCTTGTCACTTGGTCACAATAGTAGACTCACTGCACTATGTGGATGGTTCTAACATGTCACTTGGTCACACGGTAGACTCACTGCACTATGAGGATGGTTCCAACTTGTCACTTTGTCATACGAGTAGACGCACTGCACTATGAGGATGGTTCTGTCTTGTCACTTGGTCACTATAGTAGACTCACTGCACTATGAGGATGGTTCCAACTTGTCACCTTGTCATACGAGTAGACTCACTGCACTATGAGGATGGTTCTATCTTGTCACTTGGTCACAATAGTAGACTCACTGCACTGAAAGGACGGCTCTGTCTTGCCACTTGGTCACACGTGTAGACTCACTGAACTATGAGGATGGTTCTGTCTTGGCATTTGATCACAAGAGTAAGTTACATCATCACCATCAAATCAAAAAACGAGTTTGAGAAATGTTCAACATCAAATCAAACCTTTTTAGCACAATAAACTGTCTCTCTTCTTCTGATATATGGCACTCACTTCACTATGAGGATGGTTGTATCTTGCCACTTGATCACAAGAGGTTACATCATCACCATCAAGTCAAAAACTAGTTTGAGAAAAGTTCAACATCACTTCACACCATTCATGCACAGTAAACTATCTCTAATTATATAGGGGATTCACTGCACTAGGAGGATGGGTCTAATTTACCACTTGATCACAAGATAAGTTTTACATCATCACAATCATATCAAACACGAGAAATGTTCAACATCACATCGCACCATTCAAGCACAATAAACTATATCTACTGATGTAGGGGACTCACTGCACTATGAGGATGGTTCTGTCTTGTCACTTTGGGAAGGTTACATCATGACACTCATATCAAACACGAGTTTGAGACATGTTCAACATCACATCACATCATTCAAACACAATAAACTGTCTTTCTCTACTGATCAAGAAGACTCACTACATCATAGTAGATCTCTTGATAACAACATTTAGAGGAGAGACTGACAAAGTATATGAAGTACCTGCTTAAGGAGAAACACTCTCTACTTCTGGACAGCTGTATCGAGCCAGTCGTTGTGATAGTGTAAACTCACCCCCTGAATCGATTGGCTGATTGCGACGGGAGCACGAATTATCTCCACTAGAACTGGGGGATTGTGACAATCAATGAGCTTGAGGGATATGGTGTTTGATTCATCGTGAAGATGTTTATATCCTACTATCGAGGTGATTTGGAGTTTAACGCCGCTGTCAAACGAATTCCACTTATATCGCGGCTGCTGGTACTTTTGCAGGGAGAAATCCTGCAACACTATTGTTGACTCTATGTAAGATGTCCTAAGCTACGCCTACATAAGTGCCGCTTCTTTATGCCATGCCCTCTGAAATTTAATGGAAGTTTTAATATCAAAACAAAACTTAAATTTGAAATTAAATGCAAAATCAAACGACAGCAACACAACTGGTTTTACTATGTAATAGGACTTAAGCTATGCCAACATTAGTTCTGCTTCCCTTGTGTCAAGCCCTCTGAAATTTACAGGCAGTTTTAATTTTAAAACAAAATTTGAATTTAAATGCAAAATCAAACGACAGCAACACAACTGTTTTTACTATGTAATAGGACTTAAGCTATGCCAACATTAGTTCTGCTTCCCTTGTGTCAAGCCCTCTGAAATTTACAGGCAGTTTCAATTTCAAAATAAAATTTGAATTTAAATGCAAAATCAAATAACAGCAACACAACTGTTTTTGCTATGTAATAGGACCTATGCTACGCCCACATAAGTTTCGCTTTCCTTATATCATGCCCTCTGAAATTTAATCGAAGATTTAATTTAAAACAAAACTTCAATTTGAAATTAAATGCAAAATAAAATGACAGCAACACAACTGTTTTGACTCAGGTAACAGGCCCTAAGCTACGCCAACATTAGTTCCGCTTCTTTATGGCATGCCCTCTGAAATTTAATCGAAATTTTAATTTTAAATCAAAACTTGAACTTGAACTTAAATGCAAAATCAAAGGCAACAAAACTGTTTTGACTATGTAACAGGTCTTAGCTTCGCCGCTAAAGTGCCGCTTCTTTATGTTATTTCATTGACAAAATAGTTCGTAGAAATGAAAACGAAATATATCTAACATGTCTTTCTTATAAAACATTCAGTAAATTATTAAGGTCAATTCAAATGGTATTAAACGGGCTATCGTTTAGTATCCTCTTTTTTATTTCCCAGTACACATTTCTTCCGTCAATTGTGTTTCACACGCCTCTGACACTCCTTTCTCGCAATTCAATAACGACCTCAAGCAAACAGAAAAGCTATTAGATTAAGGTGATTATAATCTTTGACTTTTATCTTTGGCGTTGACACACCGAAATGGAGACAGATGTTTCAAAATGACGGTTTCAATTTACATATGACACTTCAGTCTGACAATAATAATGGAGTAATTGTATCAAAAGAACGAGAAACTCTAATAGCGTTTCAACTCCCTTATTGGGTTTTGAATTAAATGTCATCGCCACTACAATCCTAATGTGAAGTGAAACATAAACTTCGGGGACTCCTAGTTCACCAATAACAGAAACGGCCATACTTTTATATGAAGTCTACCAACGAGATAATATCTTGAAACTAGCACACAATAATACAGAGGAATATATGAATGACAACTTCTTTGTTCATTGTATGCGACGTTTCGACACAGATTCTTGTGTCGTTCTCAAGCAGAGGAGAACGACACAAGAATCTGTGTCGAAACGTCGCATACAATGAACAAAGAAGTTGGCATCCATATACTCCTCTGTATTATTGTCATTCCAATTTCTAAAATGGCTCTCAAAGAAGTTAACATTTATGTTGGATTTTCTGTTGGAGTTTTTTGGAGTTTCTGCTTCCTAAAGATGAGGGGTCAGGTTTTGGATTCAGTTTTGTGTTGGATCATGGTAGGGAGATTCACTACCTCCATTTTTATTTATGTATTTTGAAATAATTTAAGTTTACAAAAATATTCTGGTTCTTCTTATCGTTAATGAGTTGAAATATAGAAAAATCATAAATTTAAATAAAGAAATAAGCACACAAGTATGAAACGCCAAAAATAAAACAAAATAACGTCGATTATGGATAAATTAATGATTTGGTAATAAGAGAAGTTTACATGTCAGGATATTAACATATTTGTGTATCTCTTCAAACACACAAGGGTCGATATTTGAAGATGGTTTTCAACAGATCGTTTGAAATTCATGTTAAAATGTCATTAAATATGTATATTGATTAAATAAAAGATTATCCTGTCTCAGGGTACGAACGTTACGCTAACTCCACAAATCTGTACCCTGGGCTCAGAAGCTAGATTCGCTCGAGCGTGGATATAGCCAATCAAATCATTTTCTCGTCACCTTCTCGATAAAATTTCAACGAGAAAATAATTTGATTGGCTATATTCCAAGTCGGGCCGCGCGTGTGAATCTAGCTTCTGAGCCCAGGGTACAGATTAGTGGAGTTAGCGTAATGTTTGTACCCTGAGACAGGATGAAAAAAGATGTCAACAAAATACGCCTTGTTGAAATTTATTTTGTTGTCTAATCATTGAGGTACAACGTCCCAAACCAAATAACATATCTCGTCCTCCTTTTTCTCGCCAAGTTAAAGATGCTGTTTCATACGTGCATGCGGTTCAGACTGAAAATTAGCTATTGAGAAAAGAAATACATCACTTTGTAGAAAAATCTTTCGTCGAAATTTTGATATCATATTTAGATTGTTTAATCAACAATAACATACTTATTTCGAGGCCCAAAGCACAGTAACCCTTGTAGAAAGGGCATAGCATTTAACGAACCCGCTTTCGGTGACGTAATCATTACGCGTGTAGGATTTACACCGTTTCAGAACTATCGTTTTTGCTATTGATGGGTATCAACTTTGGCAGCAACGAATACCTTATTTGGAGAAAAAGAAAAGAAAATCTAGTCGTGCGCGACAAAGACGGTTTTCAAGCGTATATTTAGAGACCGGAAGTTGTGAGATGGCCACACTTCATTCGCCTTTATGCTGGCTGCCGTTTCCGTAATTTTGGTAAATTATCTCATATTAATGAATTTTGGTCCGATTTTCCCTAGGTTGGTCGCTAAATTTTCTAACAATACAACGAATACATTAAAAATCCTTTTAAAAATATTGCAAGTATGATACAGCATCTTTAAGGAGATTTTAATACGGCGCTTTTCTAAAAGCGGCTTTTCATAAACTCGGCGAAGTAATGTTTCAAAATATTTCAATTAGTTTCATTATGGTGTAGCAGACAGCGGCCTTCGTTTCAATGATTATCTAATATTCATGTTGATGTAAGCATTAAAGGCCCTGTTCATCAACTTCCGATCAACAATCGTGTTTCTTTGTGACATGTCACAACTAAATGCAATGCTTTCATCCATTTCTTATTGAACATAGACATTATGTATATGATACTTACATGATTATATCCGTAGTGATATTCACAGAATCTTTGTCATCAATCAAATGAATGCATCAATTTTAAGTCTTCAATTTACTTTATTACGATAATCGAGATCGATGTAAGGAAATTATTTCTTCTTGTTTATTGTAAACATGTATTATACACTCATAGTACCTTGTAAATTGTTAATCGTCACACACCCACCACGGTATCTCTTTTATTTTCATCTATATAAATGCATCAGTTATTATCAGGGGATGAGATGTCTTTACTAAATTGAATTCTACTTACGAAGCGGTACACCTGAATCGAAATGTTCTGTTGGATTGCCTCATATCAGATTTTTACCTTTCTACACCATATATTTCGCCTTATCGAACAGAAACTAGTTCCGGTATAACTGAGCTGCCTCTGTGGGGAGAGAATGAAATAAGCTTTGCATAAGCTTGTCCTATATGGACAAAACCTTCCTTAATTCTTTTCTTATTATTAACTTCGAATGTGATAATTCTAACAAAGGTTCTGAAATTAATCGAAAACTCCTATCATTGAAACAATAAAGTACACACTAGTTGGTCATTTCATTACAAACGTAGATCTATGTAGTAGTACCAAATTATGTCATTTGTATTATTACAGTCAGAGAATAGGTTAAATCTTTTACAAACACGTTGAATCAATGTGAGGAAAATCAAGTTACCTGTTTATAAAACCTAATATTATTTTCTAGTAAAAGAACAAGAAGGACTATTAACAACAATATTCACGCTTTCTCATTTAGCATAGGATCTCGCCCGAAGGTATATATCCCATTTCCATGGCGGTTATGTCTTATAACCTTTACAGCGTCTTAAGATATGAAACTTTAAACCGTTCACATACTAATATCATGAAGATAAGGCTTTTTAATGAAAATTTTAAGCTTTGATGCTATATTCTTTTAAATGTAACGTTATTTGTTCCATTGAAATAGGATACGGGAAAGGGGAATGATTTAATTCAAAGGCAAGCTCTAACTAAATGAAAATATATTTGCTGAACCGAACATAATATATCACATTTCAATTCATGTGAACATCGTTATATATCTGTATATGATACATTTCCACCGATGTTTTGACATTAATGTCTGAAAAGGACGTACTCATTTAAACAATTCGGAAAAATTGTCATTAAAGGGGCAGTAGCACACTTCTAGAGGTAATATAAGGTGATGTCAGGAAAATGAAAATAAACGGTTCCAATTGAGAGACAATGTACTTAAACCAAAGAAGCAGAAATAAGTCAAATATGTAATGTATAGTTCAGCCATGGGATTCCATTCTCTTATACAAAATAAATTAAAGGTGTTCCCACAACAATGGCCGCCAATGGACTTTATGTGACTATATGTTAAAAAAATATGACTATTGGTTTTTGTAATTAGATTTTGATACTTATATCAAAAAAATACAGTTAGCATTTATCAGTGAAATCAGCTTTGCCCCTTTAACACCATATACATTTAAACAAACCAAACTCATCTTGAATCACTACACTTGTAGTGTTAAAAGGTCGTTCTATTGTACCGTCTTCTGTATTGTCCGCCCGCTTTTACTTTTGATCTCGTTAGCCAGATAATCAATGGTTGACGGCTCCAGAATGTAGGAAACCTTATAAGATCATTGATAAACAGAGATCACATGACACTTGTCATCCTGTTAGTCGTGATTCAATGTTATAGACAGTGTTAAGCCATGGACACTCAGAGCGATACACACAATCGGTTACCTTTATATCACGTCTCTTAAAGGGGCAGTAGCACGTTTTTTGGGGGAATATAAGGTGATGTCGGGAAAATGAAAATAAATGGTTCCAATTGAAAGACAATGTATTTAAACTAAATGAATCAGTAATAATTCAAATATATCATGTAAAGTTTAGCCATGCGATTCCCTTTTCTTACAAAAAATGAATTAATGGTGTTCACACAAAATGGCCGCCCATGGATTTTAGCTGAATCTTCATACTTTGTCCTCCGACTATGGATGATTGGTTTGTGTAGAGAGATTTTTGACACTATTAAAATAATACATTTAGCATTAACGTACAGTTATCAGTGAAAACTTTAAAATATCAAATTATCCAAAAACGTGCTACTGCCCATTTAAATAGTTTAAAGGAACAAATTGGTTTCCTGCTGCCAAAGCATTCTTCCTAGGTAGTTTAGATCTCATTATCGTTAGATTTGTATATGACGTTTGCATACAGATGTTTTAGTAATGCTAATGGTTTTATTTAAAAAATCAAACACTTTATTTTAGTTTTTCGGGGAAACGATTCACCTCAACCGTAAGATTTGTATGCAACCTTTAAACGGGCAGTAGAAAATTTTAAATTTCCAATTTTTCACTGACAACTGTGCGTTAATGCTTAATGTATTATTTTGATAGTATCAAAAATCTCATTATATAAACCAATCATCCATAGTCAGAGAACAAATTATAAAGATTCACCAAATGTCCATTTGCGGCCATTTTTGTGTGAACACCTTTAAATCAATTTATGTAAGAAAAGGGAATCCCCTGGCTGAACTTTACATTATATATTTGAATTATTACTGATGCAATAAGTTTCAATACATTGTCTTTCAGTTGGAACAATTTATTTTCATTTTTCTGACATCACCTTATATTCCCCCTCAAAACGTGCTACTGCGCCTTTAACTGATCACCAATTTCAATATTCGATAATTACCTTGTGTCAATGAACTCTTTGAACTGTTTGAGCGGCATTTTAGAGGTTATTTTGTAGAAAGGTACAATATTAGATATCAAACTTAATTTCTAGCTTGAAAAGGCTAAACGATATATTGACATGTCGATATTCTGTAAATTATGAAGTTTGATATCCATAAACATTGTACTTTGTGCAAGAATCTAAGTTTATATAATTAAATCACAGAGTTAATAGACAATGACTAAACATGGAAATCATGTCCTCTTCATACAGATAGTTTCTTTGTTAGCTACTTCCCAATAAACCATTCCTTCAACCTTGGACGTCTCCGTAAAATGTTTATTGGCCGTAAGTTGATAAGTTCATAAAGATCAAAAGCGTCTAACCCAACAACGGACAAGATAATTGCATTTTTTCAACATTTCAAAGCAACGTTATAAAAGGTATTGGCAATTGGGAAGTGTTGTATTCAAACTTTGATTTACCTCTTCCTGATTTGGCTTTGATTTTCTATGTGTTTTCCATATTTTCAATATTGCTAATTATTGTTTTTAAAGGTTTTGAATCTTATTTCTTATCATATACAACAAATTGGTTTATATAAGTAATCAATTTGAGCTTTCATCTTATTTCAACATTTTCGAAATAGCGACTCAAACGGCACTTGTCGAATGCTGGCATACATGTATGTTCGTTCTTTATGGTCACCGAATCATCTCAAAATTTAAAAAAAAATCCATTTATTATATGATTGAAGGTGAGATACTCTGATCTATCAGTGAAATAAACCCTCTATCTGGCTACAGTGGCGATAACCTTTATCGTCACTCTACTGAGTGGTGATTAACTTTATCACCACTCTAGTGACGTCAAGTTCAAGAGTTTGACGTCATGTAACAATGGTCTGATGTCATGAATTCTCCTATGACGTCACACTGTTAACGCGGTGACGGGCTCTTCCAAGCGGCCACTCAACATGAAATTGGCCTTTTTTGACGTAGTTAGAAGGATTTCATCATATAATAAAAAGGAATATCTGTCAATTCTTGACAAATACCATGTTTATCTCATCTCGTGAGGTAGAAAAGTTAAATATTTTCACTCGTGGCTGCGCCACTCGTGAAAATATAACCTTTCTACCTCACTCGATGAGATAAACATGGTATTATTCAAGAAAAGACAGATATCCTCTATTTATTCAGTTCAATTTCGTCCTATTAGTCGTTGACATTTTCTTTTTATTCGATAATAGCAAGCTATATCTAATCACGTCAACCTCGAAGAGGCGACGAGCGGAGGAAATCAAAAAAGAAGAAGAAGAAGTCAGGAAACCGACACGTCTTTGACCAGTCTGCGTTCTCCGCCCAACTCCTTGCATCCTTCAACGGTCAGGGGATGCTGGAGACTAGGAGTTCCCCTCCAACTCCGAGTGAGCTGCCGGAGAAGACTACTACTCTGTCGGAGGGGTTCACCCTTGAGTCGCCTGCCTCTGTTCGCTCCAACCGCAGGGTAACTCTACGGGGTTTTCTCCTACGAGGGGTCTACTTCCGCCGTGTCGGAGGGAGCGGATGTTTGTCGATCCATCGGACCCTCCTTTCATTACATCTCGGTTGAGGTGAAGGAGGTGTATATGATGCACTCACTGGATGAGATGGAGGCGGTGGTGGAGTAGGCGGAAGAAGAAGAAAACGTCAGGAGACCGACACGTCTCCTCCCAACTCCTTGCTTCCTTCAACGGTGACGGGGATGCTGGAGGCTAGGTGTCCCCCTCCTTCTCCGAGTGCCTACCTCCGTTCGCTCCAACCGCAAGGTAACTCTCCGGGGGTTTCACCTTGCGACGGGTCTACTTCCGCCCTGTCTCTCGCGGACAAGGAGCGGATGTTTGTCGATTCATCGGACCCTCCTTTCATTACATCTCGGTTGAGGGAGGTGAAGGAGAGATAGATGTGCACTCACTGGATGAGATGGAGGCGGTGGTGGAGTAGGCGCACCTCCACTTTTTATTGTCCAAAGAACAAGTACATCGGATATTTATTTTGTGCCCATAGCACCTGGCAACCATCTTGCAGCGCCAGTTAATGCGTTGTTCTGCCTTTACAATGCTGAGTGTCAAGCAAGACAGCAACAAGTCAAATCTTTTGGTATGACGCGACCAGGACACAACTTGAGGAGGTTGACGACTCTCCGTCCTCTACTGGTGTTGTTGGACCGTCAGCTTCCATCCTTCGCCAAGGATTTACAGTAGAACTCGGATATAACAAACTCCAAGGGACCAAAGAATTTAGTTCGCTATATCCGGTGTTCGCTATACACATATCATTTAAATGATACTATATAGGGACGGGACTTGAAAATTGGTTCGCTATATCCGTGTTCTACTGTACTTTTAAAACATTGCTATTGTTAATGTCCTCATGTTCACAGCTAAGAGGCCTTATCAAATTGAACTCATCTATGAACCTCAAAGGAGCAATCACTTTGAAATAATTAAACTGAAATGAATTAAGGAATATAGAAAATTATAAACTATATTTTAAAGTTTTTAGAAGGATATTTAACTGTCAACTAAAGCTGTTTCAACCATTTTGGAATAAATTATTTCGAAACTTTTTCTTATCCAAATAGTATAGCATTGTTCAATGTAGTAAACCGTGATATATATAACATGAAGTTTGTCTTGTCCATTTAAAAGCTTAATCTTGTAATTAAAGGGACAGTAGCACGTTTTAAAGGGGCAGTAGCACGTTTTAAAGGCCAATATAAGGTGATGTCAAAAAATGAATGAATGGTTCCAGTTGAAAGACAATGTATTTAATGTAGATGAAGGAGTAATACATAGAATATATAATGTAAAGTTCAGTCATGCGATGCCCTTTTCTTACACAAAATGCATTCAAGGTGTTCACACATTGACTTTATGTGAATCTTTATAATTTGTCCTCTATGGATGATTGGTTTGTATAATGAGACTTTTGACACATTTAGCATTAACGTACAATTATCAGTGAAAATTTGAAAATATTAAATTTTCAAAAACCGTGCCACTGCCCCTTTAAATAGGGCACCAATTATGTTTCCCAGTCACACTTCTGATGGTAAACCACTTGACAACGTTACGTGATCCGTAAATCCATAATAAATGGATGGTTTAACGTTGGTAAATATGTAATTATCTGCCATCTCGATTAGGTAGTGTTGTCGATATTTTATGTGTTTTGAAGCGACAAAGAGAACATGGTGATAATCGTTAAGATGATGATTTTATTTCATATCTGACGAAACGTCGAATCAACATGATGGTTTTTGGCCGAGACATAAATATTTGATAAAATGATGAATAGATATTTCTACCGGTTAGTTCTTACATACTGGCACTGATATAATTTGACATTGAAGTCTGTATGTCTACGTTTGTCAAATCAAATCCAAATTCATAAAAATGATTAAACATAAACTTTTCAATTCTAATTGTGTCTTGAGAAAGAAAGTCATAATTATTTTTGATTCCCATATTATTTCAATTAGTAGTGGTGCGAATAACAACACACTTCTTTTGTGTATATCGGAATAATGTTAATTATTTTCTCACTTTTTGGGTGTTGAATTTAGAAACAAACACAGGTACACGTATATTTTCACCACTATTTATTACAACAATTTACAAGAAGGAGTTGTTATGATTTCCATATCAATAATTAGATAGTAAATAAATAGTCACCCGCTGCCTTTGTGTGTTTTGATACAATTTTGGAACTTTTAGCTTCACTCTTTTTTGTAAATTGGTATTTTATAATGATAAACGTATCAAAGTTAATCAATATTATGACCATTAAGAAACGGAAATATAATTGAACACGTGAACACGTGCATACGCCGAGCTGTCGGTTATCAACGTTCAGCAGTGTTGGACAAACTGCTGTGACTATGTGTCTCGGTTCACCCATCTGTGAATGGGTACCCTGTGAGGCATAGAATGGTTCCTAACCTGAGCGCCACATATGGATGCCGGTTGAATACTCCCCAGGGACTTGAATGGGGAAAATGATCGGACGTTGAAAGAATGCCATTGATAAGGGGAAACAACAAGCGCCTTGAGCAACCACGAGTGGGTGGATATGCGGGATATATAAATATTCATATAATAATAATAATAATTCCCATAGATAAGAGCACAGTGGTGCAGTGGTAAGCATGTTGGCTTCTCACGCCCAAGGTACGGATTCGAACCTGGGTTATAAGGATTATAACCCGGGTCTACCATACACGTACTAATATCTTCTTTACCTGCGCATGACATCGATACTTGTGTAAGCGTATGGTTCAAAAAAGTTATTATCCATAAATAAACGTCCTTTTACCTCGATCATGTTATCTAACGATCTGTTTTCATACAAGTTATCCAAAGGAAATTACTGTCGTTTTGGTTCTGAACATCTGACATTGTAATAAGACAAAAAGCAAGTTTGATGTGTCAGTTGTCACAAGAGAATAAATTATTGTCACTTATGCCTGACATGTTGTCCTACATGCCCATTGTTTTTCTCAAAAAGGGAATATTAATGGTATCGAACATCAGTCCACAAATCGATCTTTCTCAGACATCAGTTACAGCATGTAGAAGAAACCAAACTACGAAGTATTCATTTACGCCACAACAGGAAATAACTGTCATTTGTGTGAGACATCAGTCTACTGATCTTCTTTGAGTGGTTCATTAACAGGTGTAAAAGATGAACGTTTAGCATGTGGGTAGGTGTAGGGTTGCAGTTTTATCAATGATGATTTCTAATTTTATTGAAATTTCTTATCTATTTTGCAAACCTCTGACTGATAGAACATGATGATAACTGTGGTTACTTTCTTTTATCAACGATTGATAAATTTGATATCAGAAGACATTTTTCATAATCAGTTTTAAACTCTGCACAAACCTAAAACTCCTGAAGCAGTAATGTCATAACATTATGATGTCGTCATGTTTATAACGTCATAGTATTGTGACGCCATTACCAGCTGATGCAAAATGTTTGTGATATCATGTTCTTGGTGATATCAGGACATTCTTTAAAATCTACTGTCAAACAGATATCTCCTAGGTCTTCCATGTGCAATATATCCTGTGTAACACAATTTTGGACAATAAAAACATTCCTAGGACACAACTATTGTCAACAATAGCCATTATGTATTTCTGTTTCCCCTCCACCGATGAAGCAGAGCCTTTCTGTACGAGGATGAAGTATCACATTATCACTATTGATTCCCTACTAACTTAATAGCGGAGTCAATAGTCTCACACTTAGCCTATTTGTCACGGTTTAATAGCTTTAGAAGGTATAAAGCAGTCTCCATGGAACGCTCTCATAGCCCGTATCATTAGGGAGGGAGCACTTCTTTCCTTTCTTTTACAGACAGACGTAAAGACAGCCAGACAAAATATTGTACTATTGTTGTGTCACATAAAATAGTATACAAACACCACTGGCCAAAGTTCTGAAACAGTTTCTATTAAACGCTGTGTCTTCGCCCACACTATAAAGGAGTGAGTACTATTATCCTTCCTTTAACAGACAGACGGAAAGACAGCCAGACAAAATATTGTATTGTGCCACATGTTGTGTTTATAATCGGATACACATACAATAGTATACAAACACCAGGCCATATGGCCAATGAGACACACAAAACATTGTCTTTCAAGAATATCTTAAAAGATTAAAATTGACCACGTTTCACGTATCAACCTTCCTACTGGCTGGTTTCAAATACATCTATATTTCATCATTAAACAGGTAGCTAACAATAGCATTGGACATGATTCGTGGCTATATATGTATATAAATGTACTTGTGGGGAGTATCAACAAATGTAAAATGGACATGATATTGAATAGAAAAGTCTTTGTATCGTTAGTTTAAGACGTTTGTCTCAAAACATATTCATCCATGATATAGTTATGAAACTGTGTTACACCGTGTCAACTTGTTTGATATTGCTTAAAAATTGTTATTGTGTACCTTGATTTTGTAATAGATTTGTATCTGTGGTAAATAACTCCAGTCTATTTGACAAAATACCAGTGACTATTATCACTTTATTACATCAATGTTAGTGTTAAGTCGACATCGGCATACAATTATTACAAAGTGACTCGTTATCACAAATTATTGGTTATAATGAAAACATTTTCAATCACATCACTTCAGGGCGTATATTCAGTTGATATGACAACATACTTCAAGCTTATTTGGTTGTTCTGTGGCACAAGCTATTTCTAAAAATCTCTTTGGCACAAATATTGATAACAATAAATAATCTGTATGAATAATGAAGCAGAACCTTCGTATAACTTATTCCAACACTATCAGTGTTTAGTCGACATTGACATAAAATTATTACAAAGTGAAACGTTATCACAAATTATTTGCCGTATTGATGAGTTATCAAGAAAGCATATTCAATCATATTACTACAGGAGGGAATCCAATTGATATAACAACAAACTTCAAGTTTATTTGGCTGTTTTGAGGCAAAAACTATTTCTAAAAACCACAAAAATAAATAAATAACCTCTGTCCAACGTTCTCATGCATTGATGGAGAAGAATCTTCTTGTAACACGAGCATGGAACACATTATCACTATTGATTCCCTACTGAGTTAATAGTGGAGTCAATAGTCATACACTTAGCCTATTTGTTACGGCTTAATAGTTTAAGGGGAACTTCAACATTTTATAATACATTTCCCTACTGAGTTAATAGTGGAGTCAATAGTCATACACTTAGCCTATTTGTTACGGCTTAATAGTTTAAGGGGAACTTCAACATTTTATAATACATTTCCCTACTGAGTTAATAGTCGAGTCAATAGTCATACACTTAGCCTATTTGTTACGGCTTAATAGTTTAAGGGGAACTTCAACATTTTATAATACATTTCCCTACTGAGTTAATAGTGGAGTCAATAGTCATACACTTAGCCTATTTGTTACGGCTTAATAGTTTAAGGGGAACTTCAACATTTTATAATACATTTCCGTACTGGGTTAATAGTCGAGTCAATAGTCATACACTTAGCCTATTTGTTACGGCTTAATAGTTTAAGGGGAACTTCAACATTTTATAATACATTTCCGTACTGGGTTAATAGTCGAGTCAATAGTCATACACTTAGCCTATTTGTTACGGCTTAATAGTTTAAGGGGAACTTCAACATTTTATAATACATTTCCCTACTGAGTTAATAGTCGAGTCAATAGTCATACACTTAGCCTATTTGTTACGGCTTAATAGTTTAAGGGGAACTTCAACATTTTATAATACATTTCCCTACTGAGTTAATAGTCGAGTCAATAGTCATACACTTAGCCTATTTGTTACGGCTTAATAGTTTAAGGGGAACTTCAACATTTTATAATACATTTCCCTACTGAGTTAATAGTGGAGTCAATAGTCATACACTTAGCCTATTTGTTACGGCTTAATAGTTTAAGGGGAACTTCAACATGTTATAATACATTTCCCTATTGAGTTAATAGTGAAGTAAATAGTCACTTAGCCTATTTGTTACGGCTTAATAGTTTAAGGGGAACTTCAACATTTTATAATACATTTCCCTACTGAGTTAATAGTGAAGTAAATAGTCACTTAGCCTATTTGTTACGGCTTAATAGTTTAAGGGGAACTTCAAGATCTTATAATACATTTCTGTTTCTAAACGCGTGTAATTAAGCAGAGAATACACTATTGTTTCCTTATGCCACCTAATTAGCCTTGATACTGTTTGGTGTCACGCCATTTGTTTTATCAGGCTTACATCTAAATTGTTTGTATAGAACTCTTAGCAACCTTTTAACGTTTCGTATTTTGTATGTTTAATGTATGATTTAATATATTTTATGTATCAGATTTTAAGCAATATTTTAAAGTTTTTCATAATACCATATGGGATGGCTCATGCTTTATATTTTACTTTGCTTTTATCGTTGAATATCTTTTTCTGTATGAGGTGAGACTAATAAAATATCTGTCGGTATGTTTGTCTAAATGCTTCGCTGGTTATTACTTATGACTAACAATTGAGGTAATCCATGACAACAATTGCAAACACATAAGACATGTTGATGCATAGTTGAAAATGTGTGGAATATCAAACAGTCGAACATGATCATTGAATTCTAACATCTTTTGGTCCTTTGATAGACGAAATCCGATTATAAAAAATGTACATATAACAAGGTATAAAACCAAGCATTCATGATCATTATTTGAAACTCTGTTAGACTCGTTATGTTATTTTCGACATTATTTTATTCCCTTCCCATGCACCTGAATGTCCCTTTGGCCAATTTACCATATCTTTGTTATAAATTCTAGCCATCATTATCGCCTCATTCCCAAATGACTTAGCAATTCTGACATTTTACATAACAGAGACTCATTATTTGCCATATTGATTAATTGATAGTGGAATCCTATTTAGCCACAATAACAGTGCATGTATCCAATTAATATGTCAACATTCCTTTAACCTTTTACTTGTCATACGTTACAATTTTTCATATTTACTGACTTTGTAAAATCCCCAACAATCCAAATATGATATGTTTTTAGTTAAAATTAAATCAAGAAATAATTCCAAATATAATGCTGATTTCTACGAACTGTTTATATGTGAATAATTACCTATCCATTACAGATAGGATTCCTTAAATAGATCTTATTTTAGATACACAATTAAAAGATCTGCATTATTGTCATTATTATTACTCGATTATCATTAAGTTAGCAAAAGTTAACTTTTTTTCCAAAACTCCATTCAGAAAAAGGACATGTAAGAAAAATAATTACAAAGTAATAATTAAACAACATACACAATTGCAAGATTTGACGAATAGAAAAGTTCAGTCTGACATTAGGTGGAAAATAGCAGATATTAAAAGCTGATCTAATAATTCAGACTAGATTATGACAAATTGACCAGAAATTAATAAAGCTCACATATTAACAGTTTGTGTAGTTACTACTTCTTGGTTAAACAAGTTTAACATGTTGATCTTAACATATTCTATATGACTACACTAACATCATTTGTACAATCATTTCTCCGCTACTGATGCAAAATTGCATTCTCATATCAGGACAAAGATTCAGATAATAAATGAATGAATGAGTCATTCCGTAAAGAGGCCACAGGCTTATCAAACAATGCATTTACAACAGTTTAAAGGGGCAGTAGCACGTTTTTTGATAATTTTATATTTAAACATTTTCACTGATAATTATAAGTTAATGCTAAATGTACTATTTTGACAGTGTCAACAATCTCATTACACAAGCCAATCATCCATAGTCAGAGGACAAAGTATGAAAATTGAATAATGAAATGAGAGATGAACTTGAAAAAGAAATCAACATTGATGAAATTACCTTTGCAGTCAAAAACATGAAAAATAACAAAAGCCCTGGTATTGATGGATTTCCAATTGATTTCTTTAAATTTTTCTGGAAAGACCTTAAAATATGGATTTGCAGATTTGTCAATGATGTTTCATCTAATAATGAACTTCTTTGACATTGAAAAGAGGTGTAATAACCTGCATACCAAAAGCTAATAAAGACAGAACTAAGTTGAAGAATTGGAGACCAATCACCCTCTTAAGTGCTCTTTACAAAATTGTTAGTGCTTGTATAACAAACCGCTTAAAAAAGACATTAGACCTTCTTATTCATGGAAATCAAACTGGTTTTATTCCAGGCAGAACTATTAGCGAAAACACAAGACTTTTATATGACATCATGTTTGAAACAAAAAAGAGGAATATTCCAGGATTGCTTGTTCTTATCGATTTTGAAAAAGCCTTTGACACAGTTTCGAAAGATTTCATAAATTTAGTTTTAGAAAAATTTTGTTTTGGTCCTCAAATCATTCAATGGATAAATGCTCTTACTTATCAAACAACTTCCTGTGTAATCCAAAATGGTCATTTGTCTGAATTCTTTAAAAATGAAAGAGGTTGCAGACAGGGCGATCCAGTTTCACCATATCTATTCCTCTTTGTAGCTGAAATCTTGGGATGTATGATAAGAAAGAATGAAAAAATTAAAGGTATTGTTATTGATGATAAAGAATATAAGTTAGGCCAATATGCAGATGATACTGAACTTCTTCTTGATGGGACAGAAGATAGTCTTTACGCAGCAATTGAAACTATCAATACTTTTTATAAAATGTCAGGTTTGAAAATAAATATAGATAAAACTAAAGCAATTTGGATTGGTTCAATGGCAGGTAAAATAGAAATATTATGTGAAACTTTGAAAATTGAGTGGCATAATGGAGAATTTGAAGTGCTAGGTATCAAATTTACTCCAAATCTTGATGATTTATGGGTTATCAATACAAGAAAAAGACTTGAAGACATAAAGAGACTCTTATCAGTATGGAGAAAAAGACCCTTAACACTGATAGGTAAAATTACTGTAATAAAAACATTAGCACTCTCAAAACTAGTACATATTTTCAGCTCATTGCCCAATCCCCCAGATGACTTTATCAAATCTTTAGAAAGCCTTTTTTTTAATTTCATTTGGAATGGAAAAAATGATAAAATAAAGAGAACATCAATGAAAAGACTTAAGACTGAAGGAGGATTGAGTATGGTTGATCTAAAAACATTTATCGAAGCTTTAAAAATATCCACTTTCAGGCTCTACTGCAAAAAAACATTTGACTTAAATCCATGTAACATACCCTATCATCAAATCTTGAATTTTGGTGCAAATATTGACAATTTTTTTACAATCGAAAATCCTTACTGGAAGGATGTCTTTAAAGCATGGACAAATTACTGTAGAAAACTTAAATTTGAATTTGATTCAGACAACCTTGACTACATTCTTGCTGAACCTTTATGGTTTAACCATAATAATAAAAATCCATGCTTCTTTATTGGACATTGGGCACATAAGGGTTTATTGACAGTGAAAGATTTATGTGATGAACATGGACTTACACCTTTTGAAACATTACAATCTAAATACAAGATAAGAGGGACTATATTAGATTATAATTATCTCATTCACATCTTACCTGATTCTTGGAAAAGAATTATTAATCGCTCCAATATTATACCTTATAATGAATGCATAAGCATATACCAAAGACACATTTTTAACAATTCAAAAGGCTCTAAAGTATTTTATGACAGACTTATTTCCAAAAGTGATAAACTTGAAATTTGTATCAAATGGGAGAAACTATTCCCTGATGATGAATTCAACTGGCACAATATTTTTAACCTCTATAGACATGGTTTGAAAGATGTTAAACTTCTCGATTTTCAGTTCAGGTTCTTGCACAGAGTTATTTACACTAAAAAAGAATTATTGAAAATGAATTTGATTGATAAAAATCTGTGCAGCTTCTGTGGTGATCATACTGAGAGCACTTGCCATGTATATTGGGAATGTTGTGAAACAACCAAATTTTGGGTTGATTTAGAACTTTGGATCAATAATTTCTTTTCTCACAAGATAAATTTTACAAAATTCCTGATCTGGTTTGGTACATTTCACAGAAATGTCTTACTAAATCAAATCATTATCTCTGCTAAAAAATACATCCATGTCTGTAATATTAAAAATATAATTCCAAAAGTCTGTAACTATAAAAAGTTACTAAGACAAATATTTTTGGTAGAAGAATTCATTTCAAAGAAAAACAATGACTTTGAAAACTTCAACAATAAATGGACTTCACTCATTCCAGCTCTAGGAGCTAATGATGTTTGATACTTTCTATTTGCTTGTTATTCATGTATACCTTTGACAGTTTCTATGCATTTATGTATGCCTTTGGCTGTACTCTGTTGTAACCATGGGAACCAAAAAAAAAAAAATTTAAAAAAATTTAAAAAAAGTATGAAAATTCACATAAACATCATTGGCGACCATTTTGTTTGAACACCTTTTATTCATTTTGTGCAAGAAAAGGGAATCGCATGGCTAAACTTAACGTTATATATTTGAATTATTAATGCGTCATTTAGTACAATACATTGTCTTTCAATCGGAACCATTAATTTTCACCTTACATTCCCCATAAACACGTGCTACTGCCCCTTTAAAGGAGACTAGGTGCATATTTAACATTTTGATTGAAATATAGATATACAAGATTCTCTGTGTTTGTTTTTCTAGAATGGTATACCTTTAAAGAATAATTCATGTTCTTAAAGGCTAAAAATATATATTTGTTGATTATGGTATTATTTTAATACGACGTGAGGCCACAATTTGTTGAAAGAAGGTTGTATAAAGTAGTAAGTAGGTAATATGGAAGTTCTTAAGTGGCAATAAAATTGACATTCGGAACAAAAGTGGTACGTACTTCCCAAAATGGACATAGTTTTAAATATTTTAAGCCAGTCTTTCAACCCTCTCATGATCAACAAACTATAACTAGAACATTGAAAAGCGCTAATGGAAAATTGACTAGCTCTGACAGAGATAGTAGATAAATATTTTTCACAAAGAATATAGGGTTTATGTGCAAATACACATCAAGTTTATAACTCTTGTTGATCAATATCTAAAAATCGTTGTTTAAAGCAAGCATAAATTTACTTACATTTGATACATCTTCGTTTCACCACACATGCCCAAAACCAAACGATGTTAAAAGCTATTTTTACACTATATGCCCAACATTCAATACCTAGTGATACCTGGTATCGTTAACCCTACGTTAACATAATTATTATTTCATATACTCTACACACCATATCATTTATGTATATGCTATCTGTTGTATTCTTGGCCATATGGCCTTCAATTCTGAATAAAGTGAAGATACCTGGTATGTATATAGGTGTTGTAAAATTCGATTTTCAGTCCGAGAAAGCAATCTACACCAATATTTGATCACTTTTAAATACATATTGTATTACATTGTCGTTACAATATGTTTTCAAATTATCAATATCGATTAACTATTGCGTTTGGATCAATAAGCACACAGTTACTGATGAAAGATTGTCTTCTCATAACAAGATAAGGTTCAACCATCACTATCGATAAGCTACTGCGTTGCGATCAATAGGCACAGAACTTGTGCCTTTCAGAACTCACAGTAGGAACTTCTACACTTATGCTCTTGAAATAAGATGTAGAAAATGACAAAGAAAATAAGATTGTATCACTAATGTAACCATTTAAGAAGCTGCAACACATGTAGTGAAGTATGAAATGTTCTACTTATATGCTTATCATTTCTTTATTGGTTGTATAACAAAGGACTCGATAATCAATATGCTGAAAGAGTTATAATGGTTTCAAATTATGCATGTTATCTTTCGTATGCGAATATTTCACTAACGTTAATCATTATTCTTGTACTAAAAAGTAAATAAATAACAATTTTGACCTTTGAACGTTTACTAAATGGATAAAGAATATACATACCATGTTTACCCATTTCAAAAATTTATTTTATTTTCTTACTTTTATAACACCAGCATTTACATATAATTTCCTACTATGTGTATTGATTCCAAAGTGACTTGCTAACAGCCTTATAACGATACGTTATTAGTATTGATTCCATATAATAAGATGATAAATTTGTAGTGTCTCCAAAGGATAATACTGTTAACAATTCTTATAGAATGTCCCTTCATGACATTAATGCATTATTAAATGACAACCATGTAAGATGATTGTGACAATTTGGTTTATTACAAATGTTGCTGAATGAATGAACGAACGTTTAGTACAGTTAGACTCAGCAATGTCACATTATCACCATTGTTTGCCGTCGTTAAAGGGGCAGTAGCACGTTTTTATGGGGAATATAACATGATGATAGGAAAATGAAAATAAATATTTCCAATTGAAAGACAATGTATTTAAACTAAATAAAACAGTAATAAATCAAATCTTTAATGTAAAGTTCAGCCATGCGATTCCTTTTTCTTACACAAAATGAAAAGGTGTTCACACAAACATGGCCGTATGTGAATCTTTATAATTTGTTCTCTGACTATGGATTTTATACCAATTTTTTAGTTTGCCTCAACCTGAATCAATATTGCCACTGATTGGATTAATTATAGTCTCAAAGGTTAATTTGTTTATAATATTATTATAACTGATTCCGAAATTATTGATTGAAAAGTGGAATAAATAACCACAAATTTATTTTGTGTATATTGGGAAAATGATTTGATATTCAGGTGTTTGAAGTTAATTGAATTCGGTAAACCATCACCAATGATGTCCAATGAAACAACAGTCTAAGTAAACCTAGCCTCACTATTATCCGTTACACTGCTTTACTGAGTCTAGAAATGCTTGGTTGAGAGTCGCGTCAGCCCACGTGACCAAGTTGACCAATCAGAACTGATCTTACCAAGCCACAATAGTGTGCCTTCGCACGTATAACGTTGGAGGGTCATAGGTCGCAGAAAGGTCGGCTGACGCGACCCTCAACCAGACCTTTCTAGACTCAGAACAGCAGTGTAACGGATAATAGTGAGGCTAGGTTTACTTAGACTGATGAAACAACAAAAACTAGAACATTTAACATATAGTTATACAGATAAGTCTGTAGTTCCCTTAGACACTAAACCATCAGAATCCTTGTACTTGTATAACATTTCAAAGGTTGCAGGCGGTTGTTGCAATTTTAACTAACGCTCGCTTTTTGAAAGAAAACACTGAGCAACTCTGCATCAATATCCATCGTAAACCTCTTAATAAGAAGTCTTTTTTGCTAAATATAAAGCACTGATTTCTGACTTGCCAAAGATGAAGTGTTTTGTGAAATTGTTGTAACGTCTTCATTTCCTCGGCATGACATCTTATTGTGTAAGCTTGTGCTCTCAGGAATATGAAGTCCTTAAATAAAAATCCTTCTACATGTATCTCGGTATGTTATTTAACCATACTTTTTTTCAAAACAAGCTCCTCAACAAGAATAACTGTCTTCTGTCTTTCGGACAACTGACATTATTTGGAAAAGAAAATTGACAATTGTCACAACGGAGTATATTACAGCCACCTATGCCTGACATGTTGTCCTTCTGGTCAATTGATTGATACATTTGTATTGAAAATCTGTCAACCAATCTTTGTTGCCATACTGGTGCATATGAATGTTGCTGAATAAATGATTTACTGGCGAAAATGGAACCACCGACAGTATAACAGAACCAAGGACAAGACAAAATGGCACTATTGCTATAAACGATTAGGATTTTGACGTTCGAATGACATCCGAATTCAAAGATGTTACCAGTAGATCAGAAATTACAGAATGTCCAAGTATATCTGATGAAAGGTGTCCTGTGCTTATTATAATAGTACAATACAATTTAGTTTTTACCATCGACGACAGCCAGTGTCCTGTTAGTGGAAGTCAAATGCAAGAATATATTGTTTTCGTGTTGTGAGTTTTCAAAAACATTCCCCAATCAGAATTACTAACATTGTTTTGAGAAGAAAATAAGGTTTGATGTGTCAGTTGTCACAATGCAATGAATTACTGCCAGGATGCCTGACATGTTGGCCTTTTGGTCCATTCATAACACCGAGCGAACGAGATTACTGAATTTTTGCTGCCTATGAAAAACATTAGGTTAGGAGGATCACTATGGCTAAAACTAAAATCTCTATAACACAACTAATGTTAACAATAACCAATAATAATCTCTACCAACGTTTATCCTACACTAATAAAGCGGAGCCTTCCTGTTACACGGTCAAGTAACACATTATCACTATTGATTTCCTACTGAGTTTATAGTGGAGTCAGTAGTCAAACACTTTGCTAATTTGTCACGGCTTAATAGCTTAAAGATATCTTTAAAATTGTAAAGTAGAGTTCTTCTTCATAATCTCTGTCATTAAGGCGAGAATATACTTATGTTTCCTTAGACCACACAATCAACCTTGATACAAGAAGCTGGCTAATATCATTTCATTTGTTTCATCATGTTTACATTTAACTGCTTCACTGGTTACTAATGATAACAATAGAAGAAATTACCTTTACCAAACACAAGTTTATACATAATGAAACATATTTTCACTCATATGGAGTATTAAGAAGTCAAATATTTTGCTTTATATTCAAAGGGGTTTCGGCCATCCACAAAATGTATTGTTTGCAAAATCACAAGTCTGTTTGTATGAAACTAATAATCAAACCAAACATATACATTCATGACCTCAATTTGAAACTTTGTTATTTCCATAAAGTTACTTTGGCGTTGTTTTAGCCTATTCATTTTAAAGGGTTGGTTTGTGCTAAATAAATCATCTCTCGGTGACCATAAGAATTCGAGTCATCATATTTGCTTTGTTACCAAATGATATGTCGACTTTGGCATAACGGACAGAGTGACACATTATCTTTATTGATTTCCTTATTGATAAGATAATAACATTAGTGTGCACTCAAAAGCCACAGTTCACAGTTCTTTCAGCATGTCCCGATAAGCGATATTGATGCATTTATAAACGACAGTCATGTAATATGGTTGTGACTTTATAGTGTTTACTTACGAATGATTGAATGATTACTACAGTAAGACTCAGCTATAAAACATTATCACCATTGATTGTCATTAACAGACAGCTTAGGGATGTTCTTAACGGTAAACATATCGTCACACTTATCGAAGGAAGTCTTTTTATAAATTCAATTCACAACAAAATATCAGTCCATCGGAGGTTTTATGAATTCTTGTGATTTGAGATTTTTATGAACAGTTTGGGAACATGATTTAAGACATAAAAATATCTATATAATTTACTGATTGCTTCCCTTGGGAAGTCATCGACTTTGTTTTAGTGGAAGCTAAATTGCGTTTTGGCAATGAAAAAGCTTTCATAGACCCTTGTTTTGAGCATGAATTGGTGATTTTTCAGGAGACTGTCGTACCATTTGTTTTCAACCTGGCATTTGTTTGTAAACAATATTAATGGCCAGGATATACTGAACCCATTTTGTAACAATAATTTTACTTAGTATTTCAAATTAATATTTTGTTTTATGCATAAAAACATGTCAGGCAGAAAATGCTTGACTCTCAATTTATTTATGTATAAGCTGAATCATGATAGCTTGTTTCACCCACTTGCGTATCTTAGTATATATATTCATATATCTTTATCGTGTTATCACTCAGATAGGATGATAAAATTAATTGAAATAATCCCATTTCATTTTTATAGGTTCTGGAAGAAGTTACCTACAGTCAAAATGTCATCGGTAAAAAAGGTTCCTTTTTGGTTTCTTTATATTCATCAATGCAACAGTATTAAGCCCTGTTAAAGGGACCATTTGAGCGAGGTATTTTTTGTGAAATCGAAATTCAGGAGGAGTTTCCTGTTTACAATTATATATGATTTTAACATGATAATTTCAAACCTAATCCAAATATGTTTCTGAGGTTAGCATTTCAGTTGTTCAAGATGTAACAATTTGACAAAGAATAAAGTGTATCGCTCAAAAAATAAAAACATCGTGAAATGAAGCCAATCATCGATACTACGATCGTGGAATGCATTACTAGAAACAAAATGCTGTCGTAACTGATGACTTTTATGATGAAATACTTGTAAATATGCTCCTCTTCTACCAATCAAGTATTTATTTCTTTATTTTGTTAATAAATTAGCATAAAACAGCACATTTGTTTTCTCGCAATGCTAACCTTTATAATGTGTTACAACGTCTAAAACGAGCTTCCATGGAACACAGTTCATAAAGCTTGCTTTGTTTTATGTTTTTGTTTCTAGTAAATCCTATAACCCCATATGTGATTAAATCAGTTTATGATCATAGATTTTCCATTAATAATTCGGCAACTTACTCAACAGGATTAGATCCTTTGTGTCAACGGTAACATTCTCTCATTAAACCCAGTTGAAACCAGATGATATAATCTATTTGCAACATTAAATGTGATTTTAGCTCCATAATTTGTGAGATATAAGTGGATGTATTGTACACAATGAGAAAGGACTATGAATAGCTTAAAGGGGTAATAGTACATTTTTCGAAAATGTTATAGTTTCAAGTTTCACTGATAATTGTACGTTAATGCTTAATCTATCATTCTGATAGTTTCAAAAATCTCATTACACAACCCAATCATCCATAATCAGAGAACAAATTATAAAGATTCACATAAAGTCCACTGGCCGCCATTTTTGTGTGAACACCTTTATTTCAATTTATGTTAGAAAATGGAATCGCATGGCTGAACATTACAATATATATTTGATTTACTACTGCTTCATTTAGTTTAAATACATTTTCGTTCAATTGAAACTAGTTGTTTTCATTTTCCTGACATCACCTAATATTCCCCCTAAATTTGTTTAAATTGTGGGATAATTTCTTTTTTCATCGCATTTGTTTGCGAAGGGACAGAATGGTCTAACTACGGCATTTTACATATCTTAGTGTCTAGAAGGTCTGGCAGCGGTCTTGTTGAAGATTATCTGGGTTTTACCGATTCAAATACATAAATCTTTCAAAGGGCAGTTCTGTGACAAAAATAACATAATTAATCGATTGTTTGGTCATGAACTCAAAAGGTGTGGGTTCGTATCACCCAAGTGACTCATTTGAAGTACTTGAATATCATTAAATGGATTGGTTTATGTACGGTGTCGAGCCCTTAACGTTTCACTTGTAGCCTATATCAGACATCTAACTTATAGATGACGTTCAGTAATACTAGAAATCTGTTAGTCAGTTTAGGCTTTAAAATAGTTTTAAAATAAGCCTCAGTTGTTAGGGAATTGACTTAAGGAACCGGCGAAGATAAATTAACTACGGGGCGGTAAATATTACCCATAGTGTTGCTTGCTTTTACTACAAAATGTGCTTGCTAAGGTGGCAGAAATTTTCTTTGGACTAGTTTTGTTTATGTACATTTTATTATTGCAAACTGCGTGAACAGGTATACTTTACTCAAATAATCTTTGGGTTTTTGATAATCAAAAGTGCCTCAGGTGGTTTAAAGCATTTCACAAACGTTCTTGTCAAAGCTTATTGATAATTCAGTATAGCATCATAAGTAACTACATAAGAAAAAGTCGACAGTTCTTGATATCAAGCTTTGACATTAATCGTACTTAAGAACATTAAACACAGTTTTTTTAAATTACGCTCCAAATATATTGCAACCCCCGATTAATTGCAAACGTTTTTTGAAAGTAAAAGTGTAATAGATTCTGACTTTGAACTTCTTATTGGTTTAAATCAGTAAGTATTCAAACAAAGAAAACAAACACAACGCCTACACTTGCAGAATATACACGTATACGTACTTTAATGTTATTACGGCGGTCACAAGCTGCTTTAAACATGACACATACTATCCAAAGGTCGAAAGAAAGTTGGATAAATTATTTGGATAATGATACGAACTAAGTTTTGTTCGTGATGAAAAAAATTCATGCTCAACTCTTTGGGCAGAGTTAGGAGGCAGTTGGTCTACCTTTGTATTTCTATTGTATCTGTATGCAAACTTTCGACACCCCTTAAAGTGAAGTAGCCCGTGTTTCATATGTATATGATAAAAGAAAAACGTTAACCGCAGGTATTCATACACGTTTATTTTTTGTTTTCGAAACCGTAACCTATATACAAACTAGAAAGTGCACAAACATTTTATAATACTATTTCTATAAAATTCAGTTATTTGATATAAAAAGAATACTCAACAAGTTCTGGAAATTGAATCGTCAGTTTTGGAATAAACAAATTCATCTGTGTTTTGTCTTAATTCTATTTCAAAATTGGAGTAGAAAACTTTTACAAAGTCTAAAACAAGCTTCCATGGGTCACAGTTCATAAATATTGCTTTGTTTTATGTTTTCGTTTGATGTAAATCCTATAACCCCATATGTGATTAAATCAGTTTATGATTGATTTTCCCTTAATTATTCGACAACTTACTCAACAGGATTAGATCCTTTGTGTCAACGGTAACATTCTCTCATTAAATCCAGATGAAACCAGATGATATAATCTGTATTAACATGAAATGAGATTTGAGCTCCATCATTTGTGAGATAAGTGGATGTATTGTGCACGATAAGAAAGGACTATGAATAGCTTAAAGGGGCAGTAGCACATTTTTCGAAAATTTCATATTTTCAAGTTATCACTGATAATTGTACGTTAATGCTTAATGTATCATTTTTGATAGCTTCATAAATCTCATTACACAAACCAATAGTCAGAGAACAAATTATAAAGTTTCACATAAAATCCATGGGCGGCCATGTTTGTGTGAACACCTTTATTTCATGGCTGAACATTACAATATATATTTGATTTACTACTGCTTCATTTAGTTTAAATACATTTTCGTTAAATTGAAACTAGTTGTTTTCATTTTCCTGACATTCCCCCTAAAACGTGCTACTGCTCCTAATAGTGTGCTGTTATCTCTATTAACCAGTGTTAGCGCTAAGGATTGTTCGTGCAGCTAATCCATGCGTCATAAAGTAAAGAGCGGCGATCAATGGGGTTATTTGTGATAACTTAATATTGTGATTCCATTACCGCGGTAGGAAGTTAAGGAAATTTACACCCAACACCAGTAGTTGAATTAGTGTACATTTGATAACATTTCTCAAAATTGTGTTATTAGTTTTCCTTAGCATTACTAAACCGCCAGGCAAAAGAAAGTGTTCAATACTAAAATGCTTATAAATGACGTTTAGAACTTATTTACAAAAAAAAATATTTCTTGAAAATAAACGAGAAGGTATGAGAACAGGTGTGAACATATAAACCGCCAGTCAAAAGAAAATAGACAGCACAGTTCATTTAAATTTACTAAATATGTAAGAGACATGTGATGTATTTAGTTATTGCATGTTGATAACAACATATATTTGCAGTCGTTTGAACAAAATAAATGGTGTCTGGTAAATGTTACAATATCTTTGTTTAAAGTAGGCACGGGTAAAAATAGATTTTAAACTATCATGACCTCTACCATATTTAAAATGTTCTCAAAATGTTTAAAAAATAGGCACGTTTATTGAATTTCACAGATAATTAGCCTTCTATATTGGGGAAAATTTTGCTTTTCAAAATTAATTTTTGAAAAAATTATAAAAATAAAATTTCATTTTTCGAGGAAAAAAACTATTTAGAGTATTTATTGAACGATGATTTAACTTGTCAATTGGAAAATACGACTTAACAATTCGAAATATCTATAATTGAAAATAAAAAAAAATCAACTGAGGTGTGTACCTTTTTTCACTTGTCAGTTTATTAGATAATAGATAGTGAACTTCCTTATGAATAATTGTTGAAATGAACACGTGCATTAGAAAATATAATATTTTTGTAGATGCCTGACAAAGTTACGCTGTAATATACATGTATTCAGAACAAACTCTTACAGATATCAAAATCCAGATACTTCTAGTTCTTTTTGTAAATCTCAGTTAGAAATTGAATTCCATGTTGTTTTGATATGCCCAACATATGATGAATTAAGGCGTAAATATCTTCCAGGTTTTTGTCAGCAAAACCTATACATGTACAGATTGATAAACCTGTTATCAATTGTTGATTATGATAATCTTTTCAAACTCTGTCTATTCTTAGATAAGGTGTTCAATCTAAGAAACAATGTGTCTGCTTTGTGTCAAACTTAAAGATTTGTTTGTATGGCCAAGTTAACGTTATCTATTTTGTATTCTATAATGTTGTACTGTTGGCCTCATGGCCATACATGAATATTGAATATTATCTTCACTTACAGAGAAGTGAGATCCCTGTTGATATCTTATTTTGATAAACAAATTGGTTTGAATATATTAATTTCTGTAAGTAGACAGGATCGGATCAACAAACAGGCCCAGGGCTAATGTCAATGCCTCTCTGGAGCAAAACATGATTGATGTGACGACAAATCTAATAATTACAAGATGTTAACAAGTTTTCAGAAACTTTCTTCTGTACATATTCTGTTACAGGTAGAGTAAAGTACAGTAAACGACACAGAATAATACTTACTGTAGCTTATGGTGGGCTAAATCGTTTTGATGCAGTACATGTAATATAATCATGCACAGCGTTGATCAAACATTGACTTACAAATGCCTGTTAGTAGTTCCAAACAAAGAATCATTCATCATGAATTCATTATTTTGTGCTGGGCTTCTGTTTATCGGCAAATATTGGCAGGTCATTGGAGTCACCAGAGTCGAAATTTTGAGAACACTATTTTTTGTTTTTCATAATCCTTCATAAATGATCAAAACCTTCAGGTCTAAGTCATATTTGTTTTCCATTGCACTAAGGTAATGTAATAGGTTCCGTCTCAGAGAGTCTATATGGAGTATATCAATCGAAAACTACGAAAATCGGAATTTCCAAAATATGACCCCATGTGTCTATTATTCCGTGCCAAATTTTGACCAGACAATGCCCAAATATGGCTTGAGAATGGTACTTCCAACATGAGGACAATTGGGGATCCTTTGTCAGTGCTCCTGTACAAACGAAAACCAAAATATATTATATTTGACTAATATACACAAGTGAACAAATTTAGAACAATTTATTACCCAAATGGTTGAAAATAATAGTGACATATTTTCAATATGAGGACATGTGCACAATGCAGTTTTGCCTAGCAACGACTGTTGTGGCTCGACAACCAGTATATTTACGTCTGTGACGTCATAGAGCCATTGTTCGTGACGTCAGAGAAGCCAGCCTTCGCAAGAACAGCAGGCCACATTCTGGATATTTTTAAAAGAATAAAATGGAACAGAATCGGTAATCAAGAAATTATTACCCTTGGAATTTACGAAACTCGTGAACATTTGTGTATAACCTTCGCTCTCGCTCGGGTAATACAAAAGTTCACACTCGTTTCGTAAAGTCATATGAAACTCTTCTTCAGGTAATAATCTCTATGTAAGGTACACAGCTGTATGGTATTCAATAAAAGGACAAGAATAACAATTGAGGATAAAGGTACCGTATTGTTCAAGACTTGTGCTATCTTTTAATGCCTTGTGAAAAGATGAATAACTGGTATTTATTTGCAAAATGGTTGATAATCTATAATTTTCAAGATATGATGCAATATAAGAAACAACGATCAAATTGCTCCTAATTAATTCATTTTCTGAAGATTAAATAGATCAGACTAATGATAGAGGATTGTCATTTAGATTAATGAATACTTCATCTATTAGCATTATATGAGTTACTTTCATAGAGCTGGTTCCAATCTAGTTGACAGTTTAACACATTTCTAGTCATAAATTGCTGTACCTCGGTACTGTGATTTAAACATATTTTTTTCATTAAGAATTTGATTGGTAAACAAGCTAAAAGCTAATGGTAATACCGCTCAAAGATACAATATACAGAACATGTCATGGTGATATTACAAAACATGTACAAACGCCGTCAAGCTTTGCCAACCATAACATAAAGTGCCTACTCATATATATAAACATGTGAATCAGCTACCAAATCTGCCTTTTCGTGCAGAGATATCAATAGTTCATTATCAACAGAAGAGGAGTAACTTGGATTTCCGAACTTCGATTAGCCTTTATTATAGAACAGATATTTTGCATTGTAACGCTGTTTTTGTTGCTAGGTAATCTATCATGATAAGGGTATAAAGTGCAATCATTATGACTGTTTGTATAAGTTAACTTGATGATAGTGTAAAATGTATTTTTACCCACAAGAGAAGCAATTATTCGATTATCATACTACGATGACATGTATTAGAGATTGATATGTACATAGAAACACTTATTAGACCTTGAAGTTACTTCCTGGTTGGGGTGACAATAACTATGCAATGTGGAACTAGTCTGATATGCAGATTTTTATAATGTCTTTTTTCTACCCAATGTCACGGTAGATCAATGTTATTAAGTACACATATGTACGTGTATGTATATGTGAAGATATGTTTCAAAAGCATTTATTGTAAATACATTATAAGGAAAATTTAAAAAAATTATCCATTCGATTTATTTCTTTCATTATTTATGTATTTTGTACTATTCATTTATAAAATAGCAATCAATTTAAATTTCGAGAGTCCTTTGTAGTTTGACTATTCATTAACGATATTAACGATGTTCTCGAATGCACATATGTACGTTTATGTATATGTGAAGATATGTTTCAAAAGCATTTATAGTAAATAAATTATTAAGTAAATTGAAGGATTTTTATTCAATAGATTTAATTGTCTATTACTATTCATTTGGTATTACCATTGATTTGAAAGCAATCGACTAATTTCTGAGGGTCTTTTGTAGTTTGACTACTTATTAACGATATAACTGATTGCCACTTGTTCTGATGCGTTAAATGAAAGATGTTTTTGCAAATAGAAAAGATCCTTTATAGTTATATATGATTTGATGTCTTTGTTACAGACAGACCGACAGATTCTTTATTTGGGTCTCAGCTCAACATTTCGCAAATATTACATTCAAGAATAATTTATAAAATCAAGTACCACACTGTACAGAAGGATTATAAGAGACTATGTACATGTTAAAACCTACTAATATCACAAATAAGATTTACGGTGCAATATGTAATTATAAAAGGATATTATAATAAAGAATACTTAAATTTGCCTTAAGATATCAATAAAAATAATAAACCAACTACAAATATGTACAACCGCATAATATAATTAGGATAACATACATACAATGGATTTTAAACACAAAGAGGGAAGTATAGGTTAAATATGATGTTAACGTGACATGCGTCATTCTAAAATAGTTTGGCAGGTTTTTACAGCTGTAAATATCGTATCAGACGAGGAGAGTATAAAACCAACTTTGTCAATATCACAGAGGCTTGAAAATGTTGGTAAAGCTATAATGCATCTTTCATTAAAACTGATATTTGGTATTGATAGATAGGACAAAGCGCCACTTGTTATGTTGGCTGACTGAGGTTATTTCCATAATTGCCTCCGAGTACATTGATTGTCGTGGCTAGTTCCCATGTACCGGATAACGTTACTCAAATACATACAATTTACAATGCTAAATACATCTCTATTAGGGCTGTCTGCTTATTTATTAGTGACTTTTGTAGCGATACAGCAATCCTTTGGTTGTTTTCTTAAAACGGTTGTATTAAAAATGTGCAACACTGGTGAAACGTTTTGTAACTACAATCCTAACAATTTTGATTTTTAATTAAGATTAAGGAAATTTGTCCTCGTTAATAACTTTTTCCTGCAGTAAGCCAATTACTCGACCATAACAACTTTCATTCTCTCCCCACAGAGGCAGCTCAGTCATACCTGAGTTAGCCTCTGTTCTATTACGGCCAATACATGGGATAGAAAAAAAAAGAAATCTGATTAAAGGCAATCGAAGTTAGTTGTGCAATCAGCGACGCCGTTTCAAAAGTGGTCCTTCGCAAAAGCTCGGCTATTCCCGTGTGGTTCGACAAATCTATCGTTGAAATTTAACATTCAGGGGAGATAACTCTACAATACATCGCTTTTTACCTTTTCATTAGTTGTTATTTGGTAAATTATTAAAATAACATTTATCATAAAACAAATAATAAGTTACCCAATTATAAACAGTATGTTTCTAATGAAAAACCCTATCCATATCTGATTTTCAAATATTTTCTCTCTCACACTGTTAGTGAAAGAAACCCCTAAAGGTATGATTCTTTTGCAAGTCACTTAACGCCCGAAATCGTCGATATCCAAAAGGTGTTTTCATTGGCTGCAAATAAGGGAGATATCTCAAGTTACAACTTTTTGATAATATTGTAAATGATATGAAGAAACTACGAGTGGCTATAATTTGGTAATACTGTTATCCTTGATTCCGTTTATAATTTGCTTTTAGTTGTAAATTTCCTTCTGTGCCTAATAGATAGTAATTAAAATAAACTTATTTTTGACGTCAAAGATTTAGTTTATGTTGCAATTCTAAACACTATTTATTACTTCATCATGGATTTTCCCTTTCCAATTTACAGTTTTTTGTTCCCATAGATTATTTTGTAGAAGATATAAAGCAACATACAGCATGATATACACGTTATATATATTTCTTTAAACATAAACTGCTTTTCAAATCAATCAGCTTGGGAATGGAGGAAACCATTTTCATTCAAATTAGATTAAACAAAATTAGAATTTTTTTGGGATATGAAATATTCAACTATGAAGCAACTGTGACACAGTTACAACGCTGTTCTTCTTGGTTCCTGAAAGTAACTATTGCGAAAGTTGCTACAAACTTTCCATACATCCTAGCATGTTGTGGTAATTGATATCATTAGTATCATGAAGCCCTTTACGAATGAGAGAATGATAGCAACTTTTGAATACATGAATACTTTACGTATTATTTTAAGTTGTCATTGAACCCACAATGCTATCTTTATTTTTGTACCCTGAGATAAATACTCAAAACGATACGACTTAACACTCTCTTCATGAGAATTTGTTTTAGGTAACAGGCAAATACATCTCATCATTCAAAACTGTGTTTCACAGAAGACATCGCTTTTGAAAGATCAAGTTGATTTGACAGTAGATTTTAACTTTGCCGTTTCATCTGAAAATACATGACATCATAAACGTTTTGGTCTCATCAGTTATGATGTCACTATGATATGACATAATAAACACAACAACGTCACAATGCTATGATATCAAGCACATAATGACGGCACAATGCTTTGACATTACTGCTTTAGGAGTTTTAGGGTAGTGTAGTGTTCACAAATGTACATTTTTCATGCAAACGTGCTGAAAAATGTTTTTGGATGATAATAGAATCTCACCCTCGTTTCTTCTGTTAGCAAACATATCAACATTCGTTGATAAAAGTAAAATATTCTTGGCAAGCCTCAGATATTTGGTACTTTTATCAACTTGTGTGGATATTTTGATATCAAAAGATACCTGGGTGAGATTCTCTATTTATGGCTATTGAATTTCCATATTGACAAGAAACAGTGCAATCAGTTGTCACAAAAGTACCTGGTTAACCTAAATGTTATCTTTCGATGCTGAAACACAATATAATGGTCATCTGATATTAGCTAAGATGTTAAATACCACCGATAAAGTAACTCAATACCTTATTGATTTTCTATACTGTCAAGTTAATAGTTGAGTCAATAGTCACCTACTTGTTAATCTAATGATCATTGTTACAGAACCTGAGATTTATCCAGCCATGCTGATAGGTGTGGATTGGTCCGATGACAAGGCTTTCAGACTGTTTATGGGATAATTGTTCAAATAAGCAGTTATTGATTATATAGGGCCATCCACGAGTAGGAGTATGAGAGACTATATCAATAGATGTACCAGTACATAAGCACCATAAAAAACCACTGTTGTTCTAATGGATAAAGGTAAGGTATATAAAAGTGAAGTATGAGAAAATGCACTTTTCCTTTTACATAAAATATTTGGCAGGTTTTGGCAGCAATCATAAAACATCAACATTTGATGGTTTAAAACCCACTCTCTTTAACCATCAAAGCTACAAAAGTATTGATTAAACATATTGCACATACTAAGTAAATATTCTCTTTCATTCATACAAGACGCAATGAAGAAGTACATGTATTTCATCTTCAATCTTATCAGGGTGTATCAGTATGTAGATCTTAACAAGCTCACTTTATAAAGGATTTACAATTGACTGTTTAAAGATTATTGATTAGGCCTTCTGTTGTCGTACTTTTAATATTTTATTACTCTAAAAAGTGTGTGTTTATGTTAAAAGTTATATCGATAAAAGCCTGGGGAATGATTTTTAAAATGAGATTACATTAACTTGTCATTGACATTAGGACTTTCTTGCTACAGGCCATCTTCTGGTGGTGGCATTTTTAAATTAAGACAAAATTACAGCGATTGTTTATGCACAAGTTTCATGTCCTGTTATGTTAGTAAAGCCCAATTAAAAGGGGTTATCTTCTTTTGTGTACATGAATTTGTTTATTTAAGTTAAATGCTGAATAAAATGTTTGGGATGTTTCTTTACATATTTGTTTCTGTTGTCCTGTTCCATTAAGATCTCTGACGTGTCCCGTTTATGACGTAGATAATGAAATTAAATTTTCTTAATATTCTTTAATCTTGTACTTTGTTTTGAATAGTGGTCATAAAAGTGTAGTTTCCCTGTTGTTCCTACAAGGTCCTGGTCATGTTGTTGCAGACCAAAAAAAGATCATGTGATTATGATTAACTTCACAATATCAAAGTAATATAATTATTATAATCGGGTAATCCAACACCGTTCAATTTCAAGGCTACACAATTCAGTACAGTTCAGCAATTACCACCATTCCATTGTCATGGTAAATACATACAAGTTTGTAAAGCTTTGAGAAAAAATATCAAACAACTAAAGTATATTTCTATAAGGTTTATCTTCTTCACTAATATCTTTTCTAAACTTTAAACCCGCTATATTATCATGTCAATAATAAGATTCGATTCCCTTGTATCTCATAGAAAGAAAATGTCTCCTTAACAACATAAGGAATCTCACGCTGTAGTTACTTTTGCTAAGAGACTTTGTTTATTTTATATAGCAATTTTCATAAACATATCCTTGAGGTCATAGACAAATAGACATAATATTGATATACAGTTAAGCCATCAAGTCATAGCAAATAGCCCGAGGATTCTATCTATATTTTCAACAATAGAAAAAGAAAACTCAATAGTAAATCATTAGTGATAATGTGTGTCTCTTGTATCTAGACTTGCATCAGTGATTCGATAGAACTAGAAAAAGCTTCTGATATTCATATATATGGTTTATAACAGAATTTGATTTTTCACCAAACATTAATACCTTATCATACACCTACCAATGAAATGGGGAAAATGCACATTCAGTTCTTGTGATCGTTTTCAGCTCCTTTTGCCTACACACAAACAAGATTTGGAAGAGGTTTGAAAATAACGAAACAAACAATATGTAGAGTGTATGACAGTACCAGAAAAGAAAACCGATACACAATTATTTGTGAACATTCTCTTCATACCTTTGAAACAGAAACAGATTTTTATATGATAAACAGGTTATGATGTGACAGTTTTTGACCTTCAGGCTGATATGGCAGTCTCGGGTTGAAATGAACGACAAATGTAAAAACTGTTCTGTAATAATTTCTTGATATCACATATAGTCATTTTACAATAAAGTGAAGGGTGTCGAATCAAAGCAACAGAAAAGTTTTAATCAAGTAATTTACAAATCAATAAAGTGATGAATCAGCAGTTTTACTTTTCACTCCACATGCCACTGATCTCTCGGAGACCTAAATGTATCATATATGTATATTGGTTTGTGTTTGTTCAGAATCAATGACTGCTTTCAAGCACAATACATCACAGTCTCAAAGCTTTTTCAAAGTAACACATATGACAAGTCTTAAGCTTAGTGTCCTCTCGAAACACAAATTTCAATATCTTACAAGTAATTGCCAGATAAAGCTTGTTAAGGCTTCTCCTTGGTACATCGCCTTTATGCTTCATTTAAGTAGGATTGATTATTAGACACCTGCTGTGAAGCAACTAAGAACAGTAACATCTGAATAAACCCTTACAGCTTTATGCTTATGCCTTATGGCTCACCAATTAGCTCGTCAATAGGGAATTATCAGAAACATCAGTAAACATTGGTGCATGGCACTTGAATCGAAGACGTGCACGCTCTTAAAGGTGTTATATATATTGAACCATAAATAAATATTTCTTACAGTGACCTGTAACCAAAACACTTATGAACAATGCCTTAGTTTTACCCATCAGATCAACTTGAAATCGGTAACATACATTATTGATATGTAAAACTATGGACAAGTTCGGGCATTTATTTGTTCTCTTTCAAATACTTTCTCATAATGTAATTATTGATTGCACTGTTAGATTTGTTTGCATGCTACATGTATTTCCTGATTTTTTTGTTTCATGATATTTAGAATGTCACCGTTTTTTTTAGAGATTCCTATGTATTAGTGTTAAATACGGTCTCCAACGATAAAATATGAATTAGGAGATAGTTATTCATTTTTTTCTCTGGATACTAACACTGTTGCTTAGGTCATGCTGTCATTCAAAACAGGAAGTAAGTCTAATGATATTGTTTCCACATTTATAGTAATTATATCATATTTGAAAAGCATCAGTTTTCGATCTAAATGATCTAGATATAAATAGTTGTTATTTGAAATGACTTAATAATAAGGACAGAGGTATTCACGTGTCAAATGTTCTTGTTAGTTTATTTGACGCAATATATTTCTAAATTATTCGATTGATAATATCAGAAGATCTTTGAAGTTGTAAAGAAACAAGTGTAGATGAGGGTATGTTTGGGAGTGTAAGTAGAATGGAAATTTTGTGCAAGCTATCTAAATAAACTTTTTCAAATAGGGTAAGTTGGAGGGTTAAAACCTCCCCACATTACTCAAGCAGTCGCAAGTTGTATATCCATCCACCCTGTTTTTTTCAATCACGAATGAAGCTTACACAAATATTTTGAATATCAATCTGATTGGATAATATATTGTGTCCTGCTAAAACCATAATTGGAATCCCAATGCCTCAAAGTTTTCATATGACAGTAGTAATACAGAAATGTCAACACTAATCATCTCCAATGTTGTGAAAGCAAAACCAAGTTGAGGATTATTATAAATCTTCGGCTAAAAATGCTAATAGATCTCTTATTTCCTCCCGGTATATTTTCTGTGATTAGGCTTGTGCTCAGATATATAGAACATACTAAACTACCTTCCATTTGACAGTATTTTTGTTAACGAGTTAATGATTTTTGTATAAAACAAGCGAACCCTATGTGGGTTTGAACAGCCACAAAATTTTGGGTATCTTTTTCTGGAGATTGAAATTAAGTATTCTTCTTCACAAGAAATATGCGATTTTATAAAAATACAACTCTTAGTTTTTAATGATGTTGTAAATAAGGTAGAGTTTCTTTTGAACAGTAGTTTATTCAGTAGCATGGACATCTCAGAAAGGATGGTAAGATACACTAGCAATTGAAGGGGTATTCATAACTGTCCTAAGGGAGCACAATACACAATACACAATACACAAAATAAGAACCATAAGCATTTTATCTGACCAAAAATAGCTGGATTAGAATGAATTTCTAAATTCACGACAAATTTCAATTATAATATCTCAAAACATTTCAACAGTATGCGTGCACTAGAATCGTTCTGACACCTTCCTTTGTCACACTTTCAGAAGCAACAGAACCACAATAATGCCTCTGTGAGATAGAAAAGGTATATATTGTTTCTAACCGTTTTACCATGATAATAACAATTTACTTGTTTTAGTTTCAATCATACAGCTGCGTACTAAGTTTGTTCACTTAACTGCGTTTTTAGTGCAAATATCATGTTATTTAAAATGTCTTTGGGGCGTCTTAGTAATGCCAAAACGAAACGGATAATGTTGAAATTTGAGTACATAAGTTAACATTCAGTTTGCGTTAACATATTCGTATGTTATACCTTAAAGCATTGAAATGACCAGGGGTCAATATTTCGAAAACACATATTTCGCTACAAAATCTTTCATTAGTGATCAATAACTTTAGACCTAAGTCATATTTGTTCCTTTGAATTGATGCAATGTAACTGTACCAATACCGATACCAAATATCTAAATTCAGTACCAATGAGAAGACGCTCCCAAAATATTGTTTGGGGATTATTATTTCACTAACTGATAATTGGTTGTCCCTTGTATGTGCTCCTGGAGTATTTTTATGGGCGTCAAAATGAAACCAAACTTACATGATATTTGCACTAAGATTCACAAGTGAACAAACTTAAGATGCGCAGCTGTATGTAAGGTATTAGTCTACTAGAAAAGCTTCCCTGACAATTTTTCTGAGACTTTAATAAAGATTGAAGGTCGATAACTATGGACATTGGTATGGTCACGTCAACAGCTTATCATAAACAGATTACAGTAATGTTGTGCTATGTTTATGTTTTGCAATTGTTTCCTGCAGATCGTTAACCTAATACCCATGAGGAAAGTTTAGACAGAGGTGGTTACATGGACCATGTTCTTAGAACTATGTGTTTCTACTGTGTACAATAGTGTCTCTGATTGAAAAGGGACATTTGATATTTTGTCGATGTATAAATCAATTACCATATCAACATTTTGTACTGTTTGTATATAATGTCATTATGAATTCGTTTATGATTTCTAAGTTTTCAGATGCAGGAGGGCTTTTTCCCTCATGCTAAGAATGACTCACCATTCAGTACTATTCAAACAGAATTTAAAAGCTGCCCACAGCCTAAACTGTATTACCAAACAATTCCAATTATCAGCACTTTTTGAACACCAGTCATGTTATTGTTGCGTTATTGGCTTGACCAGATTGGCATAAAGAGCTAACCAAAGGCTAAAGGGTTGGCCAACATTTCAGTAAGTTCTTGAATGCCACCTTACAGAAATAACAAACCTGCACATTTAGCTTAGATTAGTTGATAATAAGTAATTCTAGAAGGGATTTCAAATCTCTTCCCCAAATGTGTCAGCGTAATACAAGTACAGATGACTTGTGTCCCACAGGATTGATTCAGATGATAACCAGTCTTATATAGAAAAACCAATGGCTTTGCATTGACACGAGAAAGGAATAGAAAAGTGTTTTTTTCTGTAAAATAATTGAATGTGGGTATGCAAACAATTATATTTTCAGCACAGCATTTTCCGGGATGACCTTTAGAAATGGTTAACTGCCTGAAACTATCTTTTTTGATGAATTAACTAAATGTGTCTAGAACTTAAGTTCATATATAATATCTATCAAGGAAATGAAAGGTTGATGCAAATCCTACATACAGATGAATGTTCTGTGAATTATGTTATGTTTAGTAGGAAATGTGCACAGAAACATTGATTTGAGATAAAGAGATTTCTCACGAAGTAGTATACCTTTCGAGGCTATAAATGGTTATGTCATTAAAATTATAATGTATTTTTGTCAATAAACATATTTGAACTCAAACCCCCTACTCATTCCTAAAAACGGTTTAATTTCCCCCCAAAATATTTGCATTGCCTTTGGCTATACAAATATATTTCTCATTAAATTTTTGATTCAGTCTAAAACATAATTGGCTTTTCTGTTTAATAAGATCTCTGAAAAAGCCTGGGGAATAATTTTCAATTTAAAATCAGTCATCAACATAAGGATTCTTTTAAGAAATTAGATGGACAATTCAACTGCTGATAGGCATATTTTAGATCAGGAATAACTAAACCCAGCATTTTTGGTTTGCACAAAGTTCCTGAAAAGTTGTACTTGCAAATCTTTTATTTCGATTTCATTATTAATTTTTTTTATAAATACTGAATCCAGTCTTACGAAAGATTTGCTATATATATATGTTTTATGAGATTGTAATAAAAGCCATGGGAATAATTTTCATTTGTTAATTAATCATTAGCTTTAGGATTCTCTCTAGAAGAAAGATGAATAATTGCGCTGCTGGTAGTAGATTATTTAAGATCAGAATAAAAACAGGCAATTTCGGTTTGTACAAAGTTCGTGAAAAGTTATACATGTAAATCCTTTTAAACGTTATATATTATTTCGTTTTCATGATTGTATATTACTGAATCTTCATGAAGACTCACATGTAGGGACAGAGCGCTAAAGTTGTGAAATATGACCTGATTTCGAGAAACCATGAAATAAGGACGGTTATCGGAGCACAAGCTTTCTTAAAGAAAATTTACCAGTAGGAAATAAAAGATTGATTTTGAACTTTGAATGAAAGATCTTAATATTACTCGACTGGCAATGACTTAGCCTTCACAAGATTTGGAGATGATAAGTGAAACCATTTCTGTAAAACTACTTTCATATGAAAACTTTGAGTCATTGCGGTTTAAGCAGGGTATGTAAACCTGTATGTAAGCTGATTGAATAAAATAGGGTGGATAAATATATAATTAACAATTGCAGAATCAATGTGTGTGTATGGATTTATAGATATATAGAGTTTATTAGTTTATATTGATAGATGGCACATACATATAATAACCCCTTTTCTATACTACTTACACACTTAAACATCAATCTATTTACCAGGATCTTTCAATATCAAAATAATTTAGAAATGTATGTGTGCATCAAATAATCTAACAAGGACATTTAACACGTAAATTTTCAATAGTATTTACACGCTCAAACATCCCCTTATCTACATTTGGTTCTTTACAACTTCCATAACCTTCCAATAATACCATGAAATGATTTAGAAATATGTCTGTATGCATCAAATTAACGAAGCAAACAGGAACATTTGACACGTAGATACCTCTGTGCTTATGATCAAGTAGTTTCGTCAGCACATACTTATATCCATATCTTTTAGATAGAACATTGATGCTATTCCAATATGATCTGGTTACTTTAAGGGAAAATTCTCAAAAAACGTTCTACTGCCCCTTTAACACTCTCTTCCCGTTTAACCTGAAATATCACTTGATTTGCCTTAAGCACTTTTTAATTCCCATATTGACAAGAAATAAAAAAATCAATAGTCACATGTAGATATCCACTAACTCTCTCGATCCTGAATCATGATATATTGTTGTTGCGTTGTTGAAGTTTATCGTATGCTTCCACCACTTGGTGATGTCGCCAACGTAAGGCCTATGCCTTAATTATTTTCAATAAATAGGGGCAGAAAATTTTGAATAGCTATCATATGGTCAATATGTAGAGGATATCTTATGAGTGTCCATGACACACTATGTTTACGACGCGAGTGTCTAAATATTAGTATTTCCCGAGCGTGAGCCTCTGCAAAAAAACCTAAGACGCTATAAGGACTGTTAATGTGCTGTTAATGTACGATGAATGTAAAATGAGCTATAAACAATTGAAGGTAAAACAAATCATTATTATATGGCATTCTATACGTTATAATGCGTATAAAAATCTTAAACTAAGAACCATTAGTGATTGTGTGCATCATTCTTTATTAAAAGCATATTTCTTTGCAACATTTGCAAACTTAGTTAAGATGCTTCTTTTCACATCATCAAATATTGTTTGCAAAATGACGTCTTGCTTAAGTCAGAACCGTTATTTGTCAGGATTAACTGAACAACTCTTAATGAAGTCATATGGAAGGTCAGTCATATTCCTACTGATATCTGCTTAGTCAAGATGGCACCAAAGGCACAAGGGTCCGCTTACATTTACTCAAGCCTTGGAATGTGGCCTTAGAGTATAAGGGAAAACCTGCACTTTTAGCTTAGAAAGCATGATAATGACCAATTACAGGTTTGAGATTTGTAATCTCTATCCCAAGAGAGGAAGTCGTGTTTTAATTTGAATAACATGTTTACAAAGTAAAATCAATAAAAGATTGGGGAATGATTTTCAAAATAATGTTAAGTTAGCTAGTAGGCCTTGTGATTTTGTCTACAAATATGATGACAAGCAGATCTTCTTGTGGTGACAAATTTTAAATATGGATAGAATTAATATACAAGGAATTTACTTTTTTGTACATCAAATTAAGACATTTCTGTGTTCATGAATTACATAAAATAAAAGCTGATTTAAATGCATGGGATATTTTAAAAAATATTTATCTGTTTTCTGCTTCAATACACTGGTAAAAACACTGGAGCCTTACAGTCATGCGTCATAGCTTGAGGACTGTCTGTATACTCAGCAATAGCAATAACAAACTCAATTGCCACTCAATAGTGATAATGTGTGACTCTTGTAACTAGACTTGCATCATTGACTCGATAGACATGAAATACTCCTGTTGTACTGATATCAATGGTGTATAACAGAACATTGATTTTTGACCACACATATATATCTGCATCAGGTAGATTTTTCGTCTTACACTGTGGGAAGGGCATTTAAGTAAAACGAGGAACTCATCTTTGATTACATGGAAGTTATTCTTCTCACATCTTTTGTAGAGTCTTTTCACCTTTGGATTTTTGTTGCGCCAAACTCAATTGCCACTCTATTGCATCAATGACTCGATAGACATAAAATAAGCATGGTGTACTGATATTAATGGTGTATAACAGACAATTGATAGTTGACCACACATCTGCATCACATTCCACATTTACCATCAAGTTAAGGGTTTGAATCAACAGAACTTTAATCTATTACTTTAGTCTAATTCCAGAATTCACACCAAATGCCATCCATTTCTCCCAAACTTTCATGTATCATTATTGCATAATGCTTCATAGTTGTTGTGTATGAATAAATCAAGTGATTGAACAGAAGTTCTCGGGTTTGTCAACCAAATGTTATTGATTTCTCAGAAATGTACACGTATCATCATTGTATATTGCTTTGTCTTTGTTCAGATCAATAACTGCTGATTGAAACAATTCATTCTAGTCTAAGGCTGTGTCCTGCCCACTAAACCACGCCCCACTTTTTCTTGAACACGATGACTATTAACATGGTCTTCGGGTACTTTCATTAAATTATTCGATTAACCAGGTGAGTATGTGACTCCACTATTACCTTTCAGTATTGAAAATCAATAGTGATAATGAATCTCATTGTTGGTAGTATCTTACATGTTCGTATCAGATGTCAGATTTCACAGCCAAGTATAACATTTATTTGATATCAACCAGTTAATGTGTAACCATTCACACAAAACAATGTAGTTAGTTGTCACCAATTTTCCCTGTGTACCCTAAATGTTCTCTTTCAATGCTGAATCACAACATAATGGCCATGTGATATTTGCTAAGATGTTAAATACCACAGATAAAGAAACTCAATACCTTATTGATTTTAAATACTGTCAAGTTAATAGTTGAGTCAATAGTCACCTACTTACCTTGTTAATCTAATGATCATTGTTACAGAACCTGAGATTTATCCAGCCATGCTGCTAGGTAGAAAGGGGCGGGGAATGGGCCGATGACAAGGCTTTCAGACTGTTTATGGGATTATTGTTCTAATAAGCAGTTATTGATTATATAGGGCCATCCACAAGTGGGATTATGAGAGACTATATAAAAACTATACATAGATGTACCAGTACATAAGCATCGTAGAAACCATCGTTGTTCTAATATATAAAGGTTAGGTATATAAAAGTGAAGTATGAGTAAAATATTTTGGCAGCAATCATAAAACATCAACATTTGATGGTATAAAACCAACTCTCCTTGAATCATCAAAGCTACAAAAGTATTGATTAAACATATACATAGAATTTAAGTTGGCGAACGTACCTTACATAAATATTTCAGTACTTGGAAACAACACAACCTAATTTCCTATGTGACCTTATTGTTTCGTATGATAATTAAAGGGACAGTCCTATCGGAGTATTGTATGTACTTGAGTAACGTTATTCAGTACATGGAAACTAGCCCCATCAATCAATGTACTCAGAGACAATAAACCATTATGGAAATAACTGCAAATATCTGACTGCAAGTATGACAATTGACACTAAGTACGTAGCTATTGTTTATATTTATATGTATCAAAGAAGACAAATTATGTAGTAATATAAAGGGGCTTATCTAATTGTAAAAACCTTTATTTTACACATCAGAACAAGTGGCGATCAGCAGTGAAAATTAATGGATAGTCAAACTAAAAACAACTTTATGAACTCAATAGATTGCTTTCTTCTTAAAGAGTAATATAAAAATACAAATATGAAAATTAAATCTTATGAACAAAAATCTTCGATTTACTTAATAATGTATTTGCTTTAATACTTGTAAAACACATCTACACATATACATGATGTACATATGTATATTCGGCTAGAACAATGACATTCGAAAAGTCTGAAAATGTTTGAATTCCCGACTAGTTCCAAATTACATAGTTATTATAATACATTGTCACTTCAACCAGAAAGTAAGTCTCATTATAGTTTCTATGTACATATCAATCTCTAATACATGTCATCGTATTATGATAATCGAATAATTGCTACTCTTACGGATAAAAATACATTTTACACTATCATCAAGTTTACCTTATACAAACAGTCATAATGATTGAACTTTACACCCTTATCATGCAAGATTCCCTAGCAACAAAACGTATAGCTGCGAACCTTAAGTTTGTTCACTTCCTAATGTATCAAAGTGCAAATATCATGCGTCACAAACGGGACACGTCAGAGATCTTACTGAAACAGGATACCAGGGACAAATATTTAAAAAACATCCCAATCATTTGATGCAGCATTTGTTTTACATAAACAAATTCATGTACACAAAGCAAGATTATCTTTATCAAATAGTATTTACAAACATAACAGAACGTTGTGCATAAAAAAACCTGTAATTCTGTCTTGATTTAAGTATGCCACCACCAGAAGATGGCCTGTAGCAAGAAAGTCCTGATGTCAATGACAAGTTAATGTAATCTTATTTTAAAAATTATTCCCCAGGCTTTTATCGATCTAACTTTGTTAAACATAAAACACACACTCTTTAGAGTAAGAAAATATTAGAAGTAAGACGCCAGAAGGCCTAATAAATAATATTTCAAAATTCAATTGGAAAATCCTAAAATGTGCAATATGTTTTATCAATACTTTTGTTGCTTTGATGATTTAAGGAGAGTGAGTTTTATACCATCAAATGTTGATGTTTTATGATTGAAGCCAAACCTGCCAAAATATTTTATATATAAGGAAAAGTGCATTTTACTCATACTTCACCTTACGTTTATCTATTATAAAAAACAATGGTTTTTATGGTGCTTATGTACTGGTACATCTATGTATAGTTTTGATATAGTCTCTCATAATCCAACTTGTGGATGACACTTATATAATCAATAACTGCTTATTAGAACATTAACTCTATAAACAGTCCAAAAAACCTTTTCATCGGACAATCCACGCACCTTTTCACCTAGCAGCATGGCTGGATAAATCTCAGGTTCTGTAACAATCATCATAAGATTAACAAGTAGGTGACTATTGACTCAACTATTAACTTGACAGTATGGACAATCAATAAGGTATTGAGTTACTTTATCGGTGGTATTTAACATCTTAGCAAATATCACATGGCAATTATGTTGTGATTCAGCATTGAAAGACAACATTGAGGGTAAACAGGGAAAGTTGGTGACAACTAACTACATTGTTTTGTGTGAAGAGTTACACATTAACTGGTTTATATCAAATAAATGTCATACTTGGCTATGAAATCTGACATGTAAGATACCACAGACAATGAGACTCATTATCACTATTGATTTTCAATACTGAAAGTTTATAGTGGAGTCAATAGTCACCTGGTTAATCGAATACTTTAATGAATGTACCTGAAGACAATGTTAATAGCCATTGTGTTCAAGATACTACCGACAATGAGACTATTGATTTTCAATACTGAAAGTTAATAGTGAAGTCAATAGCCATATACTCACCTGGTTAATCGAATAATTTAATGAATGTACCTGAAGACAATGTTAATAGCCATTGTGTTCAAGATACTACCGACAATGAGACTATTGATTTTCAATACTGAAAGTTAATAGTGAAGTCAATAGCCATATACTCACCTGGTTAATCGAATAATTTAATGAATGTACCTGAAGACAATGTTAATAGCCATTGTGTTCAAGATACTACCGACAATGAGACTATTGATTTTCAATACTGAAAGTTAATAGTGAAGTCAATAGCCATATACTCACCTGGTTAATCGAATAATTTAATGAATGTACCTGAAGACAATGTTAATAGCCATTGTGTTCAAGATACTACCGACAATGAGACTATTGATTTTCAATACTGAAATATGGAGGAGTCAATAGTCACATACTCACCTGGTTAAAGAGGGGCGCGGTTTAGTGGGCAGGACAGAGCCTAAGACTGGAATTAATTGTTTCAATCAGCAGTTATTAATCTGACAAAGACAAAGCAATATACAATGATTATAGGTGTAGATTTCTGAGAAATCAATTACATTTGGTTGATAAACGCAAGAACTTCTGATCAATAAATTGATTTATTCATATAGAAACAATGGTGAAGCAATATGCAATAATAAGACTTGAAGGTTTGGGAGAAATTGATGGCATTTGGTGTGAATTCAGGAATCAGATTAAAGTTATAGATTAAAGTTCTGTTGATTCAAACCCTTAACTTGATGGTAAGTGTGGAAGATGTGATGCAGATGTGGCAGTGTTGTCAAAAATCAATTTTCTGTTTTATACCATTTATATCTGTACAACAGGCTTATTTTATGTCTATCGAGTCCATGATGCAAGTCAGGAGCTACTATTGAGTGGCAATTGAGTTTGACGCAACAAAATCCCAAAGGTGAAAAGACTCTGCAAAAGATATGGGAAAAATAACTTTCATGTAAAAAAAAAATGATATCCTCGTTTTACTTAAATAGCCTAATAGCCTTTTCACTGTGAAAGACAGAAAATCTAACTGATGCAAATATGTATGTGTGGTAAAAATTCAATTTTCTGTTATACACCATTAATATCAGGCTTATTTTATGTCTATCGAGTCAATGATGCATGTCTAGTTACAAGAGTCACACATTATCACTATGGAGTGGCAATTGAGTTTGATAGTGTTATTGATGAGTATATAGACAGTCCTCAGGCTATGACGCATGACTAGAAGGTTCCAGTGTTTTTACCAGTATATTGGAGCAGAAAACAGATAAATATTTTGTAAATATCCTATGCATTTGATTCAGCTTTTATTTTATGTACTTCATGAGCACAGAACTGTCTTAATTTGATGTACAAAAAAGTAAATTCCTTGTTTATTAATTCTATCCATACTTAAAATATGTCACCACAAGAAGATCTGATGTCATCATATTTGTAGACAAAATCACAAGGCCTACTAGCTAATTTAACAACATTTTGAAAATCCTTCCCCAGTCGTTTATTGATTTACCTTTGTAAACATAAAATTCATATTAAAACACGAAATTTTGTCGAAGAAAGATTCTCACCCACCAATAAAGAGAAGAAACATTGAAGTAATTTAAGGAAATTACTTGTAAAAACCTTTTAAATACATTTATTATTCACAAACATATAGGGACAAAAATCAGCTACATGACATGACAATATCATTTGTAGAAACCTGAGATGTTAACATATCATATAAAACATGTATATGTACAAATGTAATCAAAGTTTTTTTCCTTATGCTCTTCCTAATAAATCAATTCATAATCAAATGTCAGCATTCGCCATGTACAAACTGTTTCATTTTGCCTTTAGGTTAACTTAGTTCCTTATAACATATAAGTTTTCCATTAGAATAAATATGGAGAGAAAAAAAACACAGACAATACTGCAAAGTGAAATAATAATTTTATATAAATAATCCGGAATTACAATTTTTGGAAAAAACGAATACATAAAGAATTGACACATTGTTTTCTCGAAGAAATTACTTTTCCTGTATCAATCCTGGGGAATGCCATTTATCTGTCATTATAATTCTTCGCTCCAGTGATCAAATGCTCCTAAATGTACCTAACATCAAACTGAAAACATTTGGTGGAAGATCCTTTTCCTACAATGCTGCCTCTGAATGGAATTCTCTCCCAATTGAACTGAAATCATGCCCAACAGTTTAAGAATCATCTGAAGACGTATCTTTTTAATCAATGAACTGCTGAATAATTCAATTCTGTTAGCGCTTTGAGCACATTGCTATGTGGAGACTAGCGCAATATAAGATCTCATATTATTATTATTATTATTATAATTCCTCTCTTGGGGATAGAGATTACAAATCTCAAGTCTCTAATTGGTCATTATCATGCTTTCTAAGCTAATAATACAGGTTTCCTTTTACTCTAAGGTCACATTCCAAGGCTTGGGTAAATGTAAGAGGAACCTTGTGCCTTTAATGTCATCTTGACCAAGCTGATATCAGTAGGAATATGACTGACATGCCATATGACTTCATTAAGAGTTGTTCAGTTAATCCCCTTAATGGTGTGAGCAGCTTTGTAGAGAACCAAGTACAGAAATCGTGAAACGTGAGCAAAAGCGCTTTGACATCTAAATGGCATGTTCTCTAGACATCTTGCAATAATAACCGAACAAATAATGGTACTGACTTAAGCCAGACATCATTTTGCAAACAATATTCGATGATGTGTAAAAAAGCATCTTAACTAATTTTGCAAATGTTGCCAAGAAATATGCTTTCAATAAAGAATGAAGCATAAAATCACTTATCGTTCTTAGTTGAAGACTTGTATGCGCATTATAACGTAAAGAATGCCACATAATAATGATTTGTTTTACCAAAACTTGTCCATAGTTCATTTTACATTCATCAAACATTAACAGCACCTTTTAATCTGTGCATTGTCATACTTGTAAGAATATTCACCACTGTCTTGATTATCCTTTGGGTATAAGGTTATATGAACTTGCAGGAAGCAATTGCTAAACCTTTTAGATAGCATCCTTAGTCATTTATGATATACTATGGACGTGACCATTACTATTTCCATAAATTACGATAAATTGTCATTCCTGGTCTTCATAGAGTCTTAGATCATTTTGCAGAGGAACATAGTCACAAGACCATTATTAAACTATAATAAAGTACAGGAATATGTTTAATGAAAACAAATAACTATACATAATAGGCTTTTTCAGTATCTCATAGAAACTTTAAAGAGTCACTCGGTAATTGGCTTGGGGTCACAAAACCTTTGAAGACTTAAAGACTGAGAGTTGCTCAATCGGGGACAAGCCTTATGAATTTAACATGCGCTTTTAATCACAAACCTTCAAGGTTATTAGGGATTAGTAACTGTCCAGTAATTTTTCTTCCTGAAGACTTACTAAAACACCATGAACGATATCCCCAAGTATTCAATGGACAAACACTGATACTATTAATCTTTCAACTTTCAGATTACAAGCAAGGTGAAAATGTTTTCAGGAGCTTTGACGATTCTTCTGAAGTTGGAGCTTTGAGGATTCTTCTGATGTTGGTATCGGTGGACAGTTTTTTTTGTCAATTTCAGATATTGGCAAGTTTTTTGTGGTTTGACCTTTTGGTTTAACCAATTGTTTTATAAACTCAGTAAATTATGAGATCACAAAGATTATTCATTCTGTAAATTTAGAAAGCGAATTGGTTTAAACATATTTATTTCCCTAAAAGAAGGAACCGGATTGGTAAACAAGCAAATGCTTATATTAATACTGCTCCGGACAGGGAGTTCATTTACGTGTGACGAAATCAACAGAAATCTTTAAAAAAGTATCCCCTCTTCATAATGAAAGTCAAGCAGATTAAGTTACCGTTGAATAAAAGGTTCATGTATCATCGACACATTGAAATAACCAATGTCACTTTCAAAACTACTATAGGTAAAAGTGATGAATTACGGTAATACGACAAGCTCTTCATAAGTGATCCCGAAGGATTACAATTATACTCTGATGATCATTTTCTATAAAATTACACTTCTATGGATAAATCTGATTAGGATAGTTCATTTACACAGGCATTGTCCCTTCACTTTGTCCACCATTTGATATAAAATGCTTTAATAAACTGAAAAGGGGAACTTAAAGGGACAGTCCTATCAGGGTATTTTTTGTGGAAACAAAATTCAACTATAAGTTCTTCAATTGACACGATTTTTCGCTCCCTTTCGCTAGATTTAAAGTTTCATAAACTTCCTATTTACCCACAACAAGACTGTGGAATGAAATTCCTTTGGATGTTAGGAATAGCACATCCATCAATTCTTTTAAATTCAATCTCAATCACTTTTAATTTAACTCATCAATAATCGTAATATTGTTCCTTAATATAATGATTATGGACCAAGAAAAATATAAATATAAAGAATATATAAATCAGTGTATTGGAAACGTTCTAAGTAACGTTAATCAGTTCATCAAATCTGTGTTAAGGGAACCATTATGTAAATACCTGCAGCCAGTATGACCAGCAACGCTTTGTCCGAATATGATCAAATCTTTTTTCAGAGAGATTAGTGGACTAGAAAGAGAACTTGTCATTGATAGTTGACAATGATTTTCTTAAAGGGAAGAATTGACAACTCTTAATCTTAGTTTCTCCTCGAAACACAAATGACAATATCTTACAAACAAGTGTAAAAATAATATTGTAAATGTTACTCTTTAGTAGATCGTCAATATGCTACTTTTATGTAAGAATGATAATTCCACGAAGAATTGTTTTGCTGGCAGGTAGTTAAAGAAAAACTCATTGTGATTTTGACTGTATTTACTGCAGAAATACTCATTCGATAGGTTAAATTATAAATAAATGTAATAATAAAATGATATGATATCGATCTATATAATCTAACGTTTATCAATTTTTTGTTAAAGTAAATTATCTTGCTACGTGAGAAAGGTTGAGAGTTTTCTTCCTTTTGGGTAACGGCATGTCTTGTCACCAATTGCCTGTTCTTTTCTGCATATGTAAACAACGGTTATCAGTAGGCTACCTAATTGTGTTTCTTTGGCCTCAGATAAATTCCTTATCAATGTGGCAGGTTCGATTCAAAGATAAACTGAAAGTTTGAAGAATGAATCGAAATCGTTAGTAATTTGCTATTATATATATATATATAATTCCTTATCAATGATTCAGGTTAGATTCATAAGAAAAACTGACAGTTTGAAGAATAAATCAAAGTCACTAAATTTTGTGAATGAAATTACGTTCGTATTGAGAATGAAAAAAGTAGTCCTGAAAATGACAATATTTCACCGTTAGCCAATCAAAATCACTTAGAGATGCTATGACACATGTGACAGAACATATTTTACTGAAACCCCTTTACCTCGGTGGTAATAACTTCCAACAACTGCAATATAGATGTGTAGCACCATAATAATCTTATCTCGCATCTGTGCATTTTGAATGTCAAACTGATGTAAATACAATGATGTCCCGTCAAAAGGATAATCTGTAGTAAATATCCTAAAACACTTTGGTGTCTCACCTAATGTCTCGAGAGATTCCAATACCAGTCAAAAGTAATCAGGTTCTGAAACCTCCTGTTCAGAAGAAACTCATATTAAACTTTCCATTTGTGACTGAAAATGTATATAATGTCCATAGAGATTTGTTTCCATTCCACTTTTATTCTTTACTTTGTCATAGATTTTCTTTCTTATTATCTAAACACTTTCTAAATCCCCCTACTTTATTCCAAATTCCAAATTTATTTACTTATCCTCTGGAATTACTTCAAAACGTTGTACCAATTTTGAATTGCTATTAAATTGTATTCATTTTTTCATTAAATTTACGGTGTCCATGGCCTGTTCCAATTTGTCTGTCCTTTTTCTTTGGCAATTAAGTCATGGGCCCCACATCTGTTACATCGACAAGAGGTGGGAGGAGACGTTAAACTTCAACACAAAAACAACAGCATTTCCATTCTAACTTTACCAGTACTTGTTTCGCTATTTTATGAATAATGGTATAATGAAAATGTTCCTCTACCAACCAATCTAAGACTCTATAAGGACGAAGGGTCGATTATTTATCGGAATTAATGGAAAGAGTAATAGTCACGTCCACAGTGAATCATAAAAGACTTGGAATGCCATCTAAAAGGTTTATCAATTGCTTCCTGCAAGTTCATATTAACCTAATTCACATGAGAATATTCAAGACAAAGGTAATTACATGGTACATATTATTAGTTTAGTATCCTTTATTGATTTTCTTTATATCTTAAATAATGTTCCCGGAAAAGTTATCTACTAAATTATATCAGACCTTGACAAGGACGGAAGTTAGATGATTTACCTAATTAAAGAACATTTTAATGAACATAGTGATGGTCACCTTCACACTTTCTGATCTTGATATTTCTATAGGGTTTACAAAGCTGCTCCCACCATTAAGCAGATTAACTGAACAACTCTTAATCAATTCATATTGCATGTCAGTCATCTTCCTACTAATATTGGGTTTACTAAAGTAGAATAACGCACCAAGGCTCCCCTTATATTTACCTAAGCTTTTGAATGAAAGGGAAAAGGAAACCTGTATTATTAGCTTAGACAACATTATCTTTAATGATTTGTTATCTCTTTCCCCCAAAGAGTAATTTCGAGAACAGATAAATAACATTTTCCAGAACTGATACAGGAAAATCCAAAAAATTTGCATTAACAAACGTGAATGGAGATTTAAAGAAAAGAAATCATTGCTCTTAACAATACCAACGAAAGTGTCAATTCTTTTTATGTTTTCGGTCTTAGCAAAAACCTCCTACCTATATTGGCGAAGGGTTACCTAAGCCTTGGAATGTGACCTTAGGGAAAAAGGAAACCTGTATTATTAACTTAGAAAGCATGATAATGAACCAATATGAAACTAGATATTTTTAAACTCTTACCCCAACAGAGGTACTGCAAGTAGATATTCATGACTTTACAATGGACACAAGTTTAACTAGTTCCCTCGGGAAAAATATTTGCAATAGCATAATGATTGGAAAAGAAAAGAAAATATTTCTCTGAAAAATAATATGGAAAGTGTCCATTCTAAATTGATATGTTTTCTGGTTTAATCTCTAAACTATATATAATGATAATTCATTTTTAATCCTTTTTTTCACTACTCAGATTATCTGTGATAATGGCATTTGATGTGAACTTGTATACTTGGGAACTACTGATTCATCACTTAATTGAGTTATATATAATTTGATAAAAACTAAATCTGTTCCGTTGAATCGCCGTTGAAGAAACTCATATTAAACTTTCTTTTGTGACTGAAAAGGTATATAATGTCCATAGATATTTGTTTCCATTCCACTTTTATTCTTTACTTTGTCATATGTTTTCTTTCTAATTATCTAAACACTTTTTTTATCTTAATCCCCCTAACTTATTCCAAATTCCAAATTTATTTACTTATTCAATGGAATTACTTAAAAACTTTGTACCAATTTTGAATTTCTATTAAATTGTATTCATTTTTTCATTAAATTTACGATGTCCATAGCCTGTTCCATTTTAGTTGTCCTTATTCTTTGTCAATTAAGTCATGGGCCCCACATCTGTTACATCGACAAGAGGTGGGAGGAGACGGTAAACTTCAACACAAAAGCAACAACATTTCCATTCTAACTTTACCAGTACTTGTTTCACTATTTTATGAATAATGGTATAGTGGAAATGTTCCTCTACCAACCAATCTAAGACTCTATAAGGACGAAGGGTCGATTATTTATCGGAATTAATTGAAATGGTAATCGTCACGTCCACAGTGAATCATAAAAGACTTGGAATGCCATCTAAAAGGTTTATCAGTTGCTTCCTGCAAGTTCATATTAACCTAATTCACATGAGAATATTCAAGACAAAGGTAATTACACGGTACATGTTATTAGTTTAGTATCCTTTATTGATTTTCTTTATATCTTAAATAATGTTTCCGGAAAAGTTATCTACTAAATTATATCAGACCTTGACAAGGACGGAAGTTAGATAATTTACCTAATTAAAGAATATTTTAATTAACATAGTGATGGTCACCTTCACACTTTCTGATCTTGATATTTCTATAGGGTCTGCTCACACCATTAAGCAGATTAACTGAACAACTCTTAATCGATTCATATTGCATGTCAGTCATCTTCCTACTAATAGTGGGTTAACTAAAGTGGATTAATGCACCAAGGCTCCCCTTATATTTACCTTAGCATTGGAATGAAAGGGGAAAAGAAACCTGTATTATTAGCTTAGAAAACATTATCTTTAATGATTTGTTATCTCTTTCCCCCAAAGAGTAATTTCGAGAACAGATAAATAACATTTTCCAGAACTGATACAGGAAAATCCAAAATTTTTGCATTAACAAACGTGAATGGAGATTTAAAGAAAAGAAATCATTGCTCTTAACAAGGACATTGAATGAGTTTTATTTTGAGATTATTATGTCGTGACCACGAGATATTAAGTCGCGGCCACGAGATAGTAAGTCGTGGCCACGAGATATTAAGTCGTGGCCACGAGATATTAAGTCGTGGCCACGACTTAAGTTAACCAATAGATTTTCAGTATTAGTCGGCCATTTTGTTGAGAGATAAAACGTTGTAGGGAGGTTATGATTGGTGCTTTAAGCCTCTCAAAGAGGAGGGAAGGGGTGTAAGACCGAAAATAAATCTGGAGGTTCTACTTCCCTCTTAATGAGGGTCATTTTATACAAAGTATAACCTCTCTGCAGTTGCTATTATGACGAATATATAAATTTTGGTAATTTATTTGTGTGTGTTCTCCAAGACAACCTTTTTATTTGAATAAAACGTTATCATTTAGTCTATGAAACCTATCCTACGCTGTTTGTCGTTCATATCTCATTCCTTTTTTCAATATTTCCTTTTACAAGATACATGAAAAAGCACTACGCATATGATTTGTTGCAACAAAGAATGGTGTTTCCAAAAACATACTCAGTACGCAAATACTACACTATCCAGCAATGTACAAAGTATATTTGATTTGGTTACTCTTTCAAGTATTCAATCAAAAAGGATTTATCAATAACCCATTAAAAAATTATAATAAACGTGCATATTATAACAACTGCTATAACCAGACTTAAACTTCTACCTATGTAATACTTCGCCTTGCCCTAAACCTTTGTATTTCAGCCACCTTGGTCAATAGTAAGCTGGTCAACAACACATACAAATGGAATTGTAACACTTTAGATTGTTATCAATTTAAAGAAAATAAGATTTATAAACAAGAAAGTTTTCGAACCTGGAACCTCTATGTTATCAAGCTACTTAATTACTTAAAACCTCTATCTACCCTAACCCTCTTTGTAAACCTCAGTTTCAATAACCCTCACCTTATCGTATACCCAACTGTTACCACCCCAAACCCCGTACCCTCTAAATATCCCTTGTTTACATAAACTTACTTTATTGTATACCAAAACATAACCCTCGCCTTGCCCTATCCCTCTGGTTATTAGTCGGTTTCATTACACTCGCGTATACCAGAGTCTCTGCTTTGCCTTAACCCTCTTCGTAACTCTTGATTCCATAACCTTCCCTGAACAGTATACCTAACCCCTCGCTTTGGCTCAACTCCAACGTATCCTCGTTACCATAACCCTCGCTTTGCAAAATAAAAAATGTACCCCTCACGTTTCTCAATCAGCCCTCCCCGCTTTCGTAACGCTTGTTTCCCATAAACTCGATAACCTAACTGTAGCTATCGCTCTAACCCTGTCCGTAACCCTCATTTTCATGTAGTTAGGTAGACGGTAATGCGATGGTTATGGACACGAGGGTTACGATGAGGGTTAGTGTAAAGCAAGGGTTACAATAAGGTATACGCTAAAGCGAGGGTTATGAAACAAGGGTTACTAGAAGGTGAGGGCCAAGTGACGGATACAGCTAGGTATATTGTAAAGCAAAGCAAGGGTGTAATGTTAGGCATAAGTGCTCAAAACACGCAGAATACCTAACATTTGCATGATTATATCTGGAGCACTTGGCATGAAATGAAAGGGAGTGTACCTAGAGCAAAGCGAAGGTTGCAGTTAGGTAGACGGTAATGGAGGGTTATAAAAAGAGGTTTACTAAGAGGTATAGGGCAACGCAAGGGTTACAGTTAGGTAAACAGTATAGCCAGGGTAAGGAAAACGAGAGTAGTGGAAGTAAGGGCAAAGCAAGTGTTACACTCAGTTTACTGTAAAGCGAGGATTCATTGACACGAGGGTTAGGGAAAATGAGGGTTACAGTGAGATATACTAGTACTGTAAAGTGAGGGTAATGAAAACGAATAATACGTAGAAAGTTAGGACAAATGTGGGTTAGGAGGGTTAGGAAATCAAGGGTTACCTAAAGGATTAAAGATAGGGTAATTGGGTACTTGGGGCAAAACTAGGGATACAGTCAGATAAACGGTAAATTGATGGTAATGGTAAAGAGGTTACGTAGGGGGTAAGCACAAAGCGAGGGTTGCAGTTATACAGTAAAGCGAGGGTTATTGAAACAAGGGGTAGAAGATTGTTAGGGCAAATTAAGTGGGGGTTATAGTTAACTTTACTGTAAAGCGAAGGTTATTATCTTGGATTGGAGTGTACTTAGAAGGTGGTACAAATATATATTGGTACCTTCAGAAGTTGTTGTTGAAACAGTCTGATAGGTTATACAAAATGGGGGTATTTAATAACGGTTTTTGGTACTTTACGATATGACCGCCTCTATATGTATTATGACGGATGAACATCTTTATGTCTTGAACTTCTTTTACATTTGGATATTAACACTGTTACGAAAATCTAGACTTTATAAATTGAACATTGGTTGATTGGATTAAAAGAATGATTAAATGATAAGAATAATTATAGATACATTCTGTGCAGATGAATAGCTGCCAGCCTTTTTTATTGATATTCTGTACTCAATGCAAGCTATGCACATGTATATTCTATAGAATGTATTCAAGTGGTATTTATGCATAAAACACCATGCTGTTTGCTGATTTCTTTTTCAAAGATTTATATATGTTTTATGCTAGGAAAGTGGTGTTCGGATGAAATATATGATATAGATGCATGATAAATAGTTACTTTATAACATAACTTCTGATGAGTTAAACTTATATCAAGCAAAAGATATTTATATATACACGAAAAATCCACAAGCACAACTTATATATTGATACTGCACATACAAACTGTAAAAATATATTTAATGTGTATAGTAAACTTAAGGATTTTAATTGGTACTTCTGTATACTATATAACACATGGGTGGTTATAACATGCATGTTTATTTTAAGTCATGGTGAATTTTTAATGGTTTATTGATAAATCATTTTCGATTGAATACTTTATAGAGTAACCAAATTAGATATACTTGGTACATTGTTGGACAATGTAGTATTTGTGCATACTGAGTACGTTTTTTGGAAACACCATTCTTGGGATCCATCAATTAGCCTTGATTGCATCGGATAGGACTTATATAAATGTTTCTTGTTGCAACAAATCATATGCGTAGTGCTCTTTCATGTATCTCGTAAAATGAAATATTGAATAAGAAATGAGATATGAACGACAAGCAGCGTAGGATAGGTTTCATAGACCTAATGATAAAGTTTATTCAAATAAAAAGGTTGTCTTGGAGAACACACACAAACCAAAATTGATAAATTGGTTATGATAGCCATTGCAGAGAGGTTATAATTTGAATAACATGACCCTCATTAAGAGGGAAGCAGAACCTCCAGATTTATTTTCGGTCTTAAACCCCTACCCTTCTCTTTGAGGGGCTTAAAGCACCAATTATAACCTCTCTACTACGTTTTATCTCTCAACAAAATGGCCGACTAATACTGAAAATCTATTGGTTAACTTAAGTCGTGGCCACGACTTAATATCTCGTGGCCACGACTTATTATCTCGTGGCCACGACTTAATATCTCGTTGCAACGACTTAATATCTCGTGGCCACAACTTAATATCTCGTGGCCACAACTTAATATCTCGTGGCCACGACTTATTATCTCGTGGCCGCGACTTAATATCTCGAGGCCACGACTTATTATCTCGTGGCCACGACTTAATATCTCGTGGCCACGACATAATAATCTCAAAATAAAACTCATTCAATGTCCCCTCTACGGTTCCGTACAATACCAACGAAAGTGTCAATTCTTTTTATGTTTTCGGTCTTAGCAAACACCTCCTACTTATGCTGGCGAAGGGTTACCTAAGCCTTGGAATGTGACCTTAGGGAAAAAGGAAACCTGTATTATTAGCTCAGAAAGCATGATAATGAACCAATATGAAACTAGAGCTTTTTAAACTCTTTCCCCAACAGAGGTACTGCAAGTAGATATACATGACTTTCCAGAGGACACACGTTTAACTAGTTCCCTCGGGAAAAATATTTGCAATAGCATAATGAATGGAAAAGAAAAGAAAATATTTCTCTGAAAAATAATATGGAAAGTGTCCATTCTTAATTGATATGTTTTCTGGTTTAAGCTCTAAACTATATATAATGATAATTGATTTTAAATCCTTTTTTTCACTACTCAGATTATCTGTGATAATGGCATTTGATGTGAACTTGTATACTTGGGAACTACTGATTCATCACTTAATTGAGTAATATATAATTTGATAAAAAATAAATCTGTTCCGTTGAATCGCCACTCTTCGTTCTATTGTAAAATGACTATATGTGAAGAATGTGACATCAGGAGGTTATTACATGACATTTTCCTTTCCATTTGTCGTTCATTTCAACCCGAGAATGCCATAGCAACCTTAAAGCTGTCACACAAACTGTTGTAGTATAACCTTTTTATCATATACTACATTTGTTGTTGTTTTAAATGTATAAAAGATTCCTGTCAGGTACTTATATTGTTTGTTTCGTTGTTTTTAACCTTTTCCAGATCTTGTTTGAGTGTAGGGAATATGAGCGAAAGTCGATTACAAGAATCCCATATACAAAAATTTTCATATTATTGGTACATGTGGCCAAAAACCAATTTTCTATATACACCAATAATATCAATACAACAAGCTTTCTCTTCTTCTATCGAATCACTAATGCAAGTCTGGTTACAAGAGTCGCACTTTATCACTAATGATTTGCTATTAAGTTTTCTTTTGCTTTTGTTTAATATATAGATAGAGTCCTCAGGCTATATGCCATGACTTGGTGGCTTAACTGTATATCAATATTCTGCATCCATGTGTCTATGACCTCAAGGATATTCGTAGGAAAATTGCTATTGTAAGATAATAACGTTCTCTTAGCAAAAAATAACTACAAGTTGAAATACCTTATGTTGTTAAGGAAATATTTTCTTTCTTTGAAATACAAGGGAATCAAATCTTATTATTGACGTGATAATACAGCGTTTTGAATGATATTAGTGAAGAAGATAAACATTATAGAAATATTCTCGAGTTGTTTGATATTTTTTCTTGAAGCTTTACTATTAAAAAAACTTGTATGTATTTACCATGAGAATAGAATGGTGGTAACAACTGAACTGTACTGAAGTGTGTAATCTTGAAATTGAACTGTATTGGATAACGCAATTATCATAATTATAAAACATTAATATTGTGCAGTTAATCATGATAGCATTATCGTTTTTTTTGTTCTGAAAGAGCATATAAAGGACCCATTAGAAACAACAGGAGAATTCTTCTTTTATATAACCACTATTCAGCAATAAGTACTAGATAAAAGTAAACCATGAAAGTTAGATTTAAACACAAACGGGACACTGCAGGGATCCTAATGCAACAGGACAACGTAGGCAAATATGTTTTAAAACCCAAACATTTGATTGAGCTTTTGCTTTACATAAACAAATTCATGTACACAACACACCATAATGTGTTTAATGGGATTTACAAACATAACATGACAGTAAGGTTGTGCATAAAAAATCCTTGTTATTTATCTTGATTTAAATATGCCTGCACCGGAAGTTTGTTTATGGATCTAACTTTGCTAAATATAAAACCCACACAGAAAAGAGTACTTTAGAGTAAGAAATTATTAAAAGTAAGAAGGCATATTAAATGATATCTAAAAAAAATTAATAATCATTTTAAAGACTGATCTTATGACGATTGATTTAATTTCAAAATTCACTATTTACGAAAAAGGCATACATGTAGGAAAAAGGTCCGTTGTAAACAGTTAAGTATTTTTTGACAATGGCCTGAGAATAAATATACTCGACATTAAAAGTAAAAAAACTCAATTCGATGTTTATTTTCACACTTTCTACTTAACAAATAGCTTGCACAACTTTCATCATTTAGTCTTTACGTGAACTTTAGTCCTTATAACATGCATTGTTTCCATCTCGGATTATCACAGAAAATCTTAGGAGTGTAATAATGATTTTAAATCAATTATCATAATATATAATATATATCATAATATAGTTTGGGTTTTATGCTAAATCAGAACACATATCAATTTAGAATTGACACTAAGATAACTGTTCATGTTTCCTTTTCTTTTCCATTCATGAATGATATTGCACATATTGTTTCCCTAAGGAACTATTTAACCCTGTGTCCTCAAGGAAGCCATTTATCTCTGCTTACAGTACCTCTGTGGGGAAAAGAAATTACAAATCTCCAGTTTCATATTGGCTCATTATCATGCCTTCTAAGCTCATAATGCAGCTTTCCTTTTTCCCTAAAGTAATATTCCAAAGCTAAGGGAAGCCTTGAGCCTTTGGTGCGTCATTTCACTTTGGTCATGCCAATATTAGTAGGAGGATTTTTCTAAAACCTAAAACATTTTCTGGAGAAAATGACACTTTCTATATTATTGTTCAGAGCAATGTTTTCTTTTCTTTTCTATTCAGGTTTGTCACTGCAAAAATTATTTGACAGAAGGAATTGGATTAACTATGGGGTCGCCATTTATCTGTTCTCGATATTCCTCTGGTGGGGACTAGAGATTACAAATCTAAGTCTCTAATTGGCTTATAACATGCTTTCTAAGCTAATAGTGCAGGTTTGAATTTCTCATAAGGTAACATTCCAAGGCTTAGGTAATCATTAAGCATTCAGTGCATTACTCCACTCTAGTCATGCCAATTTAAGAAGGTGTATATTGATAAAAAACGAAAACAAAAAGATTTGACACTTTCTACATTATTGTTCAGAGCAATGTTTTCTTTTTTTTCAATTCAAGTTTGAATTCCAAACATTATCTGACAGATGGCCATATGTGTCAGTCTTTGGGGACGCAATTTATCTATTCTCAAAATTCCTCTCTTGGGGATAGAGATTAAAAGTCTCTGATTGGTCATTAGCATGCTTTCTAAGTTAATAATGCAGGGTCCTCTTACTCTAGGGTAAGATATCAAAGCTTGGGTAACTATCAGCGAACAATTGAGTCCTTGTTGCGTTATTCCACTTTGGTAAAGCCAATATTATAAGGAACCTGAATTAGATGCAATATGATTTGATTTATTGTTGTTTGGTTAATCTGCCTAATGCTGTGAGCAACTTTATAGACCCTATAGGAATACCGAGACCAGAAAAGTACAGTAATTGTAGCCATGACATGTTAATGGTATGTTTCTAAACATCTGACAATAATGAACACATCATGACGTTGACTTTAGCAAGATGGTACTTTTCAAATAACATAGGCATCTAAACATACAATTTTTAAATGTTGCGAAGAAAATGTATTTTCATCAAAGAATTAAAAAATAACTTAAAGGAATATTCCAGTACGATTTTAAATTAATTCTAGCAAAAGTTTGAGTTATAAAAGACATTCTCACAAATTATTAATTTTTTCTGTCAACGAGTTAAGTATTTACAGAATTTTAAACCTTCGTCTTTGAGCGATGACGGGGGTCGCCATTTTATTTGAAAATGTGACGTCATCGACACACCACAAGAAATCGATGCAAGGAGCTCACATTATAAACTCCGTACATCTTTGTGCAGTGGAGTTTCCATGATTTGACCAGAATTGCATAATGTGTGCGCTGCGTACTTTGTTAAGGTAAAACATCGTTGTGCCTACAGAACGACCCAGTCGTCGGACAGATTATTCAACAAGCAACTACGACTAATATGCGGTTTTGTCTAGTATTATTAACGATATGAATTTATCTAAAAACAACCCACCTAAAATAAATAAATAAATGTTTTTAAAAACGAGCAAGAGTATAATATCTTGTCGTGTTCTTTGTATTTTTCTCTGATTAAAACATGGTACTTAATGTTTACCTGAAATATGTTGACGTACTATATATATACTCATGTTTTATCTAATATTTACACTTTCAAAGTAGAAAACGTTTCCTTGAAATTTGATACATCAAACATGCATATCAATTATTTATCTGTTATATACATATTATCAATGGGTTATAGACAAACGGCGACACGGCAAAGCGGCGACAAGCCAAAACTGCAACATTTTGGACGGAACGGCGACACATATTTTCAATTAATTTTTAGACCAAAAACGCTGAACAGAACGAGGACGAATTTGGATTAAACGGCGACACAATTTTTAAAGAATTTCATTTTAACTTTGATTGGTTTACCTTTCATGTCTGATATGTTTGTTTACGATGTTTATATGTAGATATATGTTTATTATATATTATTAGTTGAAGGATTTATCGATAAACATTGTTTTAAAAGGCTCTTTTTCATTTTTCATTGGAATATTCCTTTAAGGCTCTAAGCAGAACACACATAAACTAATTTAAGCATATAATGTCAATCTTTTCATTGATTTGTTTACCTAAACATGTCCACAGTACATTATTAATTCATCTAAAATTAACATCACCATATCTTTCTCTCTCAAACAGTGTATTGAAATATGTACCATGTATTACATCTGTTTTGAATCTTCTCTTCGGTATTAGGTTAATACAACTTGCAGGGAAGAAAATCAATAACTTATAATATGTACCGTGTAATTACCTTTGTCTTGAATATTCACATGTGAATTAGGTTAATATGAACGCGCAGGAAGCAATAACTAAACCTTTTAGATGGCAGTCCAAGTCATTTATGATATACTGTGGACGTGACCATTACTATTTCCATTAAATACGATAAATTGTTATTCCTGGACCTTATATAGTCTCTGATTATTTGGTAGAGGAACATTGTCACAAGACCATTATTTATAAAATGGAAATGTTGTTGTTTTTCGTGTTTACGTTTTACATCTGCTTCCACCTCTAGGTGTTGTCGCAGACGTGGGGTACATGACTTAAAGGCACCACTCGATCGCTTTTCGTCCGCCATTTGGAAACGTTAGCATTGCGAGAAAACAAATGTGCTGTACATGTAATATGCTAAGTCATTAACAAAATAAAGAAATAAATACTTGATTGATAGAAGAGAAGCATATTTACAAATAATTCATAATAAAAGTTATCAGTTTGGACAGCATTTTGTCGTAGTAATGCATTCCACGACCGAAGCTTCGATGATTGGCTTAATTTCACGATGTTTTTATTTTTAGAGCAATACACTTTATTCTTTGGCAAATTGTTTAATCTTGAACAACTGAAATGCTAACCTCACAAATATATTTGAAATTAAGTGTGAAATTATCATGTAGAAATCATGTATAAACGGAGAAGTCCTCCTAAATTTTGTTTCCACAAAAAATACCCCGCTCGAACAGGCCATGGACACCGTAAATTTAACCCCAAAAAAAGATAAAATTTAATAGAAATTCGAAATTGGTAAAAGTTTTGAAGTAATGCCAGAGGATAAGTAAATAAATTTGGAATACGGAATAGAGTAGGGGGATAAATAAATTAAAAATGCATAAAATAACAAGAAAGAAAATATTATATGATAAAGTAAAGAATAAAAGTGGAATGGAAATAAATCACTATTGGCATTATATACCTTTTCAGCCACAAACGGAAACCTTAATATGAGTTTCTTCTCAACCTGAGATTTCAGAACGTGTTTACTTTTGGTTGGTATTGAGACATTTGGTTTCGATAAAGCCTAATTTTTCAGGATATGTACTACAGATTATTCTTTTGATGGGACATCATTGAATTTTTATCAGTTTGACGTTCCAAATGCAAAGATGCGAGCTAAGCTGCATATAGCCCTATACATCGAAAATACAGTTAACCATTTCAAGTTCACATGTTGTTATAACCCACGTAGAACTCAGTAAAGGGGTCTCATAACATTTGTTTTGACATATGTGCAATAATACCTGTAAGTGTTTTGATTGGCTAGAGGTGAAATTTTACATTGTCCGGACTACTTTATTCATTCACAAAATGAACGTGTTTTTATTCACAAATTTCTAATGGCATTGATTCATTCTTCACATTTTCAGTTTATATTTGAATCGAACCTACCGCATTGACAAGGAATTTTAACGGAGGCCACTTGTTGTACATTGTTGTAATATAAAATGCTGTAAATATCTGGAGAGGGCATTACTAAGTTGAATAACTTGTGCCCAATATTTTTCTTCAATGAATAAAATAGGATTCAACCAATCAGAGGCCAAACAAACACAATCAGAAAGCTTACTGATATTTCGATTCTGTTCTTGTTCAAGGGTAATTAAAACAAGAGGTATTAAATTCAGCACAAAAATGATTGTGATATTCGCCCCTCTGTCACTGCAAAATGACAGAAAGGCATTGCTTATTATCGATGGGGTAGAAAGACAACTGAAAACTCAATGACATAGACTACACTTAACCAAAATATAGCGGGCTTCACAATGATGAGCATCTTAAATTACGAATGAACAGAATCACTTACAGTTCTAAGTAGAACACATATTAGTTCATTATACTATACAATATCAATATAGTCATTGGTTTGTTTTTACCTACAAATGTACCGTACAGTACACTGTTCGTGCATCTCACATTGATATCACCATTGCTTTATCTCACAAATATTCTCGTGGGTATTATGTTAATGCAAACTTTGAGGAAGTAATTGCCAAAGACACTATGAATACTAAACTCTAAGAACACTGACAAAGGATCACCAATTGTCCATGTGTTATATAACCATTTCCTAAGCATACTTCGCGATCGCCTCGTCACTGGTGCTGAAATATTCTATATAAAATTAGCACGATTACATTTCCTTATATATTTACTTAATTAGATTGAAAACTGTTGATCTCTTATGAAGGCCTTGAATTTTGACCCCTTGTCACACCAAATTGTTACGATTATCTGTACATATGTTATGTTAAAACATATGTTAACGCAAACTTAATTAAACTTATGTAGTGGAATTTTAACGTGATATGTTTCGTTTTCGAAATACTAGTATGTCTGAAAGACATTGCAAATAACATGATATTTCACTAGAATACACGATAAGTAAATAAAGTTAAGGTATGCAGCTGTATAACTTTTTACACCCAGACGCAATTGATTTCTCTACATCTTTCATGATTGTATATTGTTGAATGTCTGTTCTATAATCAGTAACTGCATATTACAACAATAATCCAATAAACAGTCCTCGAACTAAACCACGCCCCTCTTTACGTAGCAGTGTGACATGATAAACCTCAGGTTATAATGCTGAGGAATATATGGATGACAACTTCTTTGTTCATTGTATGTATAAAGCTTTCACAAAATGCGATACTATCCCTTTATAAACATGCGATAAAGTAACTCGATACCTTATTGATTATTGATAACGACACAAGAATCTGTGTCGAAACGTCGCATACAATGAACAAGGAAGTTGTCATCCATGTATTCCTCAGCATTATTGTCATTCCAACTTCTAAAATGCCTCTCAAAGAAACCTCAGGTTCTGTAACAATGATCATTAGATTAACAATTGGTGACTATTGACTAGACAGTATAGGAAATCAATAAGGTATTGAGTTACGTTATCGCGTGTTTTTAAAGGGGTAGTAGCGCATTTTTTTAAACAATTATATTTTCAATTTTGTACTGATAATTGTACGTTAATGCAAAATGCATATTTTGAAAGTGTCAAATACTTCATTACACAAACTAATCATACATACTCATGATATGTTCACTAGAATACCTAGGTTAGTGAACAAACTTAAAGATTTAGCTGTATAGGGTAGAAAGACAACTGATTACTCAACATTACTCATGGACAACAATTATGAAGCACCATGCACAGTGACGATTATCTTAAACTTTCTATTGAAAACCGTTATTTACATATGACCTAAAGAAACAGGCAAGTGGCGGCATGAATGCCGTTGACCAAAAAAGATAACTCTCAACCTTTTTCACATAAAATAATTTATTTAAAACGTGCTTTGTGTATGGCCAGAGCTCATTGCTTACATAAATACAAAACACTTTGAATAAACGTTGTATTGAATCATTTTATTATAATTATATAAATTTAAAATATATCGAACAAGTATACCTGCAGTAAACTCACTTAATGTAACATTGAATATAAGGCTTTGTTTCTCTTAACTACCTACCTGTATCTCTTTGGAATTATCATTCCTACTTAAATAAAGCGATGTATATAGGCGATGTACACTTACAACATTTGTCATTTGTGTTTCGAGGAGAATCTAAGCTCTAGACTTTTCAAATATGTCCCTTAAAGAAACTTATTGTCAAGTTCTCTTTATAGTTCACTTATCTCTCTATATCTCACATATATCTCAAAATTTGATTATAGACGGTCAAAGCGTTGCTGATCATACTCGCTGCAGGTATTTACATGATGGTTCATTGCCTCCTTAACACTGATATGATAACGTTGCTAAGAAATGATGTACTGACGCAGAGAATACTAAACGAGATTCTGAATAATAACATCCTGGTGAAACGAATAAATGTTTTGTTTTATTAAACGAAAGCGAGCTAAATACATAAACCATATATTTTATATACCGTTGTTCTAATTTTTCTAATACAATTTGATCGACGCAACAAAATCCCAAAAGTGAAAAAACTCTGCAAAAGATGTGAGAAAAATAACTTTCATGTAATTAAAGATGAGTTCCTCGTCCTACTTAAATGTTCACTCAGTGAAAGACGGAAAATCTACCTGATGCAGATATGTATGTGTGGTCAAAAATCAATGTTCTGTTATACACCATTAATATCAATACCAAGGCATATTTTATGTCTATCAAGTCTTTGATGCGAGTCTAGCTACAAGAACCACACATTATCGCTAATGATTTGCGATTGAGTTTGATCTTGCTAATGTTGAGTATTTATACAGTCCTCAGGCTATTAGGCATGACTCCAGTGATTTTAACCATTGTGGAGCTGAAAACAAAGATAAATATGATTTAAAATCCCAAGCATTTGAATCAGCTAATTTGAATACAGAATTGTCTTAATTTGATGTACAACGGAATATCGTGCATGAATATTCCCTGTATATTTGATCCTGATTTAAAATATAAGAAGATCGGATTGTCATTAAATCTGTTGAGAAAGAACCTGGCTTTATTGATCTACCTTTGTAAACATGAAATTCATATGAAAATAAGTACCTTTGGCTAAGAAAATATTAATGAAGAGAAGAAAAATTCGAAGTAAATTAATTTTCAAATCATTTTAAAAACTTATTATCTACGAAAAGGACGCATGGAATAAATCAGACAATATCATTTGAAGAAGACACAGACAGACAGACAATACTGCGAAGTGAAAACATCACTTTGATCGATTCTCATGATCATGAGTTTTGTGCCAAAACCGATAACATAATAGGAACTGACACTTCAGGTTCAGAGCAATGCCTTCTTTTCTTCTCCATTCACGTTTGTTAATGCAAACATTGTTTCCTAAAAGAAGTGTTTTTTCCTTATCAATCCTCGGGGACGCCATTTATCTGTTCTCGAAATTCCTCTCGTAGGGATAGAGATTACAAAGTTTGTCTTTGCAAACAATATTTGACAGAAGGAACTGGTTATATATGTGTCAGTCCTGAGGGACGCCATTTATCTTTTCTCAGAATTCCTCTCTTAGGGATAAAGATCACAAATCTCAAGTCTCTAATTGGTCATTATCATGCTTTCTAAGCTAATAATACAGATTTCTCTTTCCTCTAAGGTCGAATTCATTGGCTGACCATTGTGCCTTTGGTGCTTAATGCCATCTTGACCAAGCCTGACATGACGGACATGCCATATGACTTGATTTAGAGTTGTTCGGTTAATCCCCTGAAGCAGCTTTGTAGACCCTGTAGGGATACCCAGAAACCCATGTACAGAACACGTGAAAGGAAAAGCGCCTTCTCACGTTGCTGAGGTCCAGAGTTCGAATTCCATCCAGGCCAAGGTGTAAAAACCTAGAGTTCACCTCTGTTAGAACTCTGTAAGTGTCACCCTGGAGCCCTAGTGTGTAGTGCAAATAAAACTGCGCACTTAAAAGATCCCACAAATTCAGGTCAGTGGCTGAATGGTGGATACATGAACACGTGCATACGCCAAGCTGTCGGTTATCAGCGTTCAGCGGTTTTGGACAAACTGCTGTGACTATGTGTCTCAGTTCACCCAGCTGTGAAGGGGTACCCTGTGAGGCAAAGAATGGTCCCTAACCTGAGCACCACTTATGTTGAATGCCGGTTGAATACTCTCCAGGGAGTTGAATTGGAAAAATGATCGGACGGTGAAAGAATGCCATTGACCAGGGGGAAAACAATGTAAGCGCCTTGAGCAACCAGGAATGGATGGATATATAAATAATCATATAATAATAATAATAATATAATTCTAGGGGGTATACAAGGTGATCTCAGGAAAATGAAAATAAATCGTTCCAATCGAAAGACAATGTATAAAAACTAATTGAAGCAGTTATAAATCAAATATATAATGTAAAGCCATGCGATTTCCCTTTCTTAAATAAAATGAATTAAAGGTGTTCTCATAAAAATGGCAGCCAATAGACTTTATGTGAAACCCCATAATTTGTTCTCTGACTATGGATGATTGGTTTATGTAATGAGATTTTTGACACTATCAAAATACATTTAGCATTAATTTTCAGTGTAAAATTGAAAATATAATATTTTAAAAAACGTGCTACTGCCCTTTTAAATATCTTGCAATAACAACCCAAGTACCTTTTGCAAATGATGAAAAGAAATATGCTTTCAATACAAAATTATGCACAAAATCACTAAAATTGTCCATAGTTTATTTAACCTTCATTTTACACCAACATCACATTTGATCTTTGTAACAAACGGTGTATTGTCATAGTTCTAAGAATATGTACATGTAATTACCTCTGTTTTGAATATTCTTTTGGGTATTAGGTTAATATGAACTTGCAGGAAGCAATTGCTAAACCTTTTAGATAGCATTCCAAGTCTGTTATGATTTACTGTGGACGTGACCGTTACATTGTCACAAGATCATTATTAAACAAATAATGATAAAGTTTTAGGAATATTTGTAATTAAAATAAATCGCTTTACACAATAGGCCTTTTCAGTATTTCACATCGGTGAGTGGCTGTTAGTCAAATAACCTTATTAATAGTGTTATTTCATTGTGAAGGATCTACTGTTGCAGAAAGTATTATGTCTAAGCTGATGAAGTTGTTCGTCGGCCACAGGTAGGTGAGAAGTCACGTTTATGATCGAAACACAATGATGTGCGTCAGTCAAACATAATGTTGAAACTTATGGAAAGCAGCATAATAGCTAAATTCAAAATTTGAAATTATGTATTCGATATGTAGCATATCGATTTATTATTCGATATGCTATATTCCTAGTATCAACGTATTTTGGATGTAGGAAAATGACTTTTATGATCATATATGACTATCTCTTTTAAATCAAGCATTTATCATATAATTGCCGTGACAAAAATGTGAGATTTTGAACATAAATACAATGAACTAAACCATTTACATTCGTTAAGAAACAAATCAATCGTAGTGAATATCACTGAGGGTGTCTTCAATGTGATTCTTTTACTCTGAACGAGTGACGAAAGGTAATTTCAGGACGTATTTACGTCTAAAACGTATTGGAATCTGTTGAGAAATATTGCTTGCTAGAGTTTTGACTGCTTCTTCCAACATCTTTGGATACGTATTCTTCAACAGTTTGACACTCCAAATTGAAAAATGTGAGCTGTGCTGATCTTGGCGTTAAACATGAAACTTGGAGCATATGGTTAACCATAACAAACGAGTTGCTATTCATTCTTGATGGTCTGAGGTTTTCGATTTTTACAGAGATCTATGGACTTGCAACTCGCATAGCTAATTTTGTTTTGAATACAAATTTGAAAAGTAAATGGCTTTAACAGTTTTTCATGGCTTCTATGTACAGCTTTTCACTTTTCACTATACATGTTACATATCAGGCAGCGAGACACCTTTGCATGTCGATTCTAGTCTTTATGTATCCATCATAAAACATTCCCTGATTGTGAATTTGAACCACATACAATAAGGAGGGTAATTTGAGCAAAGAATTATACTTACTTGACATGAGAGATCCTATGAAAAGAAAATGACCATGAGAGCTTTATCCTGAAAGACAATATCGAACAAGGTAAAAACATAGCAAATGGCTAATTGAAATCCTTGTTTTCATGTTAACACAAATATGAGCAAGTCATCTAAATCATTTGGATATAGCACTGTTTTATGGGATATTAGGTTAATACGAATTAACAGGAAACAATTTCTAAACCTTTTAGATAGCACTATGATGTCAAAAGAACACTGATGTCAGTCGGAGCTGGAAACTGTGAACGTGACCGTATATATTACCATTTATTAGGTAAATTATGACTCCTTGTCCTTGGATAAATTGGAGGAGAATTTTACAATAATCATAAGTATAAGGGGCCACCTAAACCTTCCTCTTCCATGGATGTTTAAAGATATTTCTTCATAATCAATAATAATAATCTCAAAGAGTGCTGAGAGTTCATGTTGAATTTATCGGCAAAGAATGTTATCACAAACTGAAATAAACTTTTATCAGAAAGCAAAATGACTTAAAATTTTTGAATATGTAAGCTAGTATAGGAATACATTTCAAATAAATAAATATGTGTGCTTTTCAAAAATTCATAGCAATTTGGGGTCAAAATCTAGAAACAAAATATTTATACATGTATTCACAAAAATATGTACATATGTGTCCAAAACAATTGTGAACACAGAAATAACACTTCTCTAATGATAACTTGAAGCTTTTTGTGACGACATCATGTGGTTCTCTGAAAGACTGAGAGTTGCTCAATCGGGGATAAGTCTTATGACCTTATCGCTTTTGATCACAAACCTTCACGGTTATTAGGGATCAGTATTGCCCGATAAGGAAGCATTGGCGATGGTTTAGTGCTAGCGTAGATACGATTTGAGAGTTAGGAGCATCGCAGCATTCAGGCCTGGATACCCGAGGATAGCTACAGACAGGTTGTGGAGATGTGGCATACTTGAAAAGCCCAAAACCTTGAAAAACCAATAGTAATTCTTCTTCGTTTAGACTGATTAAATATGCCTTAAACCACCGTCAAAGATATATCCAAGTGATCAAAGGACAAATACTGTTACAATTACCTTTAAACCTTTAGATAACAAGCAAGATGAAAATGTTCATTGAGGAACTGTGACAATTCTTCTGAAGTTGATATCCATGGACAGTTTTTGTCAACATCAGATATTAGTAAGGTTTTGTGGTTTGACCTTTAAGTGTTAAGATATGTTCACAATTGGTATATATGTTCCATATGAGTGATTGCCCTAATCGATTATTGGCAGTTGATCGCCTATTTGTCACTTGACTTTGGACCAATAACATGCTATTTCACATTTTTCGCATTTCTTTACCGAAGATGTGACATTTTGTCATCACAAGTTACAAGCATAAACCTACGGCCTAGACGCGTCCTGTTACTGTCAAAACTTTCTTTAACCGATTGTTAAATAAAAACCCTGTAAATGTTGAGGCCACAATTATTCATTCTGTGAATTTAGACAGCGAGTTGGTTTAAACATATTTAATTCCCAAAAAGGAGGAACCGGATTGGAATCTTATGCTTATGCTTATATCAATACCGCTCCAGACAGCGAGTTGATTTACGTGTGAAGAAATCAACAGAAATCATAAAAATTGTTCACTTTTAATACTTAAAAGGTCAAGCAAATAAAGTTACTGTTAAATTAAAGATTTGTATACCATCAGCACATTGAGATTACCAATGTTTATTTCAAAACTACTAATGGTCCAAGTGATGAATTACTTTAGTGTTAATACGACAAGCTCTTGATAAGTGATTAGGAGGGGAGACAAGTGTTCTCCGATGGTCATTTTCAATTACAGGTGCGTATCTTAAGTTGTTCACTTACCTTCGTATTCTACTGCAAATAACATGTAATTTGCAACGTCTTTGAGACATCATATCATTGTAAAAACGAAACCGATAATGATGAAATTTCACTGCATAAGTTGAAATTCAGTCTGCGTTGACATATTCGTATGTCATACCTAGCAGATAGCTGTAACCAATTTGGCAGGACATTGGAGTGACCAGGGGTCAACATTTCGAAAACCCTGATTTATATTTTGCCCTACAAACTCCTTCATAAGTGATCAACAGCTTTAGACCTTATCCACTGGTGTTCCTTTGCGATAAGGCAACGTAACTGTGCTAATTTTTTTCCTACAAAGTTTATATGGATGAGTTTAATCAAAATTTAATTAAATCCGAATTTCACAAACGTTACCCCATCTGTCTATTTAAGAATGCTAAATATCGACATTCAGCACCAGTTACAAGTCGATCCCGAAATATGGTTTGGGAATGGTTATTTTACAAATTGGCAATTGATGATCTTCTGTAAGTGGTCCTGGAGTTATTTTATGAACGAAACCCAACTTACGTGATATTTGCACTCAGATCACAAGCCGATTAACAAATTTTTGGTATGCAGCTGTAGTGCATTATCGTTCTATGTAGAAATAAATTTGATTAGGAGAGTTCATCCATTGTGCCAATTTTATAAATCTGGAACAACTATGATGTTACCCTTAATAACATATTTGAAATAAGAGTGAAATAATCATGTAAAAATCATATGTAAGTTTAACAGAGTAAGTTTAAGTATTAACAGAGAAGAACTCTTGAATTTTATTTCCACCAAAAATACCCTGATAAGACTGTTCATTTGAAACATCGAGGGGAGCAGTGAAAGTAGATTTAGATTTTCCAAAATGTTGATTTAAATATTCCATATAGACAGAAAGAAAGAAATCAGTACAATTACATTTCATTAATGTAAAGGAACAAATATGACTAAGGTCTGAGGCTATTGGTAAATCCAAATGAAGGATTTTGTAGCGAAAAATACAAAATAGTATTTTCGAAATTTGACCCCTGGTCATTTCAATGCCCTGCCAATTTAATTACGTTTATCTTCAAGGTATGACATACGAATTTCTTAACGCAAACTGAATGTTAACTTATGTACTAATTTTAGTGTTAGTTTGTACATGTGAGCTTCTGTCTGAAAGAGAAGTGTAAGGATTACATCTGAAATGAAGATTCTGGTCTTCTCTTCTCATCGAGTTTTAAAGCTAACTATGCCAATTATTTATTTGATTTTGTGAGGATCAAGTTGTGCACTTCTAGTTAGTCCTTTTCAGAGAATCTCTCGTATCAAAAGAATAAAAAACGTGTGCTCCTATGACACTTGAGTGGTTTTGTTTCCATCTACATTTGTTATGTCTTCTCCTCAAAGAACGGAGATGTTTGAAGACAGACAGGAGGATACGTTTTCTTTTTCTTCTTTTTTTCTTTTTTTTCCCTCTTGTTTCCCTTTTTTCTTACATTGCGTTTGAAATTCTTCAAAGGAAATAACATTTCAATCATATAAATTTACAAGCAATGATACTAATCATCTGGATAAAGAAGAAAGCAAGAGAGGACAGTAGAAGTACAGATATAGAGAGGGAAGGAGGGGAGAGGGAGAACCAATAGAATTGAAAGTCGGAAAGAATGTTTCAATGTTATTAACAATGGTTTGGTTTGAATCAATAATTTCATTATATTTGCAATGGGGCCCATTTCTTTTTACAAAATCACTTTTGTTTTCAAATATGTATTTTTCAATGTTGTGATAATGTATAATTTGTGATTGCAGTTGTACAAAATTTGGAGTAGAATTGTTATATTGACAATTTTGTATGTGACGTTTTGCAATTATAAAAAGATGGTTTTCAAGAAATTCATATTTGTATCGCCAAGGAGGAAGCATTTAAGATTTAGATTTAGTTTTCGACACGTTTTTGATTTATACCGGCTAATGCATTCGCTTAGCAAAATTTGAACCTTTTCACATGAAAAAAAAGTGTTTGATTGTTTCATTTTCAGATTGGCAAATTGTACATAAATTATCCTCTTTTATTCCTATTTTAAAGAGAAATGATTTGGTCGGTATGATACGATGTAAGAATTGGTATTGAAAGTTTCTTGTCTTACAGTCATTCACACAACACTGTATTGTAACAAAACATTCAGAAAGGTAGTTTTCTGTTATTTGAACTCCTAGTTTTGAGTTCCATTTCGAAGTAAGGTTTTGAACAGAACATTTACCACCGTTTGCACGAATAAGTTTGTATAAAAATGTACAATCTGGTGAAGAAATAATGTCCCTTAGAATCTTACAATTAGTACCATTTTCTGTTTTATTAGTTGGCTTACCTTTTGAGATTGTAATCCGTGAATTAGGTAAAAAGCTCACCAATTTGAAATATAAAATGAAATTGTCATTTAAACGAAAGTCCCTTTTCAAAACGTCGAAGTCTTTTAAATGTCCAGAAGTAGTCATTAGATCATGAATAGATCTTATTCCACATTGATACCATTTAAGATATGTTTTAAAGTCTTCATATTGGACGTAACTCATAAATGGGAGATTTCTGAATTCGACAATGTCCTTTATCTCGGAAGTTTGTAAATCATTATAAATGTTTGGAGAGAGACATAAAAATATAAGAGATTTTTTTTCGCAGCGGTTTATTATATGAACACTTGCAAACAGAATATATTTGCTGTACAAAGAAACCATTGAAATCTGTTATGCCAACTATCCCTAATTTCTATAAAAAGCAGATCGCCTCCTCAGTGAAACCTTATCATGAAAGAAAGATGCTGTTTGAAAACATACATCTACGTATTTAAATATTTTTCTTGAACAAATGAACAATCCGTTTCATCATTACAAAGCGAAAGCGATGTGTGTTGATTCCTATAATCTCATTACAAGGCAAAATCTCAGTTTTCAAGAATGCATAGCCACATATTTCAAAATGGTTTTCACCCAACTGAATTAAATTTAGAGCTTAAACAACACAAGAATCCCTCCCTGGCATTTGGTTCTTAAACTGATAAAGGAAATCTTCATGAACAAAGTAACCTACAAACAATGGAGGTGACATATATTGTAAAAGTTGTAGGCACGTGATGCCACCTTTCCTTATCACTTGACGATGTTTAGCAGAGCTGGCGGGCACTTCAATCCTAAAGTGATTTTCATGTATGTGTTAAATATGACATTTGACATTTTCCTTTCATTTCATTCATCTTGAGTTATAAGTTGTTAGTGGGCTCGATCAGAAATATGTGGTATTTGGCGTGAAATGTCAACTGTACTCTGCCTTGTTTATAGCTAATACCGTTTAGTATTTCTACTACAGCTGCGTACCATAAGTTTGTTCACTTACCTGCGTATTCTAGTACAAATATAATGTAAATTTTAATGTCTTTGAGGCATCCTGGTATTGCGAGGTCAAACCGGATAATGTTGAAATTTCACTGCAGAAGTTAAGCTTCAGTTTGAATCAACATATTTGTATGTTATACCTATGATAACCGTGACACATTTGGCAGGACAATGATGTTACCAGGGTCAAAGATTCGAAAACACTATTTTTTATATTTCTCTACATAATCCTCCATTAGTGGCAAACAGCTTTAGATCGAAGTCATTTTTCCTTTGCATAAAGGCAATGTAACTGTTATATTTTTTTCTATTTTCTAACAAAGTTTATATGGAATTGTAAATCAAATTTTACAAATATGATACCAACTATCTGTTTAACCATGCCAACTATCGAAAATCAGCACCAGTGGCGAGACGATCCCAAAATATGGTTACGGAATGTTTTTTTTATATAAGGACAATTGGTAATCCATTTCAGTGCTCCTGACGTCCAATGGAAACCAAATCACATGATATTTGCACTAAGATACACACGCAAGTGAAGAAACATGAGGTACGCAGCTTTAAACATTTACCTATTTAACCTAAAATGTACAAAGGGCCCTTGGAAAAGCCCCTGAAAATTACCATAGGTCTTTATAAAAACAGATGATCGATAGTACATCTATTAATGGAAATTGTAATGGTCCCGTTCACATTTCATCATACACAGAGTGCAATTGAAACATTGTTCCTTCTAAAAGGTTTGGCTATTACTTCCTGCAACTTCGTATTAAACCAATACCCACGGTAATCAAAATATTCATGTCAGAGGTAATTTAACGATCCATGTTCTTAATTTTCTGATAGTTACACAAGGCAATTATGGTTAAAATGTAAGAAAAATACTCTGAACAAGTGACATTTAATCGATAAATAAATTACTATATTGACATTCTCGTCCTGACTATTTTATATTGTTTCTTTAGAAAAGTCAGTGTTTCTTGTTAGTATTAACCTCTGAACATCATTCTCATGATAAAGGCTTGTCAGTTTCAGTTTGATTGAAGTGTATCATCAGATAAAAATGGTTATGTATGTCATTAGTACAAGATTATGCAAGAAGTACATGTCATTAAGATTCCTAAGCACTTTACTAAGGAGTTTTGTAATCTGATTTTATCTGCATCTGCTCACGCCAGAAAGGGATTTACCGATAAACTACTAGACTCATATCGCATATTACTCATTTTCCTAATGCATTTGCTATTGTTCTGTATATGACGAAACTGGCTGAAGAGCTCAGAGAATCAAGGGTTCAAGCACATCAATGATATGGAATATCAGAAGTAAAGGGATACCTGCACCATTAGTTTAGACAAGATGTTAATGAGTGCTTTGAGACTTTCTAATTCTTTATCCTATTGAAGCTACAGAATGTTCTACTGAGCGCGATTATGTTTTGACGAAAATGGTAAAATGATATAACCAAAGGCTCAAAGAGTCAACATATATTTATGAGAATTGGGAAACATGTGTCATTAGCTTAGACAAGTTAAAGACTGATTTTAGACTTTCTTATCCTTTACCCAATTGCAACTACAAATGTTTTTACTGAGGACGATTATGTTTTCACAAAAATAGTAAAATCATATAACCAAAGGCTCAAAGATTCAATAGCATATATATACGAGAATTGGGAAACTTGCATCATTGGCTTAGACAAGTTAAAGGCTTATTTTACCTTTACCCAATTGCACCTACAGAATGTTTTTACTGAGGTCGATTATGTTTTCACGAAAATGGTAAAATGATATAACCAAAGGCTCAAAGATTCAATAGCATATATATACGAGAATTGGGAAACCTGCATCATTGGCTAAGACAAGTTAAAGACCGACTTTAGACATCATTATCATTTACCCAATTGCACCTACAGAATGTTTTTATTGAGGACGATTATGTTTTCACGAAAATGGTAAAATGATATAACCAAAGGCTCAAAGATTCAATAGCATATATATACGAGAATTGGGAAACCTGCATCATTGGCTTAGACAAGTTAAAGGCTTATTTTACCTTTACCCAATTGCACCTACAGAATGTTTTTACTGAGGTCGATTATGTTTTCACGAAAATGGTAAAATGATATAACCAAAGGCTCAAAGATTCAATAGCATATATATACGAGAATTGGGAAACCTGCATCATTGGCTTAGACAAGTTAAAGGCTTATTTTACCTTTATCCAATTGCACCTACAGAATGTTTTTACTGAGGTCGATTATGTTTTGGTGAAAATGGTATAATGAGTTAACCAAAGACTCAAGGATTCAATAACATATATTTACGAGAAATTGTAAATATGCATCATTAGCTTAGACAAGTTTTGAATGAATGATTTGTGACTTTCTTATCCTTTACCCAATAGCACCAACAGAATGTTCTTAATTAGGGCGAGTATATTTTGACGAAATGGTATAACAACCTAAAAGACTAAAGGACTCACAAACATATATTTCCAAGAAATTGGAAACCGTCATCATAACAAGTTGTTAAAGAGTGATTTGAGATCTCATTCTTACGCTATTGTACCCACGAGATGTTCTCACTGACGGCGATTACAGAAAATGGTAAAATGACCAAGGATCAAAGGCTCAAGGATTCATTTACATATATCTTGGAGAAATGGGAAACCTTAGCTTAGACAGGTTGATAATTCGTGATTTGAGCCTTTCTAATCCTATATTTACCCAATTATACCTATAAATGTTCTTCCTGATACAATTTTATTTTGACGAAATGACATATTGAGTTAACCAAAGGCTCATTATGATACATTTACGAGAAATGGGAAACGTGCATTAGCTTATACAATTTGTTAATGAGTGATTTGAGACTTTCTTTTTTACCCTACTGTACCCACATAATGTTTTTACTGAGGATGATTATGTTTTGACAAAAATGTTATAATGAGTTAACCAAAGGGTCAATGACTCACGAACATATATTTCCGAGAAATAGGAAACCTGCATATTAGCTAAGACAAGTTGATAATGAGTCATTTGAGAATTTCTAATCTTTTACCCAAGTGTACCTCCATAATGTTATAATAGAGAGATTCCCTCAAGTCTGGCTCAGTATCCTACAAGAAACAAATTGCTCTTTCGTAATTCTTAGGTCCAACACAATCGTATGGTCAACTTCCTTATAGTGATAGATTAGTGCTTAAAGGTGCAGGAGCACGATTTTAGGGGGAATATAAGGTGATGTCAGGAAAATGAAAATTAAAGGGCTAAAATTGAAAGACAATGTATTTAAACTAAATGGAGCAGTAATAATTCAAATATATAACGTAAAGTTTAGCCATGCAATTCCTTTTTCTTAAACAAAATGAATGGGGTTCACACAAAATGGCCGCCAATGGATTTTATGTGAATCTTCATACTTTGTACTTTGGATAATTGGCTAGTGTAACGAGATTTTTGACAATGTCAATATAATACATTTAGCATTAACTTACAATTATCAGTGAAAATTTTTAAATATAAAATTATCAAAAAACGTGCTACTGCCCCTTTAAAATTCTACCTCTTCTTCCAACGGATGTCGAAAGTTGTCTTTTCTATAAAGATGGACTGAAATATTTCATGACCACTGTCGTCGTCATAAAAAGGGCCTTTAACCTTTACTCAATTGTACCAACACCATGTTCTAAAAGAGAGATTAGTATAGTTAATGAGTTCCTCAAGTCTGATAATAACCAGTTCATTGGGGAAAGAAACATCGCTGCTTCGACAAACGTTCATGAAATTCACATTTTCACGGATACAATTCCAATATTTTCGGAGATCAATATATATGACAGTTTCAACAAGCAAACAGGGTCTTTTTTATAAGGGAATATAAATGACATAAAGGGCTTCATTGCGAAAATGTGAAAATAAGAAAGTACACATAACAGGTATCTTCGATTTATCAAATGAGTAATTGGCATGTAACATATTTGATTATCTCATGATCAACAGAGCCCATATTTGTAACATTTGAAACTATATATCTGGATGATGGTTTATCAAAATACCTTTTTTTAATGTAGTCAAGGTTGAAAATCAAACTTTACATCAACCATGACCCTCGCCATGTTGGAAAGATTGTAAATGTGTGAAGAATGAGGCTCATTTTATTCTAACGTAAGATACAGATTAGATATCTATAAACAGTTTTGTCTTATCAAAAAACAATTATTTTAAATATTTTAGTCAAAAAATAATTTTTAAATGAAAAAAATCAAAACCAAGATGAAAGTGTTCTCTTACAACTTAGTAATCGCCTACACTTGTTGGTTTTTGCTTATGACAAAATAAGTTCATTGAAATCACGTTCTTATCATATAACTGGAATTTGGAAATGAATATGTGTGTTATTTTGATTTAATATCATGAGAAATGCCTTTTACATTCGCGTTAAAACAAAACAGTATGTGATGAAATTCACGGAGATTCCAAGTGATGAATCAACGCCAGAGCTAATACGACAGGCGCTCGGTCAGTGATTCCCCGGGAGAATTATTATACTGTGGTTGTTCTTTTTAACTGATACATTGTCGTTTTATTTACTTAATAAATTGAATTAACGTAGTTCGGGTAAAAATTATTCGTCTTTTTCAATTAAACTTTTTTTATTGTCTGAAAATGGGGATTAAGAGAGGGCAGAAAGGGGAAGCGCACTTTAAAAGGGCAGTAGCATGTTTTTGGGGGAACATAAGGTGATGTCAGGAAAATGAAAACAAATGGTTTGAAAGACAATGTATTTAAACTAAATTGAGCAGTAATAACTCAAATATATAACATAAAGTTTAGCCATGCGATTCATATTTCTTAAGCAAAATGAATTAAAGGTGTTCACAAAAAATGGCCGCCAAAGGATTTTATATGAATCTTCACACTTTGTCTTCTGGCTATGGAAGATTAGCTTGTGTAATGAGACTGTTGACACTATCAATATAAAACATTTAGCAATAACTTACAATTATCAGTGAAACATTTAAAATACAAAAATATAAAAAGAACGTGCTACTGCCCCTTTAAAGGTCAAATTTCCATGAATACTAGCCATATAAACTTTCAAAGTCTATCAACTCCAAAGATTTATTTCATTCCATGTTATGTTGAGACTGCTCCTTTAATATGGATAACGGAATGGATTTCCATTTCAAAACTTCGCCAAACTGTGTTTTGTCGGAATTATCACTGAGATAGAACATTATTTTTGTTAAGACAGATTTTGTACATTGTCCTCGCATTATTAAATGCATGACATCATCTTGTGCACGACTCGTTATGCCTTGACATCATTGAGGACAAAGCTGACGTTTGTTAGATGTTACTACATCAAAGACACCTATCTGTCAGGTTTCATCCGCCATCTTGAAATTTTAGTATTGCGGGGGAAAAAATGTATCTGTATTATGTATTTACTAACATATTTATCATAATCAGGCATTATACATATATAGTAAATGGGCATTATATACCTTTTCAGTCAAAAACAGAAGCCTTTACCTGTTTTCTTTTGGCCGGTATTGAGACATTTGGTTTCGATAAAGCCAAAAAAATTGGGGTATGTTCTGCAGATTTTCCTTTTGATGGGACATCAATGATGTTTCATCAGTTTAACATTTCAAATGCAAAGATGCGAGCTAAGCTGGTTATGGTCCTACACATCGAAAATGCAGTTTTTGGAAGTAAACCATTTCAAAGTCGACGTGTTGTTATAACCCACGTAGTACTCAGTAAAGAGGTCTTATAACAATTTGTTTTAACATATGTGCAGTAACACCTGTAAGTTATTTGATTGCTTCACCGTGATGATCAATTTCAATTTAGAATCACTTACAGCTCTAAGTAGAACACATATAAGTTCATTATACCATACAATGTCAATATAGTCATTGGTTTGTTTTACCTATAAATGTACAGTACAGTACATTGTTCGTTCATCTGACATCACTATCACCATTGCTTTTTCTCAGAAATATTCTCTTTGGTATTATGTTAATGCAAACTTGCAGGAAGTATTTGCCAAAAACACTATGAATACTAAACTCCAAGAACACTGACAAAGGATCACCAATTGTCCATGTGTTATATAACCACTCCCAAAGAATACTTCGCGATTGTCTAGTCACTGGTGCTGAAATAATTTGCACATTATGGAAATTCGATTAAAATATTCTATATAAACCTGGTTAGAAAAATCAGCACGATTACATCGCCTTATATATTTACTTACTTAAATTGAAAGCTGTTGATCTCTTATGGACGACTTTGCACAAAGAAATAAGGATTAATGTTTTTGAATTTTGACCCCTTGTCACTTCGATGCCCTGCCAAATTGTTAGGGTTACCTGTACATACTTATGTTAAATCATGTGTTAACGGAATCTTAATTAAACCTATGTAGTGGAATTTTAACGTTATATGTTTCGTTTTCGAAATACTAGTATGACTGAAAGACATTGCAAACAACATGATATTTTCACTAGAATATAAGTAAACAAAGTTAAGGTATGCAGCTGTATAACTTTTTACACCCAGACGCCATTGATTTCTCTACATCTTTCATAATTGTATATTGTTAAGTGTCTGTTATAAAATCAATAACTGCTTATTACAACAATAATCCAATAAACAGTCCACGGACCAAACCACGCCCCTTTCTACGTAGCAGGTTCTGTAACAATGATCTTTAGATTAACAAGTAGGTGACTATTGACTCGACAGTATAGAAAATCAATAAGGTATTGAGTTACGTTATCACATCTTTTTAAAGGGGTAGTAGCGCATTTTTTTAAACATTTTTTTTTCTATTTTGTACTGATAATTTTACGTTAATGCTAAATGCATATTTTGAAAGTGTCAAATACCTCATTACACAAACTAATCATACATACTTGTGATATGTTCACTAGAATACCTAGGTAAGTGAAGAAACTTAAGCCACGTAGCTGTACGGGGTAAAAAGACAACTGATTACTCAACAACATGGACAACATTTGGGTCTGTTAAGTTAGCTGTCAGTTCCCGGTTCCCTGTTCATCATTCAAATTGCATTGTGAAGTTAGCTGCCAGTTCCTAGTTCCCAGTTCACCACGCTTATACTAGTTTTAAGAAAGGTATGTTCATCATTGAATTAGGTCGAGTCTATTTCTGTACCTAATCAAAGTACAATACATGCACATACATTTTTGCACAGAGCTATTCCATAGCTGCAAGGGGATAGCTGCCAGTTCCCTATTTAAAGTAACCATTTAACCATTATGAAGCACCCTGCACAGTGACGATCCTCTAATACTTACTATTGAAAACCGTTATTTAAATATGACGTAAAGAAACAGGCAAATGGCAGCATGAATGCCGTTGACCAAGAAGGATAACTCTCAACCTTTCTCACATAGAATAATTTATTTTAAAATACGCTTTGTGTATGGTCAGAACTCATTGCTAACATTTATACAAAACACTTTGAATAAACGTTGGATTGAATCATGTTATTATAATTATATAAAAATAAATCTGCAATTCATATTGTAAGCGCTTTTTTCTTATATCTACCTGACTGTATCTCTATTGAATTATCATTCCTACTTCAAGTCAAGTGTGTTTATTCATGTGTGTAGGCCTTAAGCCCTTATACATGTACATTTTGAAACTTATTTCATCTACAATATTTACAATGATTATAACTAGAGTAACGATTACCTTATGTTAAGGCTATGAATAACATATTTACATAAATTAAGCATCAATGCTTCATTTTCCGTATTCATAAGGCATTTAAACTTCAACATATTTGGAGCAATACAATTCAACTTTGGAAAATATAGTTTTCGCAATTCATTATAATGTTCACATACAAGTATAAAATGGTACTCGTTTTCAAGGTCTAAACTACAGAGAGGACATATTCTTAAACAATAATCAATATTGGACCACCTTCCCTCATTATCTTCAATCGTAATAAACCAGATCTTAATTTTATTTATAACTCAACGGTGGTGAGATCACTCATTAGATAACAATGAGTTGGTAACACACATGTGTGTTACCATCTCGTGCAAAGAAACGGAACTACTTTCGAACGTCACATGACATTGTCAAACCACGTGACTTTTTTACACTCTCAACAAAATGTTAATTTATGTGAAAGAATATTATCTTAGCGGTTTTTTTTTTATATTTTGAATGCATTCTCTTTTTGCTAACCATCACAAATCCATCCTTCGCTTAACCACTTGTCCACCTTCTGTGCCGTCGCAAGCGGTGTTGCCTCCTCTGCCTACCGTAACATAAACATGGCGCTTCGACTGTTTACTTGCTTCATCGCCACCCAAACCGTCGCTTTCCCCCGCCTCAAGCACGAAATCCGAACACGTTTCGTGTAACTACCTTTCCCCAAGTTATATCTCCCTGTTCCTATCAACTCATGTCCATGCAATCAATCCTCTGCCGTTGACACTGCTCGCCAGGTTTGCAAAACAAAAGAACGTGACCTAGAAACAGGACAAATTCCGATGACGTCACTTGGCGATCTGATGACGTCACGTTGCGAGAGCATGATGTGTTGACAGTTTTCGTTGCTTCTTAGTGTTTATTTTATCAATGCATCTTTTGATAATGAATGTTTTTCACCAATATAATTTGCATGATGTTTATAGGCGTATGACATGTGTAAACATAAAAAAAAATAGTTCGTAGGACTCATGGAATTTCATACGCTGGTTTCGCGATTGTTCCAAGTAAGCTGATTCTTGTTTTGACGATTGATTTACATAAATATTGATATTGAGGGTTGAGTAATAAATAAAATACTAAACTCGTGGTAATGTGATAACATTTTTAAGCAACTCGTGAATAGAATGTGGTATCAGACTCACTTTCGTTCGTCTGATACCAATTCTATACACTCGTTGCTTAAAAATGTTATCACATTACCATTCGTTTAGTATTCTCTATATACAAATTACGATATTTCCTAACAGTGATTAAAATTAAGTATTTTTGGGGGGAATTTCTTAAATTAAGCATACATGTATAGGCTTACAACTTTTGTCACTTGTTTGTCATTTGTGTTTCGGGGAGAATTTAAGCTTAAGACTTGTCAAATATGTCCCTTAAAGAAAATTATTGTCACTTATCAATGACAAGTTCTCTTTCTAGTTCAATTATCTCTCTGATAAAAGATTTTATTATAGACGGACAAAACATTGCTGGTCATACTGGCTGCAGGTATTTACATAATGGTTCATTGCCTCCCAACACAATGATTTGATGCACTGAATAACGTTACTCAGAAATGATGTACTGGTGCATAGAGAATTCTAAACGATGTCTTGTTTAATAACATGTTTATGAAACGAATAAATGTTTTTTGATTTAATGAACGAAAGCGAACTTAATACATATCCATATATATATATACCGTTGTTCTAATTTTTCTACTAGAACTTGATCGACGCAACAAATTAAAGTCCTGAAGGTGAAAAAACTCTGCAAAAGATGTGAGATAAATAACTTCCATGTAATCAAAGATGAGTTCCTCGTCCTACTTAAATGCAATTCCCACAGTGAAAGACGGAAAATCTACCTGATGCAGATATGTATGTGTGGTCAAAAATCAATGTTCTGTTATACAGCATTAATATCAATACCAAGGCTTACTTTATGTCTATCAAGTCATTGATGCGAGTCTAGCTACAAGAACCACACATTATCGCTAATGATTTGTGATTGAGTTTGATATTGCCATTGTATGTACTATGTAGACAGTATTCAGGCTGTTAGGAATGACAAGAAAGCTCCAGTGATTTAACCATTGTGGGGCAGAAAACAGAGATAAATATGTTTTTTTTAAAATCCCATGCATTTGAATCAGCTAATTTGAATACAGAAATGTCTTAATTTGATGCACAAAGGAATATCGTGCATGAATATTCCCTGTTTATTTCATCCTGATTTGAAATATAAGAAGATCTGATTGTCATTAAATCTGTCGAGAAAGTCACAAAGTCTACAATAGCTAGCTAATTTCATCTAATTTTGAAAATCATTTCCCTGGCTTTATTGATCTACCTTTGTAAACATCAAATTAATATTAAAACAAGTACCTTTGGCTAAGAAAATATTAATGAAGAGAAGAAAAATTCGAAGTAAATTAATTTTCAAATCCTTTTAAAAACATTAATTATCTACGAAAGGACGCATGGAATAAATCAGTTGTTGAGTATTTTTTGGACAACATCATTTGAAGAAGCCTGAGATCGTCACAACCTGAAAGAATACATGTATATGTACAAATGTACACATGTATAAATGTTACTAGAAAGGCATATATTCCAATCGATGTATATTTGCACATGTTCTACCTAACACATCACACATAATTTTATGTCAGCATTTGAAACAATTTTTCAGTTGGTTTTTAAGTTAACTTAATCCTTTTTAACACATAAGTTTTCCAAAAAATAGGTATAGAGATTACAAATCTCAAGTCTCTAATTGGTCATTATCATGCTTTCTAAGTTAACAATACAGGATTCCTTTTACTCTAAGGTCACATTCATTGGCTTAGGTAAATGTAAGCGGACCGTTGTGCCTTTAGTGCTTAATGCCATCTTGACCAAGCCGAACATGACGGGCATGCCATATGACTTGATTAAGTGTTGTTCGGTTAATCCCTTGAAGCAGCTTTGTCGACCCTGTAGGGATACTCAGCAAATCATGTACAGAACACGTGAAACATGAGGAAAACAGAACTGGTGGAACATGAGGAAAAGCGCTTTCTCACGTTGCTGAGGTCCGGAGTTCACTGGAGCCCTAGTGTGTAGTGCAAACCAAACTGCGCACTTAAAAGATCCCACGAATTCGTGTCAGTGGATGAATGGTGGATACATGAACACGTGCATACGCCGAGCTGTCGGTTATCAGTTTTCAGCAGTGTTTGACTGCTGTGACTATGTGTGGTCAGTTCACCCAGCTGTGAATTGGTACCCTGTGGGGCATAGAATGGTCCCTAACCTAAACGCCACATATGTTGGATGCCGGTTGAATACTCCCCAGGGAGTTGAATTGGAAAAATGATCGAACGGTGAAAGAATGCCATTGACTAGGGAAAACAATGGAAGCGCCTTGAGCAACCACGAATGGATGGATATGCGCGCTATATAAATATTCATATAATAATAATATAATTCTTTAAAGGGGCAGTAGCACGTTCTTAGGGGGAATACAAGGTGATCTCAGGAAAATAAAAATAGATCGTTCCCATCGAAAGACAATGTAAAAAAACTAAATGAAGCAGTTATAAACCATGTATATATAATGTAAAGCCAGACGACTTCTTTCTTTTTTACAGGTGTTCTCATAAAATGGCAGCCATTAGACTTTTTTACGTTTTTTTTTGTTCTCTGATTATGGATGATTGGTTTATGTAATGAGATTTGTGACACTATCAAAATAATACATTTAGCATTAACGTACAATGTTCATATAACATTTTTAAAAAACGTGCTACTGCCCCTTTAAATATCTTGCAATAACAACCCAACACATTATGGTTCTGACTTAAGCAAGATGTCACTTTGCAAAAAATATTCAATGATGTTTTACTTTTTGCAAATGTTGCAAAGAAATATGCTTTCAATAAAAAAATCATGCACATAATCACAAATGGTTCTTAGTTGAACACCTTTAAACGCATTATAACGTATATAATATTATAAGGATTTGTTTTACCTATAACTGTCCTTACATGTAGTTCGTTGTACATTTATCTTACATTAACATCGCATTTGATCTGTGTAACAAACAGTGTATTGTCATAGTTCTAAGAATATGTACGTGTATTCACCTCTGTCTTGAATATTCTCTTGGGTTTTAGGTTAATATGAATTTGCAGGAAGCAATTGCTAAACCTTTTAGATAGCATTCCAAGTCATACACTGTGAACGTGACCATTAATGTTTTCATTTATTCCAATCAATTATCAACACTGGTCTTTATAGAGCCTTTAGATTATTTGGTAGGGGAACATTGTCACCAGACCGTTATTAAACAAATAATGATAAAGTATAGGAATATATATAATGAATATACATCGCTCTGCACAATAGACCTTTTCACTATCTAGTAGAAACTTTAAAGAGCCACTCGGTGGCTGGGGGTCACAACACCTTATTAATAGTGTTCGACTGTTGCAGAAAAGTATAATTTCAAAGCTAATGAATTTGTTCAGTGTCCACAGGCAAGTAGGAAGTCGCAATTATGATCGGAACCCAGGCAATGATGTACGGTATCATTTAAACGTAATGTATGAACTTCTCGACAGCAGTAACAATGACAGTTATGTTTGATATGTATATACCTAGTATGAATGTATTTTGGATGTGTGAATATGGCAAACGTTATTACGTATGACTGTTTCAATTAAAACAAGCATTTATCATATAATTGCCATAACAAATATGTGACATTTGGAACATTCATGTAATGAACTATGCCATTTAATACATGATGAATATCACAGAGTGGCTCTTTAATGTGATTCTGTTTATTTTGGAAGAGTGACAAATGGTAATTTCAGGACTTGTCAACGTCTTGCCAGTATTGGAATCCGTTGAGACATATTGCTTGCCCGAGTTATGCGGTCTCTTCTTACAAAATGTCAGGAAATCCCTTTGACAAGATACGTATTCTTCAACAGTTTTACACTCCAAATGAAAGATGTGCCGATTATGGTGGTAAAAATTGAAGTATAAGTTAAACAATAACAAACGTGTTGCTATGCACAATTAGTTAGCACAATGATGCCATTTACACTGAGGGCAGCTGGAAACTGTGAACTTGACCATCTATTACCAATAGGAAAATTATGAGCCTTTGTCATTGGATAAATTTGCGCGGCATCTTACACTTAAGTATAATTATAAGGGGCCACCTACACCTTCCTCGTCACTAGCTGATCAAAGCTAATTCTTCTTATTTTCAAAAAGTACTGAGAGTTCATATTCAATCATCGGCAAAATGAAGTTTTTACTGTTTTACTTTAAAAATGTTTTGTCCAAATGCAATTTGAATTTAAATTTAAATAAAGTAATCTAGTATGCCAATACATTTTTTTTTTTAAAATATGTGTGCTTTCAGAAATTTTAGGGTTAAAAAAATGGAAATAAGTGAATACATAAGATACAAATATGAAAAAAACACATGAAAAACACTACCTAACGATAACTAGAAGCAAATGTGACGACATCTCTGAAAAAACTGAGAGTTGCTCAATCGGGGACAAGCCTTATGAGATTAACAATCGCTTTTTATCACAAACCTTCAAGGTTATAAGGGGTTAGCAACTTCCCATGAAAAAACATTGACGATGGTTTAATGCACGCGTAAGTACTAAGTACGCTTTGACAGTTAAGAACACCGGGAAATTAAATCCTGGATAACCTGGACATATACAGATAGGTTGCACAGAATTGAAGATGTGGCATACTTGAAAAGTCCAAAACATCAAACACAATAGTTGTTTGCGTTGAACCACCGTCAACGATGTCTTAAAGTGATCAATGGACAAACTTGAATACCATTTACCTTAAAACTATCACAAGCAGGGTGAAAATGTAAATTCAGGAACTTTGACGATTCTTCTGAACAGTTTTCATGAATTTCAGATATTATTCAGGTTTTGTGGTTTCACCTTTAGCGGTTTAGAGGTGTTCATATTTGTTATATATGTGCCATATGGGTGATTGCCGTTATAGATTATTGGCAGTTGGTCGCCTCTGTGTCACTCGACTTTGCACAAATAATCAGGTCACACTATTCAACATTTTTCGCATTTCTTTACTAATGATGTGACAATTTCTCATCACATGCAACAAGCATAAACTTATGATATAGGCGCTGTTACTGTCAATATTCAGATAATTCATCTTACTTAATTCCAGTCTAAAACGAAAAAATCTTTTTTGACCAACGGTTTTATAAACTCAGTAACTGCTGAGGTCACAAAGATCATTTATTCTGTAAACTTTGACAGCGAATTGGTTTAAACATATCTATTTCCTAGAGGAAGGAACCGGATTGGTGAACCAGCAAATGCTATATTAATACCGCTCCGGATAGGTAGTTCATGTACTTGTGAAGGAATCAACAGAAATCATAAAAAGTATTCCTTCTTAACACTGAGAAAGGTCAAGCAAATAAAGTTACCATTGAATTAAAGGTTTATAAACCATCAGCACATCGAGATTACCAATGTTACTTTCAAAACAACTAAAGGTCCAAGTGATAAATTACTTTAGTGCCAATACGACAAGCTCTTGATAAGTGAATACGAGAGAAAATAATTGTACTCCAGTGGTCATTTTCAATTAATGCATTATCGTTCTATGTAGAGAATAAATTTGATTAGGAAGTTCATTCATTGTCCCTTTCACTTGATACAAAAAGCTTTGATTAGCTGAGAAAAGTGAGGCATTCTATTTTTTGTCAATTTCATAAATGCAAAACAACTATGACGTTTCCCTAAATAACATATTTGAAATAAGTGGGAAATAATCATGTAAAATCATATGTAAGTATTAACAGAGAAGTACTCTTGAATTTCGTTTCCACAAAAAATACCCTGATAGGACTGTCCATTTTGAAACATCGAGGGGAGCAGTGAAAGTGCGTTGCAAAAAGGTTTTCAAATAAAATTATTGAATTATATTATAACAGCCCCGTGTTTAACTATGTTGCTTTATCGATTTATTCAACTATACTTTATTGCAAAACACATGTCATTAGATATCTTAAAGGGATAGTAGCACGTTTTTAGTGGGAATGTAAGGTGATGTCAGGGAAATTAAAATTAATGGTTCCAATTGAAAGACAATGTATTTAAACTAAACGAGGCAGTAATAATTCAGATATATAATGTAAAGTTTAGCCATGCGATTTCTTTTTCTTACTCAAAATGAATTAAAATGTTAACAAAAAATGGCCGCCAATTGAATTTTTGTGAATATTTTGTCCTCTAACTGTGGATGATTGGCTTGCGAAATGAGATTTTTGACACTACCAAAATACAATTTATTTAGCATTAACGTACAATTGTCAGTGATAATATTAAAATATAAAATTATCAAAAAACGTGCTACTGCCCCTTTAAATATGGGCTCCCTTTTTTCTGTCGTCTCTGTTTCCTTTCTTTCACCCTTTCGGTAACTCTAAACATATTGTATGAATCGAAAAGGACACACTATTTGTAACTTGAATGTCCTAATTTAATAGAAAAGCGTATAAAAACAATTATGTTTAGAAATAACAAAGGACCAACACAGTTTAATTGTTATCTCGAGGAATCGCTGATAAAGTGTCTGTCATCTTAGTAGAGGGGTTTATTCTTCACTATAACCCTTTTAGAATAAAACATTTGTTTCCATTGTTTTGTTTTGTAAATGTTTTTATAAAGATTAAAGCCCTGACTGATGTGATACATCTTCAATTTGTAGTTTTCTTGAATATCCAGAAGAGCTGTATGTAATATCTTTATCTAAGGATAAGAAAAAGTAATTAACCCATTTCTCAGTTTGCAGACATTTTTAACAACTGTCGTGGCTACCGGTATGTCTTTATCTTAAGTTAAGAAAATTTCACTGAAAAAGTATTGAACCCACTGTCTCTGTTAACAGAAATTTCAGAATATATTTTATCATTGTAAACCCCTAGCATTAAGTCACTTTTATTCCCTCTTTGTCATACTTTGTGATATGGGAGGATAGATTTGAACATCCATTTGATAAAGAAGTTGTGTTTGTGCAATTACCTTTTAGTCAGTCAAGTTGAATGTCCTCAATTTGTATATTCAAGGCATTACTCTAGGGGGAAAAAAATCATGATTATTGAATACAAACAAGATGAGTCATATATTTCTGGTAGGATTGTCCTATCAAAATTATATATAATTTCTTGTTGTTTAACTATATTTGACACCCAAAAACATTGTCCAATAAAAACTATCATTCTTATTTTTGTATTGGTAGATCAAGATGTATTCACTATTTAGTCATGGGTTATTATTATCATATTATTATATGAATATTTATATAGCGCGTATATCCATCAACTCGTGCTTACATTGTTTCCCCTGGTCAATGGCATTCTTTCACCCTCCGATCATTTTTCAAATTCATCTCCCTGGGGAGTATTCAACCGGCATCCATATGTGGCACTAAGGTTAGGGACCATTCTATGCCTCACAGGGTACCCATTCACGACTGGGTGAACTGAGACACATAGTCACAACAGTTTATCCAACACTGCTGAACGCTGATAACCGACAGCTCGGCGTATGCACGTGTTCATGTATCCATCATTCAGCCACTGACATGAATTCGTAGGATCTTTTAAGTGCGCAGTTTTTGTTGCACAACACACTAGGGCTCCAGGGTGACACTTATAGAGTTCTAACAGAGGTGAACTCTAGGTTTTTACACCTTGGCCTGGATGGGATTCGAACCCCGGACCTCAGCAATGTGAGACTGCACTCTTGCCGACTGAGCTATCGCATAGGATATACAGATAAGATCCGTCTATATGAATAATGAAAGGTTTCCAATAGAAATAAAAATGGCCTCCACACATTTTTTCAGGTTAAACCTTTGCTATTTCCATAAGGATTCCTTTTTCAGGAACGCTGGAGCCCTTATTGTTATGTCCTTTTCGTATGATATTCTGCTTCATACTTACTTAACACTATCGCCCCAATAACCCTGGAATGCTATATTTCCGTAAAACCATTTAAGTGTGAGTTTGTACATTTGAGCTTCTGTCTGAATGAGTATAAGGATCAAATTTGAAATGAAGATTCTAGTTTTCTCTTCTCGTTGGTTTTTAAAGTTTACTCCGTCAATTATTTATTTGATTTTGTGAGGATCAAGTTGAGCTCTTATGGTTAGTCCTTTTCGAAGAATCTCTCATGTCAAAAGAGTATAAAACTGTTCCTCATATGAAACTTGAATGGATATGTTTCCATGAAAGATGGACATCTACATTTGTTCAGCCTTCTTCACAATGAACGTTTGAAGACAGACATTCACAAGTAAAGTTTTTTTGCATCTGTATGTTATATAAAGAATTGCGTTGAAATCTTAGCTCTTTTTAAATTTCTATACAAAACAGATCGAAACCCTCACTCCCTCATGAAGCACCATCATAAAGAAGGAAGATGTTTGAAAACAGACATCTACATGTGAATATTTGTTCACATCATATAACAACTTGACAACAACATATATTTGCTGCACAAAGGAACGAAGTTTTATAATAACTCTCCGTCAATTTTAACACTAACCAGATGTCCTCAATTTGGTGAAGCTTCTATCTGAAAGAGGGGACATAAGAAGACTTTCAAACACGTATATTTGCTGTACAAAGAAACCGTTGAAATCTGTTATCCTAACTCTTTCAATGCCTATACAAAGCAGATCTCCTCAATTTGGTGAAGGTTATTCCTGCAAGAAGGAAGATGTTTGAGGAGAGACATCAACACATAAGGGATTTATTCGTAGAAGGTCACCTCAATTTCGTAAATCTTCTTACTGAAAGAAGGTAGATGTTTGAAGACAGATATCTACATGTTAAATATTTTTCTTGAACAAATAAACAATCTGTTTCTTCCTAATTCTTTCAATTACGTGATAAAAAAGGGATGTGTGTTGATATTCATAGATTTCATTACGAGGCAAAATCTAGGTTTTTCAAGAATGCAGAGCCACATATTTGAAAATTGGTTTCATTCAACCGAATTAAATTTAGAGCTTAAACAACGCAATCAGCACATAGCACATCATGGCATTTGGTGTCTTAAACCGAGAAAAGATCAAAACTTCATGAAGAAAGTGACATGCAAGCAAAGGATGTGACATAAATTGTAAAAGTTGTAGGCACATGCTGATACCTTTCCTTTATTATTGATGATTTTAAGCAGAGCTTCACTCCTATAATGATTTTCATGTGATTAATATGACATTTGACATTTTCCTTTCATTTATCTAGAGATATTAATTGTGAGTTGACTCCATCAGACATATGTGGCATTTGGCGTGAAATGTCAACTGTACTGTACATTGTTTATAGCTTATACCATTTAGTATTTCTACTACAGCTGCGTAACATAAGTTTGTTCACTTACCTACATATTCTAGTGCAACTATTGTTCAAACTATAATAATGGTGGTTTTTTTATATTAAAACTTTTACAACACTTGATGATTTTTAGCAGAGCTGGCGGACCACTTCATTCCCATCATGTGTTTAATATGACATTTGACATTTTCCTTTCATTTCATTTACCTAGAGATATAAGTTGTTAGTGGACTCCATCAGACATATGTGGTATTTGGCGTGAAATGTCAATTGTACTGTGCATTGTTTATAGTTAATACTGTTTAGTATTTCTACTACAGCTGCGTACTATAAGTCTGTTCACTTACCTGCGTATGCTAGTGCAAATATTATGTAATTTTTAATGTCATTGAGATATAATAGCATTGCCAGATCAAACCGGATAATGTTGAAATTTCACATCAACAGTTAATATTCAGTTTGAGTTAACATATTCGTATGTCATACCTATGATAACCGTGACACATTTGGCAGGACATTAAAGTCATCAGGGTTTAAAATTCGAGAACGCTTTTGTTCATATTTCTCTACATAACTCTCTTTAAGGGATCAACAACTTTAGATCTAAGTCATAGTTGTTTCTTTACACTAAGGCAATGTAACTTTGCTGATTTTTTTCCTACAAAGTTTATATGAATATTTAAATCAAATTTTAAGAAAATCTAATTTTACAAATATTACCAAAAAGTCTACTTAACTATGCCAAATATCGAAATTCAGCACCAGTGACGAGACGATCCCGAAATATGGTCAATGAATGGTTATTTTACACATGGACAATTGGTGATCCTTTGTCAGTGCTCCTGGAGTTACTTGATTGACTTAAAATGGAAACCCAAATAAAATGATATTTTCAATAAGATACACAAGCAAGTGAACAAACTTGAGGTACGCAGCTGTAAACATTTACCTATATAACTTAAAATGTACAAAGGACCCTTGTAAAAGCCTCTGAAAATTACCAAAGGTCTTTATAAAAGCGGATGGTCGATAGTACATCTATTAATGGAAATTGCAATGGTCACGTTCACATTTCATCATACATAGAGTGCAATTGGAACATTGTTCCCTCTAAAAGGTTTTGCAATTATTTCCTGCAACTTTGTATTAACCAAATACACACAATAATGAAGATATTCAGGTCAGGGCTAATTCAACGATGCATGTTCTTCAGTTTCTGATAGTTACTTAAAGGCAATTGTGAACAAAATGTAAGAAAAATAATCTGAACTATTGATACTAAGTGGATAAATAAATTACTATAGTGACATTCTTGTCATTGATAACTTATAATGTTTCTTTAGAAAAGTCAGTGTTGCTTGTTAGTATTATGCTCTGAACATCATTTTCATGATAAAGGCTTGTCAGTTTCAGTTTGATTGAAGTGTATCATCAGATACAAATGGTTGTGTATGTCATTATTACAAGATTATGCAAGAAGTACATGTCATGAAGATTCCTAAGCACTATACGAAGGAGTTTTCTATTCTGATTTGGAATACATCTGCTCACGCCAGAAAGGGATTTACCGATAAACTACTTGACTCATATCGCATATTACTCATTTTCCTAATGCATTTGCTTTTGTTCTGTATATGACGAAACTGGCTGAAGAGCTCAGAGAGCCAAGGTTCAATTACAGATACAAGGTATGGAATATCAGAAATAAAAGGATACCTGCACCATTAGTTTAGACAATATGTTAATGGGTGATTTGAGACTTTCTCATTCATTATCCTATTGAAGCTAAAGAATGTTTTTACAGTGGGCGATTATGTTTTGACGAAAATGGTAAAATGATTTAACCAAAGGCTCAAAGATTCAATAGCATATATTTACGAGAATTGGGAAACCTGCATCATTAGCTTAGACAAATTAAAGATTGATGTTAGACATCTTTATTCTTTATCCAATTGCACCTACAGAATGTTACTTCTGAGGACGATTAATTATGTTTTAGTGAAAATGGTATAATGAGTTAACCAAAGGGCTCAAGGACTCACTAACATATATTTACGAGAAATTGTAAATCTGCATCATTAGCTTAGACAAGTTTTGAATGACTGCTGTGAGACTTTCTTATCCTTTACCCAATTGCACCTACAGAATGTTCTTAAGTAGGGCAAGTATGTTTTGACGAAATGATATAAAAACCTAAAAGACTCAAGGACTCACAACCATATGTTTCCAAGAAATTGGAAACCGTCATCATTACAAGTTGTTAAAGAGTGATTTGAGATCTTCTCATGCTTACGCTTTTGTACCTACGGAATGTTTTCAATGGCAACGGTTATGTTATGACGTAAATGGCAAAATGAGCTAAAAGACTCAAGGACTCATAAACATATATTTCGAAGAAATTGGAAACCGTCATCATTACAAGTTGTTAATGGGTGATTTGAGACTTTCTAATCCTTTACCCCCATTGTACCTACAGAATGTTTTTACAGTGGGCGAGTATGATTTGACGGAATGACATAATGAGCTAAAAGGCTCAAGGACTCACTAACATATATCTGGGAGAAATGGGAAACCTTAGCTTAGACAAGTTGATAATTCGTGATTTGAGACTTTCTAATCCTTTACCCCCATTGTATCTACAGAATGTTCTCACTGAAGGCGAGTATGATAAAACGAAAATGGCATAATGAGTTAACCAAAGGCTCAAGGATTTAGTAACATATATGTGGGAGAAATGGGAACCTTCACATGACCTTAGACAAGTTGACAAAGAGTGATTTGAGACTTTTTAATGTTCTTCCTGATACGATTATGTTTTGACGAAATGGCATAATGAGTTAACCAAAGGCTCATTACGAGAAGTTTACGAGAAATGGGAAACGTGCATTAGCTTATACAATTTGTTAATGAGTGATTTGAGACTCTCTTTTTTACCCTACTGTACCCACATAATGTTTTTACTTAGGACGATTATGTGTTTGACGAAAATGGCATAATGAGTTAACCAAAGGCTCAAGGATTCACGAACATATATTTCCGAGAAATAGGAAACCTTCACATGACCTTAGACAAGTTGACAAAGAGTGATTTGAGACTTTTTAATGTTCTTCCTGATACGATTATGTTTTGACGAAATGGCATAATGAGTTAACCAAAGGCTCATTACGAGAAGTTTACGAGAAATGGGAAACGTGCATTAGCTTATACAATTTGTTAATGAGTATTTGAGACTTTCTTATCATTTACCCTACTGTACCCACATAATGTTTTTACTGAGGACGATTATGTTTTGACGAAAATGTTATAATGAGTTAACCAAAGGGTCAATGACTCACGAACATATATTTCCGAGAAATAGGAAACCTGCATATTAGCTAAAACAAGTTGATAATGAGTCATTTGAGAATTTCTAATCTTTTAACCAATTGTACCTCCATAATGTTATAATAGAGAGATTCCCTCAAGTCTGGCTCAGTATCCTAAAAGAAACAAATTGCTCTTTCGTAATTCTTAGGTCCAACACTATCGTATGGTCAACGTCCTTTTAATGATAGAATAGTGCTTAAAGGGGCAGTAGCACGATTTTAGGGGGAATATAAGGTGATGTCTGGAAAATGAAAATGAATGGTTCAAATTGAAAGACAATGTATTTAAACTAAATGTAGCAGTAATAATTCAAATATATAACGTAAAGTTTAGCCATGCGATTCCTTTTTCTTAAACAAAATGAATTAAAGGTGTTTACACAAAATGGCCGCCAATGGACTTGATGTGAATCTTCATACTTTGTACTATGGATAATTGGCTAGTGTAATGAGATTTTTGACAATGTCAATATAATACATTTAGCATTAGCTTACAATTATCAGAGAAAATGTTTAAATATAAAATTATCAAAAATCGTGCTACTGCCCCTTTAAAATTCTACCTCTTCTTCAAACGGATGTCGAAAGTTGTCTTTTCTATAAAGATAGACTGAAATATTTCATGACCACTGTCGTCGTCATAAAAAGGGCCTTTAACCTTTACTCAATTGTACCAACACCATGTTCTAAAAGAGAGATTAGTATAGTTAATGAGTTCCTCAAGTCTGATAATAACCAGTTCATTGGGGAGAGAAACATCGCTGCTTCGACAAACGTTCATGAAATTGACATTTTCACGGATACAATTCCAATATTTTCCGAGATCAATATATATGACAGTTTCAACAAGCAAACAGGGTCTTTTTTATAAGGGAATATGAATGACATAAAGGGCTTCATTGCGAAAATGTGAAAATAAGAAAGTACATATAACAGGTATCTTCGATTTATCAAATGAGTAATTGGCATGTAACATATTTGATTATCTCATGATCAACAGAGCCCATATTTGTAACATTTGAAACTATATATCTGAATGATTGTTTATCAAAATACCTTTTTTTAATGTAGTCAAGGTTGAAAATCAAACTTTACATCAACCATGACCCTCGCCATGTTGGAAAGGTTGTAAATGTGTGAAGAATGAGGCTCATTTTATTCATTGTATGCGACGTTTCGCCACATATTCTTGTGTCGTTATCCATAATCAATAAGGTATTGAGTTATGTATCGCATGTTTATAAAGGGATAGTAGCGCATTTTTTTAAAGCTTTATACATACAATGAACGAAGAAGTTGTCATCCATATAAACCTGAGGTTTATCTTGTCACACTGCTACGTAAAGAGGGGCGTGGTTTGGTTCGAGGACTATTTATTGGATTATTGTTGTAATAAGCAGTTATTGATTATAGAACATACACTTAACAATATACAATCATGAAAGATGTAGAGAAATCAATGGCGTCTGGGTGTCAAAAGTTATACAGCTGCATACCTAAACTTTGTTACTTATCGTGTATTCTAGTGAAATATCATGTTATTTGCAATGTCTTTCAGACATACTAGTATTTCGAAAACGAAACATATAACGTTAAAATTCCACTACATAGGTTTCATTAAGTTTCCGTTAACACATGATTTAACATAACATATGTACAGATAACCGTAACAATTTGGCAAGGCATTGAAGTGACAAGGGGTCCAACTTAAAAAAACATTAATCCTTATTTCTCTGTGCAAAATCCTCCATAAGAGATCAACAGCTTTCAATCTAAGGAAGAAATATATACGGCAATGTAATCGTGCTGATTTTTTTCTTACCTGGTTTAGAAGAATAGAATATCTTAATCGAATTTTCATAATGTGCAAATTATTTCAGCACCAGTGACGAGACGATCGCGAAGTATGCTTTGAGAATGGTTAAAAACACATGGGCAATTGGTGATCCTTTGTCAGTGTTCTTGGAGTTTAGTATTAATAGTGTCTTTGGCAAATACTTCCTGCAAGTTTGCATTAACATAATACCAAAGAGAATATTTGTGAGAAAAAGCAATGGTGATAGTAATGTCAGATGAACGAACAATGTACTGTACTGTACATTTATAGTTAAAACAAACCAATGACTATATTGACATTGTATTGACTTATATGTGTTCTACTTAGAGCTGTAAGTGATTCTAAATTGAAATTGATCATCACTGTGAAGCAGCTCTAGCCAATCAAATAACTTACAGGTGTTATTGCACATATGTCAAAACAAATTGTTATAAGACCTCTTTACTGAGTACTACGTTGGTTATAACAACACGTGGACTTTGAAATGGTTAACTTCCAACAACTGCATTTTCGATGTGTAGGACCATAACCAGCTTAGCTCGCATCTTTGCATTTGGAATGTCAAACTGATGAAACATCAGTGATGTCCCATCAAAAGGATAATCTGCAGAACATACCCCAATTTTGTTGGCTTTATCGAAACCAAATGTCTCAATACCAGCCAAAAGAAAACAGGTAAAGGCTTCTGTTTGTGACTGAAAAGGTACATAATGCCCATTTACTATATATGTATAATGCCTGGTTATGATAAATATGTTAGTAAATACATAATACAGTACATTTGTTTTCCCGCAATACTAAAATTTCAAGATGCCGGATGATACCTGACAGATAGGTGTCTTTGATGTAGTAACATCTAACAAACGTCAGCTTTGTCCTCAATGATGTCAAGGCATAACGAGTCGTGCACAAGATGATGTCATGCATTTTATAATGCGAGGACAATGTACAAAATCTGTCTTAACAAAAATAATGTTCTATCTCAGTGATAATTCCGGCAAACTCAGTTTGGCGAAGTTTTGAAATGGAAATCCATTCCGTTATCCATATTAAAGGAGCAGTCTCAACATAACATGGAATGAAATAAATCTTTGGAGTTGATAGACTTTGAAAGATTATATGGCTAGTATTCATGGAAATTTGACCTTTAAAGGGGCAGTAGCACGTTTTTTTATATTTTTGTATTTTAAATGTTCACTGATAATTGTAAGTTATTGCTAAATGTTTTATATTGATAGTGTCAACAATCTCATTACACAAGCTAATCTTCCATAGTCAGAAGACAAAGTATGAAGATTCATATAAAATCCTTTGGCAGCCATTTTTTGTGAACACCTTTAATTCATTTTGCTTAAGAAATATGAATCGCATGGCTAAACTTTATGTTATATATTTGAATTATTACTGCTCAATTTAGTTTAAATACATTGTCTTTCAAACCATTTGTTTTCATTTTCCTGACATCACCTTATGTTCCCCCAAAAACGTGCTACTGCCCTTTTAAAGTGCGCTTCCTCTTTCTGCCCTCTCTTAATCCCCATTTTCAGACAATCAAAAAAGTTTAATTGAAAAAGACAAATAATTTATACCCGAACTACGTTAATTCAATTTATTAAGTAAATAAAACGATAATGTATCAGTTAAAAAGAACAACCACAGTATGATAATTCTCCCGGGGAATCACTGACCGAGCGCCTGTCGTATTAGCTCTGGCGTTGATTCATCACTTGGAATCTCCGTGAATTTCATCACATACTGTTTTGTTTTAACGCGAATGTAAAGGCATTTCTCATGATATTAAATCAAAATAACACACATATTCATTTCCAAATTCCAGTTATATGATAAGAACGTGATTTCAATGAACTTATTTTGTCATAAGCAAAAACCGACAAGTGTAGGCGATTACTAAGTTGTAAGAGAACATTTTCATCTTGGTTTTGATTTTTTTCATTTAAAAATTATTTTTTGACTAAAATATTTAAAATAATTGTTTTTTGATAAGACAAAACTGTTTATAGATATCTAATCTGTATCTTACGTTAGAATAAAATGAGCCTCATTCTTCACACATTTACAACCTTTCCAACATGGCGAGGGTCATGGTTGATGTAAAGTTTGATTTTCAACCTTGACTATATTAAAAAAAGGTATTTTGATAAACAATCATTCAGATATATAGTTTCAAATGTTACAAATATGGGCTCTGTTGATCATGAGATCATCAAATATGTTACATGCCAATTACTCATTTGATAAATCGAAGATACCTGTTATATGTACTTTCTTATTTTCACATTTTCGCAATGAAGCCCTTTATGTCATTCATATTCCCTTATAAAAAAAGACCCTGTTTGCTTGTTGAAACTGTCATATATATTGATCTCGGAAAATATTGGAATTGTATCCGTGAAAATGTCAATTTCATGAACGTTTGTCGAAGCAGCGATGTTTCTCTCCCCAATGAACTGGTTATTATCAGACTTGAGGAACTCATTAACTATACTAATCTCTCTTTTAGAACATGGTGTTGGTACAATTGAGTAAAGGTTAAAGGCCCTTTTTATGACGACGACAGTGGTCATGAAATATTTCAGTCTATCTTTATAGAAAAGACAACTTTCGACATCCGTTTGAAGAAGAGGTAGAATTTTAAAGGGGCAGTAGCACGATTTTTGATAATTTTATATTTAAACATTTTCTCTGATAATTGTTAGCTAATGCTAAATGTATTATATTGACATTGTCAAAAATCTCATTACACTAGCCAATTATCCATAGTACAAAGTATGAAGATTCACATCAAGTCCATTGGCTGCCATTTTGTGTAAACACCTTTAATTCATTTTGTTTAAGAAAAAGGAATCGCATGGCTAAACTGAACGTTATATATTTGAATTATTACTGCTACATTGTCTTTCAATTTGAACCATTCATTTTCATTTTCCAGACATCACCTTATATTCCCCCTAAAATCGTGCTACTGCCCCTTTAAGCACTATTCTATCATTAAAAGGACGTTGACCATACGATCGTGTTGGACCTAAGAATTACGAAAGAGCAATTTGTTTCTTTTAGGATACTGAGCCAGACTTGAGGGAATCTCTCTATTATAACATTATGGAGGTACAATTGGTTAAAAGATTAGAAATTCTCAAATGACTCATTATCAACTTGTTTTAGCTAATATGCAGGTTTCCTATTTCTCGGAAATATATGTTCGTGAGTCATTGACCCTTTGGTTAACTCGTTATAACTTTTCGTCAAAACATAATCGTCCTCAGTAAAAACATTATGTGGGTACAGTAGGGTAAATGATAAGAAAGTCTCAAATCACTCATTAACAAATTGTATAAGCTAATGCACGTTTCCCATTTCTCGTAAATGTATCGTAATGAGCCTTTGGTTAACTCAATATGTCATTTCGTCAAAAAAAAATCGTATCAGGAAGAACATTTATAGGTATAATTGGGTAAATATAGGATTAGAAAGGCTCAAATCACGAATTATCAACCTGTCTAAGCTAAGGTTTCCCATTTCTCCAAGATATATGTAAATGAATCCTTGAGCCTTTGATCCTTGGTCATTTTACCATTTTCGTCAAATTATAATCGCCCACAGTAAAAACATTCTGTAGGTACAATGGTGGTAAAGGATTAGAAAGTCTCAAATCATCCATTCACAACTTGTAATGTTTCCCATTTCTTGTAAATATATGTTAGTGAACTACCCTAATTGGCTTGTATAAGCTCCTATTGTGTCCATCCTCTGTACTGTTGACTTCCACTGGCTTCAACTGTATCCCTATCATCTTATTGTTACCATTATCTCAATTATGTTGTTGTTTATTTTGTTGATTAATTAGTTCACCTTTATATATCTCACTCTCTGCCCATGTCATTATGCTTGAAAACGATACAAGAAGCTGTATCGAAACGTCGTGTACTCAGAAAAAAGAAGTTGTTATCCATAAAATATTTGTCCTTATTTGACTTCCAACTTCTAAATGCCACTCAAAGAAGTTATATGTTAGGGAGTCATTGAGTCTTTAGGCTAATTTTGCCATTTCCGTCAGAACATAATCGCCGTCAGTGAGAACATCTCGTGGGTACAATAGCGTAAGCATGAGATCTCAAATCACTATTTAACAACTTGTTATGATGACGGTTTCCAATTTCTTGGAAATATATGTTTGTGAGTCCTTGAGTCTTTTAAGTTTTTATACCATTTCGTCAAAACATACTCGCCCTAATTAAGAACATTCTGTTGGTGCAATTGGGTAAAGGATAAGAAAGTCACAAATCACTCATTCAAAACTTGTCTAAGCTAATGATGCAGATTTACAATTTCTCGAATATATATGCTATTGAATCTTTGAGCCTTTGGTTATATCATTTTACCATTTTCGTGAAAACATAATCGTCCTCAGTAAAAACATTCTGTAGGTGCAATTGGGTAAATGATAATGATGTCTAGAGTCAGTCTTTAACTTGTCTAAGCTAATGATGCAGGTTTCCCAATACTCGTATATATATGCTGTTGAATCTTTGAGCCTTTGGTTATATCATTTTACTATTTTCGTCAAAACACAATCGTCCTCAGTTAAAACATTCTGTAGGTGCAATTGGGTAAAGGATAAGGATGTCTAGAGTCAGTCTTTAACTTGTCTAAGCTAATGATGCAGGTTTCCCAATTCTCGTATATATATGCTGTTGAATCTTTGAGCCTTTGGTTATATCATTTTACTATTTTCGTCAAAACATAATCGCCCTCAGTAAAAACATTCTGTAGCTTCAATAGGATAAGGAATTAGAAAGTTTCAAAGCACTCATTAACATCTTGTCTAAACTAATGGTGCAGGTATCCCTTTAATTCTAATATTCCATATCTTTGATGTGATTGAACCCTTGATTCTCTGAGCTCTTCAGCCAGTTTCATCATGTCAAAACAAAAGCAAATGCATTAGGAAAATGAGTAATATGCGATATGAGTCTAGTAGTTTATTGGTAAATCCCTTTCTGCCATGAGCAGATGTATACAAAACCAGATTAGAAAACTCCTTGTATAGTGCTTAGGAATCGAAATGACATGTACTTCTTGCATAATCTTGCAATAATTACATACATAACCATTTTTATCTGATGATACACTTCAATCAAACTGAAACTGAAAAGCCTTTATCATGAGAATGATGTTCAGAGTATAATACTAACAAGAAACACTGACTTTTCTAAAGAAACATTATAAGTTATCAATGACAAGAATGTCACTATAGTAATTTATTTATCCACTTAGTTTCAATAGTTCAGATTATTTTTCTTACATTTTGTTCACAATTGCCTTTAAGTATCTATCAGAAAGTGAAGAACATGCGTCGTTGAATTAGCCCTGACCTGAATATCTTCATTATCGTGGGTATTTGGTTAATACAAAGTTGCAGGAAATAATTGCAAAACCTTTTAGAGGGAACAATGTTCCAATTGCACTCTATGTATGATGAAATGTGAACGTGACCATTGCAATTTCCATTAATAGATGTACTATCGATCATCCGCTTTTATAAAGACCTATGGTAATTTTCAGAGGCTTTTACAAGGGTTCTTTGTACATTTAAAGTTATATAGGTAAATGTTTACAGCTGCGTACCTCAAGTTTGTTCACTTGCTTGTGTATCTTAGTGAAAATATAATTTTATTTGGGTTTCCATTTTACGTCAATCAAGTAACTCCAGGAGCACTGACAAAGGATCACTAATTGTCCATGTGTTAAAAAACCATTCATTGACTATATTTCGGGATCGTCTCGTCATTGGTGCTGAATTTCGATATTTGGCATAGTTAAGTAGACTTTTGGGTAATATTTGTAAAATTTAGATTTTCTTAAAATTTGATTTAAATATTCCATATAAACTTTGTAAGAAAAAAATCAGCAAAGTTACATTGCCTTAGTGTAAAGAAACAACTATGACTTAGATCTAAAGTTGTTGATCCCTTATAGAGAGTTATGTAGAGAAATATGAACAAAAGCGTTCTCGAATTTTAAACCCTGATGACTTTAATGTCCTGCCAAATGTGTCACGGTTATCATAGGTATGACATACGAATATGTTAACTCAAACTGAATATTAACTGTTGATGTGAAATTTCAACATTATCCGGTTTGATCTGGCAATGCTATTATATCTCAATGACATTAAAAATTACATAATATTTGCACTAGAATACGCAGGTAGGTGAACAAACTTATAGTACGCAGCTGTAGTAGAAATACTAAACAGTATTAGCTATAAACAATGCACAGTACAGTTGACATTTCACACCAAATACCTCATATGTCTGATGGAGTCCACTAACAACTTATATCTCTAGATAAATGAAATGAAAGGAAAATGTCAAATGTCATATTAAACACATGATGGGAATGAAGTGGTCCGCCAGCTCTGCTAAAAATCATCAAGTGTTGTAAAAGTTTTAATATAAAAAAAACCATTATTATAGTTTGAACAATATTTGCACTAGAATACGTAGGTAAGTGAACAAACTTATGGTACGCAGCTGTAGTAGAAATATTAAATGGTATTAGCTATAAACAATGCACAGTACAGTTGACAGTTCACGCCAAATACCACATATGTCTGATGGAGTCAACTCACAATTAATATCTCTAGATAAATGAAAGGAAAATGTCAAATGTCATATTAATCACATGAAAATCATTATAGGAGTGAAGCTCTGCTTAAAAGCATCAATTATAAAGGAAAGGTATCAGCACGTGCCTACAACTTTTACAATTTATGTCACATCCTTTGCTTGCATGTCACTTTCTTCATGAAGTTTTGATCCTTTCTCGGTTTAAGACACCAAATGCCATGATGTGCTATGTGCTGATTGCGTTGTTTAAGCTCTAAATTTAATTCGGTTGGATGAAAACAATTTTCAAATATGTGGCTCTGCATTCTTGAACAACCGAGATTTTGCCTCGTAATGAAATCTATGAATATCAACACACATCCCTTTTTTATCACGTAATTGAAAGAATTAGGAAGAAGCAGATTGTTTACTTGTTCAAGAAAAATACTTTAACATGTAGATACCTGTCTTCAAACATCTATCTTCATTCAGTAAGAAGATTTACGAAATTGAGGTGACCTTCTACGAATAAATCCCTTATGTGTTGATGTCTCTCCTCAAACATCTTCCTTCTTGCAGGAATAACCTTCACCAAATTGAGCTGATCTGGTTTGTATATACATTGAAAGAGTTAGGATAACAGATCTAGATTCCAACGGTTTCTTTGTACAGCAAATATACGTGTTTGAAAGTCTTCTTATGTCCCCTCTTTCAGATAGAAGCTTCACCAAATTGAGAACATCTGGTTAGTGTTAAAATTGACGGAGAGTTATTATATAACTTCGTTCCTTTGTGCAGCAAATATATGTTGTTGTCAAGTTGTTATATGATGTGAACAAATATTACATGTAGATGTCTGTTTTCAAACATCTTCCTTCTTTATGATGGTGCTTCATGAATGAGTGAGGGTTTTGATCTGCTTTGTTATTTAAAAAGAGCTAAGATAAAAGATTTCAACGTTTGAAAAACGTAACGATGTGCTGTTTGCAATTCTTTATATAATATACAAATGCAAAATAACCTCTACTCGTGAATATCTGTCAAACATTTCCGTTCATGGTGAAGAAGGCACAGCACAATAGATGTCCTTCTTTCATGGAAACATATCCATTCAAGTTTCATATGAGCAACAGTTTTATACTCTTTTGACACGAGAGATTCTTCGAAAAGGACAAACCATAAGAGATCAACTTGATAATTGGCAAAGTAAACTTTAAAAACCAACGAGAAGAGGAAACTAGAATCTTCATTTCAAATTAGATCCTTATACTGTTTCAGACAGAAGCTCAAATGTACAAACTCACACTTAAATGGTTTCACGGAAACATAACATTCCAGGGTTATGGGAGCGATAGTGTTAAGCTCGTTTGAAGCAGAAGATCACACGAAAAGGACATAACAATAAGGGCTCCAGTTTATCCTTAAAAGGAAATCCTTTCAGGATTGGACATAGAAAAGTTAAATTGAAACAGCTAAAGATGAGGAGATCATTTCAGTTTGTATTTCAAACCTTACAAATAGACATAACCTTGTATGCACTCTCTACCCAGTGACTGAATACATATTGACTGACCAATACAAAATAAGAATTTTAGGTTTTATTGGACCACATTTCATGTGTCAAATATAGTAAAACATGTAAAGTATGTGTAATATAGTTATTATGAAGCTGTTTTGATTGTTCTGCTAGCCTTTAATTTATTTAATTCATATAACCGCCATTTATATATAATTTTAAAAGAACAATCCTACCAGAAACATATCACTCATTTTGTATGTATTCAATAACAATTTAATCATTTGTCCAAGAGAATTGTCTTGAATACATAGATTGAGAACCTTTCACTTGATCTACTAACAGGTAGGTTCATGGACACAACTACTTATCCAAAGGATGTTCACATCTATTCTCTTCTATTGACAGACAGCGCATTTAAAAGTGACTTAATGCTAGGGGTTTACAATGATAAAGAATATTCTGAAATTTCTCGGTTCATTACCTTCTCCGTGAATGGTCCGTTTTCTTAACTTTAGATAAATACATTACCGGTAGCCACGACAGTTGTTTGGAATTTCTGCAACCTGAGACAATGGGTTCATTACTTTTTCTTATCTTTAGATAAAGATAATACATACAGCTCTTCCGTTTATTCAAGAAAACTTCAACGTGAAGATGTATCACTTCATTCAGAGCTTCAATCTGTATAAAAATTTAGAGGAAACAAATATTTTGTTCCAAAAAGGTTATAGTGATGAATAAACCCCTCTGCTTGGATGACAGACACTTAATCAAAAGAACAATTAAACTGTGTTGATCATTTGTTATTCTAAACATAATGGTTTTTAGAAGGTTTTTATTGAATAAGGACATCAAGTTACAAATAGTGTGTCCTTTTCGATTTATATAATATGTTTGAGTTACTGAAGGGGCGAATGAAATGAAACAGAGACGACAGAAGGAAAGGGAGCCCACATTTAAGAAATCTAATGACATATGTTTTGCAATAAAATATAGTTTTGCGATAAAGTATTATAGTTAAAAACGGGGCCGTTATAACAGTTCATGAATTTTCTTTGATAATATAAGTAGATACCATCATTGGGAGTAAAAGTTTATATGCCTCCTCTTGTTAATTCGAAATTTGTTCGCCTTGCTAGTTTTTCTAAATAGGAGAAAATTCTACAAACGGATGTTGATGAAAAAGATTGAAAAATATACAACATTGTTGCTCATAAATGTTCAAAAAGCACAGATCTAAAATGTTTACATCAGAATTATTCATAATATACTCCCAACAAGACACTTTCTTTATAGAATTGGATATAAATGATCGCTGTATTGTCAATTTTGCCATAGAAAAACAGAAACAATCAATCATACGTTATGGGAATGTGAATAAATCTTGAGATTATGGAAAGAAATAGAATCGTGGTTAAAATCGGTTCAACTCAAATTAGAATTTACAAATAAAATCATCATATTGGGAATGAAAGGAAAGAACAATAATCCTGTAAATGCAATCATTTTATGAGTCAAACAGTGTATTTACAGATGCAGTATTAATGGTTTTACACCAAAGTTGGAATATGAAAGTTAAAAATGAAATTGTACGTTACTATAATTCAACAAGATATATATTTTTATCTACAGAAACTGAAGAAATGTTTTTTCAATATTGGTCAACTTGCATTTATTATTTAGAAATTATCCTATTTAGTTAGTGAACTAGCCAATTGTGGATTACGTATTTGTATACATGTGATAATTGTAAGCATTTCAACTCATGTATTTGCCTGTATTAAAAATATTGAAAAAAACCCAACCTTTTTGCAACGCAATTTCACTGCTCCCCTCGATGTTTTAAAGTCACAGTCCTTTCAGGTTATGTTTTGTGGAAACGAAATGCAAGAGTATTTCTCTGTTAATACTTACATATGATTTTTACATGATTATTTCATACTTATTCATATATATATAATATATATTATATGGGTAACATCATAGTTGTTCTAGATTTAACAATTGACAAAGAATAGAATGCATCACTGTGTCCCCTCGAATTTTGTTCCCAAAAATATACACCGATAGGACTGTCCCTTTAAGTCACTGTGTCCCCTTGCATATGACTGTCCTTTTAAGTTCTGTTTTCTCAGTTAATCAAAGCTTTTTGTATCAAGTGAAAGGGACAATGAATGAACTCTCCTAATCAAATTTATTCTCTACATAGAACGACAATGCATTAATTAAAATGACTATCGGAGTACAATTGTTTTCTCTCATAATCACTTATCAAGAGCTTGTCGTATTAGCTCTAAAGTAATTCAATACTTGGACCTTAAGTAGTTTAGTTTTGGTTATCTCGATGTGTTGATGATACAGAAACATTTTATTTAACGGTAACTTTATTAACTTGACCTTTTTAGTATTAAGAGGGAATACTTTTTATGATTTCTGTTGATTTTTTCACACGTAAATGATCTAGCTGTCGGGAGGGGTATTAATATAAGCATTTGCTTTTTTACCAATCTGGTTCCTTCCTTTTTGAAAATATATATATTTAAACCAATTCTATTTTATTAACTTAATCTCTGTGACTTCAACATTTACTGAGTTTATAAAACCGTCGGTCAAGAAAGATTTTTCGATTTAGACTGAAATTAAGTAAGATGTATTATCTGAATATTGACAGTAACAGTGCGCGCTTAGACCATGAGTTTATGCTTGTTACATGTGATGAGAAATTGTCACATCATTAGTAAAGAAATGCGAAAAATGTTGAATAGCGTGACCTGATTATTTGCGCTAAGTCGAGTGACACAGAGGCGACCAACTGCCAATAATCTATAACGCCAACACCTCCCCCCCCCCTATATATATGGAGCATATATAACAATTATGAACACCTCTAAACCGTTGAATGTGAAACCACAAAACTTCAGCAATATCTAAAATTCATGAAAGATAAACGGTATTCAAGTTTGTCCGTTGATCACTTTAAGATGTCGTTGACGGTGGTTCAACGTAAACAATTATTGTGTTTGATGTTTTGGACTTTGCAAGTATGCCACATCTTTAATTCTGTACAACCTATCTGTTTAATTCCAGGTTGTCCAGGATATAATTTCCCGATGTTCTTAACTGTCACATCGTTCTTCCTACTTACGCTTGCATTAAACCATCGTCAATGTTTTCTCATTGGAAGTTGCTAATCCCTTATAACCGTGAAGGTTTGTGATAAAAAGCGATTGTTAATCTCATAAGGCTTGTCTCATTCTTTCAGAGATGTCGTCACATAAGCTTCTAGTTATCGTTAGGGAGTGTTTGTCATGTGTTCACAATCGTTTTTGGTATATTTGTATCTTATGTATTCACTTATTTCAATTTTTTTTACCCTAACAATACTATGAATTTCTGAAAAGCACAAATATATTTTTGTATAAATGTATTGCCATACTAGATTACTTTATTTTAAATTTTAATGCAAATTGCATTTGGACAAAACATGTTTACAGTAAAACAGTAAAAACTTCATTTTGCCGATGATTGAATATGAACTCTCAGTACTTTTTGAAAATAAGAAGAATTAGCTTTGATCATCCAGTGAGGAGGAAGGTGTAGGTGGCCTCTAATAATTATACTTAAGTGTAAGATTCCCCGCAAATTTATCCAATGACAAAGGCTCATAATCTTCCTATTGGTAATAGATGGTCAAGTTCACAGTTTCCAGCTGCCCTCAGTGTTCTTTGTAAATGGCATCATTGTGCTAGCTAAAAGGTTCAGAAATTGTTTCCTGCTAAACCTAATATCCCATACAGCAGTGCTATATCCAAATGATTGAGATGACTTGCTTCAATTTGTGTTAAGCGAGGATTTTATTTAGCAATTTGCTACGTTTCTACCTGGTTCGATATTGTCTTCATTTTCATGATGACGATTAGTTCTTATGGTCATTTTCTTTTAATGGGATCTCTCGTGTCAAGTAAGTATAATTCTTTGCTCAAGTTACCCTCCTTATTGTATGTGGTTCAAGTTCACATTCAGGGAATGTTTTTATGATGAAAACATAAAGACTAGAATCGTAGAAGACTAGAAGGTTTCTCGCTGCCTGGTACATAACATGTACACAAGTCAAAAGCATGTATTGCTGTACAGAGACGCCATGGAAACATTTGTTTAGCCAATTCATTTTCAGTTTTATGTTCAAAGCAAAACAAGCTAAACGAGTCCATAGATCTCATTAAAAAAAAAAAAAAAAAAAAAAACCTCGAACACCTTAACCTATCATCAAGAATGCATATCAACACGTTTGTTATGGTTTAACTTATACTACAATTTTTACCACCATAACCGGCACATCTTTCATTTGGAGTGTAAAACTGTTGAAGAATACGTATCTTGTCAAAGGGATTTGCTGACATTTTGAACGAAGAGACGCATAACTCGGGCAAGCAATATGTCTCAACGGATTCCAATACTGGCAAGACGTTGACAAGTCCTGAAATTACCATTTGTCACTTTTCTAGAATAAACAGAATCACATCATGTATTAAATGGCATAGTTCATTACATGAATGTTCCAAATGTCATATATATGATAAATGCTTGTTTTAATTGAAACAGTCATACGTAATAACGTTTGCCATATTCACACATCCAAAATACATTCATACTAGGTATATAGCAAAGCAAAAATAACTGTCATCGTTACTGCTGTCGAGAAGTTCATACATTACGTTTAAATGATGCCGTACATCATTGCCTGGGTTCCGATCATAATTGCGACTTCTTACTTGCCTGTGGACACTGTACAAATTCATTAGCTTTTAAATTATACTTTTCTGCAACAGTCGAAGACTACTAATAAGGTGTTGTGACCCCGGTCATTCAGTGGCTCTTGAAAGTTTCTGCGAGATAGGGAAAAGGTCTATTGTGCAGAGCGATTTATATTCATTATACATATTCCTAAAACGTTATCATTATTTGTTTAATAATGGTCTAGTGACAATGTTCCTCTGCCAAATAATGTAAGACTCTATAAGGACCAGGGTTGATAATTGATCAGAATAAATGAAAAAAGTAATGGTCACGTCCATAGTGTATGACTTGGAATGCTATCTAAAAGGTTTAGCAATTGCTTCCTGCAAATTCATATTAACCTCATACCCAAGAGAATATAGGTAATTACACCTACATATATCTAGAACTATGACATGACACTGTTTGTTACAAAGATCAAATGTGATGTTAGTGTAAAATGAAGGTTAAATAAACTATGGACAATTTTAGATAAAACAAAACATTGTAATATTCTACACGTTATAAGGCGCAAAAATGTGTTCAACTAATAACCATTAGTGATTTTGTGCATAATTTTGTATTGAAAGCATATTTCTTTCCATCATTTGCAAAAAGTACTTGGGTTGTTATTGCAAGATATTTAAAGGGGCAGTAACACGTTTTTTGAAAATGTTATATTTTCAATTTTACACTGAACATTGTACGTTAATGCTAAATGTATTTTGATAGGGTCACAAATCTCATTACATAAACCAATCATCAATAGTCAGAGAACAAATTATGGGGTTTCACATAAAGTCTATTGGCTGCCATTTTTATGAGAACATCTTTTAATTCATTTTGTGTAAAAAAAGAAATCGCATGGTTTTATATTATATATTTAATTTATGTATAACTGCTTTTTTTGAAAATGTTATATTTTCAATTTTACACTGAACATTGTACGTTAATGCTAAATGTATTTTGATAGGGTCACAAATCTCATTACATAAACCAATCATCAATAGTCAGAGAACAAATTATGGGGTTTCACATAAAGTCTATTGGCTGCCATTTTTATGAGAACATCTTTTAATTCATTTTGTGTAAAAAAAGAAATCGCATGGTTTTATATTATATATTTAATTTATGTATAACTGCTTCATTTAGTTTTTATACATTGTCTTTCGATTGGAACGATTTATTTTCATTTTCCTGAGATCACCTTGTATTTCCAATAAGAACGTGTTCCTGCCCTTTAAAGAATTATATTATTATTATTATTATATAAATATTTATATAACGTGCATATCCATTCATTTGTTCTTGCTCAAGGCGCTTCCATTGTTTGCCCCTGATCAATGGCATTCTTTCACCGTTCGATCATTTTTTCCAATTCAACTCCCTGGGGAGTATTCAACCGGCATCCAACATATGTTGCGCTCAGGTTAGGGACCATTCTATGCCTCACAGGGTAGCCATTCACAGCTGGGTGAACTGAGACACAAAATCACAGCTGTTAGTCCAACACTGCTGAAAACTGAAAACCGACAGCTCGGCGTATGCACGTGTTCATGTATCTACCATTCAGCCACTGACATGAATTCGTGGAACTTTTAAATTAGCAGTTGCACTACACACTAGGGCTCCAGGGTGACACTTATACAGTTCTGAACAGAGGTGAACTCTAGGTTTTTACACCTATGGATGGGATTCGAACTCCGGACCTCAGCAACGCTTTTCCTCATATTTCACATGTTCTGTTCTTGGTTAGCTGGGTATCCGTACAGGGTCTACATAGTTTCTTCAGGGGATTAACCGAACAACACTAAATCAAGTCATATGGCATGTCCGTTATATCCGGCTTGGTCAAGATGGCATTAAGCACTAGAGGCACAATGGTCCGCTTACATTTATCCAAGCCAATGACCTTAGAGTAAGGGGAACCTGCACTATTAGTTTAGAAAGCATGATAATGACCAATTAGAGACTTCATATTTGTAATCTCTACCCCTAAGAGAGGAATTTCGAGAACAGATAAATGGCGTCCCCCAGGATTGATTAGGCAAAACCACTTCTTCTAGGAAACAAAGTTTGCATAAACAAACTTGAATGGAGAAGAAAAAATAACATTGCTTTGAACATTTATAAGGAAATGTCAGTTCCTATTATGTTATCGGTTTTGGCAAAAAACTCATGATCATGAGAATCGATCAAAGTTATGTTTTCACTTCACAGTATAGTCTGTGATTTTTTATTCATTCTTAAAGTGCGCTTCCTCTTTCTGCTCTCTCTTAATCCCCATTTCAGACAATCACATTGAATGTTTTAAATTGAAAAAGACGAATAATTTATACCAGTTAATTCAGTTTATTAAGTACATAAAACGATGATGTATCAGTTAAAAAAGATAACCACAGTATAATAATTCTCCCGGGGCATCACTGACCAAGCGCCTGTCGTATTAGCTCTGGTGTTGATTCATCACTTGGACTTTTAAAGCAACTTCTATTAAAGAGCCACTCTGTGAATTTCATCACATACTGTTTTGTTTTAACACGAATGTAAAAGGCGTTACTCATGATATTAAATAAAAAAATAACACACATATTCATTTCCAAGTTTCAATTATATGATAAAAACGTGATTTCAATGAAATTATTTTGTTGTAAGCAAAAACCGACAAGTGAAGGCGATTACTCAGTTGCAAGAGAACATTTTCATGTGGGTTTTGATTTTTTTCATTTAAAAATTATTTTTTTACTAATTATTTTTAAAAAATTTTTTATTCAAATGCTGACATTAGATTATGTATGATGTGTTAGGTAGAACATGTGCAAATATACATCGATTGGAATATATGCCTTTCTATTAACATTTGTACATTCGTACATTTGAACATTTGTACATATGCATGATCTTATAGGTTGTTAAGATGTCTGACTTCTTCAAATGATGATGTCAAAAAATACTCAACAAATGATTTTTCCATGTGTCCTTTTCGTACTAGCTAATTAATGTTTTTAAAAGGATTTGAAAATAAATTTACTTCCAATTTATCTTCTCTTTATTAATATTATCTTGGCCATAGGACTTGTTTTCATATGAATTTCATGTTTACAATGGTAGATCAATAAAGCCAAGGGAAATGATTTTCAAAATTAGATTAAAATAGCTAGCCATTGTAGACCTTGTGACTTTCTCGACAGATTTAATGACAATCCGATTTTCTTGTATTTTAGATCAGGATAAAATATACAGGGAATATTCATGCACAATAATCCTTTATACATCAAATTAAGACATTTCTGTATTCAAATTAGCTGATTCAAATGCTTGGGATAATAAAAACATATTTATCTCTGTTTTCTGCCCCAGAATGGTTAAAATCACTGGAGCTTTCTAGTCATTCCTAATAGCCTGAGGAATGTCTATATTCAGTCAATTGCGCAATTGCGAATATAATTGTCATGAATTAAACGTTTGTTGATTCATTTTTAATTCTCCGCCAGCTTGTCGGAAATCATCAGGACTACAATATCATAAATTTCATTCATGATTACCCGATGATTATTAAGAAATATACATGTTATTTGATAACAGATATGAAACATGCCGATTACCTTTAACATGGTCGTCAATGGGACAATGAAATCACAAGTTGTACATGTGATGACTAAATTTGTGTCATTCAATAACTTATCAACGTAGAGATTAATGATAATTTCGTGAATGTAGCCGAGATTATTTCCAAGCCATATGTAAAATATCAAAACAAATGGACTTTTATTATTTAATTCATGAAAATTATTCTTGTGATTGCTAATTAACATGTAAGTATATGATAAATTACGTTGATGCGAACTCACTTTTGGCCGCTAACTGTACTCAGCAGTAGCAAGATCAAACTCAATCGCAAATCATTAGCGATAATGTTTGGTTCTTGTAGCTAGACTCGCATCAATGATTTGATAGATATAAAATAAGCCTTGGTAATGGTGTATAACAGAAAATTGATTTTTGACCACACATACACATCTGTATCAGGTAGATTTTCTATCTTTCACTGTGGGAATTGCATTTAAGTAAAACGAGGAACTCATCTTTGATTACATGGCAGTTATTTTTCTCACATCTTTTGTTTCACCTTCGGGATTTTGTTGCGTCGATCACATTCTATTAGAAAAATTAGAACAACGGTATACATATGGTATACACGGATATAGCGAACTCGGATATAGCGAACAATCGGATATAGCGAACACATTTTTAAGTCCCGTCAAGAGCCCTATGAATGGTGACCAAACGTGAGTAGCGAACACCGGACATAGCGAACTAAATTCTTTGGTCCCTTGGAGTTCGTTATATCCGAGTTTTACTGTAGTTTTCTTTAAAAAAAAAAACCCCATTCATTCCTTTCATAAGATGTTATTATTCAGAATCTCGTTTAGTACTTTATGCATCAGTAGATCATTTCTTAGTAACGTTATTTAGTACATCAAATCATTGTGTTGGGAGACAATGAACCATTATGTAAATACTTGCATCCAGTATGACCAGCAACGCTTTGTCCGTCTATAATCAAATCTTTCATCAGAGAGATTACTGGAACTTGTCATTAAAAAGTGACAATGATTTTCTTCAAAGGGACACATTTGATAAGTCTTAAGCTTAGATTCTCCTCGAAACACAAATGACAAACAATTGACAAATGTTGTAAGTGTACATTAATTTAAGTAGGAATGATAATTCCAACGAGATACAGTCAGGTAGTTAAGAGAAAAAAAACCTTACATTCATTGTGACCTTAGCTGTATTTACTGCAGGAATACTCGTTCGATAGATTTTGTTTTATATAAATATAATAACATGATTCAATCCAACGTTTATTCAAAGTGTTTTGTATTTTAAATGTTTCACTGATAATTGTAAGTTATTGCTAAATGTTTTATATTAATAGTGTCAACAATCTCATTACACAAGCTAATATTCCATAGTCAGAAGACAAAGTATGAAGATTCATATAAAATCCTTTGGCGGCCATTTTTTGTGAACACCTTTAATTCATTTTGCGTCAGAAATATGAATCGCATGGCTAAACTTTATGTTATATATTTGAATTATTACTGCTCAATTTAGTTTAAATACATTGTCTTTCAAACCATTTGTTTTCATTTTCCTGACATCACCTCAGTTCCCCTTAAAACGTGCTACTGCCCTTTTAAAGTGCGCTTCCTCTTTCTGCCCTCTCTTAATCCCCATTTTCAGACAATCAAAAAATTTAAATTGAAAAGGACAAATAATTTATACCCGAACTACGTTAATTCAGTTTATTAAGTAAATAAAACGATAATGTATCAGTTAAAAAGAACAACCACAGTATAATTTTTTGTAACTAGCACTTGTCTATTTCCTAATGTAATTGATATGGCAGTTCTTACAAGGACTGAATCTGACCATTTACCACTTGTGTTTACCTTTAGGGATATTCTACCAACCCAGCTATGTGTTAATGGTAATAGTGAGATACCACTTGGTAGTATTCCACGGTATAGAATGGATGACAACAGCAGTGAACGATTTAATGCTATGGTGTCTGAAGAAAGTATTATGAGTATTGAGGAGTTTGTATCGCTCTTGAATGTTGATGTTAATGATGCTGTTACCAAACTGACTGACATTTATCAATTGCTCTGTTCTAATGTGGGTTTTAACGCTAATACACGTAAAAGAAAATGTAACGAGCAACCGCCTTGGTTCGACAATGATTGCCAGATTCTTAAAGAAGAGAAATACAAATATCTTAATATGTTAAGAAAGTATCATTGCCAAAATAACATTAAGAATTACTTACAGTCAAAGGCAAACTTCAAACGTTGTTGTAAGTCTAAAAAGGATCGTTATGATAAAAGCTGGCCAATTATATTTTAAATGCCGCAGCTAAAGGAGACTGCAAACAATTTTGGAGAACTGTTAAACGTCGACTGTTGTCGGACAAAGGAATAAGTCAAATCACACCAAATATATGGTTTTCTTACTTTTCTGATCTTCTCAACCCAAAGACTAATTCTGAGATTAACAATTTTGATAAAGATGTGTATGATTTTATTGACAATCATACGTGTGAATCGTGTAATGATCTTTCTCCTGACCTCACACATTACGTTTTAAATAGTGTTATCACAGAAAAGGAGGTACTTGATAGTATCAGAGATTTAAAACCTGGCAAGGCGCCAGGTGATGATGGTATACAGCCTGAATTCATTAAATTATCTAGTTCATTCTTCCTCCCTTATCTTCTCATTCTATTCAATAAAGTGTTAAATAGTGGCGTTTTTCCTGATAGTTGGAATATTGGAATGATAATCCCATTATTCAAATCAGGACCAAGAAATGATCCGAACAATTATACAGGAATATCTCTCTTAAACTGTTGTGGTAAAGTATTGACGTCAATAATAGAGAAGCGTCTTAGAATGTGGTTTGATATTAATGAACTTATAACTGAATCTCAAGCTGGTTTCCGCCCTGAACACTCAACTGTAGATCACATATTTACTTTACAGGCTCTATGTACGAAATATCTTTGCAAAACTAAAGGAAGATTCTACTGTGGATTTATAGATTTTAAGAAAGCCTTTGACCTTATTGATAGAAAAAAATTGTTATTCTTACTTGTTAAAAATGGATGTCATGGTAAAATGTACAACGTATTAAAAAATATGTATTCCTCTGTTAAAGCAACAGTTAAAGTTGGTGCCCATACGACAACTTCTGTTAATACATCAGCTGGAGTTAAGCAAGGTTGCATTTTAAGCCCTGTCTTATTCATATTTTTTATCAATGAACTTGTACATGAAATGTATAAAGCCTGTAACTACGGTATATTCGTTAATCAGAGTATTGCCGATTTAATGCTTTTATTATTTGCAGATGACGTTGTCCTATTTTCTTTTTCCGTTGTTGGTTTACAGCGGCAATTAGATGTATTATATGAGTATTGTTTGAAATGGGGATTAAGTGTGAACATAAACAAGTCTAAGATAATTGTATTCAGAAATGGAGGAATCCTATCTAAACATGAAAAATGGATTTATAATGATCAACATTTTGAAACTGTTACTTATTATAAATACCTTGGTATTGTATTTTCATCCAGATTAATATGGACAAAAGCCTGTGAGACCTTAGCTATGCAAGCACGTAAAGCAATGGAACCAGTGTTAATTTTGTTGAATAATAATAGACATATTGATTTCCATACTGCTTGTAAAATATTTGATTTCAAAATAAGTCCTATATTAACATATGGTTCAGAAATATGGGGCGTAAAGTATCACGAAGTTATAGAAAAGGTACAAACTAGCTTCTTTAAAAGATTTCTAGGTGTTGGTAAATATGCTTCAAATAAGGTTATTCTTGGGGAAACGGGACGATATTGTTTATTCATAAAAACACAGATTAAAGTTTTAAAATATTGGATAAAAATGCTCAGAATGGATTCTTCACGTGTTCGAATACATTTATTTGAAATGCTTAAGCTACATGATGAGAATGGTAAAATAAATTGAGTTTCTCACGCTCGTGAAATGTTGTTTTCAAGAGGTTTTAGTTATGTATGGATAATGCAAGATGTTGGTGATGCCAGTATGTTTATATCTGTATTTAAAAGACGTTTAATTGATATGTATATGCAATCTTGGAAACAAAATATAGAATCCTCATCATATTTAACACATTATTGTAGCATCAAGAATGTATTTCAATGAGAATCATATATTAATAAGCTTAATAACAGACAACTGATCAGATCAATGTGTAAATTCCGCATTTCTCTTCACGATTTCAGAGTGAATCATCAACGTAAGAAGAATGTCAATGTGTCTGACATTGACTCTATCTGTTTGCATTGTGACCATAATGCTGTAGAAAATGAGTACCATGTTTTATTTATATGTAATAGATACTCTTTGCTTCGTAATGAATATTTTATGTCCATTAACAAATATTGTAAAGCTAGGTTAACAATGCAACAAATACTTAACACACATGATGTAAATATACTTCGAATAACATCTATTTATCTTTCTAAGATATTCAGCTTAAGATCTTCTTAGTAAAAGTTTGGTCATGTGACAAATGTATTTATTTTCTCATACAATTGTACCATGGGCCATGAGGCCTTAAATACTGAAATAAACATGATTCTGATTCTTATCTGTATCTTACTTTAGAATAAAATGAGCCTCATTCTTCACACGTTTACAATCATGTTGTTGTAAACTTTGATTTTCACCCCCTGACTACATTATACAAGATATTTTGATGAACCATCAACCAGACAACACGGAATTCGTTTAATATACTTCAAATATGGGCTATGTTGATCATGAGCTAATCAAATATATTACATGTCAATTACTCATTTGATAAATCGAAAATACCTGAGATGTGTACTTTTTTATTTTCACATTTTCGCAGTTCCCTCAAGTCTGACTAAAAAGCAGTTCATTGGGGGAAAAAGTTTGACAAACGTTCATGAAATTGACATTTCACTGATACTATTCCAATATTTTCGGAGATCAATATATATGACAGTTTCAACAAGCAAACAGGTCTTTTTTATAAGGGAACATAAACTACATAAAGGGTTACAAGAGTGTTAACTTTGCTAATCTCTCTTTTAGAACATGGTGTTGGTACAATTGATTAAAGGGTAAAGGCAAATTGCAAGCCCTCTTTTTGCTTGTATTAATTGTCATATTAATTGATCTCCGAAAATATTGGAATTGTATCCGTGAAAATGTCAATTTCATGAACGTTTGTCGAAGCAGCGATGTTTCTTTCCCCAATGAACTGGTTATTATCAGACTTGAGGAACTCATTAACTATACTAATCTCTCTTTTAGAACATGGTGTTGGTACAATTGAGTAAAGTTTAAAGGCAAATTGCAAGCCCCTTTTTATGACGACGACAGTGGTCATGAAATATTTCAGTCTATATTTATAGAAAAGACAACTTTCAACTTCCGTTGGAAGAAGAGGTAGTATTTTAAAGGGGCAGTAGCACGTTTTTTGATAATTTTATATTTAAAAATTTTCACTGATAATTGTAAGTTAATGCTAAATGTATTATATTGACAGTGTCAACAATCTCATTACACTAGCCAATTATCCATAGTACAAAGTATGAAGATTCACATAAAATCCATTGGCGGCCATTTTGTGTGAACACCTTTAATTCATTTTATTTAAGAAAAAGGAATCGCATTGCTATACTTTACGTTATATATTTGAATGATTACTGCTCCATTTAGTTTAAATACATTGTCTTTCAATTTTAACCATTAATTTTTATTTTCCTGACATCACCTTATATTCCCTCTAAAATCGTGCTACGGCACCTTTAAGCACTAATCTATCACTATAAGGACGTTGACCATACGATTGTGTTTGACCTAAGAATTACGAAAGAACACTAAGAGCAATTTGTTTCTTTTAGGATACTGAGCCAGACTTAAGGGAATGTCTCTATTATAACATTATGTAGGTACAATTGGTTAAAAGATTAGAAATTCTCAAATGACTCATTATCAACTTGTCTTAGCTAATATGCAGGTTTCCTATTTCTCGTAAATATATGTTATTGAGTCCTTGACCCTTTGGTTAACTCGTTATAACATTTTCGTCAATACATAATCGTCCTCAGTAAAAACATTATGTGGGTACAGTAGGGTAAAGGATAAGAAAGTCTCAAATCACCCATTAACAAATTGTATAAGCTAATGCACGTTTCCCATTTCTCGTAAATTTCTCGTAATGAGCCTTTGGTTAACTCATTATGCCATTTCGTCAAAACATAATAGTATCAGGAAGAACATTATGTAGGCACAATTGGGTAAATATAGGATTAAAAAGTCTCAAATCACCCATTCATAAATGTAATGATGACGGTTTCCAACTTCTTCGAAATATATGTTTATGAGTCCTTGAGTCTTTTAGCTCATTTTGCCATTTACGTCAGAACATAACCGCCGCCATTGAAAACATTCCGTAGGTCCAAAAGCGTAAGCATGAGAAGATCTCAAATCACTCTTTAACAACTTGTAATAATGACGGTTTCCAATTTCTTGGAGACATATGGTTGTGAGTCCTTGAGTCGTTTAGGTTTTTATATTATTTCGTCAAAACATACTCGCCCTCAGTTAGAACGTTCTGTATGTGCAATTGGGCAAAGGATAAGAAAGTCTCAAATCACTCATTCAAAACTTGTCTAAGCTAATGTGCAGGTTTCTCATTTCTCGTAAATATATGTTCGTGAGTCCTTTAGTCTTTGGTAAACTCATTATACCATTTACACCAAAACATAATCGTCCTCAGTAAAACCATTCTGTAGGTGCAATTTGGTAAAGGATAAGGATGTCTAAAATCAGTCCATATCTTGTCTAAGCTAATGATGCAGCTTTCCCAATTCTCGTATATATATGCTATTGAATCTTTGAGCCTTTAGTTATATCATTTTACCATTTTCGTCAAAACATAATCGCCATCAGTAAAACTAGGATAAAGAATAAGAAAAAATCACTCACTACCACCTTGTCTAAACTAATGATGCAGGTATCCTTTTACTTCTGATATTTCAACCTTTGATGTGACTGAACCCTTGATTCTCTGAGCTCTTCAGCCAGTTTCGTTATATACAGAACCATATAGTCACTGTATTAGGAAAATAAGTAACATCTGAATCGAGTAGTTTATCTGTAAATCTCTTTACTGCCGTAAGCAGATGTATTCAAAATCAGATTAGAAAACTCCTTAGTAAGTGCTTAGAAATCTTAATGGCATGTACTTCTTGCATAATCTTGTAACAATTACATACATAACCATATTTATCTGATGATACACTTCAATCAAACTGAAAAGGCTTTATCATGAGAATGATTAGTCTGTCATCCAGACCCTAAAGCAAAATATTCAATTGACGACAAACATAGTCTAGAAAATTATAGCAAGTCTAGATGCCTTAGCTTCAGAAATCAAGGCATTGCTTGGGCTCCTTGTTGTTTTACTATTTGTAATTTTAGTAAAATGTTGTTGATAATGGAAAAACTTATTTCTGAGACTAAATGTTAGTCTAGAGAATGATGTTCAGAACATAATACTAACAAGCAACACTGACTTTTCTAAAGAAACAATATAAGTTATCAATGACAAGAATGTCACTATAGTAATTTATTTATCCACTTAGTATCAATAGTTCAGATTATTTTTCTTACATTTTGTTCACAATTGCCTTTTAGTAACTATCAGAAACTGAAGAACATACGTCGTTGAATTAGCCCTGACCTGAATATCTTCATTATCGTGGGTATTTGGTTAATACAAAGTTGCAGGAAATAATTGCAAAACCTTTTAGAGGGAACAATGTTCCAATTGCACTCTATGTATGATGAAATGTGAACGTGACCATTGCAATTTCAATTAATAGATGTACTATCGATCATCCGCTTTTATAAAGACCTATGGTAATTTTCAGAGGCTTTTACAAGGGTCCTTTGTACATTTAAAGATATATAGGTAAATGTTTACTGCTGCGTACCTCAAGTTTGTTCACTTGCTTGTGTATCTTAGTGAAAATATCATTTTATTTGGGTTTCCATTTTACGTCAATCAAGTAACTCCAGGAGCACTGACAAAGGATCACCAATTGTCCATGTGTAAAATAACCATTCATTGACCATATTTCGGGATCGTCTCGTCACTGGTGCTGAATTTCGATATTTGGCATAGTTAAGTAGACTTTTGGGTAATATTTGTAAAATTTAGATTTTCTTAAAATTCGATTTAAATATTCCATATAAACTTTGTAAGAATGTTTTTTAGCAAAGTTACATTGCCTTAGTGTAAAGAAACAACTATGACTTAGATCTAAAGTTGTTGATCCCTTATAGAGAGTTATGTAGAGAAATATGAACAAAAGCGTTCTCGAATTTTAAACCCTGATGACTTTAATGTCCTGCCAAATGTGTCACGGTTATCATAGGTATGACATACGAATATGTTAACTCAAACTGAATATTAACTGTTGATGTGAAATTTCAACATTATCCGGTTTGATCTGGCAATGCTATTATATCTCAATGACATTAAAAATTACATAATATTTGCACTAGAATACGCAGGTAAGTGAACAAACTTATAGTACGCAGCTGTAGTAGAAATACTAAACAGTATTAGCTATAAACAATGCACAGTACAGTTGACATTTCACACCAAATACCTCATATGTCTGATGGAGTCCACTAACAACTTATATCTCTAGATAAATGAAATGAAAGGAAAATGTCAAATGTCATATTAAACACATGATGGGAATGAAGTGGTCCGCCAGCTCTGCTAAAAATCATCAAGTGTTGTAAAAGTTTTAATATAAAAAAAACCATTATTATAGTTTGAACAATATTTGCACTAGAATACGTAGGTAAGTGAACAAACTTATGGTACGCAGCTGTAGTAGAAATACTAAATGGTATTAGCTATAAACAATGCACAGTACAGTTGACATTTCACACCAAATACCTCATATGTCTGATGGAGTCCACTAACAACTTATATCTCTAGATAAATGAAATGAAAGGAAAATGTCAAATGTCATATTAAACACATGATGGGAATGAAGTGGTCCGCCAGCTCTGCTAAAAATCATCAAGTGTTGTAAAAGTTTTAATATAAAAAAAACCATTATTATAGTTTGAACAATATTTGCACTAGAATACGTAGGTAAGTGAACAAACTTATGGTACGCAGCTGTAGTAGAAATACTAAACAGTATTAGCTATAAACAATGCACAGTACAGTTGACATTTCACACCAAATACCTCATATGTCTGATGGAGTCCACTAACAACTTATATCTCTAGATAAATGAAATGAAAGGAAAATGTCAAATGTCATATTAAACACATGATGGGAATGAAGTGGTCCGCCAGCTCTGCTAAAAATCATCAAGTGTTGTAAAAGTTTTAATAAAAAAAAAACCATTATTATAGTTTGAACAATATTTGCACTAGAATACGTAGGTAAGTGAACAAACTTATGGTACGCAGCTGTAGTAGAAATACTAAATGGTATTAGCTATAAACAATGCACAGTACAGTTGACAGTTCACGCCAAATACCACATATGTCTGATGGAGTCAACTCACAATTAATATCTCTAGATAAATGAAAGGAAAATGTCAAATGTCATATTAATCACATGAAAATCATTATAGGAGTGAAGCTCTGCTTAAAATCATCAATTATAAAGAAAAGGTATCAGCACGTGCCTACAACTTTTACAATTTATGTCACATCCTTTGCTTGCATGTCACTTTCTTCATGAAGTTTTGATCCTTTCTCGGTTTAAGACACCAAATGCCATGATGTGCTATGTGCTGATTGCGTTGTTTAAGCTCTGAATTTAATTCGGTTGGATGAAAACAATTTTCAAATATGTGGCTCTGCATTCTTGAACAACCGAGATTTTGCCTCGTAATGAAATCTATGAATATCAACACACATCCCTTTTTTATCACGTAAGTGAAAGAATTAGGAAGAAACAGATTGTTTACTTGTTCAAGAAAAATACTTTAACATGTAGATACCTGTCTTCAAACATCTATCTCCTTTCAGTAAGAAGATTTACGAAATTGAGGTGACCTTCTTCGAATAAATCCCTTATGTGTTGATGTCTCTCCTCAAACATCTTCCTTCTTGCATCAAGAACCATCCCCAAATTGAGGTGATCTGCTTTGTATAGGCATTGAAAGAGTTAGGATAACAGATTTCAACGGTTTCTTTGTACAGCAAATATACGTGTTTGAAAGTCCCCTCTTTCAGATCGAAGCTTCACCAAATCGAGGACATCTGGTAAATGTTAAAATTGACGGAGAGTTATTATAAAACTTTGTTCCTTTGTTCAGCAAATATATGTTGTTGTCAAGTTGTTATATGATGTGAACAAATATTACATGTAGATGTCTGTTTTCAAACATCTTCCTTCTTTGTGATGGTGCTTCTTGAATGAGTGAGGGTTTTGATCTGCTTTGTTATTTAAAGAGAGCTAAGATAAACAAAATTCAATGTTTGAAAAACGTAACGATGTGCTGTTTGCAATTCTTTATATAATATACAAATGCAAAATAACCTCTACTCGTGAATATCTGTCAAACATTTCCGTTCATGGTGAAGAAGGCACAACAAATTTAGATGTCCTTCTTTCATGGAAACATATCCATTCAAGTTTCATATGAGCAACAGTTTTATACTCTTTTGACACGAGAGATTCTTCGAAAAGGACAAACCATAAGAGAGCTGGCGGAGAATAAAAAATGAATCAACAAACGTTTAATTCATGAAAATTATTCTTGTAATTGCAAATAAACATGTAAGTCTATGGGAATTTACGTCAGTGCGAACTCACTTTTGGCCGCTGACATATAGACATTCCTCAGGCTATTAGGCATGACTAAAAAGCTCCAGTGATTTTAACCATTGTGGAGCTGAAAACAAAGATTAATATGTTTTTAAAATCCCAAGCATTTGAATCAGCTGATTTGAATACAGAAATATCTAAGTAAGGAATATCGTGCATGAATATTCCCTGTATATTTGATCCTGATTTGATATATAAGAAATCTTATTAAATAGAAATATATTAAATCTGTCGAGAAAGTCACAAGGTCTACAATGGCTAGCTATTTTAATCTAATTTTGAAAATCATTTCCCTGGCTTAATTGATCTAGCTTTGTAAATTTCATATTAAAACAAGTCCTATGGCCAAGAAAATATTAATAAAGAGAAGATAAATTAATTTTCAAATACTTTTAAAAACATTAATTAGCTAGTACGAAAAGGACACATGGAAAAAATCAGTTGAGTATTTTTTTGACAACATCAATTGAAGAAGTCTAAGATCTAAACAAACTTAAAGAATACATGTATATGTACAAATGTACAAATGTACAAATGTACAAATGTTAATAGAAAGGCATATATTCCAATCGATATCTATTTGCACATGTTCCACCTGACACATCATACATAATTTAATGTCAGCATTTGAATCAGTTGGTTTTTAAGATAACTTAATTCTTTCTAACACATAAGTTTTCCAAAAAATGGATAAAAAAATCCAAGACAATACTGCGAAGTGAAACTGCACTTTGATCGATTCTCATGATCATGAGGTTTTCGCCAAAACCGACAACATACAGCTGCGTACCTTAAGTTTGTTCACTTGCTTGTGTATCTAAGTGCAAATATCATGTAATTTGGGTTTGATGTTGACGTCCAAATAATAACTCCAGAGGCACTTAGAAAGTAACACCAATTTTCCATGTCTAAAATAACCATTCCCAAACCACTTTTCGGGATCGCCTCGTCACTGGTGCTGATTTTCGATATTTGGCATGATTAAATAGACAGATGGGGTCATATTTGTGAAATTCAGACGCAGCTGTAATAGGAACTGACACTTCCTTATTAATGTTCAGAGCAATGCCTTCTTTTTTTTCTCCATTCACGTTTGGTAATGCAAACATTCCTAGAAGAGGTGTTTTTTCCTTATCAATGCTGGGGGACGCCATTAGTCTGTTCTCGAAATTCCTCTGTTAGGGATAGAGATTACAATCTCTTATTGGTCATTGTCATGCTTTCTAAGTTAACAATACAGGATTCCTTTTACTCTAAGGTCACATTCATTGGCGTAGGTAAATGTAAGCGGACCGTTGTGCCTTTAGTGCTTAATGCCATCTTGACCAAGCCGAACATGACGGACGTGCCATATGACTTGATTTAGTGTTGTTCGGTTAATCCCCTGAATCAGTTTTGTAGACCCTGTAGGGATACCCAGCAAACCATGTACAGAACACGTGAAACATGAGGAAAAGCGCTTTCTCGCGTTGCTGGGGTCCGGAGTTCGAAACCCGTCCAGGCCAGGGTGTAAAAACCTAGAGTTCAGCTCTGTTAGAACTCTATAAGTGTCACCCTGCAGCCCTAGTGTGTAGTGCAACAAAAACTGCACACTTTAAAGATCCCACGAATTCATGTCAGTGGCTGAATGGTGGATACATGAACACGTGCATACGTCGAGCTGTCGGTTATCAGAGTTCAGCAGTGTTGGACAAACTGCAGTGACTATGTGTCTCAGTTCACCAAGCTGTGAATGGGTACCCTGTGAGGCATAGAATGGTCCCTAACCTGAGGGCTACATATGGATGCCGGTTGAATACTCCCCAGGAAGTTGAATTTGAAAAATGATCGAACGGTAAAAGAATGCCATTGACCAGGGAAAACATTGGAAGCACCTTGAGCAACCACGAATCGATGGATATGCCCGCTATAATAATAATAATATAATTCTTTAAAGGGGCAGTAGCACGTTCTTAGGGTGAATACAAGGTGATCTCAGGAAAATGAAAATAAATCGTTCTTATCGAAAGACAATGTATAAAAACTAAATGAAGCAGATATAAATCATATATATAATATAAAGCCATGCGATTTCCTTTTCTTACACAAAATGAATTAAGGGTGTTCTCATAAAAAAGGCAGCCAATAGACTGTATGTGAAACCCCATAATTATTTCTCTGACTATGGATGATTGGTTTATGTAATGAGATTTGTGACCCTATCAAAATACATTTAGCATTAACGTACAATGTTCAGTGTAAAATTGAAAATATAACATTTTCAAAAAACGTGTTACTGCCCCTTTAAATATCTTGCAATAACAACCGAAGTACTTTTTTCAAATGATGGAAAGAAATATGCTTTCAATACAAAATTATGCACAAAATCACTAATGGTTATTAATTAAACACATTTTTGCGCCTTATAACAGTATAGAAAATTACAATGTTTTGTTTTATCTAAAATTGTCCATAGTTTATTTAACCTTCATTTTACACTAACATCACATTTGATCTTTGTAACAAACAGTGTCATGTCATAGTTCTAAGAATATGTACGTGTAATTACCTATATTCTCTTGGGTATGAATTTGCAGGAAGCAATTGCTAAACCTTTTAGATAACATTCCAAGTCATTTATGATATACTGTCCATTTATTCCCATCAATTATCAACCCTGGTCGTTAAAGAGCCTTATATTATTTGGTAGGGGAACATTGTCACTAGACCGTTATTAAAAAAATAATGATAAAGTATAGGAATATATATAATTAAAATGATATAAATAAAAATATACCTTTTCACTATCTCGCAGAAACTTGAAACGGTGGCTGGGGATGACAACACCTTATCAATAGTCTTCGACTGTTGCAGAATTTTTTTATTTATAAGCTAATCGAAGTTGTACAGCGGTCACAGGCAATTTTGAATTCGTGTTTATGGTCGAAACCCAGGCAATGATGTACGGCATCATTTTAACGTAATGTATGAACTTCTCGACAGAAGTAACAATGACAGTTTGATATGCTTTATACCTAGTATGAATGTATTTTGGATTTGTGAATATGGCAAACGTGATTACGTATAACTGTTTCATAAAAACACAAGCACTAATCATATAATTGACATAAAAATATGTGAAACATTCATATTATGAACTATGCCATTTAATACACGATGAATATAACAGAGGAGCTCTTTAATGTGATTCTGTTTATTCTGGATGAGTGACAAATGGTAATTTCAGGACTTGTCAACGTCTTGCCAGTATTGGAATCAGTTGAGACATATTGCTTGCCCGAGTTATGCGTCTCTTCTTACAAAATGTCAGCAAATCCCTTTGACAGGATACGTATTCTTCAACAGTTTTACACTCCAAATGAAAGATGTGCCGACTGTGGTGGTAAACATTGAAGTATAAGTTAAACCATAACAAACATGTTGCTATGCATTCTTGATGATAGGTTGAGGTGTTCGTGTTTTACTTTCTTTTTCTTTTCTTTTTTCTTTTTTTTTACTGAGATCTATCGACTCGTTTAGCTTGTTTTGCTTTGAACATAAAACTGAAAATGAATTGGCTAACACAAATGTTTCCATGGCGTCTCTGTACAGCAATACGTGCTTTTGACTTGTGTACATGTTATGTACCAGGCAGCGAGAAACCTTCTAGTCTTCTACGATTCTAGTCTTTATGTATTCATCACAAAAACATTCCCTGAATGTGAACTTGAACCACATACAATAAGGAGGGTAACTTGAGCAAATGATTATACTTACTTGACACGAGAGATCCTATGAAAATGAAATGACCCTGAGAACTAATCTTTATCCTTAAAATGAAGACAACATCGAACCAGGTAGAAACGTAGACTAAATCAAATCATCGCTTACATGTCAACACAAATATGAGCAAGTCATGTCTATATCATTTGGATGTAGCACTGCTGTATGGGATATTAGTTTAATACGAATTTACAGAAAACAATTTCTAAACCTTTTAGATAGCACAATGATGTCAAAAAAACACTGATGTCAGTCGGAGTTGGCAACTGTGAACGTGACCATATATATTACCATTTATTAGGTTAATTATGACTCCTTGTCCTTGCTTAAATTGGCGGGGAATCGTTAATTAATTATTAATTATGCTATAAGGCGCCACCTACACCTTCCTCTTCCATGGATGTTTAAAGCTAATTCTTCATAATCAATAATAATAATCTCAAAGAGTGCTGAGAGTTCATGTTGAATTTATCGGCAAAGAATGTTATCACAAACTGAAGAAACTTTTATCAGAAAGCAAAATTTGTTCAATATGTAAGCTAGAATAGCAATACATTTCAAATAAATAAATATGTGTACTTTTCAGAAATTAATAGAAATTTGGGGTCCAAATCTAGAAACAAAATAGTTATACATGTATTTACAAAAAGCAATTGTGAACATAGAAATAACATTTCCCCTATGGTAACTAGAAGGTTTTTGTGACGAAATCATGTGGTTCTCTTCAAGACTTGCTCAAGAGTTGCTCAATCGGGGACAAGCCTTATGACCTTATCGCTTTTGATCACAAACCTTCAAGGTTATTAGGAATCAGTATTGCCCGATAAGGAAGCATTGGCGATGGTTTAGTGCTAGCGTAGATACGATTTGAGAGTTAGGAGCATCGCAGCATTCAGGCCTGGATACCCGAGGATAGCTACAGACAGGTTGTGAAGATGTGGCATACTTGAGAGGCCCAAAACCTTGAAAAACCAATAGTAATTCTTCTTCGTTAAGACTGATTAAATGCCTTAAACCACCGTCAAAGAGATCTCCAAGTGATCAAAGGACAAATACTGTTACAATTACCTTTAAACCTTTAGATAACAAGCAAGATGAAAATGTTAATTGAGGAACTGTGACAATTCTTCTGAAGTTGAAATCCATGGAAAGTTTTTGTCAACATCAGATATTAGTAAGGTTTTGTGGTTTGACCTTTAAGTGTTAAGATATGTTCACAATTGGTATATATGTTCCATATGAGTGATTGCCCTAATCGATCATTGGCAGTTGATCGCCTATTTGTCACTTGACTTTGGACCAATAACATGCTATTTCACATTTTTCGCATTTCTTTACCAAAGATGTGACATCTTGTCATCACAAGTTACAAGCATAAACCTACGGCCTAGACGCGTCCTGTTACTGTCAATATGAAGTTATTAAATCTTACTTAATTCGAGGGGTTTTGTTTAACTTTCTTTAACCGATTGTAATATAAACTCGGTAAATGCTGAGGCCACAAAGATTATTCATTCTGTGAATTTAGACAGCGAGTTGGTTTAAACATATTTAATTCCCAAAAAGGAGGAACCGGATTGGAATCTTATGCTTATGCTTATATCAATACCGCTCCAGACAGCGAGTTGATTTACGTGTGAAGAAATCAACAGAAATCATAAAAATTGTTCACTTTTAATACTTAAAAGGTCAAGCAAATAAAGATACCGTTAAATTAAAGGTTTGTATACGATCAGCACATTGAGATTACCAATGTTAATTTCAAAACTACTATTATAAACGGTCGAAGTGATGAATTACTTTAGTGTTAATACGACAAGCTCTTGATAAGTGATTAGGAGGGGAGATAATTGTTCTCCGATGGTCATTTTCAATTACAGGTGCGTATCTTAAGTTTGTTCACTTACCTTCGTATTCTACTGCAAATAACATGTAATTTGCAACGTCTTTGAGCCATCATATCATTGTAAAAACGAAACAGATAATGATGAAATTTCACTGCATTAGTTGAAATTCAGTCTTTGTTGACATATTCGTATGTCATACCTAGCAGATAGCTGTAACCAATTTGGCAGGACATTGGAGTGACCAGGGGTCAAAATTTCGAAAACCCTGATTTATATTTTGCTCTACAAAGTCCTTCATAAGTGATCAACAGCTTTAGACCTTAACCACGTGTGTTCCTTTGCGATAAGGCAACGTAACTGTGCTAATTTGTGTCCTACAAAGTTTATATGGATGATTTTAATCGAAATTTAATTAAATCCGAATTTCACAAACGTTACCCCATCTGTCTATTTAAGAATGCTAAAAATCGACATTCAGCACCAGTTACAAGTCGATCCCGAAATATGGTTTGGGAATGGTTATTTTACAAATTGGCAATTGGTGATCTTCTGTAAGTGGTCCTGGAGTTATTTTATGAACGAAACCCAACTTACGTGATATTTGCACTCAGATCACAAATCGGTGAACATGTTTTGGGTATGCAGCTGTAGTGCATTATCGTTCAATGTAGAAATAAATTTGATTAGGAGAGTTCATCCATTGTGCCAATTTTATAAATCTGGAACAACTATGATGTTACCCTAAATAACATATTTGAAATAAGAGTGAAATAATCATGTAAAAATCATATGTAAGTTTAACAGAGTAAGTTTAAGTATTAACAGAGAAGAACTCTTGAATTTTATTTCCACCAAAAATACCCTGATAAGACTGTTCATTTGAAACATCGAGGGGAGCAGTGAAAGTACGTTACAAAAAGGATATCAAATAAAATTCTTGAACTATTATAACGGCCCAGTGTTTAACTATAATGCTTTATCGCTTTATTTAACTATACTTTATTGCAAAACACATGTCATTAGATATCTTAAATGTGGGCTCCCTTTCTATCTGTAGTCTCTTTTTCATTTCATTCGCCCTTTCAGTAACTCAAAACATACTGTATAAATCGAAAAGGACACACTATTTGTAACGTGAATGTCCTAATTTGATATAAAAACAATTATGTTTAGAAATAACAAATGATCAACATAGTTTAATTATTCTTTCGAGGAATCACTGATTAAGTGTCTGTCATCTTAGTAGAGGGGTTTATTCATTACTATAACCTTTTTAGAATAAAACATTTGTTTCCATTGTTTTGTTTGTAAATGTTTATAAAGATTAAAGCCTTGAATGATGTGATACATCTTCAATTTGTAGTTTTCTTGAATATCCAGAAGAGCTGTATTCAATATCTTTATCTAAGGATAAGAAGAAGTAATGAACCCGAACCCATTGTCTCATTTTGCAGAAATTTCAAACAACTGTCGTGACTTCCGGTAATATCTTTATCTAAAGTTAAGAAAACGGACCATTCACAAAGAAAGTAACGAACCCACTGTCTCTGTTAACAGAAATTTAGAATATTCTTTATCATTGTAAACCTAGTATAAGTCACTTTTCTGTCCTCTTAGTCATACTTTGTGATATGGGAGGATAGATTTGAACATCCATTTGATAAAGAAGTTGTGTTTGTGCAACTACATTTTAGTCGATCAAGTGAAAGGTTCTCAATCAGTATATTCAAGACATTACTCTACAGCTGCGTACCGTAAGTTTGCTCACTTGCTTGTGTATCTTAGTGAAAATATCACGTAAATTAGGTTTCATTTTGACGTCCATAAAATAGCTCCAGGAGCACCTACAAGAGACAACCAATTATCGTTTAGTAAATTAATCATTCCCAAACCATATTTCAGGATCGTCTTGTCACTAATAGACAGATGGGGTCATATTTGTGAAATTTAGATTTTCTAAAATGTTGATTTAAATATTCCATATAAACAGAAAGAAAGAAATCAGTACAATTACATTGCATTAATGCAAAGGAACAAATATGACTAAGGTCTAAGGCTATTGGTCACAAATGAAGGATTTTGTAGCGAAAAATACAAAATAGTGTTTTCGAAATTTTGACTCCTGGTCATTTCAATGCCCTGCCAATTTAGTTATGTTTATCTTCAAGGTATGACATACGAATATCTTAACCGAAACTGAATGTTAACTTATGTACTCATTTAAGTGTTAGTTTGTACATTTGAACTTTTGTCTAAAAGAGAAGTGTAAGGATTACATCTGAAATGAAGATTCTGGTCTTCTCTTCTCATCGAGTTTTAAAGTTTACTATGCCAATTATTTATTTGATTTTGTGAGGATCAAGTTGTGCACTTCTGGTTAGTCCTTTTCAGAGAATCTCTCGTATCAAAAGAATAAAAAACGTGTGCTTCTATGACACTTGAGTGGTTTTGTTTCCATCTAAATTTGTTATGTCTTCTTCTCAAAGAACGGAGATGTTTGAAGACAGACATCCGGAGGATACATTTTCTTTCTTCTTCTTTTTTCTTTTTTTTTCCTCTTGTTTTCCTTTTTTCTTACATTGCGTTTGAAATTCTTCAAAGGAAATAACATTTCAATCATATAAATTTACAAGCAATGATACTAATCATCTGGAAGAAAGAAGAAAGCAAGAGAGGACAGTAGAAGTACAGATATAGAGAGGGAAGGAGGGGAGAGGGAGAACCAATAGAATTGAAAATCGGAAAGAATGATTCAATGTTATTAACAATGGTTTGGTTTGAATCAATAATTTCATTATATTTGCAATGGGGCCCATTTCTTTTTACAAAATCACTTTTGTTTTCAAATATGTATTTTTCAATGTTGTGATAATGTATAATTTGTGATTGCAGTTGTACAAAATTTGGAGTAGATTTGTTATATTAACAATTTTGTATGTGAGCTTTTGCAATTATAAAAAGATGGTTTTCAAGAAATTCATATTTGTATCGCCAAGGAGGAAGCATTTAAGATTTAGATTTAGTTTTCGACACGTTTTTGATTTATACCGGCTAATGAATTCGCTTAGCAAAATTTGAACCTTTTCACATGAAAAAAAAGTGTTTGATTGTTTCATTTTCAGATTGGCAAATTGTACATAAATTATCCTCTTTTATTCCTATTTTAAAGAGAAATTATTTGGTCGGTATGATACGATGTAAGAATTTGTATTGGAAGTTTCTTGTCTTACAGTCAGTCACACAACACTGTATTGTAACAAAACATTCAGAAAGGTAGTTTTCTGATATTTGAACTCCTAGTTTTGAGTTCCATTTCGAAGTAAGGTTTTGAACAGAACATTTACCACCGTTTGTACGAATAAGTTTGTATAAAAATGTACAATCTGGTGAAGAAATAACGTCCCTTAGAATCTTACAATTAGTACAAGCAGATCGCCTCCTCAGTGAAACTTTATCATGAAAGAAAGATGCTGTTTGAAAACATACATCTAAGTATTTAAATATTTTTCTTTGACAAATGAACAATCTGTTTCATCATAACAAAGCGAAAGCGATGTGTGTTGATTCCTATAATCCATTACAAGGCAAAATCTCAGTTTTCAAGAATGCATAGCCACATATTTCAAAATGGTTTTCACCCAACTGAATTAAATTTAGAGCTTAAACAACACAAGAATCCCTCCCTGGCATTTGGTTCTTAAACTGTTAAAGGAAATCTTCATGAACAAAGTAACCTACAAACAATGGAGGTGACATATATTGTAAAAGTTGTAGGCACGTGATGCCACCTTTCCTTATCACTTGACGATGTTAAGCAGAGCTGGCGGGCACTTCAATCCTAAAGTGATTTTCATGTATGTGTTAAATATGACATTTGACATTTTACTTTCATTTCATTCATCTTGAGTTATAAGTTGTTAGTGGGCTCGATCAGAAATATGTGGTATTTGGCGTGAAATGTCAACTGTACTCTGCCTTGTTTATAGCTAATACCGTTTAGTATTTCTACTACAGCTGCGTGCCATAAGTTTGTTCACTTACCTGCGTATTCTAGCACAAATATAATGTAATTTGTAATGTCTTTGAGGCATCCTGGTATTGCGAGGTCAAACCGGATAATGTTGAAATTTCACTGCAGAAGTTAAGCTTCAGTTTGAATCAACATATTCGTATGTTATACCTATGATAACCGTGACACATTTGGCAGGACAATGATGTTACCAGGGTCAAAGATTCGAAAACACTATTTTATATATTTCTCTACATAATCCTCCATTAGTGGCAAACAGCTTTAGATCGAAGTCATTTTTTCCTTTGCATTAAGGCAATGTAATTGTTATATATTTTTCTAACAAAGTTTATATGGAATTGTAAATCACATTTTACAAATATGATACCACCTTTCTGTTTAACCATGCCAACTATCGAAAATCAGCACCAGTGGCGAGACGATCCCAAAATATGGTTACGGAATTTTTTTTTTATATAAGGACAATTGGTAATCCATTTCAGTGCTCCTGACATCCAATGAAAACCAAATCACATGATATTTGCACTAAGATACACACGCAAGTGAAGAAACATGAGGTACGCAGCTTTAAACATTTACCTAATTAACCTAAAATGTACAAAGGGCCCTTGTAAAAGCCTCTGAAAATTACCATAGGTCTTTATAAAAGCGGATGATCGATAGTACATCTATTAATGGAAATTGTAATGGTCACGTTCACATTTCATCATACACAGAGTGCAATTGAAACATTGTTCCTTCTAAAAGGTTTGGCTATTACTTCTTGCAACTTCGTATTAACCAAATACCCACAGTAATCAAAATATTCATGTCAGAGGTACTTTGACGACGCATGTTCTTAATTTTCTGATAGTTACACAAGGCAATTATGGTTAAAATGTAAGAAAAATACTCTGAACAAGTGACATTTAATCGATAAATAAATTACTATATTGACAGTCTCGTCCTGACTATTTTATATTGTTTCTTTAGAAAAGTCAGTGTTTCTTGTTAGTATTAACCTCTGAACATCATTCTCATGATAAAGGCTTGTCAGTTTCAGTTTGATTGAAGTGTATCATCAGATAAAAATGGTTATACATGTATGTCATTATTACAAGATTATGCAAGAAATACATGTCATTACGATTCCTAAGCACTTCACTTAGGAGTTTTCTAATCTGATTTTATCTGCATCTGCTCACGGCAGAAAGGGATTTACCAATTAACTACTAGACTCATATCGCATATAACTCATTTTCCTAATGCATTTGCTTTTGTTCTGTATATGATGAAACTGGCTGAAGAGCTCAGAGAATCAAGGGTTCAATCACATCAAAGATATGGAAGATTAGAAGTAAAGGGATACCTGCACCATTAGTTTAGACAAGATGTTAATGAGTGCTTTGAGACTTTCTAATTCTTTATCCTATTGAAGCTACAGAATGTTTTACTGAGCGCGATTATGTTTTGACGAAAATGGTAAAATGATATAACCAAAGGCTCAAAGATTCAACATATTTATGAGAATTGGGAAACATGTGTCATTGGCTTAGACAAGTTAAAGACTGATTTTAGACTTTCTTATCCTTTACCCAATTGCAACTACAAAATGTTTTTACTGAGGACGATTATGTTTTCACGAAAATAGTAAAATGATATAACCAAAGGCTCAAAGATTCAATAGCATATATATACGAGAATTGGGAAACCTGCATCATTGGCTTAGACAAGTTAAAGGCTTATTTTACCTTTACCCAATTGCACCTACAGAATGTTTTTACTGAGGTCGATAATGTTTTAGTGAAAATGGTATAATGAGTTAACCAAAGATTCAAGGATTCAATAACATATATTTACGATAAATTGTAAATCTGCATCATTAGCTTAGACAAGTTTTGAATGAATGATTTGTGACTTTCTTATCCTTTACCCAATTGCACCAACAGAAAGTTCTTAATTAGGGCGAGTATGTTTTGACGAAATGGTATAACAACCTTAAAGACTAAAGGACTCACAAACATATATTTCCAAGAAATTGGAAACCGTCATCATAACAAGTTGTTAAAGAGTGATTTGAGATCTCATTCTTACGCTATTGTACCCACGAGATGTTCTCACTGACGGCGATTATGTTCTGACGGAAATGGCAAAATTAGTCTAAAGACTCAATGACTCACTAACATATATTTACGAGAAATTGGAAACATTACAAGTTGTGAATGGATGATTTGAGACTTTCTAATCCTTTACCCCCATTGTACCTACAGAATGTTTTTACTGTGGGCGATTATAATTTGACGAAAATGGTAAAATGACCAAGGATCAAAGGCTCAAGGGTTCATTTACATATATCTTGGAGAAATGGGAAACCTTAGCTTAGACAGGTTGATAATTCGTGATTTGAGCCTTTCTAATCCTATATTTACCCATTTGTACCTATAAATGTTCTTCCTGATACAATTTATTTTGACGAAATGACATACTGAGTTAAACAAAGGCTCATTATGATACATTTACGAGAAATTGGAAACGTGCATTAGCTTATACAATTTGTTAATGAGTGATTTGAGACTTTCTTTTTTACCCTACTGTACCCACATAATGTTTTTACTGAGGACGATTATGTTTTTGACGAAAATGTTATAATGAGTTAACCAAAGGCTCAAGGATTCACGAACATATATTTCTGAGAAATAGGAAACCTGCATATTAGCTAAGACAAGTTGATTATGAGTCATTTGAGAATTTCTAATCTTTTACCCAATTGTACCTACATAATGTTATAATAGAGAGATTCCCTCAAGTCTGGCTCAGTATCCTAAAAGAAACAAATTGTTCTTTCGTAATTCTTAGGTCCAACACTATCGTATGGTCAACGTCCTTATAGTGATAGATTAGTGCTTAAAGGTGCAGTAGCACGATTTTAGGGGGAATATAAGGTGATGTCAGGAAAATGAAAATTAATGGTTCAAATTGAAAGACAATTTATTTAAACTAAATGGAGCAGTAATAATTCAACTATATAATGTAAACTTTAGCCATGCGATTCCTTTTTCTTAAACAAAATGAATTAAAGGTGTTCACACAAAATGGCCGCCAATGGATTTTATGTGAATCTTCATACTTTGTACTATGGATAATTGGCTAGTGTAATGAGATTGTTGACACTGTCAATATAATACATTTAGCATTAACTTACAATTATCAGTGAACATTTTTAAATATAAAATTATCAAAAAACGTTCTACTGCCCCTTTAAAATACTACCTCTTCTTCCAACGGATGTCGAAAGTTGTCTTTACTATAAATATAGACTGAAATATTTCATGACCACTGTCGTCGTCATAAAAAGGGGCTTGCAATTTGCCTTTACCCTTTATTTAACTGTACCAACACCATGTTCTAACAGAGAGATTAGTATAGTTAATGAGTTCCCTCAAGTATGACTAATAAACAGTTCATTGGGGAAAGAAATGTCGCTGCTTCGACAAACGTTAATGTAATTGACATTTCACGGATACAATTCCAATATTTTCGGAGATCAATTAATATGACAATTAAAACAAGCAAACAGGTCTTTTTTATATATTTTTGCTTATCACAAACTAATTTCATTGAAATCACGTTTTTATCATATAATTGGAATTTGGAAATGAATACGTGTGTTATTTTTATTTAATATCATGAGTAATGCCTTTTACATTCGTGTTAAAATAAAACAGTATGTGATCAAATTTACAGAGTGGCTCTTTAATAGAAGTTGCTTTAAAAGTCCAAGTGATGAATCAACGCCAGAGCTAATACGACAGGCGCTCGGTCAGTGATTCCCCCGGAGAATTATTATACTGTGGTTGTCCTTTTTAACTGATACATTATCGTTTTATTTACTTAATAAACTGAATTAACGCAGTTCGGGTATAAATCATTTGTCCTTTTCAATTTAAATTTTTTTATTGTCTGAAAACGGGGATTAGGAGAGGGCAGAAATGAATTAAAGGTGTTCAAAAAAAATGTCCGCCAAAGGATTTTATATGAATCTTCATACTTTGTCTTCTGACTATGGAAGATTAGCTTGTGTAATGAGATTGTTGACACTATCAATATAAAACATTTAGCAATAACTTACATGTATAATTATCAGTGAAACATTTAAAATAAAAAAATAAAAAAAAACGTGCTACTGCCCCTTTAAAGGTCAAATTTCCATGAATACTAGCCATATATTCTTTCAAAGTCTATCAACTCCAAAGATTTATTTCATTCCATGTTATGTTGAGACTGCTCCTTTAATATGGATAACGGAATGGATTTCCATTTCAAAACTTCGCCAAACTGTGTTTTGTCGGAAATATCACTGAGATAGAACATTATTTTTGTTAAGACAGATTTTGTACATTGTCCTCGCATTATAAAATGCATGACATCATCTTGTGCACGACTCGTTATGCCTTGACATCATTGAGGACAAAGCTGACGTTTGTTAGATGTTACTACATCAAAGACACCTATCTGTCAGGTTTCATCCGCCATCTTGAAATTTTAGTATTGCGTGGGAAAAAATGTACTGTATTATGTATTTATTAACATATTTATCATAATCAGGCATTATACATATATAGTAAATGGGCATTATATACCTTTTCAGTCACAAACAGAAGCCTTTACCTGTTTTCTTTTGGCTGGTATTGAGACATTTGGTTTCGATAAAGCCAAAAAAATTGGGGTATGTTCTGCAGATTATCCTTTTGATGGGACATCACTGATGTTTCATCAGTTTGACATTTCAAATGCAAAGATGCGAGCTAAGCTGGTTATGGTCCTACACATCGAAAATGCAGTTGTTGGAAGTTAACCATTTCAAAGTCCACGTGTTGTTATAACCCACGTAGTACTCAGTAAAGAGGTCTTATAACAATTTGTTTTGACATATGTGCAATAACACCTGATTGGCTAGAGCTGCTTCACAGTGATGATCAATTTCAATTTAGAATCACTTACAGCTCTAATGTCAATATAGTCATTGGTTTGTTTTAACTATAAATGTACAGTACAGTACATTGTTCGTTCATCTGACATTACTATCACCATTGCTTTTTCTCACAAATATTCTCTTTGGTATTATGTTAATGCAAACTTGCAGGAAGTATTTGCCAAAGACACTATTAATACTAAACTCCAAGAACACTGACAAAGGATCACCTATTGCCCATGTGTTGTTAACCCTTCTCAAAGCATACTTCGCGATCGTCTCGTCACTGGTGCTGAAATAATTTGCACATTATGAAAATTCAGTTAAGATATTCTATATAAACCAGGAAAGAAAAAAATCAGCACGATTACATTGCCTTATATATTTCTTCCTTAGATTGAAAGCTGTTGATTTCTTATTAAGGGCTTTGCACATATAAGAAATAAGGATTAATGTTTTTTTTAATTTTGACCCCTTGTCACTTCAATGCCCTGTCAAATTGTTATGGTTATCTGTACATATGCTATGTTAAAGCATATGTTAACGCAAACTTAATGGAGCTTATGTAGTGGAATTTTCACGTTATATGTTTCGTTTTCAAAATACTAGTATGCCTGAAAGACATTGCAAAAACATGATATTTTCACTAAAATATGCGATAAGTGTAAAACCTTTTACACCAAGACGTCATTGATTTCTCTACATCTTTCATGATTGTATATTGTTAAGTGTATGTTCTACAATCAATAACTGCTTATTACAACAATAATCCAATGAACAGTCCTCGAACCAAACCACGCCCCTTTTTACCGAGCAGCATGGCTGGATAAAGCTCAGGTTATATAACAGTGATCATCAGATTAACAAGTAGGTGACTATTGACTCAACTATAAACTTGACAGTATGGACAATCAATAAGGTATTGAGTAACTTTATCGCATGTTTTTAAAGGGGTAGTAGCGCATTTTTTTAAACATTTATATTTTCAATTTTGTACTGATAATTGTACGTTAATGCTAAATTGATATTTTGAAACTGTCAAATACCTCATTACACAAACTAATCATAGATACTCGTGATATGTTCACTAGAATACCTAGGTAAGTGAACAAACTTAAGGTACGTAGCTGTATGGGGTAGAAAGACAACTGATTACTCAACAACATGGACAACATTTCGGTCTGCGAAGTTAGCTGCCTGTTCCCAGTTCCCTGTTCCTTTTTCAAATTGTGAAGTTAGCTGCCAGTTCCCAGTTCCCAGTTCCTTTTTCAAATTGTGAAGTTAGCTGCCAGTTCCCAGTTCCCAGTTTCCAGTTCCAAGTTCACTATTCAAATGTCTACCAGTTCAAAATGCAGCTTTAGACCTCGCTGAAACACGTTTTAAGAAAGATATGTTCATCATTGAATGAGCTCTAGGTCGAGTCTACTTCTGTACCTAATCAAAGTACAATATATGCACGTACATTTTTACACAGAGCTATTCCATAGCTGCAAGGCGATAGCTGCCAGTTCACTATACAAAGTAACCATTTAACCATTATGAAGCACCCTGCACAGTGACGATCATCTTAAACTTACTATTGAAAACCGTTATTTACATATGACGTAAAGAAACAGGCAAATGGCGGCATGAATGCCGTTGACCAAGAAAGATAACTCTCAACCTTTCTCACATAGAATAATTTATTTTGAAATACGATTTGTGTATGACCAGGGCCTATTGCTTACATTTATACAAAACACTTTGAATAAACGTTGGATTGAATCATGTTATTATGATTATATAAAATTAAAACTATCAAACGAGTATTCCTGCAGTAAATACAGTTAAGATCACAATGAATATTGTAAGGGCTTTTTTCTCATAATAACCTGACTGTATCTCTATGGAATTATCATTCCTACTTAAATTAAGCATATAGGCGATGTACTAAAGAGCAACATTGACAACATTTGTCAATTGTTTGTCACTTGTGTTTCGAGGAGAATCTAAGCTTCAGACTTGTCAAATATGTCCCTTAAAGAAAACTATTGTCACTTATCAATGACAAGTTCTCTTTCTAGTCCACTTATCATTCTGATACAACATTTGATCATAGACTGACAAAGCCTTGCTTGTTATACTGGCTGCAGGTATCTACATAATAGTTCATTGCCTCCTTAACACTGATTTGATGTACTGAATAACATTACTAAGAAATTAGCTACTGATGCATAAAATACTAAACGAGATTCTGAATAATAACATCTTTATGAAAACGAATGAATGTTTTTATTCATTTAAAGAAAACTACAGTAAAACTCGGATATAACGAACTCCAAGGGACCAAAGAATTTAGTTCGCTATGTCTTGTGTTCGCTACTCACGTTTGGCCGCCATTCATAGGACTCTTTACGGGACTTACAAATGTGTTCGCTATATCCGATTGTTGGCTATATCCGAGTTCGCTATATCCGTGTTCGACTGAAGTTAAATACATATACCATATGTATACCGTTGTTCTAATTTTTCTAATAGAATTTGATCGACTCAACAAAATCCCGAAGGTGAAAAAACTCTGCAAAAGATGTGAGAAAAATAACTTCCATGTAATCAAAGATGAGTTCCTCGTTTTACTTAAATGTTCCCACAGTGAAAGACGGAAAATCTACCTGATGCAGATATGTATGTGTGGTCAAAAATCAATGTTCTGTTATACACCATTAATATTAATACCAAGGCGTATTTCATGTCTATCAAGTCATTGATTCGTGTCTAGCTACAAGAACCACACATTATCGCTAATGATTTGCTATTGAGTTTGATCTTGCTACTGTTGAGTATATAGACAGTCCTCAGGCTATTAGGCATGACTCAAGTGATTTTAACCATTGTGGAGCTGAAACAAAGATAAATATGTTTTTAATATCCCAAGCATTTGAATCAGCTAATTTGAATACAGAAATGGCTTAGTTTGATGTACAAAGGATTATTGTGCATGAATATTCCCTGTATATTTTATCCTGATTTAAAATATGAGAAAATCGGATTGTCATTAAATCTGTCGAGAATGTCACAAGGTCTACAATAGCTAGCTATTTTAATCTAATTTTGAAAAACATTTCCCTGGCTTAATTGGTCTATCTTTGTAAAGTTCATATTAAAAACAAGTCCTATGGCCAAGAAAATATTAATAAAGAGAAGAAAAATTCCAAGTAAATTAATTTTCAAATTCTTTTAAAAACATTATTTATCTACGAAAAGGACACATGGAAAAATCATTTGTTGAGTATTTTTTGACATCATCATTTGAAGAAGTCTGAGATCGTAACAACCTGAAAGAATACATGTATATGTACAAATGTACAAATGTACAAATGTTAATAGAAAGGCATGTACTCCAATCGATGTTTATTTGCATATGTTCCACCTGACACATCATACAAAATTTAATGTCACCATTTGAAACAATTTTTCAGTTGGTTTTTAAGTTAACTTAATCCTTTTTAACACATACGTTTTCCAAAAAAAGGATGAACATGAGTTTTTCCAAAACCTTCTGAGACTTCCTTATTAATGTTCAGAGCAATGTTGTCTTTTCTTCTCCATTCACGTTTGTTAATGCAAACATTGTTTGCTAGAAGAAGTGTTTTCTCCTTATCAATCCTGGGGGACGCCATTTATCTGTTCTCGAAATTCCTCTCTTGGGATAGAGATTACAAATCTCATATCTCTAATTGGTCATTAAAATGCTTTCTAAGCTAATAGTGCAGGTATCATTTTACTCTAAGGTCACATTCCAAGGCTTGAGTAAATGTCAGCGGACCCTTGTGCCTTTGGTGCTTAATGCCATCTTGACCAAGCCGGACATGACAGACAAGCTATATGACTTGATTTAGTGTTGTTCGGTGAAAACCCAGAAGCAGCTTTGTAGACCCTGTAGGGATACCCAGCAAACCAAGAACAGAACATGTGAAACATGAGGAAAAGCGCTTTCTCACGTTCCTGAGGTCCGGAGTTCGAATCCCATCCAGGCCAAGGTGTAAAAACCTAGAGTTCACCTCTGTTAGAACTCTATAAGTGTCACCCTGGAGCCCTAGTGTGTAGTGCAACAAAAACTGCGCACTTAAAAGATCCCACGAATTCATGTCAGTGACTGAATTGTGGATACATGAACACGTGCATACGCCGAGGTTATCAGCCTTCAGCAGGATTGGACAAACTGCTGTGACTATGTGTCTCAGTTCACCCAGCTGAGAATGGGTACCCTGTGAGGCATAGAATGGTCTCTAACCTGAGCACCACATATGTTGGATGCCGGTTGAATACTCCCCAGGGAGTTGAATTGGAAAAATGATCGAACGGTGAAAGAATGCCATTGATCAGGGGAAAAACAATGTAAGTGCCTTGAGCAACCAAGAATGGATGGATATGCGCGCTATATCAATATTCATATAATAATAATATAATTCTTTAAAGGGACAGTAGCACGTTCTTAGGGGGATCAAGGTGATCTCAGGAAAATGAAAATAAATCGTTCCAATCGAAAGACAATTTATAAAAACTAAATGAAGCAGTTATGAATCAAATATATAATGTAAAGCCAGACGATTTCTTTTTCTTACAAAAAATGAATTATAGATGTTCTCATAAAAATGGAAGCCAATAGACTTTATGTGAAACCCCATAATGTGTTCTCTGACTATGGATGATTGGTTTAAGTAATGAGATTTGTGATACTATCGAAATAATACATTTAGTATTAATGTACAATCTCAGTGTAAAATTGAAAATATAACATTTTCAAAAAACGTGCTACTGCCCCTTTTAATATCTTGCAATAACAACCCAACACATAATGGTTCTGACTTAAGCAAGATGTCACTTTGCAAACAATATTCAATGATGTTTAGTTAAGCACCTAAGCATACTTTTTGCAAATGTTGGAAAGAAATATGCTTTCAATAAAAAATAATGCACAAAATCACAAATGGTTCTTAGTTGAACACATTTAAGCGCCTTATAACGTATAAAATATTACAATGATTTGTTTTACCCAAATTGTCCATAGTTCATATTACATTCATCTTACACTAACATCACTTTTGATCTTTGTAACAAACAGTGTATTGTCATAGTTCTAAGAATATGTACCGTGTAATTACCACTGTCGTGAATATTCCCTTGAATATTAGGTTAATATGAACTTGCAAGAGGCAATTGCTAAACCTTTTAGATAGCATTCCAAGGCTTTTATGATTTACTGTGGACGTGACCGCTACTATTTCCATTTATTCCGATCAATTACCAACCCTGGTCCTTATAGAGCCTTATATTATTTGGTAGGGGAACATTGTCACTAGACCGTTATTAAACAAATAATGATAAAGTATAGAAATATGTATAATGAAAATAAATCGCTCTGAACAATAGACTTTTTCACTATCTCGCAGAAACTTGGTGGCTTGGGGTGACAACACCCTATTAATAGTCTTTCTAAGCTAATGAAGTTGTACAGCGGTCACAGGCAATTTTGAAGTCGCGTTTATAGTCGATACTCAGGCAATGATGTATGGCTTCATTTAAACGTAATGTATGAACTTCTCGACTGCAGTAACAATGACAGTTACGAAATTATGTTTGATATGCTATACACCTAGTATGAATGTATTTTGGATGTGTGAATATGACAAACGTTATTACGTATGACTGTTTCATTTAAAACAAGCATTTATCATATAATTGCGAACAAATATGTGACATTTGAAACATTCATGTAATGAACTATGCCATTTAATACATGATGAATATCACAGAGTGGCTCTTTAATGTGATTCTGTTTATTCTGGATGAGTGACAAATGGCAATTTCAGGACTTGTCAACGTCTTGCCAGTATTGGAATCCGTTGAGACATATTGCTTGCCCGAGTTATGCGGTCTCTTCTTACAAAATGTCAGTAAATCCCATTGACAAGATACGTATTCTTCAACAGTTTTACACTCCAAATGAAAGATGTGCCGATTATGGTGGTAAAAATTGATGTATAAGTTAAACCATAACAAACGTGTTGCTATGCATTCTTGATGATAGGTTAAGGTGTTCGAGTTTTACTGAGATCTATGGACTCGTTTAGCTTGTTTTGCTTTGAACATAAAACTGAAAATGAATTGGCTAACACAAATGTTTCCATGGCGTCTCTGTACAGCAATACGTGCTTTTGACTTGTGTACATGTCATGTACCAGGCAGCGAGAAACCTTCTAGTCTTCTACGATTCTAGTCTTTATGTATTCATCATAAAAACATTCCCTGAATGTGAACTTGAACCACATACAATAAGGAGGGTAACTTGAGCAAAGAATTATACTTACTTGACACGAGAGATCCCATTAAAAGAAAATGACCATAAGAACTAATCGTCATCATGAAAATGAAGACAATATCGAACCAGGTAGAAACGTAGCAAATGGCTAATCAAAATCCTCGCTTAACACAAATAGAAGCAGGTATTTCTAAATCATTTTGGATATAACACTCCCAAAAATAATATAATAATGATAATATATAATGTAATATTAAGTTAATTACAATTTACAGGAAACAATTTCTAAACCTTTTAGATAGCACAATAATGTCAAAAGAACACTGATGTCAGTCGGAGTTGGAATCTGTGAATGTGACCATATGTATTACCATTTATTAGGCAAATTATGACTTGTCCTTGGATAAATTGGAGGAGAATATTACAATAATCCTGTTATAAGGTGCAACCTACACCTTCCTCTTCTTGTTTATGGCCAATTCTCCCTAATCTCAAAGAGTGCTCAGAGTTCATATTCAATCATCGGCAAAATGAAGTTATCATTTTACTGTAATTTTTGTATTCAAATGCAATAAAGCATTAACATTTTGAATAAGGTAATATAGTATAGAAATACATTTAAAAGAAATAAATATTCGTGCTTTTCGGAAATGCATAGTAAATTGAGGTAAAAAATGGAAATAAGTGTATACATGAGATACAAAATTGCCTGAAACGAATGTGAACACATGAAAAACACTCCCTAACGATAACTAGAAGCTTATTGTGACGATATCATGTGGCTCTCTGAAAAACTGAGAGGTGCTCAATCGGGGACAAGCCTTATGAGATTAACAATAGCTTATTATCACAAACCTTCAAGGTTAGAAGGGATCAGCAATTTCCAATAAGAAAGCATTGACGATGGTTTCATGCAAGCGTAAGTACGCTTTGACAGTTAAGAACATCGGGAAATTAACCCTTGATAACCTGGACATACACAGATAGGTTGTACAGAATTGAAGATATGGCAAACTTGAAAAGTCCAAAACATCAAACACAATAGTTGCTTGCGTTGAAACACCGTCAACGATGTCTTAAATTGATCAATGGACAAACTTGAATACCATTTACCTTAAAACTGTCACAAGCAGTGTGAAAATGTAAATTCAGGAACTTTGACGATTCTTCTGAACAGTTTTCATGAATTTCAGATATTACTCAGGTTTTGTGGTTCCACCTTTAACGGTTTAGAGGTGTTCATACTTGTTATATATGTGCCATATGGGTGATTGCCGTTATAGATTATTGGCAGTTGGTCGCCTCTGTGTAACTCGACTTTGCACAAATAATCAGGTCACACTATTCAACTATTTTCGCATTTCTTTACTAATGATGTAAAAATTTCTCGTCACATGGTACAAGCATAAACTTATGGTCTAGGCGCTGTTACTGTCAATATTCAGATAATACATCTTACTTAATTCCAGTCTAAAACGAAAAATCTTTCTTGATCAACGGTTTTATAAACTCAGTAAATTCTGAGGCCACAAAGATCATTTATTCTTTAAATTTAGACAGCAAGTTGGTTTAAACATATTTATTTCCCAAAAGGAACGAACCGGATTGGTAAACAAGCAAATGTTTTTATTAATACCCCTCCGGACAGCGAGTTCATTTACGTGTGAAGAAATCAAAAGAAATCATAAAAAGTTTTTCACTCTTAATACTAAAAAGGTCAAGTTAATAAAGTTACCCTAAAATCAAAGGTTTTGGTATCATTAACACATCGAAATTACCAATGTTAATTTCAAAACTACTAACGGTCCAAGTGATGAATTACTTTAGAGCCAATACGACAAGCTCTTGATAAGTGATTACGAAGGAAAACAATTGTACTCCGATTGTCTTTTTCAATTAATGCATTATCGTTCAATGTAGAGAATAAATTTGATAAGAATAGTTCATACGTTGTCCCTTTAACTTGAAACAAAACACTTTGATTAACTGAAAAGGGAACTTAAAGGGACAGTCCTATCGGTGTATATTTTTGGGGAAAAAATTCGAGGGGACACAGTGATGCATTCTATTCTTTGTCAATTGTTAAATCTAGAACAACTATGATGTTACCCATATAATATATATTATATATAAGAAAGAGTAAACACCAGATGGTTCGGACTGGATCAATCTTCTTTAATACGATGAATTCATTTCGACCATGGTCAATATATCACATATATATTATATATATATATGAAATAAGTATGAAATAATCATGTAAAAATCATATGTAAGTATTAACAGAGAAGTACTCTTGAATTTCGTTTCCTCAAAACATAACCTGAAAGGACTGTGACTTTAAAACATCGAGGGGAGCAGTGAAATTGCGTTGCAAAAAGGTTTTTTTTTTTCAATATTCTTAATACAGGCAAATACATTAGTTGAAATGCTTACAATTATCACATGTATACAAATACGTAATCCACAATTGGCTAGTTCACTAACTAAATAGGATAATTTCTAAATAATAAATGCAAGTTGACCAATATTGAAAAAACATTTCTTCAGTTTCTGTAGATAAAAATATATATCTTGTTGAATTATAGTAACGTACAATTTCATTTTTAACTTCCATATTCCAACTTTGGTGTAAAACCATTAATACTGCATCTGTAAATATACTGTTTGACTCACTTTCCTTCTGTTTCATTTAATTCGCCCCTTCAGTAACTCAAACATATTATATAAATCGAAAAGGACACACTATTTGTAACTTGATGTCCTTATTAAATAAAAAAACCTTCTAAAAACCATTATGTTTAGAATAACAAATGATCACCACAGTTTAATTGTTTTTTTGATTAAGTGACTGTCATCCAAGCAGAGGGGTTTATTCATCACTATAACCTTTTTGGAACAAAACATTTGTTTCCTCGAAATGTTTATACAGAGTAAAGCTCTGAAGTGATACATCTTCACACTGTAGTTTTCTTGAATAACCGGAAGAGCTGTATTTAATATCTTTATCTAAGGATATGAAAAAGTAATGAATCCATTGTCTCATTTTGCAGAAATTTATAAAACTGTCGTGGCAACCCGTAATTTCTTTATCTAAAGTTAAGAAAATGGACCATTCACGGAAGAAGTAATGAACCCACTGGCACTGTTAACAGAAATTTCAAAATATTCTTTATCATTGTAAACCCGTAGCATTAAGTCACTTTTATGCACTCTTTGTCAGTGAATAAAATAGATTGGAAATCTAGTCTGTCCTGAAAATTCATTGGTCAATTCCCAAAGGGAAAAACAAGAAATTTGTTACCAATCCTTACCAAAAAGTAACCAGTCCTAGCAAAAAATACCCAGTTTAAAGGGGTAGTAGCACGTTTTTTGATAATTTTATAATTTGAATTTCTCACTGATAATTGTAAGTGATTGCTAAATGTATTATTTTGACAGTGTCCAAAATCTCATTACACAAGCCAATCATCCATTGTCAGAGGACAAAAAATGAAGATTCACATAAAATCCATAGGCGGCCATTTTTGTGTGAACACCTTTAATTCAGTTTTTGTGAGAAAAGGAATCGCATGGCTAAACTTAACGTTATATATTGGAATTATTACTGCTCCATTCAGTTTAAATACATTGTCTTTCAATTGAAATCATTAATTTTCATTTTCCTTACATCACCCTATATTCCCCCTAAAAACGTGCTACTGCCCCTTTAAGGACTGGCGGAATTGGCTATATTGTAAACACTGTCTTTGTCATATTTTGTGATTTGGGATAATAGATTTGAAGATCCATTTGATAAAGAAGTTGTGTTTGTGCAACTGACTTTTAGTAGATCAAGTTAAAGGTTCTCAATCAGTGTATTCAAGACTTTACTCTTGGACAAAAAGTTTAATGATTATTGAATACATACAAGATGAGTCATATGTTACTGATAGGATTGTTCTATTAAAATGTACAAATGACTTGGTGTTATCTGAATTAACCTTAATAATCAAAAAAGCTAAATAACTTGTTGTGGTTTTACTAATTTTTGACATAACAAATTAAACATGGTTAAAACCCTATAATTATGATTGTTATATCGGTCGGTCAAGATGTATTCAGTCATGGGTTAGGGTGTACATATAAGATCCGTCTATTTGGATAATGCAAGGTTTTAAATATAAATAAAAACGTACTCCTCATCTTTAACCTTTGCTATGTCCGTAAGGATAATTTTGTCCGTTTCGTATGATCTTCTGTTTCAAACGAGTTTAACATTATCGCTCCCATGCATATACCTGGAATGTTTCATTTCCGTGAAACCATGTCATTTACGTGTGAATTTGTTCATTTGAGTCTGTCTGAATGAAAAGTATATGGTTTAAACTTGAAATGAAAATTCTGGTCTTCTGTTCTCATTGGTTTTTAAAGTTTACTGTGCCAATTAGTTATTATTTTTTTAACATCAAGTCTTGTGGGTTGTCCTTTTCGAAGAATCTCTAGTGTGAAAAGAGTATTAGATTTTTGTTAATATGACAGTGGAAACATGAGTGGACATCTAAATTTGTTGTGTCTTCTCCCCAAAGAACGATGATGTTTGAAGACAGACATCCACAAGTGAAAGTGTTTTTGCGTCTGTATGTCATATGAAGAATTGCTAACAGCATATTTCCTGTACAAAGAAAACGTTGATGATGCCCTTACTCTATTTCAAGTTCTATACAAAGCAGATCACTTCCATCGTGAAGCTCCATCATGAAAAAAGGAAGATGTTGAAAATAAACATCTACACGTGAATTTTTACCGCAGCTGTTTCCATCATATGACAACTTGACAACAGCATATATTTGATGTATAAGAAACCAATGTTTTATCGTAATTTTTGCTGTTTTATCGTAATTTATTTTAACACTAACCAGATCACCTCAATTTGGTGAAGATTCTCCCAGGAAGAGGGGAAATGTTTGAGGAGAACATAGAACAACATAAAAGAGATTTTTCTCAGCATTATATTATGCTAACAATTATATGATGTACAAAGGAATATATTATCCTTACTCTATTTCAATTTCTATACAAAGCCTCACCTCATTTTGGTGATGCTTCATCCAGCAAGAAGGTATATGTTTGAAGACAGATATCTACATTTTAAATGGACAGTAGCACGTTTTTTGATAATTTTATATTTTAGATATTTCACTGATAATTGTTAGTTAATGCTCAATGTATTATTTTGACAGAGTCAATCAACTCATTACACAAGCCAATCATCTATAGTCAGAGGACAAAGTATGAAGAATCACATAAAATCCATTTGCGGCCATTTTGTGTGAACATCTTTAATTCATTTTGTGTAAGAGAAAGGAATCCCATGGCTAAACTTTACGTTATATGTTTGAATTATTACTGCTCATATAGTTTAAATAAATTGTCTTTGAATGGGAATGAATGAATTTTCTTTTTCCTGACATGACCTTATATTCCCCCTAAAAACTTGCTACTGCCCCTTTAAAGTATTTTGCTTGAACAAATAACCAATCCAAACGTTTTCAATTTCTATACAAAGCAATGTGTGTTGATATTCATAGATCTCATTACGAGGCAAAATCTCAGTTGTTCAAGAATGCATAGCCACATATTTGAAAACGGTTTTCATCCAACCGAATTTAATTTAGAGCTTAAACACACAATCAGCACAGAGCACATCATGGCATTTGGAGTCTTAAACTGAGAAAGGAAATCTTCATCAAGAAAGTAACCTGCAAACAATGGATGTGACATATATTGTAAAAGTTGTAGGCACGTGATGCCACCTTTCCTTATCACTTGATGATGTTTATCAGAGCTGGCGGGCCACTACATTCCTGTAATGATGTTCATGTATGTGTATGTATTTGACATTTTCCTTTCATTTCCTTTATCTAGAGATATAAGTTGTTAGTGGACTCCATCAGACATATGTGGTATTTGGCGTGAAATGTCAACTGTACTGTGCATTGTTTATAGTTAATACTGTTTAGTATTTCTACTACAGCTGCGTACTATAAGTCTGTTCACTTACCTACGTTTTCTAGTGCAAATATTATGTAATTTTTAATGTCATTGAGATATAATAGTATTGCCAGATCAAACCGGATAATGTTGAAATTTCACATCAACAGTTAATATTCAGTTTGAGTTAACATATTCGTATGTCATACCTATGATAACCGTGACACATTTGGCAGGACATTAAAGTCATCAGGGTTTAAAATTCGAGAACGCTTTTGTTCATATTTCTCTACATAACTCTCTATAAGGGATCAACAACTTTAGATCTAAGTCATAGTTGTTTCTTTACACTAAGGCAATGTAACTTTGCTGATTTTTTTCTTACAAAGTTTATATGAAATATTTAAATAAAATTTTAAGAAAATCTAAATTTTACAAATATTACCCAAAAGTCTACTTAACTATGCCAAATATCGAAATTCAGCACCAGTGACGAGACGATCCCGAAATATGGTCAATGAATGTTTATTTTACACATGGACAATTGGTGACCCTTTGTCAGTGCTCCTGGAGTTACTTGATTGACGTAAAATGGAAACCCAAATAAAATGATATTTTCACTAAGATACACAAGCAAGTGAACAAACTTGAGATACGCAGCTGTAAACATTTACCTATATAACTTTAAATGTACAAAGGACCCTTGTAAAAGCCTCTGAAAATTACCATAGGTCTTTATAAAAGCGGATTATCGATAGTACATCTATTAATGGAAATTGCAATGGTCACGTTCACATTTCATCATACATAGAGTGCAATTGGACAATGTTCCCTCTAAAAGGTTTTGCAATTATTTCCTGCAACTTTGTATTAACCAAATACCCACGATAATGAAGATATTCAGGTCAGGGCTAATTCAACGACGTATGTTCTTCGGTTTCTGATAGTTACTTAAAGGCAATTGTGAACAAAATGTAAGAATAATAATCTGAACTATTGATACTAAGTGGATAGATAAATTACTATAGTGACATTCTTGTCATTGATAACTTATAATGTTTCTTTAGCAAAGTCAGTGTTGCTTGTTAGTATTATTCTCATGATAAAGCTTTTTCAGTTTGATTGAAGTGTATCATCAGATAAATATGGTTATGTATGTAATTGTTACAAGATTATGCAAGAAGTACATGCCATTAAGATTTCTAAGCACTTACTAAGGAGTTTTCTAATCTGATTTTGAATACATCTGCTTACGGCAGTAAAGAGATTTTACTTATTTTCCTAATACAGTGACTATATGGTTCTGTATATAACGAAACTGGCTGAAGAGCTCAGAAAATCAAGGGTTCAGTCACATCAAAGGTTGAAATATCAGAAGTAAAGAATACCTGCATCATTAGTTTAGACAAGGTGGTAGTGAGTGATTTGAGACTTTCTAATTCTTTATCCTATTTTTACTGATGGCGATTTTGTTTTGACGAAAATGGTAAAATATATATAACCAAAGGCTCAAAGATTCAATAGCATATATATACGAGAATTGGGAAAGCTGCATCATTAGCTTAGACAAGAAAAGGACTGATTTTAGACATCCTTATCCTTTACCCAATTGCACCTACAGAATGGTTTTACTGAGGACGATTATGTTTTGGTGTAAATGGTATAATGAGTTAACCAAAGGCTCAAGGACTCACGAACATATATTTACGAGAAATGAGAAATCTGCACATTAGCTTAGACAAGTTTTGAATGAGTGATTTGAGACTTTCTTATCCTTTGCCCAATTGCAAATACAGAACGTTCTAACTGAGGGCGAGTATGTTTTGAAGAAATGATATAATAACCTAAACGACTCAAGGACTCACAACCATATGTTTCCAAGAAATAGGAAACCGTCATCATTACAAGTTGTTAATTGATGATTTGAGACTTTCTTATCCTTTACCCCCATTGTACCTACAGAATGTTTTTACAGTGGGCGAGTATGATTTGACGGAAATGACATAATGAGCTAAAAGGCTCAAGGACTCACTAACATATATTTAGGAGAAATGCTAAACCCTCATCATTACAAGTTGTGAATGGGTGATTTGAGACTTTCTAATCCTTTACCCAATTGTACCTACAGAATGTTTTTACTGTGGGTGAATATGATTTGATGACAATGGTAAAATGAGTTAACCAAAGGGTCAAGAATTCATTAACATTTTATCTGGGAGAAATGGGAAACCTGCACATTAGCTTAGACAAGTCGATAAAGAGTGATTTGAGACTTTTTAATCCTTTTTTACCCAATGTTACCTACATAATGTTCTTCCTGATACGAATATGTTTTGACGAAATCGCAAAATGAGTTAACCAAAGACTCATTACGATACATTTACGAGAAATGGGAAACGTGCATTAGCTTATACAAGTTTGATAATGAGTCATTTGAGACTTTCTTTTTAACCCTACTGTACCAGCAGCAAGTTCTTCCTGAGGGCGAGTATGTTTTGACGAAAATGGCAATATGAGTTAAGCAAAGGCTCAAGAATCAATAACATATATTTAGGAGAAATGGGAAACCGACATCATAACATGTTGTTTAACAAATTCGGTGTTGATGGTTCAAAATCAAAATATCTTTGTTTAATGTAGTCAGGGGTGAACATCAAAATTTACAACAACATGTTTGAAATGTTGTAGAATGAGTCTAATTTTATTCTAACGTGAGCTACAACTTAAATACCTTTACACAGTTTTGTTTTATTAAATTTAGAAAAAATATTTTAGTAAAGATATAGTACGACATCAAAAACATAAAACATTTGCAATTGAAAATCATGTATATTATGAAACCAACTGAGGTGTGTACTTTCTTTTTCACCTCACTGTAATGACACAAAAAATAAAAAGATTTGGTGTTACTAAATGACCTTCAATGTATTACTATTTATTTCAATCGAGTAAATGATTGAGTGAAAACGAGAGAAAGCTAGTCAAATACAAAGACATTCACCAGTTTGATGAAAAAATACTAGATGGTAGGAAGTTCAGTTTTATGTCTTTTACTTACCCACATAAGTCAACATTAGATGTCAAACGCACGGTCTACGAATCGGCTTACATTGTGACGTCAGTGCTAACAGCCTAACATTGTGAAATAATGTAAATATTATTGATAAATGAGTCTTATTCTTCACACGTTTATAACATTCAAATTAAAATAGATTTAGCTCAATAGTAATACGTAATCAAAACTAGCTAAAATTATTTAGATTAAACATTTTAAAGGGACAGTAGCACGTTTTCAGGAGGAATATAAGGTGATGTGAGGAAAATGAAAATAAATAGTTCCAATTTAAAGACAATGTATTTAAACTAAATGAAGTAGTGATAACTAAAATCTGCAATGTAAAAGACAGTCATGTTATTTCTTTTTCTTATGTAACAGCATCAAATAAAAAAAATATATATGTTACTATATTTTTAATTAAATTGTGACTGACTACAATATTCAGTCATGCATATCTTTTAGCCTTATATTCCACACTAAGCTTAACCTTATTTTCACTTCAGCTTTTGCATGAGCATTTCGCACCCATATAATCACCAGTGCACTATCAAACAATAGCCCAACCCAAGCGCGACCCTTCTGCTTTCTCCAGCTTCATGCTTTTCAGCTTCTGTCTTTCTGGTTATAAGGTTTAGGACTATGTTTTAATATCACTCCTTAGATTTTTATCAGGAGGTGCAGAGACAGTGTCTGTGCATTAATGGTTTATATCGGATCTATGTGTTATTCATTTGGATCTTTGTATTAGGACTCATAACTTCAAGGTTAGTTTCTATGGTTTATCTTGTGTATTATATTCTTGTGTATTTCTAGTATTGTATAGATATATTCATTTTCTTGACATATTATGTTTGTTTGGTAATTACTGGCTAAGTCTTGCTTTTAGATTTATGTTCTTGGCGAACACAAAGTCCATTGTGTTCATTGGTATTTTATTGTTTGTGTTTATGGACACATAGTACAATGTGTCCAGTTGTTGTATTTCTGGCGTATGAATACATTACATGTGTTGTATAATAATAATTATCTTTCTAACTTAAACATTAATTAAATAATACTAAACCTAAACTCTATCTCTAAAGTTAAGCTAAACAAGTGTGTTGTGTGATGTATGAAAGGCAAGATTGTGAAACATTACGTTACGTGTGTTTGGTTGAATGTATGTGTTTATGCTAAATGCAATGTGTGTTATGGTGAATGATTGCATAGATAAATGAATGAAACGGGGTTTTAATCTTGTAGAAATTTAATAGTGTTTTATTCATCTTCGTCATGTTATTCTGCACGTATTGTAAATAGTTATTTTATTTATGCAGATATTGATGATGATGACGTAATTATGACTTGAACGTATAGCGTTTGGACAAAACCAAGTCCACACACTTATTATATAAATATATTAAAGAATGTTGTATTCCGACATTATCCAACAAGTTTTGGAAAGACGTTTTCACAGTATTTGAAACATTACTTTCAAAAGGTGAAACCAAAACATTATCAGGAGATCAACTAAAATGTCAAACAATCTGGAACAATCATAATATAACTATTGGTAACAAAACATTATTTTACGAAAAATGGAAGACTTATGGTGTAGTTTTTGTTAATGACATTATACATGAAGAGGGTAGACTCTTGACTTTTGAAGAATTTAAAGAGATATACCAAATAAAAACAAATTTTCTGACCTTTGAAGGATTAAAGGCAGCAATAAGATCGTACGCACATAAGAACGCCATTTATGAATTATGAAAACCATTACAAACCCCTATCTTCCCATTTAATTACCAATTAATGAATACACCTGGTGGAAATAAGCATTTATGTAATTCTCTTTTAAACTCATCATTTCTTATGTTACCTTGTTATTCAAAATGGGAACGTGTTCTTGACAAATGTTTTACAGAAAAGGAGTGGATGATTTTCAATATCATTCCTAACAAATGTACAAAAGTACTTAACTTAGGTGGTTACAGTACAGGATTATTCACAACATTTTGCCAACAAATTGTTTACTATATAGAATAAAATACAAAGATTCACCTCTTTGCTCCTTATGTAAAAAAGAGCTAGAAACTGTAGAGCACCTCTTTTGGAAATGTGAACATGTAAAACAATTTGGTCAGATATAGAACAATGGCTTAAATCTGTAGAAGTATTTATACATTTTTATTGTGAAAACGTATTATTTGAATTTAAAGGTGTTAACAATAACCCTGTAAATGTAATCATCTTCCTGATAAAACAGTACATGTTCAAATGTGCTCACGGAAATTTTGTACCTCATATTGATTTTATTAAACGAGAAATTATTAAATACTATGATATCACCAAATGTATCAACTTATCAAATTGTACTGAGCAAAATTTTGTTAAATTTTGGTCAACGTTACACTTACTGTTAAGTTAGAAAGATATTATCTGTGAAGTTGTACACTATATTTGTTTAAATGAACTGTATCGAACTGTTTGCTGATATTGTATGCCTGTAACTAAAAAAATGGGGGGGGGGGGGGAAATGTCCACACACTTGGTGGGTTTTCCTATTTTATCTTTATTGTCGTGTGTCATTATTGTTTGTAAATATCCATGCAATCTATGCATAAGGCATAGATGTCGCACATGTGTAAATAATAATATGATAGCTTGAATATAAGCTATGCATGGCATATATGCATGTAATTGATGTAATATGATATGTGATATCATGTGGCATGTATTTCAAATTTATAATCATTGTTTAAATATATTATTCATCACATGTCATAGTATAAATCTTTAAATATTCATAATATCATACTAATGTATTGGCACATTGTCAATTGTACTGAATCAAACCCTTATTATTGTTATTGTTTCAGGGGTTTTATTATTTATAGTTTTTGTAATAGAACTATTGCTGGCCATATCGAACATCAACCTTCGTCTGTGTTCTTTCCTCCATCACACATTCGACACGGTTTCACAAAATGAATTAAAGGTGTTCACACAAAAATGGCCGCCAATGGACTTTATGTGAATCTTTATTATTTCTTCTCTGACTATGGAGGATTGGTTTGTGTAATAAGATTTTTGACATTATCAAAATAATACTTCTAGCAATAACGTACAATTATCAGTGAAAAAATTAAAATCTAAAAAAAATAAACGTGCTTCTGCCCCTTTAAACTTACTGCTTGTAAATAACTATCTCTCTGTAACGCCTGTAGGATCTTTCAATTGGAGCCATTAATTTTCATTTTCCTGACATCACCTTATATTCCCCCTATTAACGTGCTACTGCCCCTTTAATAGAAGTTGCTAAAAAAGTCCAAGTGATGAATCAACGCCAGAGTTAATACGACAGGCGCTCGGTCAGTGATTCCCCCGGAGAATTATTATACTGTGGTTGTCCTTTTTAACTGATACATTATCGTTTTATATACTTAATAAATTGAATTAACGTAGTTCGGGTATAAATCATTTGTCTTTTTCAATTTAAATTTTTTTATTGTCTGAAAACGGGAATTAAGAGAGGGCAGAAAGAGGAAGCGCACTTTAATATGGATAACGGAATGGATTTCCATTTCAAAACTTCGCCAAACTGTTTTTTATAGGAATTATCACTGAGATAAAACATTAGTGCTGTTGCGACAGATTTTGTACATTGTCTTCGCATTATCAAATGCATGATATCATCTTGTGCACGACTCATTATGCTTTGACATCATTGAGGACCAAGCTGACGTTTGTTTGATGTTACTACATTAAAGACACCTATATATCGGCTTTCATCAGCCATCTTGAAATTTTAGTATTGCGGGAAAACAAATGTACTGTATTATGTATTTATTAACAAAATTAAGAAATAATTTATTGGTTGAGAGAGGAGCATATTTACTAATTAAACTTCATAATAAAATTTATCAGTAACGACAATGTTTTGTTGTAGTGATGCATTCCACGATCGTAGCTTCATTGATTGGCTCCACGGTCTTTTATGGGTGATACTCTTTATTCTTTTTCAAATTGTTAAAGTTTGAACAACTGAAATATCAACCTCACTTATGTATTCAAAATTTAGTGTGAAGTTATCATTTAAAAATCGTATATATTTGTTAACAGGAAAGTCCTCCTGAATTTCGTTTCCACAAAAATACCCCGATAGGACTGTCCCTTTAAAGGGGCAGTAGCACGTATTTTGATAATTTTATATTCTAAATGCTTCACTGATAATTGCAAGTTAATGCTATATGTATTATCTTGACAGTGTCAAAAATCTCATTACACAAGCCAATCATCCATAGTCAGAGGACAAAGTATGAAGATTAACATAAAATCCATGGGCGGCCATTTTGTGTGAACACCTTTAATTCATTTTGTGTAAGAAAAAGGAATCGCATGGCTAAACTTTACGTTATAAATTTGAATTATTACTGCTCCATTGAGTTTAAATACATTGTCTTTAAATTGGAACCATTAATTTTCATTTTCCTGACATCACCTTATATTCCTCCTAAAAACATGCTACTGCCCCTTTAAGGACGTAAACACGACGTATTGTCAAAAGCTGTTGGCATGTCAAAATCGTACTTTTTCACCAACATCACTGCTCTAGACGCTTAACTATACACAAAGAACTTAATTAAGCACCCCCCACTTTTTCAAACAGAAAAACACTGCTAATAATAAACAAAACAAATGTACAATCAAACAATATTTTTTTAAAAATAGAACGATCATCTAGCATTGTGGAAACAAACATTTCATTTGGCTTATGATTCACTGTCGCTTAGTAACTGGTTTTACAAAAACTTGGTATTTTTTAGTCAAAATCCAAGTTACTTTAAAATTGAAAATGAAAGTCAATATTTTTTGCTGCAATGTGATTATTATCATTCTCTTGAGTGAATTGATGACTTTTTAGTAAATAGCCTCATAGCAAAAGTCAATCGTTAAAGCAGGTTGAACCTTCAAAATCACAAATTTATCAAAAAATGAATTTTTTAAAAACTGCACAAAGACATTAATTTGCCACTGTCAAAGAAAATTGCTTATCTAAAGGAAGGAGAACTGTTTGGTCAACAATTTCAACTCAAGGAATCTCAAATTTACTAACAGATGTTAAGATTATAGACATTTTATCAATTTTTGATGAAAAAAGTACTGAAAATTAAATGTCTTGCTAGCCTCTTATCATGCATGATAAAAAGGGTTTTTGTATATGAATGTCAACTAGGGATCAAAATTGTTATTTTTGATTCATAACATCCAAAGTTTAATGTGTAGTTTACCCCCTATGACAATAGTTATATTTGGCCAAATTTCAGTAGTCACACAGTTGCTCTCATATTTTCGTTATTTTTGCTCATTAGCGATCTTTAGTTCAATTAACTAGTCAATAAAAACGCGATTGTTATATCTGGAGTGGTCAATACATCAAATTAATCCAAATAGTCCAAGAGCACCCATTTTCATTTTACAAAATAGGGGGGTGCTTAATTAAGTTCTTTGTGTATATAATGCAGTTTTGTTTGAGATATTTTACTGCTAACCTTCCAAAACATTACTCTTACATATTTGTTGTTTCAAATTCAAGAATTTGCACGCTATCTTGTCTAAATATGTGCATAAAGAGAAATAATCATTGCTTAGCTGTAACCGTTTTGGAGTGAGTGAGAGAGTTATTGTTTTACGGCACTTGGGCAATATTTCAGCCATTAGCGGCGTGTCAACCGTTTTAGAAAGGGATTTTTCAATCATGGTACATGACCTGTAAAGATATGAGCTATTTTCACAACACAACTTCAAACTTTAAGAACTTTCCACAAAATCTTTTTTACGTTAATGGCAATTTTAGATTAAAATTTTTCATTTTAAACATTCGATATATAGGATATTTTCAGAAGTGTCTACCGATTCGTATCACATTGTTACTCTATTGCAATATACCGATATATCGATAATACCGCATCGTGTCTCAGAGTACGAACGTTACGCTAACTCCGTCTCGATAAAATTTCAACGAGAAAATAATTTGATTGGCTATATCCTAAGTCGGGCCGCGCGAGGGAATCTAGCTTCTGAGCCCAGGGTACAGATTAGTAGAGTTAGCGTAATGTTCGTACCCTGAGACAGGATGATAATACCGCGCATCCGTACTTTAACACCTTTCTTCTTGCTTTCAATGAGGGAAAATTCACAGAAGTGAGTCACAGCAACCGATACTAAAATGTGTGATGTGTGCTACACTTCTGTCAACTGAATTCATTTTGAGTGGGAGAATCTAACACTTTCTCCGGACATAAATCTTCACTTCCTCCACTATGGTGACTGAGATGACAGAACGTGCAGTCATGAACTCTGTAAGGTGTGGGTTCGAATCCCGCAGGAATTCATTCAAAATTACGTCAATCGGAAGAGACATGCATATGTTTGTATCATGATGCTATTGTTAAATTCCACATATTAAATTCAACCTAATGGTCGAAGTTGTAGTGTTAAAGCTGCTTTTGTCTGTTGAAAATATTAATCAAGTCTCATAGTGCATTTGACTGGATTCAAAACGTAAGAATCAGCAATATTTGTGAATATCAACTTCTTAATTTTGAAAGGCCAGAAGGGTTTGCTTACAACTTATTCCGGCAGAATAAATAGTAAGCATATTCTCATGACATTGTCCAGAACAATTTGTTAAATGAAATTTCTATTGATATTTTAATATATAGAATTACGCAATAAAGTGACATTCATTTTCCTCATTTAAGAAATTGCTCATGTTTCCAAATGTGAAGAAATTCATCTTGCTTTCTCGACAAAGCTTCATACATTTCGAAACTCTACAGAAATTCCACTAATAAATGAAATAAATTCAACCTCTGCACTTTATAAAAAAAAGTTTCAACAACATGGGAAACATTCAACCAGCTACTTGTGAAACTATTCGGTCTTTTAGTCATCGATGATCACCTATTTGTTGGCTTCAATGTGATTATTTCACCAATTGTCAGAAAGTCGTGTCTGTACTTGTAGAAACATTCGGGAGGATCCTTTTCATTACTTCTTTAAATGCCCATTATATGATAGATTCAGATCAACAAATACTTTTTTAAAATGATATAAACTTAAATTCTATGGTAAGCATGTTTGCCAAATAGATTAAAAAAACTTAATGTTATAGAAATATACTACTCAAAAGGAGTTATGGGTCAAATCAAAACTTCTTCAAGAGATGTTCATAGAGAAAACAATATTGTGTAGCTGCTGGTTGGTTGCACAGAGATTTGGTTGCATTCAAAAAGTGAAAAACTTCTAATCAAAATAACCCAGTAGCCACACAAGGATTTCTCCATCCTGATTTGATTGGCTATATATATAAGTCAGGCCGCGCGAGGGAATCTAGCTTCTGAGCCGAGGGTACAGATTAGTGGAGCTAGCGTTACGTTCGTACCCGAGACAGGATGGGATTTCTCCCCCATCAATATCATTTTGTTTATATCTGACCATGACAAATTTTCAGTTAAAAAGCATCATCAAAATAGTGATTTTAGTGTTCAAATTGTTCATGGAAAATGCATATGAGACGTTTGGAGACCAAACAAGCACAGAAAAGTCCGACCACCTTGTGTTTGGCCAATGCAAAGAGTTTTGTGGACCCTTGTGAGAACATATTAGTGATTTTTTAAGGGACTGCCATGCTCCTTGTTTTTGAATATGACATGCTTTTTCCACATTATTTTACGTAGGATATACCAAACCCATATCTACAAAATATAAGCTTAGATATTTGAATTCATACCTTTTTCTATGCATATATAACCTGTCAGACAGAAAAAAGGTTTGACATTTTATTATTTTTCGTAAGGATATACTAAACCCGTATCAAAAACATTTTAGTTAGAAATTTGAATTAATATCTATTCTATGCAAAGAAACATGTTGGACAGAAAATAGATTTGACACTATATTATTTTTGTAAGGACATACTAAACCCATATTAACAAAATCTGCTTAGAAATTTGAATTAATATTCTATGCATAGAAACATGTCTAACTGAAAAAAAGGGTTTGACACTTGACATCTTTTGAGTAGTATATCTAACTAAAAAAACACACAACAAAAAACCTGATTCACAATGCACTTTTCATGTTTATTCATGATGTAGTGAAATGAGAAAGAATCTGACAAATATATCCTCTCAAGAACAAACCCTATGTACAGTGGACCCATAGTTCATTAATTATATCCATTTCACAAATATCCTACATTTACAACTGTTGCAAAATTCATGCATTTATGTCATTTTGTCGTGTTGCTATACTAATATTTGGAACAAAGTAAGCTTTTTTAAGTTCTTAAAGTTATCTTTAAATAAAACACACAAATAAGTTTTGTTATTCATGATATTAAAACATCTTCATAAGCAATACATCAATACCAACATGGTATTCATAATAACAATTTTACAAACAAAATTCCTCACATATTGTAAATGAAAAATGATAGATACAAATACATATATTGTGATTCATGAAAGTTGTTATTCTTTACTTGATGACTCGCACATAAAGCATTCCTTGAAGGAAAATAGTTGCTCAAATATCACAATGCAACGCTGACATGATAGAAGTGACGACTCTACCCAAGATCACATGGCACTGGAATCATATATTCTATTCCATCACTTTTATTTCGCCATCTGATTAACCCCATATACACTGTTCTCAGGACGTACTAGACAAAAAGATTAATAAAAATTGTAAAAGATGAAAAAAGTTATTTATTCAGTGAATCTCTGATGAAATATCAATCATAAAAAATACGATTTAACTTTCTTCTTTTGTCCAGTATGACTGACCAGTATTGAAAAAAAAAAATTAATAACTAACTTTTTAAAAGAAAAAGCTTTAATTGAATCAAGGGTAAAGATTGCAGGTGATTACCGTTATTCCTTAATAATATGCTTCTTTGAATGAAAACCTATTTGGTTAAAAAAAAAAATTCAGATAAGAGGGACATTTTTTTTAGTGACATAACTATTAGCACTTTTTTAGAATTTCAAAGACAACTGATCTAGTCAGACTTCTTCAAAACAATGTATACAGAGCTTAGATTCAATAAGACGGCAAAGTTGCGTGTGTTCATAAATAGTTTTGAGTGTCAGAGAGATGACATGGTATGTACAAGTTGTCGGCTGTGTTGTCTATGTACAGGTGATAGATCAGACCATGATGGCATCAGATACTAGCCTCGGAATCAGTCGTCTTCAAGAAGATCTTCATCTAGATTCACATCCTGGAACAAATACAAAGTCTGTGGTTATTTGGAGGTTTGCTTGATGAGGTAAGGTGATTTGGGGTGAGGTGATCTTGGGTTTAACTCTGTTTTCAAGAGTATTTCACTTATATCATGGCTGCTAATATTATTGCAGGGGGAAAGCTCACAACACTATTCTGGTAATGCATTGCGGTACTGTACTGCACTGAAATTCAGTGTAGCATTGCACCCAAACTTTACATTGTGGTGAGGTGATATGGGGTTTATCGCCGCTTTCAAGAGTATTTTACTTATGTCGCGGCTGCTAGTATTATTGCAGGGCGAAAGCTCACAACAATATTGTGGCTATGCATTGCGGTGGAACCTGCAAGCATTGGCTGGAACAAGCAAACCATGGGTGGTACTGCACTGAAATTCAGTGTAGCATTGCACCCACACCTGACTGCTTGTAAAACAGTTCTCTAATGCAGACAAAGTTGCCGAGCCCCTTGACGGAGTTGAACAATGGCCCCCTTGATCGGAATCTGAAGGCGCTAACCACTCAGCTATCCTGCCCCCGGTTTGTTTCGTAACAAATAATATATTGTAATAATTGTATTCATAATCTGTAATGCAATATGTGAGACATTGCACATACCTACACAAAATCAAATTAGGAATTGCTAAATGAAAGAAATAAATTCTGTATTATGAACAATCTTCTAAATGAGCATATTTGTCATTTTTTTTTCAAATAATTCTTCTAATTGTAAGTATTTTTCAATATATCTCTTTTTTCCATGTTTTCAGTATTGTAAAACAACAAGAAGATTAATCAAGGATTCTTGAGATGAACAAGTACAGAAAACATCTTAAACATTTGTCACAACTATCTGATGAAATTCAATCCATTTCATCTGCAAAGTTCATTAGACTGTTAGATTCAGATTTCCAATTTAATATTCCTAATATATTGTAACTGCCCTAGGGAATCTTGTGGAGTTCGTATTTCAAAACCAATCACAGTAAATGGCCCAAAAAATATTCTCTTACTGATTATTCAAAGATTTTTAATCTCATCGATACCTCCCAAGGAGTCTATATAGCCTTAGGCTTATAACTATCTTTTTGCACTTGTGATCTTCTAAGGGTTATCTTATGCAGGATTAGGATGTTTATTGAAAATCTATACATTCTTTTTAACAGTTTTGGCAAATTTTTACACTTTTTCCTTTGTTTTTCTCAAGATGCAGATGCTATTAGTAGGTGTAAGCTTTCACATTTTCTTGTTAGTTGTTTCCTAACATGCAAATTTCTTGACCTGCGCAAAAGGATTTATTTAGTAATATTTTAAAAAATATGATCTACTTGTTAGAGGTAGGTTTTTCCTAACATGCAAATTTCTTGACTTAGACGCAAAAAATGATTTATTCAGTTATATTTTGAAACTAGAAAATTTGTGTCCATGGGACACAGATGTCCCAGCTAATAAAAAAGCTCTCAATGTTTTCAACCATACAATTTAAAAAGAGATGCACATCTTTAGCTTAAGCCCTTAGGATGCCTATAAACCATGTGTGCATTATAAATTTAAACCATTGAACAGTTTTTGAGAAGTGGATAAACAACACCCCCTATCACACTACATTGAGCTTTCACTTGCCCCAAAATTCACTTAAGTTGAACATGACAGAACAAAAAAATAAAAATTGAAAAACATATTTTGAGATGCACACCCTTAGGATGCCTAAAAGCCATGTGTGCGATTTCAATTAAATCTGTTGAATGTTTTTTTAGGAGAAGTGGATAAACAATACCCTGTTTAGAGTGGTTACGTACGTACATACGTACTTATATGGCGGGGGCATAAAAATGTGATATACTTATCATTTGTTTTTCTTAAATGGAAATTTCTTATCCCAGATCCATTTAAACATCTACGGTTACTATTATGGTATTGGTATCAATAGCGCCACCTTAGGATTTCTCATTTTTACTCAAAGAAGATTTATCCAAGCACAAGATTCCATATCCAATCAGTCAACTTGTGTTAGTGGAGAAATTTTCCCGTTCAAAGATTTGACATGATCCCATAGACATATCAAAGCAAGAGTATGTACATATCAAAGCAAGAGTATGTACATATAAGTATTTAGTCAGTATGTGTTAGTGAAGAAATTAGACAATACAAAACATTTTCCAAATACTGAGGGTATCATTACTTGTCAATATTACTACAAAATTACAAAGTCCCTGACCCAAAAAGAAAGGCTCCATTCCATATTTATATTATTGTCAAAACTCATTCAGAAAAGGGCCACTTTATCAAATGTAGCTAGATTTCATTCATATGGTTTGAAATTAGTATTTTGGTCTTTCGGCGTCATACAGACTTCATCCATGTTCAAAAATGCTTATTTTTTTGTGAAAAGAAAACTGCCAATAAAATGTATGTAAACTTGACATGCATTGATTTTGAGCTGCATTTTCATGTGCTTTTGGCCATGAGGCCTTTTCACAGAATATACTTGTCACTTGTCACTTATTTTTGTGTGAAAAGAAAAGACATCCAAGAAAGTGGCCCTTTGAAGGAGTTAAAATTCTATACAGAGACACAATGCAATCTCTACAAATATCTACTCTAGTGTGCTGTGTCTTTTTTATCTTACCGCTTCCTCAGATTCATTTGTATCCAATACCTCCTACAAAATAATCACACTTTCTATTGTCTTGCATTAATTTGCATATCTTATCCGTAGACAGAAATCCCAAGACTAAATTTAAGTCAAAGCAATCTTGTTAAGAAATTGTCAAGAATCAATCACTTCTAATTTGGGTTTTGATCACCACTTACATTTTGGATTACGATGTAAGGATCACTACAAAAGAGAACATTCTTTGACAATCAGTTACAGTGAAATTTCTAAAAAGGATGGTGATTGTGATCATTTCTACACAGCTGCATCCAATACAAATCAATTCTTTTGATATCACTGTAGACATCTTAAATGATAAATGATTGCATTATCATACTAAAAAAAATATCAAAAACAATTAATTCCAATATCCCGCAACTCATTTTGCCAAGCAAATAAGGAAAGCCAAGGATATTGTCAATCCTACAACATTCTCTCCCCACAGAGGTAATTCAAGTCATAACAATTGTATCTAACCTCTGTTAAAGGGGCAGTAGCACGTTTTTATGGGAAATATGAGGTGATGTCAGGAAAATGAAAATTAACGGTTCCAATTAAAAGACAATGTATTTAAAATAAATGGAGCAGTAACAATTCAAATATATAATGTAAAGTTTAGCCATGCGATTCCTTTTTCTTAACAAAACGAATTGAAGGTGTTCACACATAATGGCCGCCAATGGAATTTATGTGGAATTTACTTTGTCCTCTGACTTTGGATGATTCACTTGTGTAATGAGATTTTTGACACTTTCAAAATAACAAATTAAGCAGTTACGTACAATTTTCAGTAAAATATCAAAAATATTAAATTATCAAAAAACGTGCTACTGCCCCTTTAAGGGCAGGGGGTAAACATCTGTTTAATAAGGTCAGTTAAGGACTTGAATAGGAGCAGCCTGATTGCATGTAATCAAAGAAAGTTGTGCAATCCGTGTCCCTGTTTTAAAAGTGATTATTTTGAAAGATTCACAAATTTCCATATCCTTTGAAAAAGGATTTTTCCAAAAAGGCAATTTGCACTTTGATTTTTCTTGACATAAGTCATAATTTGGTTGTCCAAGCAACAAGTAATTGGCTGAAATGTTTCAGATAGTTTATGGAGAACATTTTTGTCTTTAAGTGAACTTGAAACACACCAACTGCTTGTATGACACAGAGGTTAGAAACACCCTCTTACGAACGCTTCCTCTGAGGGGAGAGAATGCCCATCCTACGACTAAGTTCTAGCTCCACTCACAGAAGTATCAATGTTATCATCCATCTGCAGGTTCTCTAGGTCTAGCTCAAGCTCCTTCTCGATGTCTGCTACAGACTTGGACGCCGCCTCCGCCGCCGCTGGTTTTGGGGGTTCCACTGGAGGAGGGGCCTTGCTGACCGGGGGAGGGGAGGATACCTGGGGGCAAACATTCAGATTAGATATGTTTATTTGTATATAAATCTTAAAAGGAATTAATTTGTAGTGGACATTTGCAAGCTGGATAATCATGTTGATAAGAAAGGAATTAAAATATCCTTTAAGGCACTGATGAATAAATTTGGATAATGATGATGGAATGGATAAGAGAGCCTTGCTCAATGGCACTTAAATGAAAGAGAAGATACCTATACAAGCTCCACAACAGGAAGATTTCTGAGTCTGAAGGAGCAGTGAGAACTAATGGTCCAAACCATTGATGTTGATTGTTGAATGTGGAGGCTATTTTAAGAAGACCTATCAGTATGATGAATTGATAATGATCAGAGAATGAAATGAGATTGGATATTTTCAGATAAAGAATTGAAAGTTATGATAAGAACAGACTGATACGTACAGGTTTCTGTATTTGTTCTGGTTTCTGTGCTGGTTCCGCTGCGGCCTCCTCAAAGTCGTCATCATCTCCGTCCTCCGTCGGGGCCGCGTACACAAAGTCTCCTGACTCCTCCGCTTGTTTCATCTCCTCGATCGGGTTCCTCTCGCTCGTCGGCTGCAGAATCAAAGAAGATTTCTCAAACAAAAGTTCTAGACACAAGAGTTTTCTTGCATACCATTGTCGTAACATAACTTAGCAACGGCGATGACATCTTGTTTATTGTAGAAGTGACCAAACCATTGGACACATGTCATCCCCTCTGTGATATTTTCACCGACTTGAAAAAAGTGATATCAAACTTAATGGCAAGAACATGTTTCAAGAACTGAGAAAACTTGGTCTCTCACCGCTTATGATATGATAAATGACATCCTGTTTATTGTAGAAGTGACCCAACCATTGGACACATAGAAAAAAAAAATTTTCTCAAACAAAAGTTCTAGACAAGAGTTTTCTTACATACCATTGTCATATCATAACTTAGCAACGGCGATTTTAGATGTAGAAAATACATCAAACCATGGGACACATGATGTCATCCCCTCTCTGATATTTTCACCAACTTGAAAAAGTGATATCACTCTCATTGGCAAGAACATGTTTCAAGAACTGAGAAAACTTGGTCCCTCACCGCTTATCATATGATATCTTGTTTATTGTAGAAGTGACCAAACCATTGGACATATGATGTCATCCCCTCTGTGATATTTTCACTGACTTGAAAAAGGGATATCACACTCAATGGCAAGAACATGTTTCAAGAACTGAGAAAACTTGGTCCCTTACCGCTTAGCATAAAATAAATGATTTAACATTTTGGCTATACTCAAAGTACTTAATATCAATCAAACTCACAGGTATGGATGAATATGCGGAGGCTGGTACGAGACGTCTTGTTTGTGGTTGGAGGAACTGTTCAGCTCTGAACGCTTCTCTCAGTCCCGGGAACAAGTTCTCGTACTCTGTGGGGTCGGCCAGGGAGTCCGCAGCCTTCTTGCTCACTGTGGCCAGGCTGTTCCTCCATAGCGATACAACTCTGTGGGGCAAGACCAGTGTTAGTTTGGACTTTGAATAAGTGAAACTTGGATAATCTTTAATAGTGATACAACTCTTTGTAGATAGACAAGTATTTGGTTAAAATAGAAATAAATGCAACTTGTGTTCTTCCATAGTGAATCCACATTGTGAGATAGGACAAGTGTCAACTTATAGGTGAAGCATAGTAAAAGGTGAACTTCCTGGCGTTTGCTGTTAAAAGTGACAATAGTATTTTCAAGGAATGGTGAGCTACTCTGAATTCAATCTATACTAACTTCACAAGTTCTTGTTTAAAGATGCATGAAGGTCATAAAGCAGGGAAATCTTTCCTCTTTCAAAGGGTAACCATCCAAATCAGCTTTTTCTTTAAATTTGTATCTTAATAGTCTTTACATGAGCATGAGTTAAAATTCCATAAAGCAAAGAACCAAACAGTATTTGTCAGTACTCAGAGATTTTATAACACTTCAATCAGTTATTGCTAAGGTAAGTAATCACACACCTGGAGACCTGACTAGGTAGATATGTACGAGCGAAGAACGCAGCTTCAGGTAACCTTCCCGTACTGATAAGAACCTCCAAACACTCGTCCAGTCTGAAACAGAGTATGTGTCAACATATACGATTTGGATGCTTTTCATTTGCTGTGAAGAAACTCATAAATTAATTTGGATAGCCATGTGTATCATCAGAAACAGACGAGTTGTTAACATTGACAATTATCATATCACATCAAGCTTTGTTTTAGCAGTGCAAATATATAAGGTTCTCTGGGACGCTTAAAGCTTGATACTAAATTTTAAACCTATGGTAAATTATGGCATTATGTACTTTTTTCTCGTTTGATATTGTGAAAAATGAGGTATGATAGAAATGGGTAATACAGTGCTCTGTTTACTTTTTATTATTGGCAAGAAAACACATGCTGCTCTTGCATTTGAGTTACTGTTGTGATTATCAGTAAGTACAAAATAATGCAGAGGAATATAAGGATACAACTTCTTTATAAATGGTATGCGACGTTAGAACACCGCATACCATGTATAAAGAAGTTGTATTCATATATTCCTCTGCATTTTTGTCATCCAACCTCTAAAATACCTCTCAAAGAAGTTTAAGTACAAAATCACGATGCCTGAAAATACAGAATTCAGACAGCTCTGTTAATCATACTTTACACGCAGGACACAACAACTAATACTCACCTTCCAAGAGAGAAGTATGATAGGAAAGCTACATTATTTTGCCCAGCCTTGGCAGCAGTTTCCCCGAGTTTGCCAACCATTTCAGCGTTGCCTGCTGAACTAGCGAGAAGCAGGAGACCACCGAAGTCCTGAGCCTGGTGCAAACACTCCTGGGCTAGACCGAACTCACACTTCCTGATAGCCAGCTCCGCTAACTGCTTCCACTTCTGTTCAGACTGCAAATGCGAATTAAAACCAAGTTTTATGGATAGTCAACTTCCTCATTGCAATATATACAAAGTTTTTGTGTTGATACTTACACCATTATGAAGGAATCAATCTGACTGAAAATCCATTTTGCAAGGATACAAAAACAGTCTTTAAAACAAGCTGTGGTCACAAGATCAAAAGTTATGACCTCATCTGAAAGGTCTTATAATGATAGATGCACAAGGAAATATCAATGATCTACCCTCAAGCAATCAAAAGTTATGAGCAAGTTTAAAGTTTTTTCTGACAGACAGACTGACAGAGCAAAAACAATATACTCCTGTAATCTCGGATTCGGGGGCATAAATAATCTCCGATCAGAGGAATAAAGTGAACAGCATATAGTGGTAAAATGTGCAACTCACCTCCATTTCTTTGGCGAGAGTGTAAGCTATCTTCAGGTCGCCAAGAGCCACAGCTAGTTCAAACTTGTGTTCAGAGTCGCACGTCACGGCCAGAGCTTGAGATTTGAAACCCTGAAGAAGTGTATTGAGGAAATGAATTAGACAACAAACAAATCAATCTTTTTTAAATATAAATCTGTAAATGTGTTAAGCTTGATGTAGTTGCAAAATTTTTGTTCGTAATGCGCATTAGTTTATAAATACATTCTGTAGAGTTTTGACATATTAGAGTTCACAAGTTTAATATGTCTAATATCATACAGATATAGCTACAGTAAAAGTATGGGAACAGTAAACGTACATGTAGTCAACAAATTGCCCAATGAAATTTAACTACTTCTCTGCATTAAAATGCTCTCAGGAGTGTCATATTAACCAAATATGTAGTTTTATAATGATGAAGGGTGAGATACTCTGTTCTAGCAGTGAAATAAACCCTCTATTTGGCTACAGTGGCAATAACTTTTATATCACTCTACTGAGTGGCGATAAAGTGTATTAACACTCAGGTGATGTCAAGTTCAACAGTTTGAGATCATGAAACAATGGTCTGACGAAATGAACTTTTGTGCGAAGGGCTCTTCCAAGCGGCCTCTCAACATGAAATTGGCCCTTTTTGGCATAATTAGAAGGATTTCATAATAGAAATAGATAGAATATCTGTCAATAGTTGACAAATACCATGTTAATCTCATCTATTGTGGAAGAAAAGTTGATTATTTTCACCTCTTGGTTGCACCACTCGGCCTTACTCGATGAGATAAACATGATATTAGTCAAGACAGATATCCTCTATGCATTGATGGAAAAGAAACAATTTCAAGCCACCTACTTGTTTTTCCAGGAAGTGGGCGACCCTCGTCCTCTGTTCCCGTGGAACTGTGGGTAGAACCTTGTCGGCTGTGTCGAAGTCTCGTCTCATGACGGCGGTCTGGTATTCCAGTACGGACACAAGCAGAGAGTAACTGACTATGTTCAACTCTTTGTCTCCTAGGTAGAGACGGTCGTCCTTCGGGATGTAGCCAAGAAGGTACATGACTCTGAAAAAGTACAAATGTATTATTATATGATATGTTATACTAATTTTTTAAAGTACTTCCTCCAAGTGGATTATTTGAATAAAAGTACCGAGGGTACAGAAGCTCACCTTAAAATGAATGATGTGGTAATATGGGTTAATTGTGTAACCATCTTTTATATAATTGATTATGGCTGCCATCATGATTTTTTTATCTTTTAAAATGCTATTCTTCTGTTGGAAACCACTAGAGCTTGAACAAACATTAATACAAGAATGATATAATCATGATTTGTTAACAAGCAGTAGGTTTTTGTATAATTTTTTTGTATATCTATGGCTGAATTGGTGACCATCTTGGACTTTTTAATCTTCAAAATGCTACTTTTATTAGGGCATCTGTATTAATTTCATTATGATATCTTGATTGTTTTAGGAGTATTCATTTAGTCACACTCTCAACTTCCAAAGAACTAAAAAGATGATGCACATAAATATTTGGAATATATCCCTCTGACACAAATCACAAATTCAGCTAGTGATAAGTCCAATTGCCAAAGTAAACTGTCCAGGTCAATGTCTCATGTAATTCTAACTGAAGATTTCTGAATATCTTAAATCTTGACATATGTTAATGTAATCTGATTGGTCAGAATAGGCTAGCAACATGGGGGTTTATGCTAATTACTAGATATGATGACCTATGATGACCTCTTGCACCTGCATGTAGCTTATGTAACTTATCCTCTTATGTAAGTTACTGTTATTCCATATAGTGAGTGTCCCCCCCTCATTTCAATATGCAATACAGGAGAGTTGCAGGAGAGGGGCTGGAAGGATAGGAGGGGAAAGGGGGATTGGTTTAAAGGGTTGGGGGTAAAAGAGAGGTTTGCAATGGAAATAATCTGGAGGTCAACTCAGTAATATGTTAATTGAAGTATCTTAACTAACAGAGAGAATTGGTGAGAAAGACTTTGTAAAAAAAGAATTGTTCAGACAGCTGTTCAATGAATGCTGTTTTGAAGATGAATATTATATCTTTTATTAGCATGACAAACAAAATAAAAGATAATTAGTTATTCATTACCAAAATTTTCAATTTGGAATAGATTAATTGCTTGGGAACAAAGGAGTAAAAAACCTTACATCATTTTAAATGCTTTTGAAAATGATTTGTTTGCATTGAATGATCATTATAATTATTTAGATAATCATTGTTCAGACCGTAATCAGATATAGATGATTAAAAAAAGTATATTTATCCCTCACTGGCTATGTTATTTGCCATATATGAAGTGTCAGGAATTATGTAACCCACTGATGGAGTGAACAACTTTTATCATTTTATGTTTTATTAAAAGGATTTATTAAAACAGTCATGCTTCAGGCTGTTCGCAGATAAAGATGATTCATACATTTTTTTGTAACTGTATTTATAGTGTTGATAAATATTACAACAAGCGCATCAATACAAATATAATGACATTGATTTGATTGATCAGGTAATGTATTCTTTTCAATGAATTTCATGAAATCTAATTGAAAATTCAATATAAAAGTACCGAGGGTACAGAAGCTCACCTTAAAATGAATGATGTGGTAAAATGGTTTAATTATACATGTAACCATCTTTTATATAATTGATTATGGCTGCCATCATGATTTTTTTATCTTTTAAAATACTAGTCTTCTTTTGGAAACCACTAGAGCTTGAACAAACATAAATACACGGATGATATAATCATGATAAGTTAACAAGCAGTAGGTTTTTGTATAACTTTTTTGTATATCTGTGGCTTAATTGGTGACCATCTTGTACTTTTTAATCTTCAAAATGCTACTTTTATGTGGGCATCCGTATTAATTTCATTATGATATCTTGATTGGTTTAGGTGTATCCATTTAAATGTCATTCATTACTTACAAGATGGTGGCCACTTACATTTGTTTTGTAGTGAATCATTAATATGATTTCAAGATTATTTCACTGATGGTTATGCTGCATGGGATATTGAGAATCCCAAAAGTACAGATTTTTCAAGGAAAATGAATGACTGATTGAGAGGAAAGTCATAAACACAGCAATGCATAAGACACGTTTATTTTGTTCACATAATATTTACATGTCAAGTGACCATGAGTTGTCTTTCATTAAAGTATCAATTTATTTAACACTCATACAGTACTATAATGGTAAACATTTTTGCATTGTCAAATCAACAGAGAGATATGACAAATCAAATTTCCTTACTTTTCTTACTAAACCCTTTTCGATTTTCATCTGCATATTTATTCCACATCAACTTATCATGTAGATTGCTAAACACAAAGCTTATTGTAGACAAGTTTTGTGTAAGTTGTTATTCTTAGAAAGAACATATCATTGTCATGAGAATACAAGTCCATAACTTTTATTGCATACACATGGGCCATGGCCATATATAGCATAATGCTCTACCATATCAATTGGGTCAGGTTGATTATGCAACAGACTAGCAGCTGACACTGTGATGCTAGCAGCCTGCCTTGGGATGTGTATTAGACAGCATAGTGGAATATCTGAACTCTGGTTGACCCCTTATGTGTGGTATTTAAAGGAATATAAGGGAGATACCATTGTTTAAATTTCAACATGTTTAATGTGATTTGGTTTTTGCAGCTAGTTGCTATAAGGATTTTAAACAAATTAATCAATTATGTTTGTCTTTCATCTTAATATTTTTTAGAAACACTTAAAAATATAGAACAACTTGCACGACAATCTTAAATATTCCATATTTAAGATAATATTATGATTAGTAAGTTTAAATTAGAGAATTTATATGGTGCAAGTGATCACTTGATGAAAGCTTAAAATTTAATAATAATGATGTGTCATATCTGCAGCTGAAAAGTCAATATGGCTGCTATCGCGGCCATCTTTGATTCTCAAAACTGAAACGTCTACCTTTCTGTGCGGAATCACTATAGGTATAACATACTACAATATAAAAATGATATCTAGATTGGTTTAGGAGAAATAGTCTTTGTCATGAAATCTAATTGAAAATTCAATATGGCTGCGATGGCGGCCATATCGGATTCTCAAAACTCAAACGTCTACCTTTCTGTGCGGAATCACCATAGGTATAACATACTACAATTTCAGAATGATAGCTGTATTTGTTTAGAAGGAGTAGTCTTTTTCATGAAATCTTATTGAAAATTCAATATGGCTGTCATGGCGGCCATCTTGGATTCTTAAAACTGAAACGTCTACCTTTCTGTGAGGAATCACCATGGGTATAACATACTACAATTTCAGAATGATATCTGTATTCGTTCAGAAGGAGTAGTCTTTTTCATGAAATCGAATTGAAAATTCAATATGGCTGTCATGGCGGCCATCTTGGATTCTCAAAACTGAAACGTCTACCTTTCTGTGAGGAATCACCATGGGTATAACATACTACAATTTCAGAATGATATCTGGATTCGTTTAGGAGGAGTAGTCTTTTTCGTGAAAGTTTACGGACGGACGGACGGACGGACGGACAGACGGACGGACGGACAGACGGACGGACGACAGACGAAGCGCCATGACATAAGCTCACATTTACTTTGTAAAGGTGAGCTAAAAAATACGGAAGAGTTGTTAATGATCAATCATAACTTATGTCAAGATGATAGGCCAAGATAGTTTTTCATGACTTTCAAAGATTTTGTACATCATTTTAGAATAAAATCACACATACAGCAGATGTATTTTTCACAAATTTGGACTTGTAGATTAAACTGGAACAGCTTCAACATAAGATACAGATGAAGTTGTACACAAGAAAATTAAGATACCTTAGCCTCATAAACCAATCAAGCGTTACTCTTGCAGGTAAAATTAGAACATTTTCAGTTTAGTCAAATCAGGATGTAATGATCTGGCATAAGAAATCACACACCAATACTGTGGCGCCCAAGGGAGTAAGGCAGCCAATCATAATAGAGCTGTCCAAATGCTTTCAATTGCGGACCAGTGCAGTTTTTTTTTCGCCGCCCTTTTTTTATCTTGATCATAAGATTTGAATGTATTCAATGTGTTAATGTTTCTACAATCCTAGGGCAAATGACAGCATGTGATCAAGAAGCAGAAAAAACTCCTTCTTTGATCAAATCATCATGTTCTCAGTTGTTTAAATTTCAGCAAAGGTTAGCTAAACAAGATCTCAGTCAATAATTCCTTAGATGCAGTGTTAGATCATTACAGCTTGTTTTTCCTAGATTTAAACATTTTATGCATGGATCTACCTGTCTAGATGAGCGATAGTGACGATCTCGCCCCCCACGTAGTAGTTGAGTCTGTTGACACTGTTGGTGTAGATGAAACAGTCTCCTACCCACAGACCAGTCTTAACTGACTCTTCTATCTCTCCCACAACCTGCACAAAACAGAGGACATGTATGATAAGTCATCAAAAACTGTGGACATAGATGATATCAGATTCAGATTCATTTATGGAGTATTTCAGGCCTAAAAGCCTAGAATATAAGTACAGTTGCTGTTAGACTATGTAATGCTTGCCTTGACCATCTCCAGTAAACCTATGTTCCCACAAACGTGTTCGGTAACAGGGGAGTGTAGCACGGCGATGGGGAGCTGTGGCGCTGATATTTCTTACATTAATTACATGTCTTAGATAAATTGAGATTTAATAACATCAGTATAAGAATTTAACAGACTGAACAATGCTTAATTACAGCTGATGATAACAATACGAGTCAAGCCGCTAATGGCTGCAATAATGTCCAAGCGGCATAAAACAATAACTCAATCACTCACTCACCAATTGGAGATATCGACTGAAAAGATATTATTTTGAAAGTGAATATTTAACCGTGAACTTTTCGGGAAGTACATAAAATCACAACTGCTATCGACATCAAGCTCTGACATATAATACATATAATAGCACTACACAGGCAGTCAAAGTGTAGTACAATTCAAACAAATAATATTCAACTCATTTTAAGGCCTACATTAAATCGTTTAACCAACACAAACGGCTTTCATGCCCCTCATTTCAATTTCAATTCAATTTAAGATTATCAAGGAACAGCTTTTAACCTCCATTGAATTTTCAGGAATGATACATTGAATGGTTGAGTGTAGAGGTGTAACGATTCAGGAGGGTCGCAATATGATACGTTTCCCGATATAGGGGTAACGATATAATACATATCCCAATACAAATTAACTCCTGACATAATGATCTTTTCACAAAATATTTGAGTCAGTTAATCTTGAGTTAGTGTTAGCTTGTAGTTTTTTTTAGGTAATTGTAACTTCTAAGTATTAGGAGAGGCTCTTGTGTGCATTATAAGTATCTTTTAAAATTCATATCTCAATTTTGGGCGCCTATATTGAGAATTTATTATCATTTAAAGTATCCCGATATGCATCCAACGATACGATACGATATATTGTGGCCAATATATCACGATACGATACTGTATTGCCATATCGTTAGGCCTCTAGTTGAGTGAGTGAGTAAATGTTTGGCGCCACTTGGGCAGTATTGCAGCCATTTGTTAGAAATATCACACAATAATAAGGAGACATAGAAAGCTTCTTACATCAAATGCCTCTTCAATTCCATCTTCATTGATGCCATCCTTCGTCTCCCTGGCCCGGTCTACAGCTTCCTGACTGTACTTGAGGATGAAGAAAGACTCCTCGGTGGCGATACACACTAGTTCACCGTTCTCACTCCAGAATATCTGTAAGATAGGGGAATCATTTAATTATTGGGAATGATGTCTTGTACAAGACAACAATTTAGGCTTTGATTTTAATAGTAATTTTTAAATTTTTTAGATTGGTCATGGTCCTCCTTTCCATAGTAAACTTTTCAATTGACCATTTTATGTGAAAAGTGTCACATGGCCAATACCTTTAAAAATTCCTGATCTTTACAAACATTTCTCACAAATAACTAACTTCCAAAGCTTAGGATTTTCTTTAATCATATTTACATTTTTGGGTGTGATCTCGATCCTCCTGATCAGCTCTGTTGAATCCCACTCGTAGAACGCAAGTCCACTGACAGATCTCACTCCCAGCATGCATCCTCCATACAGACCTGGCAAAAGAGTGATTGAGTTACTGTTTTACGCTGCTTGGGTAATATTGCAACGCCTGACAATAGAAGTGTTTGGAAATGATTTCCTTGCATAAAAGATAACAGATAAGTTTGTACATTTTGATTAACTCTTACAGCCTGTCAATTTGGTTTCATTTAATTTCCTGAATAAACCAGAATATCTTTTATTGTAAACAAGGTGAGGTGATGTGATGTGGGGTTTATCGCCGCTTTTAAGAGTATTTCACTTACATCGTGGCTGCTAGTATTATTGCAGGGAGAAAGCCCGCAACACCATTGTGGCTATGCATTGCGGTGAAACCTGCGAGCATCGGCTGGAACTAGAAACCATGGGTGTTACTGCACTGGAATTCAGTGTAGCATTGCACCCAAAGCTGACTGCGTGTAGAACAGTTCTCTACTGCAGACAAAGTTGCCGAGCCCCTGGCGGGATTCGAACCACGGGTCTCCTGACCCGAAGCCGAACGCGCTAACCACTGCGCTATCCCGCACCCTACCTACAAGGGCTTGAGTTAATGGGAGTGAATTTCTTATTATGAAATAAAGGTTTCCTCTTACTGTTAAATTCAAAAATCCTTGAAAATCATAAAAGTAGACCCTTGGACTATGATTTGTTGTGGTTAAACAAATCTCAGTTAACTAGCCTCATTTACCATAAAGTAAATGCAGAGGAAAAGCCTCTGCACAGTTTTCATTACTTTTTGGGAAGATAAAATGTTACTGGTCACATAATGTTAAATTTACAGCCTCCATCGTCGAAGAGGTCTGTATCAAGGATGTTCCTGAGTTGACAACATAACTACTATTTTCAGTTGTGACCCCTGTTGATAACAATAATAAGATTTCAGCCCCCCGAGCTTCTGGTTTCAGGTAAGAAAATCCAAATAGAAAATCCAATGCACTAAGGCCATCTTTATCACATGTCAGCACCATAGTTCTTCAAAATATTTTATCAACCATTAACTTTTGCCCTAATTGTGGTATAGAACATATGCATCACCAGTGTTTAAAATATAGCCCGTCCGCCAGTCCTTAACTGGCTACTTTTTGCAAGGACTGGTTACTTTTTGGTCCAGACTGGTAACTTTTCAAAAATGTTTTATATTTCCCCCTTAAGAATTCACCAATTAATCTTCAGGACAGGTTAGGTTTCCAATCTATTTTATACACTGCCATCACATATCAACAAGACATTATTCTTCAATACTTTGTCCACTTCGATCCAATCAATGGCTTTTGTCCTACCTTCAGCACCGAAGTCTGGCTTGAAAGATTTCTGCTCCTTGAAGTTCTTGAAGATCTTGACCATAGTGCTGCCCTCCCTGATGGCGTAGACGGAGGAGTCGTTGCTCCACACAAACTCCTGGGCCGACCCGAAGCTCTTGTTCCTCAGTGCCATGGCTGTGTAGATGATGTACTCTCCGTCCCCGCACACCACCACAAACCTGTAACATACACATTCACATTACAATACACAAGTTATTGTCACACACGTGACCATCAGTCTGATTAAAATAGGCCTAGTTTCGAGGAATAAAATATTCAAAATATTAAGTGCACGGAGATATTGAATCCTCTACACTGGGTTTGACCCACCCCTCGCGTGTTAAATAGCATTGCACCAAAACCATACTGCTTGTAATGTAGAACAGTAATCTACTGCATATAAATTTGCCTAGCCCCTGGCAGTATTTGAACCCCAAATCTAGATCCGAAATCGAAAGCAATAATCTTTAAAATATTTGGGAGGTAGGATACTTCTACCACTGCAAAGAGTCCCAAATGCTCAGAATTTACCAAAATGACCCCGTGAGCTAATCACCTAGGAACAACACTGGGCAAGTTTACAACTACGCACCTTCCGTTAGGGTTATGTTGGATGGTCTGAGGGTAGATCTCACAGCTGCCCATGTCCTTCACCGCCAGGGGGAGTCTTTCCCCATCACGGATGTCTGTGTCGGCAACTGCTTTGATGTTAGCTTGCTGAACCTCTGCGTGTTTCGCCCAGATGATCTTACCGCTGGAGTCCATAGACATTGCTGGCTCCTCTCTACCGAGCTGTGAGAAATTTTATATAGTCATTTTTTATTTCTTTTTTATGATTTGGCCTGAGCAAAAGTTAAATTGCAAACACTGAATGATTGATACCTTTTGGGGGACAATTACCATTAAATTTCCAAATGGTCAATTCATTTCTGAAAATGAAGTTATCTCGGGTAAAGGATGTCATTCATAATTGGCCATGAGATTAGTTTGGCTTGAATTGAATACCTGCAATATTGTTTCTCAAATGAGGAGTTTGAAGGGGAGGGGGTATCTGAGTGTTTGGGGCCAAGGGCCCTTTACAAAAAAATCCAAATCCTGAAATCCCCTCTTGATCTGCAACTGGCTGATCTTTTCAACATGACAGCAAACATCCTTGGTCAGTGGAAGATACCGGTTGGTTGAAAGTGAGGGGGGGATGTGGGTGTTTGGGGCCTGGGTAGGGTTCTATGTCACCCTTTTTTAAAATTCCAAACCCTGAATCGCCCCTGTCGATCTGCGACTGCCCAATCTTTTCAACATGACAGCATACATCCTTTTCAGGAGGATAAAGGTACTTCAAAGGGGAGACAGGAGGGGCTATACATGTATTGACCCTTTTTAAAAAATTCCTTACCCTGAATCCTCCTCTTGATCTGCGACTGCCTGATCTTTTCAACATGACAACATACGTCCTGAGTCAGTGGAAGATACAGGTAATTTGAAGGGGAGCGCGGATGGGGTGTTTGGGGGGTTCAATCTGTTGACCCTTTTTCAAAAATTCCAAACCCCTGAATCCCCCAGTCGAAGTAAACCAAGCCTCAATAATACCTGTTTCACTTGGATATTGAGTCTAGCGAGATGTAGTAGTGGGTCACATCAGACCACCTTTCGCGGGCCTATGACCCTCCAACATTATCTGTGTGAATAACGATCCCCGATTGGTCAATTCGATAGATCGGCTGAGGCGATATTTCAAGAACCAGCACCCACCTTGATAATAATACTGCCCTCATCATAGCCGAGAGACACATTGTTGGATCCCTTCCTACAGCTGATGGTCCACACCCGCTCCAGTCCATAGTTGAGCGTGCTTTCCAAGCGGTATGTGTTGGCATGCCAGATACGTACAGTGCCTGCAGAAGTCAAATAATGATCTTCAGGCATAATGAAACAATGATCACTGCATTGCTATGTGGACTTGAGACTATCACATCAACTTATTACATTTTAGATTTATTAATGAAATACGAGTTGATTCAAGTTCAAAGGGAGACAATCCACTCACCATCTTCCGAGCCTGTGAGAATGATGGGTAGTTCTGGATGGAAAGCTACGGCTGAAATATTCTGGGCATGACCCTCTAGCGTCTGTACACAGGTCTTGTTCTGTAAGAAATATGAACATTTGAATCACTTGTTGTGCATTAATTTGTCAAGGTTTAGTAAGTGTGACTGTATATTGATCCAGGAACGTTATTGCATAAAACTAAAGATATCTTTAAAAATTAAAATAGAAGCGGCGCTAGACGACCTGTCTAGAAGCGGTTGAATCGGGGTAACAGCATGCCGATCCACTTAAGAATGCAGTGGCGGGGCCAACCGAAATTGGATAAACTAAGAGAAGGGAAAGAAATGTCCACATCTCAGGGAGTTATCCGCCAAAGTGCCAGAATGAAAATCTTAAATGTTTCGGAGTCGGTTGACTCAAATGTTGGATGTTTCGGAGTCGGTTGACTACTCCATCAGAGTCAACAGACTCTGAAACATGTAACATTTTCATTCTGGCATTTTGGCGTATACTCAATGTGTTGTGGACAGTTCTTTCCCTTCTTCTTCTTAAAGATATCTTTAAACAAATAGCCCACCTGGTAATCCCAGATTTTAACTAGCCTGTCGTCTGCACCAGAGATGAGGTATGGCTTATCTCCCCCTGTGTAGTAGTCGAGACAGTTGACTCCCTTCTCGTGACCTTCCAGCGTGAAGTTGGGGTTAGATGAACCCAGCTGCCACACCTGAAAATAATTGCAGAATATTTCAGCATTTTCTAAAGCAGGTTAACATCTTAATCACTGAAAAGATCTTGCTTCATAAAATAAACTTGATAAACCTGATTATCAATGTATAAAACAAGCATAAATACAATCAGACCTATGTCAATTTCATAAGTGTTACTAACTGGTTTACAAAGCCAAATTATCAGGACATCTTATTCGGTATGCTACTATCAGTAAAATAACATTGTACATGTATATTGTATTGCAAATTCAGACTTATACAATTCAGAATTGTACATGTATATTGTATTGCAAATTCAAACTTTTACAATTCAGAATTGTACATGTATATTGTATCGCAAATTCAGACTTATACAATTCAGAATTGTACATGTATATTGTATCGCAAATTAAGACTTAAATATTTCAAACATGTACTTGTAAATTGCATAGCAAATTCATACTTATACAATTTAGAATTGTAAATGTATATTGTATTGCAATATTCAGACATATAATTCAGAATTGTACATGTATATTGTATTGCAAATTCAGACTTATTAATTCAGAATTGTACATGTATATTGTATCGCAAATTCAGACGTATATAATTCAAAATTGTACAGGTAAATTGTATAGCAAATTCAGACTTATACAATTCACAATTGTACACGTATATTGTATCACAAATTCAGAATTGTACATTATTGACTTATTATTCAGAATTATGATACCGCTGACCAACCTTGACTGTTCTATCGAGAGAAGCGCTGGCAAACTGGTTGTTATCCTTCGGGTTGATGACGATCTGCATAACGTAGTGGGTGTGTCCCTCAAACACCTGAGTACACGCCCATTTCTTCTCCCAGTCCCATAGCTTGATAACCATGTCATCTGCAGAATAGGGAAGAGTTTCAGCTTCTTTCTTATATGTTATCTTCATTATGCAGTCTTTACAAAATAATCAGATCAGATACAAATTTCAAATTATTAAAAGTCTGTGTACTGTTTTATTTCATCTATGTCAAATGACTTTCTAGATTTCATGAAGGCAAATGAAATAACAAGAAAATCATTAAATATCTCTCAAGGACCATAACTCAAACTCTTTAAGTAATTTTGTCACAATCTAAGGGTCCAGATATTGCCAAAGTATTTTCTGGCTAAATACAGCTTTGCTGCACTATGCCAAAATTTCTGATTTCCTGTGGCTGCTATCACGTTAAGACACAGAAAACTGATAAATGTATCAAGGCTGACTGAGCTAATGATTAAAACTTGGACATGTCATGCAGTCTGAATAAAATTGGCCTAGTTCCTAGGAATAAAATATTCAAAATATTAACTCTACGGTGATATGAAACCCTCTACACTAGATCTGACCGCACCCCATTTTTTTCACCAATTTAGTGCAGCCAAAACCCAGTCATAAGCAGACCAATCACATGGTCTTGCTTATAAGACCGCTAGTGGTGATCATGTTCAAAGCATGGTTACTTGCCCAAAGCTGGACACCAAAGGCTTAAGCCTGCAACTTGTGATTTTTTAGCTATGTGAACGTAAGGACATGCGACCTACGGGGCTGTGGTCAGACCTAAAGGAGAGCAGACCTATTGAAATATAAAATTTGATCCTCAATAGAGGTAATATTTTTAAATTTTTATTTCTGGGAACTAGGCTGATTATAATCAGACTGACATGTCATGCTAAAATGTGAAAGATCATTTATGAATCAATGCTACCACATGGCTATTGGCGGTCGTGAGACCTTACCAAAGGAGTTAGCAAGTACTTACCACTGCTGGTGAGGATATAGGGCTGTGTGGGGTGAACCGCGATGGATCTTAGATAGTCCGAGTGGGCCTCGAACTGGTGCGCTCTCTCTAGTGTGTTGTAGTTGAATACTCGAATATGCATGTCATCCTGAAGAAATAATACCCCTTAAATACCATCTAACAGATTGTTTTTCTTAAAACATGTTTTGTATACTTTTCCATGGATTGTAGAGGTGTGGCAATATATTGTGGTATTAGTGAATCATACTTGATCTGACGATACACGTATCGTGATAAATTCTCTGTATCCTGTTACGTATCGTTGACTTAAAAAGGCTTATTTTGCCTAAAATTCAGAGAATTTATCAAAAGTAAATGTTTTATTTTGTCAAAAACCTTGAAATAGTGTATTGTGATGTTTATCTCATAAAATCATATTGTCACACCTCTAATGAATTGGGAGCCCATTTTGCACAATGGATGAATAAATGGCCATTAAAATTCTAAAAATTACTCAAAAAGTCTCAAAATGACCCATTTTCAAAGATGTCTTTCCCAATCCCTGCTTTTCTCAATTTCTTGTAGAAGGGGATTGAGATGGGTTTTTTTTAATTTTGTCTACATCCAGATATTCTTGTCTTATGAATTGATAATCTGGAGCATGTTTGATAGTAACACAGATGAGTCAGTTGACATTTATCTATTGTTAAAATCCAATGGAAATCCATAACATTTTCATCATTCCTTACCCGGGTTCTTCAAGAATACATGACTTGTTACCTCAGGGTTTGTTAATATTTTAGACATAGTTTCGTAAATTGACTTTTTGATTTTACAAAAAGTCATCAGACACTTACGGATCCAGTGATGACCCAGTTCTTTCTTGCCACAAACCGGGCACTTCTTACAGGTAAATCACATACTTCAAATGATTTGATAAGTTGCTGGAAAAGATAATGAAAAAAATATATGATATCAACAAAATTATAAAAAAAGAGCCATTGGCTCTGTAGCTCATCAGGCTTCATCGTCAATTACAATATATGCTGTAGAGTGTGACCAATGTGATTCCCCCTTTGTAGAGGCCAAAGGGTCACCAATCATAAAATTAAGTATAAAGGCGACAAGTTTCAGTTTTCTTGGCCTTGTACTTCAGGAGAATAAGATGAAAATAGATTTGAAGGACGTTCCTGTTGCCTTTATTGGAGCAACAGGGTCACCAAACCTACATTTCATAATCATCACTTGTCAAAGAGTCTGTACACAAAGTTTCAGCTTTCTAGGCCTTTTGGTTCTTGAGAAGAAGATGAAAATAGGTCTTAAGGGTGTGGCTCCTGTGGCCCTTATTAGGGGTCCCAGGGCGACCAAAGCTACACTTTATAATCCTCACTAGCCAAGGAGTCTGAACACAAAGTTTCAGCTTTCTGAGCCTTATGCTTCTGGAGAAGAAGATTAAAATAGGTTTTTAGGGCGTGGCCCCTTTAGCCCTTATTAGGGGTCACAGGGCCACCAAAGCTACAATTTATAATCCTCACTAGCCAAGGAGTCTGTACACAAAGTTTCAGCTTTCTGGGCCTTATGCTTCTGGAGAAGAAGATTAAAATAGGTTTTTAGGGCGTGGCCCCTGTGGCGCTTATTAGGGGTCACAGGGCCACCAAAGCTACAATATATAATTCTCACTAGCCAAGGAGTCTGTACACAAAGTTTCAGCTTTCTAGGCCTTATGGTTCTGGAAGAAGAAGATTAAAATAGATATTTATGGCGTGGCCCCTGTGGCCCTTATTAGGGGTCACAGGGTCACCAAAGCTACAATATATAATCCTCACTAGCCAAGGAGTCTGAACACAAAGTTTCAGCTTTCTGAGCCTTATGCTTCTGGAGAAGAAGATTAAAATAGGTTTTTAGGGCGTGGCCCCTGTGGCCCTTATTAGGGGTCACAGGGCCACCAAAGCTACAATATATAATCCTCATTAGCCAAGGAGTCTGTACACAAAGTTTCAGCTTTCTAGGCCTTATGGTTCTGGAGAAGAAGATTAAAATAGGTTTTAAGGGTGTGGCCCCTATGGCCCTTATTAGGGGTCACAGGGCCACCAAAGCTACAATTTATAATCCTCACTAGTCAAGGAGTCTGTACACAAAGTTTCAGCTTTCTAGGCCTTATGGTTCTGGAGAAGAAGATTAAAATAGGTTTTTAGGGCGTGGCCCCTGTGGCCCTTATTAGGGGTCACAGGGTCACCAAAGCTACAATTTATAATCCTCACTAGTCAAGGTGTCTGTACACAAAGTTTCAGCTTTCTAGGCCCTATGGTTCTGGAGAAGAAGATTAAAATAGGTTTTTAGGGCGTGGCCCCTGTGGCCCTTATTAGGGGTCACAGGGCCACCAAAGCTACAATTTATAATCCTCACTAGTCAAGGAGTCTGTACACAAAGTTTCAGCTTTCTAGCCCCTATGGTTCTGGAGAAGAAGTCGAAATTCCACAAAGTTTACGGACGGACGGACGCCGGACACCATGCCATGCCATAAGCCCATCGGGCCTTACAGGCCAGATGAGCTAAAAATTATGAATAATAAAATACATATAAATTTATAGAAACGTCACCTTACCAGTTTTTCTCTTTTACAGTTGATTTTTTTTATGAATGTTTTAATTTGATTGATTAAGAGATAAGAGCCAATCCATGTCAAAAATGGAGAGATTCATAATAGTCAAGTTTTCTGCTATCTTAGATTCATCTTTTTAACCAACATTTTAATTCAACATCTTACGTGATACAACTCAAATAAAACAGATAATAATCATCAAAACGCACCATTTAAAAAATAACTGTTTACCAATTCCAACACATTTATACACAAATTCAATATCACATCTTTATTATATAATTGACTTTTGCTTATCACGAAAACTTTTATCAAATATGAGACATGCATTAATTTTCATTTGAAATAAGAGATTTATAAGTATCATCTTTACAAACCTGTGATTCATAGTTCCAAACATGAACATTTCCATTGTATAAGCTGGCAAGCATCCATGGTTCCAAAGGATGCAAATCTACACATTTCACTCGATCTGAGCGAGCGGATAGCTTCCGCTTTATATCTAAACGCAACGGCTGAAATGAAAATTACTTTGTGAGTCAGTATACTTTTGGAGATATTACAATTTATAGTACAAGACAAACTAATATGTATACAATAATTGTTGGCATATATTCAAAGTTCAAAGATTATTTTTATAAATCGCAGCACTGTTTAAAAAGTCTTGCAGGACTTTACAGGTTTTGGACAGGATATGTGGAGAATATGTGGGGAATGATTTCAAACATATTTTATTATATTCAGAATATTTTTGTCTTTGGTTCTGTCATGGAAAACGATGTCAAATAGAGGATTTCACAAAGATAATAAGTACAAGGGACAAGTTTCACATTCATCTAATTCATGTAAGATATACAAGTCTATTATATCCTTGCCATCAGCAGATTTTATATGACAGATCACACAACAATCGAACACGTTTTCAGAACAATTTCCTTATTTTTGATCAACAACCGGCTCTTTATTATAAGCATTTCAAATTAACGACAAGATGCAATCACTTACCATAATAATCAACCAAACAAATGATAAATGTGCAATAATATTACGCTTTTTAACTATATTTGTTATCTTATCTTACCATGTTCCTGTCAAAATTTACTTCTAAAAATTTGTAGAGTTGGATGAGAATACGTGGCTCACTATCTGCGCATGCCAAACCGGAAAAGGATGCTCTTCTCGTACAATCTCGTCGAAAACGAGACGTCAACAATAATGGCCGCCAAAGAGAAAATGCATGCTCAGACACCTTTTCAATGAAATTGTTTTGATGATTTTGACGGGAAGATATAAAAGAAAGGCCATTTTTGCCTCGAATAATTATAAAAAAGACGGATTAGAACTGTTTACCATTTGATATCGTTGTGTGAATGGTGTTTTATCCTAAATTTATAGACAGTTGCCAGGGAAGCTTTCAGTTCAGTAATCACTGTTTGAAGAAATTTCAGTTATCCTTGCCAGCGTTTTGGAAGTCTTTCTTATAAATCATCCTCCAAGATGAAAGTCAGTGGATTAGTACCGGCTCGTTTCCTGACAATTGTTGCACATTTGATCATCGTTATTGTGATACTATGGTCAAGAGTAAGTATTTTTCACACTTTCTACATCGTCTAGTGAAAATAACTTCTCATCATATTTTTAAGATGTCCAAGAGTGATAAATTTTATCCCAACCAATGGCAATGTTATCCAAAAAAATTATGTTTGCTACTGGTATTTTAAAAACTTTACCACAGGGTTGTTATTTGAAACGGGTGGTTATCAAACAAAAGCCAATAATATCATCTTACATATGAAACAGGCAGCTTGACAAAAAGTGTTAATAACTTATTAAATAAGGCATGATAATGAAAATATTGAAAACACGGTTTCACATTATTTGATTGTAACTGAAGAATGATAAAGCGTTTAGTTGCAGATATTTGGTAATATTCTGTTTATCTAATAATGTGCATGTTTTTTTCTTTTTACGCTCTTTTGTTATTTAGGAATCTAATTTAAATTAGATTTTGGGGGGAAAATTTGAAAAGATATCCCATTAGCACATAAAAATAATATTTTATCATACATCCTTATTTTGTTTCTTGTCATGAAATTTCTTCTTCTGTTTTAAAGTAATGAGAATTTTCCATTTTTTACAGAGGGAAAACATCCTTATGTGCCTCCCAGAGACGTACACCGATTCACAGTACCAGGAGAAGGATACTCAGTAAGAAGCTGTTTCCCATTTTTGTTTTAAAATATTTCACATTGTATTATTTTGTCATTTCAAAAAAAAATTGGAAATTACATAGTTTGTAAACAATTTGGATACCACTCTTAATGATTTTTCAAAAATAACCAGGGGTTTTGATAACAATTGACAAGTGGCTATTTTATAATTTTCAAAATTCAAGAAGGCCATTGCCCTACTTTATATGTATATAATTATACATATACAGTGTTGTTCCTAGGTGATCAGCTGGGAGGGTCATTTTGCCCTATTCTGAGCTATTGATTTAAACAGTATTTTATTTCCACAACAAGACAGTTATTCACAAAAATGAAATGTGACATACAAAATGAAAGGAAATAGGATCAGCAAACAGGCAAAAATAGCCTATATAAATGCTTCTCTTAAATAATTCTGAGCTATTGAGACCCTTTGCAATGGTAGAAGTATCCTACTTTTTCAAAAACTTATTTGACACAGTTTAGTAAACCTAGACACAAAATTATCCTTTTCACTCCTATACTGAGTCTAGAAAGGCCTAGTAGAGGGTCGCGTCAGCCGACCTTTCTGCGACCTATGACCTATGACCCTGCGAAGGCAGACTATTGTAGCTTGGTAAGATGAGTTCTGATTAGTGAATTCGATACGTGGGCTGACGCGACCCTCTACTAGGCCTTTCTAGACTCAGTATAGGAGTGAAACGGATAATATTGAGGCTAGGTTTACTTAGACAGACTGTATTTGACACTAACCGATAGCGTGTGCAAATTTCCCCAGGACCCCCTCTAGGAACAACACTGTCTACATGTCTCGTAGATACATATTATCAGTTAATTAAAAAATTTGCAGGCCTGAGCCATTTTATCATTCAAAGAACGAAATCGGCAATGACTCTACCTTTTCTATTCTTTGAATGTTTCTGTTTCAGGTTGATAATTGGTTTATCTGTATCACTGGGTCTCTTCTTCATTGAGCTGGTTGGGTTTGTCGGAGGAATCACCATGTTCATGCCTTTCCAGAGCCTTCTCTGTATCCTTTGTTGCTTATATTTGATTGGACGATAAGTGGAAAACATTACATAACCACTCTGTGATTTTCAATATGGATTGTTTTGCCTTGAAACAATTGAGAATGGCATAATGTTTTATATTTATTCATAACATCTCAAAAATTCATCTCCAAATTGCACTAATATTGTAAATTCTTGTTTTCAATAAAAAATTTAAAGCATATAGATACGGTATATATATTCATGGAAATTCAAAATTCATACATCCAATCTACATTAATACTAGTTATATTATGACAAATATTATCAAGTGATAACTCTTGTTCTGATTGCTGTAGTTTCCAAAATTACGTTTGACTTATTGACACATGTCTTTGTTGGTCGTTCCATCATTATCACGACTTCAAACATTCCTAATGTTTCTATACATCGTAACTTGGCTTTACAATCCTACCCTTACCAGTTGATACTTCTCAATGAAATGACACCAAATGTAAAGTTTGACATATGGGTGGAATTCAAAATTGGTAGGTTTTTCTGTCCGGTCCAATTTTTAAAAAACATAGTGTGTCTTTTAGGGTTTTTTTGTTCTAGAAAATATATTTAGCCATTGACAAGTACATTTTCGTGATCAACCATTAATTTTTCCATTTAAATTTTTTAATTTAATAACATTTTAGGGTCAAATTTGGCATATTTACTCTGTCCTGAGGTGACGGTCCTCATACAACTTTGCCAAAATATCATACAAATAAACATAACCAAACAAAAAAATATATTTTATTCTTATAACCATTCATCGTGCATGTACAAACTGCATTTAATTTTGTATTGATTTCAAAAATAAAAATTCTACAAATTGAAACATGCCTGTCCTAAGATTTTGTGTCCTGACCGTTACCATGTAGATATTTCCTTCAATAATTTCCCCCTGGAACTGGATTGGAATTCTATTTGCTGTGTCTGATTGACAAATGCTCTTTGCATATGACAGTTAGTGAAATAAAAGGATTCGGTACATTTTGCAGAAATATGACACCAACAAGCAGGTATAAATATGATGTGTCACCCTTAAATGTCCAGACCGTTACCGTTGGATTTTGTGCATTTGTATTCTCCCTTTGTCTCAATAATAATGAGCTTTGTTGCTCAGAACTGGAAGATGTGGAAGACATGTCCTTTGACATCTTTAAGGGATCATTCATTGTGTTATTTTAAATTATTTACAAATTGTCCTGACCATTACCGGTCCTGACCGTTACCTTTTTACAAAGTAACGGTCAGGACAGTTCTGGTAACGGTCAGGACAAACACATTTTTATTTGGAGAAACTAACTAAGTTATTCATAAATATTTTAAGAAATATTAATAATGAAATTATTTTAAGATCATAAATTGTTTAGGCTTGGGAGTTTACTGTTCAGAGTAGTTTTAATGAAATGGTTTTAAAATAAAAGTTTTGAAGTAACGGTCAGGACAAATAAATAGTAACGGTATGGACATATGTCAAATAAATTTTCTTTTTGAAGAATATTTTCTGAGGTTAGTTAGTGAATTTTTAGTTATCTATTGAATATTAATAGCAGAAACCACTACATATATTTCTGATAGATGTCTTATTTTTTTATGAGATAATTGACAAAGAAAACTATGGTAACGGTTTGGACAAAATGTGCAAACTGTATGGAACAATATCAGCAATAAATGCAGTTGCCTGTGTAGCTTAATCATTTGTCACAGTGTGCAGTTTGATAGTTGTTGCAGTATCTTTCAGAATTCTATTCTTTACAAGTTATACAATGGAAAAAAAATCTTTGTTTTTACACAGATGTCCTGACCGTTACCAAAAATGTCCTGACCGTTACCCCTCATTTACTTGATTGCCAAAAACACTTTTCTTTCAATAATAATTAGTTGTCAAAATCAAGACAATGTGTATTTGTATTCTTTACAAGCTATAATCTGTTAATATTTAAAATACAAATTTATTTTTAAGTTTTGTTGTTGATTTCATAACAAATGTCCATACCGTTACCATGGCAGTGAATGAAATATGCAATACAATCTAAAATTTACCATTTCTAATTCACATTTAACTTTTTGTTCAAAATAGAGTTAACAATAAAGGTTAATGATTATTTATTTTTATCTTTCATGTTATGTCTCTATAGTGAATTGAATTGAAGAAGACTTATGTCCAGCCCGTTACCATACATGTCCCGACCGTTACCAGTTCTGTCCCAGCCGTTACTGGAGCTAATTGACTTCTCTAATTAATTCATGATAATACACGAAGCTCTCTTCTTTAAGTAGATGTCATCTAAACGTGTTCGCGGATTAGCAGCAGATGCTTATTTGAGATAATTTCACCTATTGAAAACTATAAACACAAAAGTTTCTGAGAAAAATGCTATTAAATTGTGTTAAACAATGAAAAGATACAAAAAAAGGACTTTTAAGATTAATAAGAACAGTTTTTACCTTCAAGTGTCATTTATACAATGTAAAAGATGTAAATGCCATCGTTGAAAGATTTTTCTAAATTTTAGTTAAAATTCTTTTTTCTGATTAAGAAACGGTAACGGTCAGGACATTTTCCTTCCGTTTAATTAATTATGTTTCCACTAAAATCTTAATTGGTACACTTGAGCCTGACGGTTTGTATTTTCTCATAATCAAGTGTTTGCCAATTTATTTGAATAAAAAATAATCCTTTTTGAGGAGTTTATTTTGACCATTATGAGAAATTGAAAATCCTACCAATTTTGAATTCCACCCATATGTTACTCCGAAACAACTCGCGTAGTGGCTCTTTAATAAGTTGATTAACAGATTTTCCTCAAATTAGTTTGAGTATATTGAAGAAACTCTATGAAAATCAGAAAGCTTTACGGAAATGTTCTCTAAAGGTAGAGTCCTATTGGGGTATTTTTTGTGGGAACAATTTCAAGAGTACTTCGTCTAATTAGCAGTGATCTTCAATTGTCAGTGTTAATGTTAATGAGAGGATTGAGAGGATATTTTTAGGAAATTATCTCTATAAACTTGAATTATATTAAAACATAAATGTTTAAATATTTTTTAGCGTCTTCAGACAAAATATATAGAGGAATCATATATATCCTCAGTGAGTAAATCAACCATTAACATTTATTTCTTATCAAAATCACTCGGTTTTAAAGTTATTTGACTATTAATTTGTCTTCCTTAACCATTGCCTAGCAACCTGTGCCCACTGCGGAGCTGCTGTTGCGCTTTCCTACTTCCTGTTTGACTCCTGGCCGTGTGATTGGTTCTGGTACGTCTTCGGATTCTGCAGCGCCTTTCCAGCTTTTACAGAAATACTGACTATAATTGGTGTCTTAGCGTTTAAGAGGGGCTACTAGCTTTGTTTTATAAAATTGTAAAAAGAATAGAAAGAAAGAAGATCTTGAGGATGAAGAATACATATATTAGACATTTTGAAATATTTATATTTTTAACGTTTTATATATTTTTGAGCATTACTTTAGAAGGATCTACGTTGGTCAATATACTTAAGCTTTAAATATACATTACATGTATGCATGTTGAGTAAAGACTGGATAAGGCAAAGAAACTCTTGAAGATTTATTTTGAGAAATTAAAATATTGGACAATGACTTTTTCAGGATCCTGTGGAGATTTACTTACAATTTGTGATTGTATTTCTTAAAATGGAATGTTTAATTTCCATGATTTCATACAGATCATGTAGAGGGCCAGTTATCAGGTTTTAGTAAATCATTACTGCAAAACAATGTTATAGCAGTGCTATTTGTAGTTTAGCTATTGCCTTTTTGCAAGAAATGTTAAATATGTAGCTGCTTTCATTCAATGGATAAGTCTACATCTGAATGTTCTCTTCAAATGTACAAAATAATTCCCCTAATGTAAGAATCCATTGTTACGGGACTTCTTTTTCAAATTCCCAGTTTTTATGTATATGTTGATTATGGGTGAGTGATTGGTAATAGTGTTATCATCAGTAATGTATTTATGTTTTCTTTTATTCTTGACGCATTTGAAGTCTCTTTTTCATCACAACTGGTTGTGTATTATATTTAAGGTTGTCACAGGTACATTTTGTACTGTTAAGCATAAACGTAAGATTGTTTCATTTTCATGAAAATAATGCCATTTGTATTTGCCCTTGTCTAGATCAGTCTCCCAACTTTTAAACCATACCTTACAAACCTTAAGCCTTGTTGCTAGATCTGGCATTCTTGGAAAATATTTCTGTATTTGATTTGAGAGCAAATTGTATAAGGTATTTAACATAGTGTGAGAATTTTAGAGATGATTCTTGTTTAGTTCAGTCTCCCAACTCTTAAACCATACCTTACAAACCTTAAGCCTCGTTGCTAGATCTGGCATTCTTGGAAAATATTTCTGTATTTGATTTGAGAGCAAATTGTATAAGGTATTAAACATAGTGTGAGAATTTTAGAGATGATTCTCGTTTTAGCATCTTTTTGGAATATATATGAATATCTTGTGCCTTCTTAGGATCTTTATACATTCTTTTGTTTTGTCAACCTCTGTCTGTGAACTAGGGCTTCCACGGGTCCAAAAAATTGGAATTTAAGTACTCAAGGGGTCAGACTCAACTCAAATTCTGATCTTGGCGTTATCATGAAATATGGTTGGTAAGTCAAGATGTTATGCATATGTAGCAGAAAAGAAAATCCAATATTTTCATGTCCACCCGGTATTCGAACACGGGACCTCCCGGTTGAGAGTCCTACGCACACCTGTTCGGCCAAAGAGATATCCCTCCAGCCTAAGGCAGTAGGAAGTAGTAGACCTCACCCTGTCACATTCACCCCCTCCACCAAGTGACTCGTCCTTGAGTCAAACATTCGAGAGATATGCCTATGAAGGATTTACATACCAATAAGGATTTACAAACCTATAAAGGACTTAAAGGTGATGTGACATTAAGGAATAGTCCCGGCCGACGTTGGGCGCTAAATGTAGCAGGAAAGAAAATCCAATGTTTTCATGTCCACGCGGGATTCGAACACGGGACCTCTGGGTTGAGAGTCCTACGCTTTACCTGTTCGGCCAAAGAGATATCCCTCCAGCCGAAGCCAGTTGGAAGTAGTAGACCTCACCCTGTCACACATATATATTTGTTTTCTGACATATGGTCATATGCAGTATATTTTGACAACAATGTCTTTAAGTTGGCATGTTTTCATCTAATTCTACACATCATAGACAGACAGTCTAAGATATTTGTAGGTAAGTAAAAATTACCTCCCCTAGAGTCCACGAGCCTAAGGAACTGGACTTGAGTCCAGCTTAACCCAACGCGGGCTAGAGTACCCGTGGAAGCCCTACTGTGAACGATGTTGGGCTCTATGCTTTGCATCACATATCATAATAAACTGTCCATGTGTTTCAGAAGTAGATATTTCATTATACATCCGTCCTTCCATTTACCTACTTAACAGCTGTAGATTATTTTTATATAAAATACAGTCATCATAATAAAGATTGTTTCTTATCTATGAGTTTGTCTTTTTTGTATGAAGATACTCCAAGTAATTCTGAACAGAAGGAATTAGTGTTCCATTGCAACTGATGATCAAGTCCCAATTTCATTGTAGATTGCAAGTGCTAGTTCAATAGTACTTGTCTCTGTTGTATTAACTATTCATTGAAGGAATTTGTTTCTTTTCCTGCATAAGAATGGATGATCAAGCATCATGATCAAGTTGTATTTCCGAAAAGCCTAAAATTAAGTGATCACTAAGATGAGTTTTTCTGGATGTCAGTGTGTGCAAATACATTGTAATCAGCATTGTCTAAAAAGTCAAACATCCAGAATTGACATAACCTTTGGACTTCAGATATTATTGATTATCATCCAATGAACATTTTGAAATGTATTTGTTTTTATTTTTCATATGCAAGCATCATACTCAGTAACTGTACTATCCAACCAAGTTGAGGCAAACTTCTGTCATAATGAATGATAAATATTTTGAAGTTACTTCAGTCTGATTAAAATAGATCGTGACCAGAAGATTAAAAGTGTCAAAATATCGTCTCTATCAGGGTTTGAATTTAATCCAGCCAGGATATCCTCTCCGTCACAGACTGAATGCAGCCAACCTTCTTGCGTGTTGCTGTAACCAGTGTAACACAGACTAAACCCAGTCATCAGCAATCAAATGAAATTGTAGCCTATAGTAATAGTTGCGATCATGGTTAATGATAGTACACTGTGGTTACCTGCCCCTAGCTTGATGTAACAAGCTTGTTGGAGTCCTTGCGATTGGCTAGTTGAGCTTACGTCAGAAACACGCAAGACAAAGGTGGGTGCGTTCAGACCATGACGGAGAGGATATTAGGTCTGAATAGTGACAATATTTGTACAATATTTTTCCTGAGAGCAGTGGATTTTAATTGAGCTCAGAAGCTAGATTCGCTCGCACGGCCTGACTTGGGATATAGCCAATCAAATCATTTTCTCGCCACCTTCTCGATAAAATTTCAACGAGAAAATGATTTGATTGCGTAACGTTCGTACCCTGAGACCAGAAGTTGATGGTGAGTCTAAACTTCTGTCGCGTAGTATATTTGTATGCAATTATACTCCACGTTTGCCTGTTTTTCACACTGGTCTATATGGCACATGCCTTTTGCATACAAAGTTGCAAAAAGTGCTTGGCCACTTTCATAAATTCTGGGCATACGCCTGATAGTGCGCTAAGTTACCAATCAAGAATAACCATTGGCTATAATTCAATGAAATAGCACAAGCAAATGACAAACATGTTTTATTCAATTCAATGCAAGTAAGTATATCACACCTCAGTTACATATCTATTCTTCCCTAACCATACACCTTGAAATCTTGGTTCAACATCTTCAACACAAAATCGCTCATGAAACATTGCTTTTATTTATGGACAGATTATTAAACAAAATAAATCGTCAATCTGAAAATAAAGAAATGAGAAATATTGCATTGACTGCTAACTGCAGCCTTTGACAATCAAACCGGGCAAAACTGACACTATAAGTGTATGATGGATAGTTCTAAGTAATAATAAACTTGATGAGTGACATGAAATGTACATTCCCTGAATTAATTGAGCTTATTTCAATTATCGTTATATCAAGGTATAATATGCTAAAGTAGTTAAAGAAGATTGATGTTGATGGACTATCTTGTCAAATTTAGTGGTTTTGTTAGGCCTTCATTAAATCAAGTGAATTCTTGTTTTGTAATTGTATAAACACTTGTATATTTTGTCTCTGTCAAAAATGCTCAGTTTTCTAGAATTTATCAGATGAAAAACATAATAATGAAAACCTCTTGGCCATCAAAGGGGAAGTAGCACGTTTTTATGGAGAATATAAGGTGATGTCAGGAAAATGAAAATAAATGGATCCAATTGAAAGACAATGTATTTAAACTAAATGGAGCAGTAATAATTCCAATATATAATGTAAAATTTAGCCATGCAATTCCTTTATCTTACACAAAATGAATTAAAGGTGTTCACACAAAATGGCCGCCAAAGTATTTTATGTGAATCTCCATACTTTTTCCTCTGACTATGGATGATTGGCTTGTGTAATGTGATTTTTGACACTGTCAAGTTAATACATTTAGCATTAACTTACAATTATCAGTGAAATATTTAAAATATGAATTATCAAAAAACATGCTACTGTCCCTTTAAGTGATGAGTTTTATTGGATGATGATGATGCCAAGCATGATATTGCACCAACTTGAGGGTTGGTTGATTGAAACGATAATAGATGAAATTAGAGAATGAATCAAATGATTAAAGGGACAGTGCTATCAAGGTATTTATTGTGGAAACAAAATTCAAGGGGATATTTCAGTTCATGCATATAATGCTAATAAAACATGATTATAACATCACCAAGTTGAAACATGTTACTGGGGGTTAGAATATTGTTGATTATATTTGACAACTTCAAAAAGAAGGGGGTATGAGTGAATCTGTTTCGACAAAAAATACCCAGATAGGACTGTCCCTTAAATTCAACGCTACACAACTAAAAGGTGGTCCCAGGTACATGACTTTACATGACTTATCTACGTGACATGAACATACTGCAACAAATAATTATCCTACCATGACTTATCAATGAATGGCCTTTTTGCTTAAAAATCTATCTTATAAGATTAAACAAATAAATATTTTGATAAATTCTAATAAGGACACCGATTGATTTTACATACATAGACCAAAGTAAAATGAGACTTATACACGCATGAAATCTAGCAACAACTTCTTGATCGTCAACAAATATGATAAGGAACTTAATTAAATTATTCAGTCTAAGTAAACCTAGCCTCAATATTATCCGTTTCACTCTTATACTGAGTCTAGAAAGGCCTAGTAGAGGGTTGCGTCAGCCAACGTATCAAATTGACCAATCAGAACTCATCTTACCAAGCCGCAATAGTCTGCCTTCGCACGTATAACTTTAGAGGGTCATAGGTCGCAGAAAGGTCGGCTGACGCGACCCTCTACTAGGCCTATCTAGACTCAGTATAAGAGAGAAACGGATAATATTGAGGCTAGGTTTACTTAGACTGAAATTATTACTAATGGTAATTGCAAAAGTTTTAATTTCACCCTTTTACCCCTACAACTGATTAATTAGGCATAAAAATGTATTTGTAACTGGTTTCTAAGCGGTAAAAGGATTAATCAATACATTAATCGACCAAACAGTTTAATCAAATTCATTTACAAATGAGACAATTCTGCTCGCTTTTGATTTTATAATCCAACTTGCCCGGGAAGTTTTGCAAATACAATAGCAGATATTGTGACATCTAAGTCATTTCAGCAGGATCAAAAAGATTATAGAGTCAACGAAAGCATTAAAATATCTGTTCAAGGTTGACAGGTTCCTAATATAAACTGTAAAAATTACAATAGGTGTAACAAGTAAACAATTATTCATGAATAATTCATGCAACCAGCAGAAATGTTGATATTGAGAAAATGATGATAACTACAGGATCCTAAAAGTTTTTGGTATTCTTACAGAGAGAAAAGATATGACACAGAGCATTCATGGTTATATTTTTAGGTAACAGTCTCTCAAATGAATTGTGATAAGAGTTGTGACGATGTATCAATACATTGAGAATCATGTTATTAAATCTGATGTTACACGTATCATGATAATTACGGTGTCTGTATCGATATACGTATCATTGACTGTTAAACTTGATTATTCCGCCTAAAAATCAAGATGTTTGCCAAAGTTATTAGGTTTTTTTAAAATAAAATACTCTGAAAATTTATATCGTGATATCGAGCTTTGATATCGTGATACGTATCGTATTGGGACATGTCACAACTCTAAAATGTGATAACACAATAAAATGGGATGAACATTTGTAAGAACCTAGTGTTTGATATAGGGTATTCTAGTTCTTAATCCTGGATCCAAAGTGACATTATTGCTCATTGATTTGAGGATGTAACGCCTGCCGTGATTCAAATGGGATCGTTTATGATATTTAACTAGCAAATTGGTCCAGCATTCGGCCGTATCACAAAGGTCAACTTATAGTTATTTTATCTGCAATGACATGTTTAGAATGCTTAATACTAAGGATTGGTATTGTTCCTCATTTCTGTATTGCATAAACTGCGATACAGAAAAGCATGATGCAATATATTGATACTTTTCAAATTCAAGATTTTAGATGCCATCTTTTCTAAATAAGAGCATTTAGAACCAAAATCATTGCATAGCTGTTAGTTGTTTTCGAAAGGGAGATTTTTTAACCCCTTTATAACCTGTATGCATATTTTAGCTATTTTCACATAACAGGTTCACACTTTAAGAACTTTCTGTAAAATCATGTTCGTATTGGTTATGGTTTTCTGCAATTTTACATTGAAACTGTTTATTTATGGATATTTTAAGGATTGTGTAACAATACGCATCATGTTGTTTCTGTATTACAATATACTGATATATTGATTATATCAAGCATTCTTACTTAACACTTCGTCCCAAGACTGCAACAGTATAACATAACCATGGCAGAATAAGAAGAATAAACTATTTATTACTGCTTCTAATTTATACAAGAATCTGTATCTAAAATTCTTGCCCTCAGGTTAGAGATGTTCTCCATTTAATACCTGACTCAAACTCTGAATTGTAATCAATCGTTAGCCATTCAATGGTCAAGCATACCTAGCCTTAGCAATTTCAAATGACGAATTTTCTTTGTTGATACTTGATAAAATCTATGAGTGACCATAGTTTCAAATGGATCATAGCTATAAGAAAGGGAGAAATCAATTTCTCCATCCTGTCACTTTGGGTCCAGGGTTATGTGAATCAGAAGATTATTGATTAAGAATCAGATCTATAGACAGGTGACTTCAAGGAATTTGCAGTGATTTTGCCATGAGTGCTGCGAGTGCTACGTCAGGGTTTCCTCTAGCGACTCTGAGTTCTTCTAGGACAGCATGACGAGTGAAGCCGCGTGACATCAGCTTCGTGACAACTTCCTCCGGGAATGATGGGATTGATTGGGCGGGGGAGGCACTGGAATTGCTGGATTTACTCGGTTTTGTTCCACTGGTTGATGGTTTACTGCCTGATGCTGGAAACATAGGATCTGTTGATTAATACTCAGGAATCATAATCAAGGGGGGTCTTATCACATTACCAGCCATTTGGACTGGGACATTTCTAAATCTCATAGCCGCAATCTGGAAAGAAACAGGAGGTATGGAGTAGAAATAAAGGAAGTTTACGCTTAACACTATGGACAGTATATATGCTCATTCCAAATTTGAAAATGTTATACCTGCCATGACTTGAAAATTTGTTTTCAAAACTCCTTTAGGAATCCCTTAAATGTTTATGGACCCAAGGGCAAAAACAGCTCAATGCACATTTTAAAATTCTCCAAAGTAATTATTATTATCAAGATTCTAAGGGAGACATCTCCACAGCAAATTAAGAAAGACAACAAACTGCAAAATTTTATACATGCCATGGCTTTAAAATTCCTTTTCAAAACCCCTTCATTAAAAGGTCTAAGGACCCAAAGTGCAAAATCCGTTTTGCTGGATGCGCTTGTAGTATCTCAAAAATAAGTAAAGATACGCTATCAAGGTTTCTCAGAGAAAAATCTCCAGAGCAAACGAAGAGAGACAACAAATTTCAAAATTTTATACCTGCCATCGCTTTAAAATTCCCTTTCAAAACCCCATTAGGAATCATTAAAGGTCTAAGGACCCAAGTGCAAAATCAGATCCGCTGGATACGCTTGTAAAATCTCAAAAGTAAGTATATTATCATTATCAAGATTCCAAGGGAGACAACTCCAGAGCAAACAAAGGGAGACAACTCTACCTGCTTCTGCTGCTGACTTGGCGAGTGCCTGTGCTAACTGTTCGTCCTCTTTCTCCGAGCCCTGCTGATTCTGGTTGAGATTGAGTCTAGCATGTTCTGGAAGATCCCCTTCGTGAAGGAACGGTGTCTCCGTCCCCGTTGTTCCTATGACTAACTTGTTGTTCTTCAAATCTATACAACACTGCAAACAATGTAGATAAATTGATAACTTGTATTTTTTTGTATCCATTGCACACTGACCAAAAGACGAGACGTCATAATGATATAATTATCACTTAGCATAATGTCAAAATGTTATAAGGGCAGCCGCAATGGATAGATATATCAGCCGTTTTATTTTAAATATTTTGACAATGACATAAAGTGAATAATAAACTCAGTCTGAATCATAAACATTTTATGAGACTTGTACATGGTATTGATATTTAACAAAGTGTTACATAATTTAATGGAATATCATCTATACTCAGCACAAAATATTAAGTGTCAAAAGTATTTGCTCAGAAAGATACATCATAGCATACAAAAAGAAATATTGTAGCTTGAATAACTTTAACCTTCAAAGTGTTCATTGATCAAATTGATTGACAGGACACCCAACATTAAACATGCAAAATTAGATAAAATGCAAATGTTACAATATTAAATGTTGCTTAATTTGTTGTGAGGAGACTAGTATTCCTACCTGATGCCTCTTGAGCATGTCAAGTCCGAGCAGCATGTCCATGGGTTGGTCCTCCAGTATAGAGAAAGAGGACTGCAGGTAGTCGGGCCCTATCTGTATCTGACCTGCATATATAATTATTATCTCAATGAAAACTCATAGTGTTGCAAATGACGTCCCTTTTGGAAGTGTGCATTTTGAATGCTCAGTTCATGCTGTCTGTCGGTCAGTCCGTCGCTGTTTAAGGTTCGGTACATGGTGCTGAAACATGTTGTAATGCCTGCATGGTGTTTTATGGAGAAGTAAGAATAAACTTCAGTCAAAAGACATCATGCCTGTTTTTTCTGCGTAAGCGGCTGCGAGGGGACCGCCACAGACATTCAAGTTGCTTTCAAACATATGAGATTAAGAGATTGGAAATCTTTATGATAATGATTGACATGATTCAGTGATATTTTTCATTGCAAAATTTGAGGACATGAAACAAATATTTGCTTAGATCTTCATGTGACTTGGACATACACAGAGTATACACAATCTGACACGACAAAATTTGTTGGTGAAAAGTGCTCTCAGGACATGAAAAAAATATTTGCTTAGATCTTCATGTGACTTGGACATACACAGAGTACACACAATCTGACACGACAAAATCTGTTAGTGAAAAGTGCTCTCAGGATTGCACTAGTCTAAATGGCAAGTACAACAATGAGACTTATTTTGATCCCTAATAATATTTCACAGAAAAACGTATGACTCACATAAATGCACCCTGCCGATGATCCTCTGTGTTCCGACTCCTTTAGCTATACCCGCCCACCGCTTGTCCACGAGACGCATGATGTTGCACCGCTCGGCACATGCCTGGCTCATGATAGTCATCTGCGCACCTGCACAACAAAAATAAAATCTTGATGTTTATCATACTGGCATTTTTATCAAAGGAATTTTAATTCAGGGTTTTACATGACAAAAGAGGGAATTATTTGAATTTCAACACCCAGTATCAAAATCTCAATGCTTTTTTTAGTTTAGACGGCATGTTCTAATTATTATAATATAATCCATATATAATATATCTACTGTATCAACTTAATATCGAAATCTGGCATTTTCTTTTGCAACATTCAGAATTTTAAAGAAGGTTTTTTCAAGTGACCAGAGATGAAATGATCTAGATATTTGGTAGCTATATCATCCATATAGACTGAGATAACAAATTGAGGATTTTTACCCAAATTTCAAATTTATGTTAAAATTCTAACTGATAGAGTATGACAATCAAAGCACTAGACACAATCATCATCAGCTGGTGATAATCATGATAATCCATAATTACATATTCAAGTTATCTTTATCATCGAAATAAACAAGCAGGCCAAAGATTCAGTAAACAGGATGATTTTTGCGCAAATCAACGATTTTTAAAATCTAAATCCTTTTATTAGGATCAAAGAGTATTTTGTTCATAAGCAATGTCTATCAATTACATATTGCACTAAATAGTTAGTGAGTTGGTGTTTAATGTGTTTTAATGTGTTTTGAACAATATTTCAGTTATTAAAAATGTGTAAATAGTAAAAGAAGAGTTCATTCAATCACACACCAGAGTCTACAAAAGCCTTTACTGGATGACCGTTGACGTTACAATCCACATACAACATCACCACTTGACCAAAACTCTCCGGGGCAAATTCCATGGCAGTTTCCATATTGCTTTCTACATTTTTAAGTCTGAAACACAATAAAACATTTGCAATATTCTTACCGTATTCAACCTGTTAAGCGCCCTGGGCGGTTAAAAATTGGAAAGAGGGGGTGCTTATTAAAATGTGTTAATCATTAATGATTATAATAAAAAGATTTGTATATTCTTGATCTGCAAGTAGTTTTTAGCGAAAGTTAAGTTATTGGATGCTGGTGCTTATTTTCTAAAACTATCCTTGACCCCTCAAACCATTATTAGAGGCCTGGCGCTTATTTGAAACTTGGCACTTATAAGAGGGTATACAGCATACCTTATTTCTTCTGCAATCATTCTCTGAGCCTCTGCATCGAAGGGATCAGCTGTCGCTAGTCGTACTCTCTCCCGCTCCTTGTCCTGTCGTTCTTTCTGCTGCTTCAAAAACACCTCCCGGAACTTCTCTGTTAAAAAGAAACATATGGAAAGTCAAATTAATAAACCATTTATATAGCTTCATTCCCCATGAATACACCCTTCCAGCCACACAGCTCAAACATGATTGGTCAATCCAAAAGGTCGGCTGATGCGAGCCACTACTACATATTGCTAGACTCAATATCTTGAGAGAAGCCCGTATTATTGAGGCTAGGTTTACTTAGACTGGGTCCTTCTTTCCTTGGCTCTCGGCCCTAATAGGATAGAACATCGCTTGAACTGGCGCTGCACTGTGGCTGTGTAGTATATCACCATCTTATACCACGACACAACATCTTCTTGATTCACACTGTTTAATTACCCCAAGAAGCAGTACATGTTACAGGTTCAAATATGGCCGCCGAGTGACGTCAGATAGCACTCTCTTGTATCTATAGTCCTCGTGATATAATCTCTAACCTGGCCATGCGGTTCACTATATGCATGTGAATAGTCTCGATCCAAGACATTCATCTCAATACATTACAGGCTGCCATGGGCACAAAACAACTTCTGTATTAACTATGTCATGAAGACATTATTATTACTTTACCTGCACTTCCACTGGCTAAAGCTTCTGCAAGTGGTGGATTTCTTTCCTTGAGTAGAGACTGTTGGTGCGGACTGCCTAGAAGCATCTGACGAATAAAGTCTGGATCTTCCATCATGGCTGCTGTGGGCTGCTGCTGCTGCTGCTGGGGTGTTCGCTGGGAGGCAGCTGATCCAGGGCCAGGAATGTTGATTGCACCGAAATCGATCTGAGGAACTGCTGCACGTTATAGAATAAAACCATTTGAATAATATGGTAAAAACATAATACTTGATTTGTATAACTGACCTTAAGTAGATTGTGTGGACATGAGTGAAATACTTTAATTCGAATGGAAAATACACATGTATATTAAAATGAAGTGGCAATTTAGGCTTACCTTTGTAACCATCTGTGATTCTAGTCATATTAATTATTTCAAAAATTCCCTTACCGCCATTATATCAATTTTCATCCAAAATACACTATTTCATCCAAAAATGGTTAAATTCAAACATCCTCTTAAATAACTGCTTATGACTTTAGGGTCTATTTTTAATAAACCATACACACATGAGAGCAAAAAGGGACACCTGAAATTTAACGGTGTCAGAAAACTTACTTCTGTTACCATAGTTACAACTGAGCAGTTGTGTGGAATTTAAGTCAATTTCAGTGAACTGGTGTCACATCTTTTTGTTTAATCTTTCATTATTGCTTTATGAAATTATTTCTATTTTTCCTTGCAAATATGAGCATTTATTTAAGTCATTCATTGGAAATCTCAAAATCAAGAATAAAAACTCAGCAAATGAAAATCTACCACGATACACCTAGGATGTTACAGAACTTCTAAAAATAACACAAGCTACAGCATGATGCCTAACACTAAAGATATGTGGGGTTAAGTAAGTACTGTATTGATAACGATGATCAAATATGCACTGAAAGTGTAGTACGCTTATTTTGGGATCTACATTTTTTTAAATTTAAAAAATCGCTGACCAGTCAAAAGAAATTTGGTGAAGGGAACCATAATTTTCTGAGAAAAGCTAGAATCTTCATAATTTACCTCCCGATCCTGCCGAAGATGGCCCAGACGCCGCCTGCCCTCCCGCCCTCTGTCCTGCTCGCATCTGTTGAAGCAACAGTACATCTCCATTCTTAATTCCATACTGATTTAGAGTTTGTTTTTCGTCTTGAAGTGGCCTTCCATTCCAAAGAATAGCGATTTCATGGGACGCAATGCCCGTCTCGAACTCGCACAAAGCTTTGAAGTTTTCGAGCTCGAGATCTTCACTTACTTCGAGAGTGAATATTTCGTCATTGAGCGTTGTTATTGTCACTTGCATTGTTTGAACACAAGGCGAATTAAATCAACACGTTCCAAACAACAATCCGTGCCTCTTGTCACAATGCACTTCCGGTGTTTACTTTCGATCTTACGCATGTCCACGTCAAGGCGAGGATTGTGGGTAATTGAAATGGGGCCTCTTTGAGGTTTACGATTTCACCTCTTTGGGTTGAATTTTTTTTTCCAGGATCCTTAAAGTTAAAAAGTAAATAGAAAATATTGAATAGAAATAAATACTCTTATTGTCGATCCACTTCCATGTACAAATGTTTTATATTTATCCTAATCTATTTTAACTTTTTGAAAACATTTTCTTTGAAAACCAGTTATTTGGATGATGGAGTTCAAAGTCAAAGTAGCTAGCGTTTATTGTTTGCAAATGAGTGATATACTTTATGCAAAGCATTATTATGGTGATTTCAGATTCAGTTTATCTAGTATTTCGGACCATTTCGCTTATTGTACAAGTAGACCTACAGAGGCAGATACTATTTTTGGTAGGTCTATCATGTGACAACATTTCGACAATAGAACAAATGTTTTAAATACATTGCTATTGCTTTAGTTACACCAATATTTTTGTAATTTAAAAGAGTGGACAATATTTGTTTATCTTACAGAAAAAGTTACAAATGCTAAGTTTCTATTACGAAGATGAGAATATTTTGAGCATTCAAACAGTTTACGTGGAATTCATCGTCAATGTTACCAGATTTTACATGTATATTCTGTTATTCACAGATATCACTAGGCATGTATGTCCATATTATTACGTAAAGCATCAAGTTTAAGATCATGCATGGAAACCAATTCGACATTTACAGCAGAATTAACGCCTTATGTTCTATGTTAAAAAATTCTGACACCAGTAAAGATTTATGCGTTGAATAGTAATTAAGAATTATGTATGGACATAGTTGGCGTGACAGACATGGTATTTTACAGACAAATATATATGGACAAGAAACGTTTATATTTATTTAAATCAAATTCAGAACACTTTATCTGTGTTAGAGACACAGGAACCCGATACTGTAACTAAAATGTAGGTAAAACGTGGGTAAGAAAGACCCGTCCCCTCTATAAATAGACGGGTCTTTCTTACCCACGTTTTACCTACATTTTATTTACAATATCGGGTTCCTGTGGTTAGAGACAGTCTGTGAAGATTCCACCAATATTTTAAAGGGGCAGTAACACGTTTTTTGATAATTTTATATTTCAAAATTTTTACTGATAAGTGTACGTTAATGTATTATGTTGATAGTATCAACAATCTCATTACACAAGCCAATCATTCATAGTCAGAGGACAAAGTATGAAGATTCACATAAAATCCATTGGCGGCCATTTTGTGTGAACACCTTTTATTCATTTTGTGTAAGAAAAGGGAATCGCATAGCTAAACTTAACATCATATATTTGAATATTTACATAATTAATTATTATTTAAATACATCGTCTTTCAATTGGAACCATTAATTTTCATTTTCCTGACATCACCTAATATTCCTCCTAAAAACGTGCTACTGCCCCTTTAAAACACAATATTAGTTTCATTTGTTGTAGGAGTATACCTCCTAATAGTTAGGCCTACTAACTATCTAACAACCTTTTTTCCTTGGATTTAAAAGGCAATAACAGATATAGTACAGAATAATCAATCAATTTGGAACCAAATACGTTCTTGATATAGATCAATCTAAATAAATTTAGATCAACAGATTTTTTATTTTGTCACATGTATGACCAAATATAAAACCTGTTGATCTAAATTTATTTAGATTGGATATAGATTGATTTCCGACATAAACAGAAGCGCCATAAAATCCTGCTTGTGTTCTGAGGTTAAACACCAAGTAGTAGTTTAGGATAGCAAATCTATCTAAATCATACTTTATGTTATTGATTTCAATTTGTTTCAATCACCATTATAGCTTTTGAAAATATAAGAAATCTAACAATTTTGCGCACTAAGTTGTTATAGGCTTATGAATAGGAGAGACTTTGCTTGGTGAAATGTGCATGAGGTTTTCTTTGATCTTGTTTTGAAAGTTCAAGTGAGAAGTGTGAAAATAAAGAAATGATTAAGAAAAGGTCAATTACAACACCGTTTTAGTTTTTAAAAAAATGAAATCTGTGAAGGCCTTTAACTGTGGACTAGTATTTAAAAGATATTTATTCCTCAGTTTTTTCCATTTAAAGGGGCAGTAGCACGTTTTTGGAAAATGTTATATTTCGAATTTTTCATTGATAATAATAAGTTAATACTAAAAGTATTAATTTGACAGTGTAAAAATGTTCATAACACAAACCAAATATCCATAATGAGAGAACAAATAATGAGGTGTCACATGAAGTCCACTGGCTGCCATTTTTATGTGAACACCTTTGATTCATTTTGCGTAAGAATCGCACGGCTTAACTTAACATTATATATTAGATTTATTACTGCTTCATTTACTTTGAATATATTGTCTTTCACTTGGAACCATTTATTTTCTTTTTCCTGACGTCACCTTATATTCCCCTAAAACGTGCTACTGCCCCTTTAAGATATTGTTTTCTTATCATTTCCCATGACATCAAATTGCAAGCTTCCTGTTGGTTGAAACAAAAACTAGACACTTCAAATAAAAGAGCCTTCATATTTTGATCTTGTGGTATGTGTATGTTGTATGCATCTTATTTTCTTTGTCAACTCATGTTGCACAAATGGATGTTTATGATTTATAAAATGAACTGATTGATTATTTAATTCATATGGTTGAAATACAAATTAATACTTATCTTGTTTGTTTGTAATTATAATGTTTAATGCAAACCGCATGGCCATTTCAGTCATAAGGAGAAAGATATAGAATAAATACGATATGTTTATTCTAAATACTCTCAAATACAATTATTTCAGATCGAAGACCTACAAAAATGTGTACTATTAGAAAAACAAGTAATGGAAACGCTAATGAACAGAATCGATATTTTCTACTTATATGGATTGGCGGATCCAGAAGGGGGTGCGGGGGAGGGGGGCACGCCCCTCCCAGGATTCTTATCTATCATGTACGATAAAATCTTACAAGGAATATGTTGGAAATGAAATTTAAATTCTATGAAAATTGACATATGCCAATATCTTCAACTTTATCATTTAATATCGAAAGGGTTAGATGATGGAAACAAAGTCGAAAACATATGCATCAGTAGCTGTCCCTTGATGGCAAATAGCATGATAGTTGAAGTTATATGCTTTAAGCTTCAGGTCAAAGGTTATTCTGACGACCAGAGTAACCGGGTCTGGTGAAATCCATAATGCAGTGCATAAAAATATGATCTTATTTCAACGAGATTGGAAGCGACAGAGAGGACAATATGACAAACGTACTTCAACATACTAAATGAATTTAGCTCAACAGTTTTTTACTACGTCCTATTGATGATGATGGTTTATTCGGGTAATGGGGCCACCGGCCCATCATACATTGTACATGACATATATAAACATATGTGAGCACCACATGGAGCTTGTATAGATAACATACATTAGAAGTTTAATTTGATAGTTATAAATTATACAGTCAAAGATAAGGGGTTGAGGAATTGTTGTCTCTTTTTCTGGGCTAAGAAAATATATTTACGTAAACTCTTTAAAACAACAGAATTTGTTGATGAAAATAACTGGACACACTTTCTTTCTGACGGGTATTTCCAGAAGTACTCAGGTAATATAGATTGTCTAAGATCGTTGTAGAATGGACAAATGAGTGAGACATGCAATTCATCTTCAATAACAGGAATTATACACAGGGGACATAATCTCTCCTTTCTTGGAATATTACATCGTAATATTACTACGTCCTATTGTTGATTGAAGATTGACCGATAAGGCACAGCTGAACTCTTGACAATCGCCGCTCAGCCAATAAAAAGATATGCCCTATCTCGTTGGAGGCTGTCACATGCTGTGATTGATGTTGTGTGGAGTTTAGCTTCACTCGGAAAACCCCCAGCGACCGTCTCGGTGAATAATCCTATTGCTGGGATGTATTTTCAAATTATGATTATATATTTGCAAATGGTTCAGTTAACTTTCTAGTTGTCAATGACAAATACTGATTATACAACGCACAGAAAATTGTTTGAAGAGTGTGCTTGATGTCAATAATTACGGAAAGCTGCAACAAAGGGGAGACAACTGTTTTATTTTAAATTTTGGTACTATTTCTTTCATTTCTAACTAAAAACAATAACCAAAAGAGTAAATATTTTTAATCATAAAACCAAAATCATTTCATACAACCAAAATATTATCATCTTATATACATAATCATTTACAAAAACGAGATTTATTTCTTAAGAATGCATCAGACGACACGTACACTGTCTATGAGAACAGGATATAAGATATCATACTTTTCTTCCGTTCACACGATGATTGCTGAAGTTGGAACTGGCCAATACAAGTAAGCTGAGCCAATAAAGGTAAAACTGGGCATGACACATGACATTGTGGCGGTTCACCAATTTCATTTATAATTTTGATTTCGAAGAAATTGAACTCTCTAATGTTGAGTATGTAAATCTCAAGGTAGTAAATTAATAGAAATGTCATTAAGCAAGTTTGTCTGTATTGGCCAAGTAATAGGTTCCCGGTCTGCTGTATTGACCTTTGGCTTCGCCTCGGGTCAATACAGAAGACCTCGGGCCTGTAACTGGGCCAATACGGCTAAATAACATAATAGAACGGCTATAGCCGAGTCGTACAAGTGACATTATTGATTAAACTATTATCTATCGAGTCCTGTTCTCGACAGTTGTTGATGTCAAAGTTGTTGAAGCCATTCTCTGTGGTTGCAACACCAACAGTGCCAGTAAATTCACTGACAAATATATCGGAGAATGTATCGAGGTGGGCTGATTCACTTGGCATGTTATATCTGAATGATGGTTGGTAGAGAGTTTGCTCAATCTGGCTTTCGTGCGATAGTCTATTCAATTTTGACTTTGGTTCGTTCTCTTCAAGCACGCCTGGAGTTGTGTGGTTGTTTTCAGCTTCTTCGGATATTTTTTCGAGTCTTATATTCTGTTTATTACGATGACCCTTTTCACTCTTAACACTATGGAATGTACTTTGGGGATCTGTGTCATTTGAAATCTCATTGGAGCCGTTAGGATGACAATTGACGTCGTTGCTGGCTTTCGGGAAATCTGTGTCATTTGATGTCTGGGTAGAGCCGTTGGGGTAAGAATTGACGTCATTGATTGAGTTTACTTTATTACCAAATCCTTCCTCGCCCGCACTATTGTTACTGATATTAGGGAAATCTGTGACATCGGGTGATACAGAAGAGTCGTTAGGGGAAGAATTCACATCATTGTTCGAGTTTGCGTTATTACCAATCTCTTCCACGCCCGCACTATTGTTACTGGTATTAGGGAAATCTGTGACATCAGGTGATACAGAAGAGCTGTTAGGGGAAGACTTGAACCCCTTGTTGGTTTCGTCTTGAGAAACTGCGGGATGACGACTCCCGTCTCCGTCTTTTGCCCAGTCCTGTTCCTGCCCACTGGCGAAGATGACGAAGACCACATCAGCTGCTATGACAATACCGGAAGTCAGGAAGAAGACAAACTGCCACTGCTCACGTGTTCTCTGTAACAAGAGGGCAGTTTTACTAGCTGTAAGTCCATGCTTGCAGTGTTATTAGTAGTAAAACTGGACAAAGATTATAAGAGAAATTTAGCTTTTTTAAAATCATTAATATCCATTTATTTCTTCTTTAACATGCTGATGAAATAATTTGCATTAATATCAAAACCTTCTTATCTTATTATGTCCATCAAGTTTAGTTTGATGGCAATCAATCAATCAATCAATCAGAGTAATCATTTCAATGGAAGTTAAACTTCTCGATGTTATTGATTACCTGGTGTTATAACTTCAATGGAATTAATTTTTTATTCAAAATAGCCATACAGCCAGCAGTGCATTGTATATAAAGTTGTCTGTATTTCATTTCCATTAAACATCCACAAACCTCGACTTTATCACTTCTAGATTTCTGTTCAAAGATTTTTCAACAAAATAAAAACTGGGCTTGATTTTTGTTAATTTGTCCAATAAACACATTTAATTAGCCTTTCATTAAGACAGCGTAATTATCGGCTCTGAAAAACCCACCTGGGTTAGGGGCCATAAAACTCGCGCGGGTGTGACGTAATAAATAGCCTATACAGAATAACGCATCATTATTTCAACTGAAATACCGCCTGAATAATTGTTTAATTACCATTGATGTGGATATAATTTTTACACCAAATGCTTAGTAGTGTTACATCATCAAATGATTTATCTAAAAGAGTGGCAAACATTTTCTGAAAATCGTTAATCCTTGGGGTTTTTGTCTTTGGTAATGTTACGATAGATGTACAGATAACGAGGCTGATTCTGTTTATGACGTCATAAAAAGGGGGTGTGACCAGTCATGCTTTCACTGGTTTGTGGCCAGATAGGTTTAAGCGGCCCATCAAAAGTGGCTTTCAAAAGTGGCTTTCATTACCAAACTGAACATATTTGATCAAGAACTTTACAATATTGTAATCAGACTGTTACATATTCCAAAGATAATAGTGAAATATGTTTGTGGTTATGTGAACTTTAACAACGAAAAAATGAACAAATTTTTTGCAGCTAATCATGTCTACCTCCATTGTGAGTGCCGACGTAACCAAAGGGGAGATAATCGCCGAGCAACTTCCGCATGTCAATGTAAAGCCCATAACCTGGCCAGCATATCTGGTTAAACAAAAATGTATTTGTGAATTTACTAACAAAATTAACAAGAATAATCTCCTGACATGGGAGAGGTAACAAACCCATCTTTAAAATTATGTATTACCAATATTATTCATTATATCTATAATGTGAGTATCTGTAGAACTAACACTGAAAAAAAATGATTGACTGATGTTTGTCATTCTCTCCCCACAGAAGTAGATCAAGTCATGAAATGTTGATACAGCCTCTGTTCAACTTCTATTACGCCGTGTTTCTGGGTTAGAATGGGAGATGCCTGATTGGAGGCAATCAAAGTTAGTTGTGCAATCAGCGACACTGTTCTTAAATCACCATTTTAGCTACTGAATCATGACAAAGGCATTGCTTCCCATGCGAGAAGCGTTGTCATTTGCTAAAGAAATTCAAATGGATTGTGGCGCAAAATTGTCCACCAGGGGAAAGTACCGGAACCCACTGATTTGGTCTTAGAGGTAGTAGCAACATTTTATGACTTGATGTGGAGAGAGAATGGTTTGTTGTATCAAATGTATTTCAGAAACTCGAAAACGAATATCAATTCATCAAAGATACTACCCACAAACCTAGGAGCTATGTCGATGTGATTGACTCTGTATGACGCAGTTGTGAACGCCTGGAACGTCATAGTCAACGTCATTAAGGCGACGGCCAGAATCCTCTGTTCAGAGTCGAGGAAACTTAGACCAATCAGCAAACAGCCCGGGATAACAGTGCCTGCCAGTCAGATAAAGAAAATTACCTCACGTATATATCTAGTAGCATTATTATGGATCGATAATGATATTCTTTAAAGGGACAATAGTACGTTTTAGGGGGAATCTAAGATGATGTCAGAAAAATGAAAATTAAAGATTCCAATTGAAAAACAATGTATTTAAACTAAATGAAGCAGTAATAATTCAAATATATAACATAAAGTTTAGCCATGCGATTCCTTTCTCTAGCACGTTTTTTTGATAATTTGATATTTTGAATATTTCACTGATAATTGTAAGTTAATGCTAAATGTATTATTTTGACAGTGTCAAAAATCTCATTACACAAGCCATAGTCAAAGGACATAGTATGAAGATTCACATAAAATCCATTGGCGGCTATTTTGTGTGACCTTTAATTCATTTTGTGTAAGAAAAGGGAATCGCATGACTAAACTTCACGTTATATATTTGAATTATTATTGCTTCATTTAGTCTTAATACATTGTCTTTCAATTTGAACCATTCATTTTCATTTTTCTGACATCACCTTATATTCCATTTAAAAATGCTAGTGCTCCTTTAATAATTGCAATTTGAGAAGGCCGCCGAGTCGCTACATTTCGATACCGATTGTGTGTAGCGTTTTGAGCATGCCCTTTGTGTTGTGGATTCAGCGCATTGTTAATACCCTCATTAATTAAAAAATGATAAACAATTTAGTTACCAAACCTACCAAAGGTCTGAAAGATTTTCCTATTTGCTGTCACTCCCATAGACGTAGTTCTGATGATGCGGTCAGCCAGGAACGAGAATACCAGAGAACCGATAAATCGACCAATGGATGGCAGCGAGGACAAAACTCCGTTCTATGATGACGAAATATGATATATGATAAATCAGTGAGGAGGTCGTTTTACGAATGTTGGCCACGAAAATTGAGGGAAATATATGACGATAGGGAAATTTAACATGCTATATTCTGAGGGCATCGTTTTCAAAATTCATTCAACAAAAACCTTCTTATTTCTAAGGAAATGAACAATTGTATTGGAACAAATGCAAAATCGCAAGTCTCTTATAACTTTATCATGAATCTTGATTACCCTGCTAAGGACCATAGTTTTACATATGATGACCAGATACATACAGTCTAAGACCTAGCCTCAATAATACTCCTTACACCGGGGTACCCCCATATTGAGTCTAGCTAAATCCAGTAACAGGTCGCGTCAGCCGGCCTTTCGAATACCCCAATCAGAGCTCGTCTTACAAAGCCGCAATAGTAGGCCTATGCATTCAATCATATAGCGTTCTAACAAATAACAAATAATAAGAAAAGTAGCCGCTTTAAGATTGGATAAGTCTATTCGGCCATCTCACGTTTGATTGGAGGGTCATAGGTTGCCGAAAGGTAGGCTGACCTGTGTGATTGTTACTGTATCTAGCTAGACTAAATTTGGGAATGTAGCGAGAATTATTATGGCTAGGTTTACTTAGACTGAGATATTTACCTCTGTAATCTGGAACTTAAGCACATCGCTCATGTATATAGGCAGGAAGGTCTGCACAGTGTTGGTGATCCACGAGAAAGCGATATGATTCACCACAAGCGACCAGAAGGGCATGTTCCTCAGAGTCCTTTTCCATGGAAGCGCCTGTATAATACCTTTATGTTAAAAATATTTTTTCACTCGATGGTATTGTTATGAGGTATTTTTGAGGGTGGTGCGAAATAGGCTAAATTTTATCAATTTCAATTATGCATAATAAAGACTTTCACTGTAAATCCTACTGATGCTGTGAAACCCTATTGATTTTAGATATTATTGATTAACTATAAATCCTGTGTGAAAGATAATTTAAGCATTTTAACAATACTGATATTCTACAATGCTATGCAAGTTATGTTGACGTTTATAAAATGTGGAAAATACTAATATTCATATAGAGCACGGTGGTGTAGTGGTTAGCAGGCTGGCCTCTGACGCCAAAGGCCCGGATTCGAATCCCGATGGAGACACCAACAATTTGTGACCTGGGTCTCAGTCTGTGTTGTGTCCCTGGGCAAGGCACTTCATCATCATTGCACTCAGTTAACCATGCTGGGTACCTGAAAATAGGATGTACGGACCTACATGGTCGCGCTTTGCGCTTGATGGCAGCTTTGAAAGTACAATTCAGGGTAATGATGTAGGAGCGCTTTGAGCAGGTACTAGTACCTGGAAATACCTCGATATAAATATCCTCATTTTTTTTAGAGAGGTAGATATCCAAATGCAAAATCCAGAAACAAAGCTTACAGGAGGTCAAATTTATTGAATATTGAATTGACGGATACCTTTTTGGCTGCCCTGATAGACGTTTTACCATGGTAGATCCTCTGTTTTTCTTGTAGCGAGCACCTCGGGTGTTGATCAGGCGTGTCATACACCAGGTACATCCACAGCAACAACCACACAGCCCCCAGACTCCCTGGGGTATATAAAACAACTTAATTTAGCAATTTATTAAATCACAATATTCATGGATGATAAAAGTTGGCAGGTTGGTTGGTTGGTTTCCCCCCAGATTCTGAGATGCATTATTACATTATAATATTTTCTTATTATCACAATATCAGTCTGATTAAATTCGACTGTACTTCGAGGAAAAAAGTGTAAAAATATTGTCTGTAGTGGGGTTCGAACCTCACCCAGTCCGGCTTTCCTCTCCTTCACAGTCTGAAGGCACCCCATTACCCGCATGTTCTGAGGTAAGCTCATCTAGCCAATCACAAGGACGGCGGCAAAAGCTTTCGATATCAGAGCCAGGGGCTTGTAACACTGTGAAATCCATTTTCTACATGATCGCCGCCATGTTGGTTTTTGAAAGGGACGATGTGATTGGCACGTTTGTGACTAGGTTTTGTCTGTGCTAAACTGGTGTTGAACAAGCGCCTAGCTTTGATGCTTTCAGACCGACGCGGAGAGGAAAGCCCTGACACATGTTTTTACTTTGTTTCCCTCGAAACACGGTAGATTTTAATCAGACTGATCACAATATTCATGGATAATAAAAGTTTGATGGTAGGTAGAATGGTTGATTCCCCCCAGATTCAGAAATTCGTTATGTGTAGGATAAAACATGCTCCTCGGGAATTATTGAAAAGTATACCTGATGCCCGCGGGGAAGTAGCTTGTCTGACAGAACAAGAGTGTCAACCCCTAAAGTGTATAGCTTTTCAGTCCTCATTGGCCCACTTCTCTAAGTGGCGACTCTATCAAAGCAATGATGTAGAAGACGTCCTGATGTCATGACGTCTATAGAGTACATGAGAGCTGTCATTTAACATTTTGTGTACTTTTTGTATAATTCGCCGCTTGTAAAGTTTCCGATAGGTGTTATTGAATCTGCGCCAATGATTTAGCGTGCTGTGTAAACAATTTTTGTTTTGAACAAACCAACAAAGACGATAAAAGGTTGTTTGATAATGAAATGACGTCCTCACCATAAGCATAGAAGGGTAATGGCCAACCATCATCAACTGGAATAGTGCAGAGAAAACCGGAAACGAATGTTGCAAAAATGTTTCCAATATTGACACCTGGAAAATAAATTTCAATTTAGTTTCTTTTTAAGTTATTATCAAATTATTACCTGGGTCCAGTTGAACAAAGCACTATTCACTAAGTCACTAAGAAAGCCTTAGTGCAATGTCAAGGGTGGCAATATTAAGCTAGACCCTTTCTTCCTGTGATGCAATCCTTTGAAGTATACGAGTCGACAACATTATTTTGTATGATAAATGATGATTGATTAAGGGCTTCACCTCATTGAAATAATATCTGAAATTCGCTAACTTTATGAAAAATCAACAGAACAAACCTTTGATCTAAAAGTTCGAATCGCAAAAAAAGAAATGTGAGTGAATTACTAGATCTTATTTAATGACATTGAAATCGGCTCCGTTTTGTTTATGCTTATTTAATGTAATAAAATATTGATTTACCTGAGTTAGACACAGCCCCAAGTTGAGTCCTCTCATCAACAGGTGACCAATTGGACAGCAACACCTGCATTGATGGTAGAACACAACCCTGGGGGATAGGGGAAATATTCAACAGGTTTAAGCATATAGCATGGTCAACAGAGAAAAATAAACTGACATGTAAAAGAAAGTACACATTTCAGTTGAATTCATCATATGTCAGATTTTTTATAACAAATAGTTATTGATCGAGTTATTGCTGTCGTAAGTACAAGATTAAGTGGCTCCACCTCATTGAAATCATACAGCTGCATACCATAAGTTTGTTCACCTGCTTGTGATGTTAGTGCAAATGTCATGTGATTTTAGTTTCGTTTTGACGTTCATAATAACCCCAGGATCACTTACAGAAGATCATCAATTGTCCATGTGCACAATAACGATTCCCAAACCATATTTCGGGATCGTCATGTCACTGGTGCTGAATGTCGATATTTGGCATTGTTTAATAGACAGATTGGGTCATATTTGTGAAATTCGGATTTTCTTAAATTTCGATTAAAACCATCCATGTAAACTTTGTAGGAAAAAAATCAGTACAGTTACGTTGCACTAGCGCAATGAAACACATAAGAATAATATCTAAAGCTGTTGATCACTTATGAAGGATTTTGTAGAGCAAAATAGAAATCAGTGTTTTCGAAATGTTGACCCCTAGTCACTTCAGTGACCTGCCAAATTTGTAACAGCTATCTCCTAGGTATGACATACGAATATGTCAACGCAAACTGAAACTTACGCAGTGAAATTTCATCATTATCGGTTTCGTTTTCAAAATGATGTGATGTCTCAAAGACGTTACAAATTACATGATATTTGCACTAGAATACGAAGGTAAGTGAACAAACTTAAGATACGCAGCTGTATATCGAAATTCCCTAACGTCCAAGGAATACTTGAAGTATTTTTCATTTAAAAACATGAACTTTAATGTTAATAGATCGTTCCAAAATTCTCCAAAAATTTGATAAACCCAAATGTTCATCTACAAAGAAGACATACTCTATGTGAAAATCAATAACGGAATCTATTTTTCATATATCGACATGATAGGGGTCCTGGTAATGGCTATATTAAACACAGATATTTTTAACAAAACAATTCCCAGACACTTAATATTTTAAACAAACTACTGCAAATATGTGATATTGTTGAATTGTTTTAAATTGTGACTTAAAAAAAACTGTAATGTGTAGTTTCTTTTGCTTGACAGTTTACATAAACTCCTTAGAGCCATTTAGTTTCATAGCATAGAGAACGTAGAAGCCTTATCGTAAAAATCGTGATTGCATCATTTAATGCCACTTTAAAGGCCTTTTAAAACATGCCCAACATATTTTCTAGTTGTTAACATTCATTGTATTGTACATTATGAAATGAAATAGAATCAAAATGAATTTCAATTCAATTAGTAATCATTGAAACAATCTCTATTCCACTATTCCGATTCTATGTAAAAAAACCGCTGAATCGTCATATCATGAATGAAAAATCCACTTTGTCAAATAATCGTAAATTTAAGCTTTAAGGTCTTCTGATGACATATTTCGAGAGATGGCAATATTGAATTTGATTTTACAACTTACCGAGAAGAATCCCATGGTGAATCTGAGCGCCACTATAAGGTAGATATTGAATCGGAAGCCGATTGGTAGAAGGATCGTTATGATGATAGCCCCTGTCATAGCAACACCAATCATAAGCTTAGGACCGAATTTGGCGCCAAGGTATCCACCAATCAATGGGGTCAGCACGTAACCATAGAAATAGCAGGATAAGATGAGACCTCTCAACTCTATTGGGACGTATGGATTGACAGTCTGAAGTTCAGTAGAAAACGTTTAAATACAACCGAGTCAACAAACAGGACTACAATCAATTATAAATCTACAATATAAGTTCATTCAGACGAGGGAGAAATAAGGGATATACGTACCATTCACCTTCGGCTCGTCGCATAACACCAAGCTAGAGGTTGATGTATCCCTATAACCCCTCGTCTGAATGGTACAACGAATTGTTATTACAGAATGTTTAAACAACTCGCATTATATGAAAAGATAAACCATGACATGAAATTCAAAGCTACTTACTACAGTTTTAATGACCTGCTTGGTTGCATTCAGACCAGTAATGTTGTCCAAGACCGTATCATTGACGTATTCAAACACATCGTACTCCATGCATACGATAGAGAAGGTGAATGAATGTCTGAAGGCGAAGACCAACAGCATGCACATCATGCACATGTAAACAATCTGCCACCGACAGGAGGTGAACTTTGAAACGAAATTCTCTACCGGAAGTGTGGCCATCTTGGATTGTATCTTTTGCGTTTCTTGATCTTTAAACATGAAGAGAAAATGAAACCAGCAAACTATACTAATAATTTCAACACGATAAAAATGGACCAATTTTTATCAAAAAGGCATTTTTTGGTTAAGATGGCAAATAAGATTGTAATGACCGCAAATTATCATTACCTATTTGCATTTTCTGCAAATAATTTCGCTGCGGTTTTTAAACCGTAGGAAATAAAATGACATTTGGAAAGTTTTTGTTTCTTTACAAAGCTATATCTCTTTTGAAAATATTGTTGTGTAGCTAAGTCAATACAAATGAAGAACCTGATAGATAATCTAAATCACATAGGTATGAAACTAACCTTTTTCTTCAACTTTGTCGTCTAAATCCAAAGAAGTCTCCATTTTAGCAGCTCTATTGTTGAAATCAGTTTGTTTTTCTTCTTAATTTATGCATAGACATGAAGGTGTATGCCGGATCATAATGATACTGACCAGGAATAGACTAATTGAGATTTCTAGTAATAAATCGCTCTACATATGATATTTGTATCCTTAAAACTTAAATTATGTTGGTTTTTTGGAAGACGATTTGAATTACACACATTTCAGGAGTTTCATCATCTTCATTAATGCAATATCCTCGCTCATATGGCCAATCTTTAACCCCTTTTACGTGACTGTAAGAAAATGCTGATGTCATCGTATTCAATCATGCGTTAAATCAGTTGGCGTAATTGACATACACAAATACATTGTAGATGAACAAACTGTTGGGATGCATCTGAAGGAGATGTGAACATTTTAAACTGTTCTTTTCACTTGGGCACATGTAAATGATTCATAACGGCGTCTCAAACTCACATTCAAATATCTTTTTCTAAAAATATCATATATATATATCTTTGTAAATGTTGATGTTATTTATGCTATGGATGAACTTCTGATATAGCACTAAGCAGTTTGATAAATTCAATTGTAGATGAACAAACTTTCGGGAAGCTGCCGTGATAGATTTTTAAATCTGTATTTTTCACTTTGACGCACCTAAATTGTTTATAACAGCGTCTCAAACTCACATTCAAAAATACTTGTCTGAAAATATCAACGATGATCTTAATCAAAATATTATATAAAAAGGGATGACAATGATTTTGAATGATATATCTCTGCGTTATGTAAACTAAAAGATGTTTAGGTGAAATGATTCTGAGAGCTTCGCTTAATAATTTCCTTATGAAATCTAGGTCATCAAATACACGTTTATCAAAATAAAACACACACACAAATGTTAAGTGTAAAAAGAATTTTTATTTTAAAAAAATATACCACCATAGACAAGAAGTGTTGAGATCATTTTAGCATCACCATCATCTATTTTAAAAAGTGCAGTTACCTACCATTATTGAGTATCGATGAAAATTCGTGTCGACTTTCATTACCATAAAATGTAAATTGTCTCCATCATTATACATTCCATGGTATTAACAATTAAAACCCATATATAATTTTCTACCTTTTGTGTCAGTACGCATCATTCTCTCCCCACAGAGGCAGCTCAGTCATACCCGAGTTAGCGCACTGAGCTGCCTCTGTGGGGAGAGAATGGCTACGCATTTATTTCATTAATATTTTTTTTCTCTCAGACTCAGCAAATACTATAAGAATAATCAACGAGTTGCGAGGAATTACGGATTATCTGTCCAGAGTTAATTATTGTGATAAACTCCGAGCTTCAGCGAGGAGTTTGACACAATAATTCACGAGGGACAGATAATCCGTAATTCCGAGCTTCGAGTTGGTTATTCTTTTTCTTACCCAAGATAATTTGATGCTTAAAAACGGGGAAAAGAGAGAAATATTTAAAAACTACATTTGGCCGGTAAAGTACAAATTGTATTCATACGCCATTCATAAATTTGCTCACTACTTCAGGATGGGCGTCTCTAATTAAGTAGTTCGCAACTCAAGATCTTATTTGAAATAGTTTATCATATTGATGTCACATTATATCTAAAAAGATATTGTCTCATATCATAAAGAATCGCTTTTATTGACCGCGCACAACCGAAAAGAAAAAGTAAGACGTCGTTAGCTTTCGTTACGTTTGACAAGCCTAGTGAGGAATGTATGACGTCACTGTTTGACGTCATGTTTAATGACGTCATAGAGCTATGACGTACTGACAGTTCGGCCGGCGACTCTTCCACCTAAGATAAGATAAGATAAGATAAGATAATTCTTTATTGCCCGTTAAGGAATTTGTGTTACATTTAAGTGAGCATGAAATTCAAAATTTTATAACTATATTCAAAATAAATACACAAACATATATACAAATATATACAAATGAAACATACAAATATTTACAAATGCACAAATAGTGTGATAGTGAACAATTTAACGATGATTAAGAATTGAAATGGACAAGGGCACAAATGACATTTTAAAGCGTTTGCTTTTGCACGTCGGCACATTATACCGACGACCAGATGGCAAAATTTCAAAACAATCATGTAATTCATGTGAAGGGTCACTAATAATTTTTGAAGCTAAATTTCTAGTCTGTTTTTCATGAAGTTCATCTAATCTCTGAAAGGTACGATTAGCAATTTTTTCTCCTTGTTTGATTATCTTATTTAATTTATTTCTATTTGTCAAAGACAGAGAGCCAAACCAACACTGTATAGAGAACATGAGGACAGATTGCACACACGTTTTATAGAAAAGGTCCAAAATAGTTGAGTCAATGTGAAAGGATCGTAGTTTCCTGAGAAAATGAAGGCGAGATTGGCACTTACTATAAATGCGGTCTGTATTTTCAGAGAAATTTAACTTATTGTCAATTACAGTTCCAAGATATTTATAACTACTCACTACCTCGACAACATCTCCATTGATACTGACTGGATTAATTGCTGTTTTATTTCTTCGAAAATCTATGATGAGTTCCTTTGTTTTTGATACATTAAGTTCTAAGAAGTTTACACGACACCACTTCAGGAAATCATTAATTTCTTCTGTGTATGAAATTTCACTGTCAAAAAGTAAACTACTAATAGCTGTGTCATCAGCGAACTTGAACCTAGAACAGTTTGGTTGAGAACTTACACAATCATTAGTATACAAAGTGAAAAGTATTGGAGACAATACACATCCTTGAGGAGCCCCGGTGTTAATTGACACAGTACTGGAACGAGTTCCTTTCAGTTTAACATATTGGTATCTGTTACACAAAAAAGAGGCTATCCATTTGACCAAAGAAGGGCATATATCTAAGTCAATAAGTTTTCGTATCAAAAGGTGAGGCTGAATTGTGTTAAAGGCTGAGGAGAAGTCAACAAACAAAATTCTAACATAGGCAGAAGGTTTTTCAAGATGTTGATATACAGAATTCAACAAAGAGACAGTAGCATCTTCAACCCCGCGCCTCGCCCTGTAAGCAAATTGCAGAGGATCTAAATGTGGGTTAACATAGTTCAGGAGCATACTCAGCACAATCCGTTCAAAACACTTCATAGCAATTGAAGTTAAAGCGACAGGTCTATAGTCATTATTTACTTTAGGCTTATCCTTCTTGGGTACTGGTATCACTTCGGATAGTTTCCATGAACGGGGTATGATGTTAGTGTCCAGGGAGAGTTGATAGATTTTACAAAAGATTGATGATAGTTGTTCTCTACACTCTTTCAAGATGATACCACTCAAACCTAGCGCCGCCTTGAAGATTTAAACTTGTATTTACGGCAAAGAAAACATCAGAAGGTCTCGATTTCCTATTAAAAATGTTTTAGTTATGTGTGACTTTCGCAATTTAAGTATAAGATTTTTCATCTATATCTCTAAACTTAAATTGAAGATCTATGCGAATCATGAATGGATGCAAAAAAAGTTCCGTCAACCAATCAAAATGCGAGTTATTTTTAGAAAAACTGTAATTCCCATGACCATTATGCAAACTTTAATACCCGGAATATCCTTGCCCGCTTGGGTAAGAAAGGAAAATCTTTTACTGAAAATATTTCAGTTAGTGATATATGCATTTTGATAGATACAAGATACATATTTAACCTATTCTGCTTCATCCTGGCTTTACTATTCACTCGAAGCAGCAACGAAGGATTCTCCCATAGGTATATTATCAGTTGATAATTCTCAAGTAGATCAATTATGTAAATGAGAATGCATGAGGTGGTGTTGATTCGTCGAAATAATAAACGAGCCCAGAAGCGGCGAGATGATTATTTTCACGAATCCACTCCAATTATCTAAATTCATGTTTGACTTCACAAAATTAATATTTCCCTTTTTCACATTTAACATTAATTTTCATTTTCTCATTATAATACATTAAAACAATGTAATTTTCGTTGCTTACTTATCGGATATGGGTCACAACCTTAGGCCAAATGGGTTCATTGCTGCACCTGTATTGTCATTCTTTCCCGACGGCAACTAGTGCAATTGACAACTCACGCGGAGTGCATTGCACGTGTTAGGCATTTTCTCTACGTGCACTCTGCGCTTCATCCGTCAAATGAACATCACAGGTTTTAATTAACAAACATATTCTTTCCATCTCTGTTCTCTCTGTAGCCTAGTGGATAAAAGCGCTAAACTACCATTTTGAGGGTTCCAAGTTCGACCCGGTCTTCCAATAGTTTGTTTACGAATTTGAGATTCGTCATTCTTGAAGAGTTTGACTAGAACCTATATTACTAAACATATTTAAAAAAAACTGACACTAACAGTCAAAGAGCGGTGTATTCTTAAAAACAAAATCAACTGTTAACACAATAGAGTGACGTCATCACCATGGATTAACATCTGGTAATTCTCCAAGAGGTCAATTATTAATTTTGATTCTTCATTCAGCGGTGTATTCTTTAAAAAAAAAATCAACTGTTAACACATTGAGTGACGTCATCACCATGGTTTAACATCTGATAATTCTTCAAGAGGGCAATTATTTGATCCATCATTCAGGGGTGTATTCTTAAAAAAAAGTAATCATCTGTTAACACATTGAGTAACGTCATCACCATGGTTTAACATTTGGTAATTCTCCCAGAGGTCAATTATTTGATCCTTCATTCATCCTTCTCTTCTTTTATCTTTATTGCCTCCTGCTCCACCACGAGTTCTCTACTCTGTATGGCCCACTTCTGTTCAGTCCCGCTCCCAAATATAAAGAAGATGACGTCAGCTGTTAGCATGATCCCCGCCGTCATGAAGAAGACGTTCCGCCATTGCTCTTGGGTTTTCTGAAACAAATGGCAAACCATTATTTGATCATTCTGGAATTTCTTTAATGTTTTTGTTATGAACTAAACTACGAAGGCATGGTTCGTTGAATCTCCTGCTCCTGCCTTTGTGTAATGAGATTTTGACTTATCTACATAATTTCTCGAAGTTCTTTAAAACTGTTTCTTATGAACTAAAATACGAAGGTTCAGTGAATCTCCTGCCTCGATTACACTTGTCGCTGTACTTTATCATTCTCTCCCCACAGAGGCAACTCAGTCATACCCGAGTTAGCCTCTGTTCTATTACAGCTAATACATGGGATAAAAAGATAGAAATCTGATTGGAGGCAATCGCAGTTAGTTGTGCAATCAGCGACGCCGTTTCAAAAGTGGTCATTCGCAAAAGCTCGGCTATTCCCGTGTGGTTCGGCATCAAAAGGGAGATAACTCTTTCTTCTACAAAACATCGCTTTTCATCTTCTCATTAGTTTTTATTTGGTGAATTATTAAATTTATCATAAAACAAGGAACAATTTACACAATTATAAAACAGTATGTTTCTAATGAAAAACCCTATAATATCTGATTTTGAAATAGTTTCCCTCTTACACTGTTAATGAAAAAGATACCTAAAGGCATGATGCTTTTGCAAGTCACTATACGACCGTTGAGTATTCCCGAAGTCGTGTTTTCATTGGCTGCAAATAAGGGAGATATCTCAAGTTACAACTTTTTGCCGCTAGGGCGATCTGCCGGAACCCCAGGATCTTGGCGTAATAGAACAGAGGCTAACTCGGGTATGACTGAGCTGCCTCTGTGGGGAGAGAATGTACTTTATGTGAATCTTAATAATTTGTTCTCTGACTTTGGATGATTTTGTTTGTGTGATGAGATTTTTGACATATCAATACATTTAGCATTTACGTACTGTCCCTTTAAGCTTTTTGGTATAACAAAAACATAGATGATATTGACAGAGAGAGACAGGGTAATAAAGCTGTGACTCACATCGATAGTGATGGCGGAAGTGATGAGGGGGTTTATGATGTTGCCTATGATTGCCACAGTGAGCGTCACCCCCATTATCTGACCAGAGTACCTGCAAAAGGTAGGGTCAGCAAATATGAACGTGATAGATTGATAACATGCTTTGTAAATATGATGGAATCATGAATTAGGGTATAATAACTGGGTCTCTTTTGTAACATATACTCTTTTTAGCTTTGGTTTTGGCAGTACTTGGTTAATGCAGGACATTGGAGATTACAAGATATTTATGAATTCATTGAGATTAAGGGACATTTTTACTCAAAATTGGTTTACTGCTATTTCTACATCATCTTCTTTAACAAGATATTGTACATTTAAATCTCTCCTGCAACCTGAAAGGTATTTAAATTCAATTCATCAAAGAAACTTAAGAAGGGCATTAACTAAGTTTAGATGTTCAAATGGTTTAAAGGTAAATACATATGGTAAAGATTTTAATGACGCTTTATGCAATTTATGTGGAGCAGGGGAAGAAGATGAATACCACGTGTTGTTGATATGTCCATCTTATCATCATCACCTGCATATTATCATTACCACCCATCAATGTTCAAGTTTATATCACTTATTAATACGCAAAATGATAAATTATTATTTAAGCTATGTCTTTGTGAAAAAAAATTCAAGTTCCGAAATTCTTTAAAGCTCTAAGAAGCGCTTACATGTAGATTACCATAAATTTCACGACCACTGTACTATTGGTCTCATGGCCAAATATACGAAAAAAACTCTGTTCTGTTCTGATAACATATTTGGAAACATTTCACCTCCTTCGGAAATGTAGTTTATGATTATTTTATATCAGATAAATTTTTGTTTGGCACATACGATACATTTACAAAGTATTTGTTTAAATTGTCAATTGTTTACATCGACTGTTTTCATAAGCTTCCAGATATGTTTTCCATAAAACGACTATATACCCGGTTGACAGACAAAGGTTTTATCATGTTGTAACATTTTCAATCTGCTCTTAGGTGACGTTTTTATGAAAGACTTTTTGTTTAGCACATACTGCACTATTGCAGAAAATAATTTGTTCACTACGTGAATTGAACTTTTCAAAAGCTTCCAGAAATGTTTTGCATAAAACGAAACGAGGAAATAAAAAAACAAAACAAATATGTTTAAACAAATTAAAAATGTTCATTACGCTCACATAATGTTCTTTAATATATTGGTGTGTCACGTTACAGGTAGATGTGATTCTTACCTGTTTTGATGCATATAAGTTTAAACTATCTAAGTTAAAAAAAATATGTAATACTTGTACATTGCCAATACATTCACTGAAACGTCCCTAAAAGTGTCAATGACTTAATGCAAACGGGGTTTACCGTGGCGCTATGTCAAAATAGTTGGCCCTGAATGACGCCATCGTTGCTGAGTGTGACGTCATAGCTAGTGTGAGTAGAGCAACAGCGGCCATTCTCTGCTCTGACGTCAGAAAACTCACCCCAACCAGGAAACACGCAGGGAGGACGGAGCCTGGTAAGATAAGATGAGATAAGATAAGATAAGATAAGATAAGATGAGATGAGATGAGATGAGATGAGATGAGATGAGATGAGATGAGATGAGATGAGATCAGTTTAGATGAGATGAGATGAGATGAGATGAGATGAGATGAGATGAGATGAGATGAGATGAGATGAGATGAGATGAGATGAGATGAGATGAGATGAGATGAGATGAGATAATATGAGATCAGATGAGATACGATAGCATAGCATAGCATAGCATAGCATAGCATAGCATAGCATAGCATAGCATAGCGTAGCATAGCATAGCATAATTACCAGAAGAAATATTGGATACCTATAGAATTACAATTTTAAATCATGGACAGATTATCATTTGATACGACCATTCACATAAAATATTTAGTTGCAATAATACTGACAAATAACCTGCAAGTCAGCTTATTATCCTTGTACTGTTCAAGGATTGATTTCTCTTACGTCCTGTGAGTCAAACTCTCAATACGTGTATTTGGCTGTTTTGTTGGTTGTATGAATAAAGGGGAGAGTAGAGTCTTTCATTATTATATTCCTACCGAAAGTTTTTCATAAAAATAAATGTATTAGTCTCATTCAGGGTTCATCTTTGAAGGAAGTAGCATACTGTTCAAGCATGTTGTTTATAACAATAAAACGATGTTTATGCCATATACTTTTTTTCAAGAACATTTTATTACATTAAAAGAAATGGGATAAGAATTTTTTTTGAAAAAATGAAAATTTAAACCAATAAATAAATGTCCAATTCCTTTTTTCATATGGTATAAGGGTGAATAAAGGGGTAATAGCACGTTTTTTTTAAATCTTATATTTTCAACTTTTCACTGATATTTTTCATGTAATGCTACATGTACTTATTCTTTTGATAGTGTTAAAAATTTCATTACACAAACCAATCATCCATAGTCAAATTATGAAGATTCACACAAAGTCCATTGGCGGCCATTATGTGTGAACACCTTTTATTCAATTTGTGTAAAAAAAGGAATCGCATGGCTGTATTTTACATTATATATGTGATTTATTACTGCTTCATTAAGTTTAAATATATTGTCTTTCAATTTGTACCATTTATTTTCATTTTCCAGACATCGCCTTATATTCCCCCTAAAAACGTGCTACTGTCCCTTTAAGTCGATAGCATATACTCTCTCATGATTTCTACAATCTACGACATGAAAACGTCAAGAACAAGAAGTTTTTAGGAACATTAAAGGGGATCAACAACCTGGCTCGTGAAACCTCATTGACCATTGTTAACAAGAGCATCCAGACGGGTAAGGGGGGTCACATGACACCAACTTGGTACTGGCTGTCAGCTGTAAGCGTTTCGTAACCAAACGATTTCGTCCCTAGTGAGTTTTTACGACTCTTTCGGGGCCCTGCTAGTAAAACACTGGAAGTTAAAAATTCAGGTTGCAGACCCCCGTTTAACATACCTATACTTTGGAACATCTTTCTGACACAAGTGGTTGACATGTAACCCTTGACCAGCAACCAATCAGCAACGAAGGCTGCAAATATTCCACCAACAAACCGACCAATGAAAGGAAGGGAAGACAGACTTCCATTCTGTGGAAAATAATCGCAATTTTTTTTTGAAAAATCCCTATCCAAATGGGTATGATGATATTTTTATACAAATATTGTAAAAACCTTAACAAGACTTTTGGATCATAATCTGTCAATAAATCATATTATATTCAAAGAATACATGTTTACAAAGAACATTGCATGTTGATTCGCCAATCTATCATCATATCTTGCATTGTCTATAAAAGTTATGGAAGGATAATGGTTGTACTCTGAAATAACTCTATTTAATGTTAAATAAAATAACATATAGTGAGAATATGAAAGGTTGGACACATAATTTTGTTTAATATTTACATATTAAAAGTTATTACTTCAAACGTGTCATCAAGGTGGCCGAGAGATTCGTGCCACATTCAATTTCGCCAGTCTAAGTAAACCTAGCCTCAATAATATCCGTTTCACTCCTATACTGAGTCTAGAAAGGCCTAGTAGAGGGTCGCGTCAGCCGACTTTCTGCGACCTATGACCCTTCAACGTTATACGTGCGAAGGCAGACTATTGTGGCTTGGTAAGCGGAGTTCTGATTGGTCAATTCGATACGTGGGCTGACGCGACCCTCTATTAGGCCTTTCTAGACTCAGTATAGGAGTGAAACGGATAATATTGAGGCTAGGTAAACTTAGATTGTCAACTTCGCTTGAGTCCATATTCGCGATTTTGCCCTGGATAGTTACATGTAATGGCTCTTCTCAGCCACCATACATTTCAATGATGTTGAAGCTATTTACCTGTTTGATGCTAAACTTGAGTATATCGTTCATGTAGAGGGGTATATAGGTTGTTAGTGACGTCAGAACCCAAGCCTCCGAGATGTGAAGACACAACAGGGCCCAGAACGGAGCTGACTTCAGAATCTCCCGCCAGGGGGCCTGAAATCAAGCACCTGTACCTTGAGGTATTTGACTCTTCATAACTGCAATTTCCCCAGAATGCATTAGTCGAGCAATTCCCAAGCCTTGCAACCGTTTGACATCGTTTCTGTGCAAGTTCTTGGAGGTGTCATTTCATGATTTGCATGAAATATCGTTTGGCTATTGATCAATCTATTTGCCATAAATGGTGTTATAAATTCAAAAAATCCAACTGATTCACTCCCAATTTGCAAAATGATACATACATGTAGTTGTTTTCCATGAAGAATTAAAAAAATGGTTAATATGCACAAAATTCGAGATTGACATCCAAGTCACAAAGATATCAGTTATATCTCTCTCTTTACTCTCTTTTTGGATGCTTTAGATAAGTTTCCAAAATTAAGTTTTAATGGTCCTTCTAGCATTAGGACTAGTCATCGAATTTGAGGTTAAAAAAGTTAAAGGGATCATTCGAGCGGGGTATTTTTTGTGGAAACAAAATTCAGGAGGACTTTCCTGTTTACAAATATATGATTTTACATGATAATTTCACACTTAATTTCATATATGTTTGTGAGATGAGCATTTTAATTATTAAAGATTTGACAATTTGACAAAAAATAAAGTGTATCGCTCTAAAAATAAAAACATCGTGAAATGAAGCCAATCATCGAAGCTACGATCGTGGAGTGCATTACTACGACAAAATGCTGTCGCAACTAATAACTTTTATTATGAATTATTTGTAACTATGCTCCTCTTCTATCAAGTAGTTATTACTCAATTTTGTTAATGAATAAGCATATTACAGCACATTTGTTTTCTCGCAATGCTAACCTTTCAAAATGGCGGATGAAAGCCGCTCGAGTGGTGACTTTAAGCAAATGGGTCTTCTCGTGACATTTATGGTTAAATAAGTTTATAATTGTTTACCTTCACTGATGTAGTTTTGGTAGTTTTCTTGTGGTATATGATCTGTTTCTCCCTCTCGGTGATACGGGGGTGATCCTCGGGGGAGTTGTAGACCACCACCCCCCACAGAACCACCCACACCACCCCCGCACTGCCTGGGGGACAGGGAAGGAATATATAAGTGGTTGTAAAGATTTAACCATCTTGTACTTGCCACAATAGCAAAAATAGTCATATACTGATATCACCATACCATTCCTGCACTGCCTGAGTCGAACGGAGAGGGGAACATTTACTAAAAATTAGTGATTAGTCGGTCACTTATACCTAATATACCCGATACCGCTATGACACAAAAGGTTGCAAACAAAACAAAATACGAACTGCCTTGAAGGAATATATTGTAATTTAACCATTTTGTACATGCCCAAATAGCTACAGTCATGTCACATACTGATATGACCATACCAGTCCTGCACTGCCTGGACGTACAGAGAAGGCACATTTATTGAGTACATTTACATCAATTAATTCTCTCAAAACAGAGATTACTCGGTGACTTATACCTAAGCTATTGCTATTACACAAAAGGTACCTTGAAGGTATATATAGAAAAGAAATGCCGATTGGTTGAACCAATACAAAATACGAACTGCCTGGGGCTAACTGGAAGGAATATAAAAGTAGTTATATAAAGACTTAACCATCTTGTACTTGCCACAATAGCTACAGTCATATACTGATATGACCATACCATTTCGCATTGCAAGAGTAGGGGAACATTTATTAAAGATATACACAAATCAGTTCTCTCAAAACAGAGATTACTCGGTGACTTATACCTAAGCTACTGATATCACACAAAAGGTACCTTGAAGGTATATATAGTAATTTAACCATTCTGTTCATGCCACAATAGCTACAGTCATATCGTATACTGATACATTGTATGACCATACCATTTTTGGGAGTACAGAGAAGTAAGTATACAGTAATCAGTTCTCTCAAAACAGAGATTACTCGGTGACTTATACCTAAGCTACTGATATTACACAAAATGTACCTTCGTGAAAAGAAATCCCGAATACGGATTGGTTGAACATAAACAAAATACGAATTGCCTGGGGCTACACATATTCCTACGCAAAGCCTAAAACGACAGTTTCCGAAACGTCAGTTTTTTGCCTTGCTGCAGACACTTGAATTTCTGTGCTTGCTCTCTAGCTTACTATGAGAGAAAACAATAGTCCAATTAGAAAGTAACTGGAGGTTACTAACAATCGCCTGAAGGGGAGCTGATATCAGCACAGAAAATTCAAGTGTCTGCAGCAAGGCATAAAACTGACATTTCGGATACGGGATACGGGATACGGGATACGGGATAAAAGTAGTTATAAAGACTTAACAATTGTGTACATGCCACAATAGCTACGGTCATATACTGTTATCACCATATGATTCCTGCACTGCCAGGGCGGTTGAAAGGTAGGAAGTAAGGGAAATTTATTGAGAAACTCAAATTAATTCTCTCGTAACAGAGAACACTCGGTCAATTATAAGTCCTTAGATACCGCTATGACGCAAAAGGTACCTTCATAAAAAAATTCCAATACGGGTAGGTTGCAAGCAAACCAGGTATAAGAACTTATAATTTATATAATAATTTATAGGCAGGTATAAGAATTTCAATTATTTCACTGCCAAAGGATGTCAGTAAGCACTTATTCGGTTATTTGTTTTTGCTTAGAGACTATTTTAAAGGCAAATAAAGTTCATGAAGCCATTCATGTTTAAACATTTATACGGGGTTACCATAAACGTAGAATATGAAGGGCCAACCCTCGTCTAGAGGAATACTGCACAACATGGCTGATACCACAGTGACGATAATGCTTCCTATATTGACACCTGGAAGAACAAAGTCATAAGAATCATTGATTTAAAGAGACAGAGTATGTTGATAGGATCACATATGTCAAATTTTGAAATCGATGTTATTACACCGGGAACCACTAACTGTTACTGAAAATAACAAGTTAAAGGTCAATCACTACATTAGAGCGAAAATACGGCCATTCAAAGTCGGGATTTTGATCGAAAACTGGACAATGTGGCGCGCGCAAATTCTCCAAACGTAATTTTGAAACCTTGTCATAAGCTGACAGGAAGATATATTTGATTCGATAGTGTTTATTAGGTATTGTTACTAATAGGTAGATTAATTGGATGCATAATTTCGAATATCAAACGTATTTGAGATGTTTTCTTGATTTTTCCATAAAATCAAGCATTTTAGAGATATTATGCATAAATTGATATACATGTATTTGCAAGTCCAGTGATGAGATATGAACTTCAATCAGCATATAAGATATTTTGTAGCTTATCAAAACCAAGTAAAATTTTAAGAAAAATACTCTGTGTCACTTTAATGCATGTCAAACATCCTCGACAGCGTAATTGTACTTAACATTTCTTTAGACGTTTCAAGTTTTGACGTTTAAGATGGTTAAGGAAGAATATCTCAATCCAAAGTTTAGATTTACTGCCCTGTTAAGTTGCTCAGCAAACTTGTTTCACAAAAATGAAAATTTTAAGAAAAAATGGGCAAATTTTCTTGGAAAACGTATTTTCGATTATGTCTATAAATATAAAAGAAGTACAAAGATTTCGAGTCACACTTATTTGCAAGTGTTATATATGTATATGTAAAAGCAGAAAATTTTTGTTATTTATGTATCACGGTGCACATCATTTACGGACAACGCATACTACAAAAAGGGCATACCACCCGGCCATATGGACCACGGGACACATGAAAGCTAAACATAGTCAGGCACATAAAAATGATGTACATATACCTGAGTTGGTAAATGCTGCTAATTGTGCACGCTCGTTTACGGGAGCCCAGTGGGACCATAATACTTGTTGTGACGGCAGAACAATACCCTGAAACCGATCAACAGGTCAGATAAATAACATGACTGTAAATTTACCATTTACACACTTCTACAGATAAATGTTTAAATTAAAATTAAACTTTATTTTTATATAAAATTAAAGACTGTTTTGTAGTTATGGAGGCAATCATAATTGGTTTCAATTTTTTATGACAATCCGATATGACAAATGGTACTTTTCCACAGTGATAATAAAGTCTAACACGTTGCCTGCTGTTCATAATGAATTCATCAATGATTGAAAGTAGATTTTGGTGTTTCCATAAAATCATTTCTTTTGATATAAGCTTTATCTTTGATAAATATGATATAAGGTCTCCTTGACTCGCTTTCGCTCGAGAACTACAATTATATAAAAAAAACTTCGTACGCACTCGTAAAATATTCTTTACATGTAATGTTTCCGATTGTAATAATAAAATTGACTTCAAGAACCCTCCTATATCTACCAATAATGCCCTTAAATAACAAACCACGTACGGAGGACAGTCCTATTGCGACCCGTAATGCAACTGCGAGGTAGAAGTTGGTTCTAAAGCCCAGCGGCATCAGAAGGGTTAATACTGAACACGTGACCAAGGATAGGCCAATCATCACTTTAGGACCAAACCTGGCTGCTAGGAAACCACTTAGAAATGGCGTCAGCAGGTAACCATAGTAATAACTGGAAAGAAGAAATCCTTCGTATTCTCTTCTGTAGTATGGGTTCACTTTCTGCAAAATATAAAATTGAACAAGAAATTCGAAACTTATTATTATTATCATACAACTGTTTATGTTAACAGGATATCAGGATATATAGGTTGGAGCATAACTTGAAGACATATACGCTGATGGTAATTCGCATTCTCTATATACATGTACAAGTATTTCCTACTTACCATTAAAGTCTCTATGGCGTCAGGATTGGTGAAATTTGATTGATTGAAATTATGTATAGAATAACCACCCCAGGACAAGTTTGTTAATGAATTTGTGGTGTTAAAGCCCACAACGCCTGTGATATCAACTTCCATGCACACGATAGCCATACTCAGACAATGACGTAATGTTATCAAAAGAACTGACGCCATAGCGCTGAGATAGGCTATAGCCCAACGACAGGAAGTGAACTTTGACACGAGTGTGTCCTTAGGGGGAGGTAACTCTTGGTCTTCTTTGGGCACCCATACTGCTTTTTCGTTTTTAGAATCCTCGTCTGGAACAATAAGAGAGTTTTTATAGAATATATTTTTGAATAAAACAGTTGTTGATAACGACTATCATTAATCACAAAGTATTTTGTTTCAATATTGACAATATTTTTAAACAATTCATGTATTATAACAAAATGGATGCCTTAACTAAAGCTGAGCGATCTAGACTTGTAATACTTTTCTAGACTTGGTTGGCCATCAATTAAATATATTTGCTTTAGGGTCTGGACTATTGTTGATATAAAATGAGTCAAATGCATAAAGCAAATAGAAATGTGACAAACTTCCAGCGTACAAGCGCTACCATCTGTGAAGGACACGTTTCCAAACCCTTGTGTAATTATCAGGATAAAAAAGTTTTTAATTTGTATTCATAATGTAACTTATGTGAAACATAGCTGATTTATTTCATAGCATTTTTATTTCGAAAATATTTGTTTCAAAAATGTTTTTAAAACCAACAGCTGAGCGTAACAAAGCGTACAATATAGTGTGTGTTTTCAGTACATTGCGTTTCAAAAGGACTTCAAAATGGATTTGCAAACTTGACTTAGTCTTAATCTAGTAGGCTTAAATTACCTATACGAATAATTCAACTTTATAAAGCTCACAAAACGATCCAGTAAGGTTTTTATTCCCTTTGGATTAGTAAGCGTACGTCTTATCATGGTTATCAAATTGTTTTCATTTTGTTAGCTTACAAAATAACAAAACTTAATGATGTTTAGAAAATAAATCCCAAAATATTTTCATTAATTTTGTAAGCTTAATTACTTAGCATCGATTTATCCCATTTGACCTGCCGACCGAGATTGGTTTTTAGCAGAATGCTTTACTATGGTGTTTTTCTTGATCCATATCAATCAATGATTTGTTGAAAGCAAAACTTTTTTCACAATCAAATATTTTGTATGTATCACAGCGATATTCAAGTCACGGTAGACGGTCGACCGTGAAACGACTATATTACTAACGTGAGTCAATCAGCCGATCATAAACGGTTTACAAGTGTACATTTTGTTGATCTTAACGATTTAGGAAACTGTATCTTTATGATCACGTAAATAACTACAATGTTGAGTACACTATGTAAGAGTGTACTGCTATAATATCGGAGAAATCAAACATCAATTTTTATAATATAGTCACAAAGAAGTCCACAAACTATTTCAAACACAAATTAACATTCAAAACATACCAGCTGGAGTTAACTTTTCACCGATCGTCATCTCTCGAGCCGCCATTTTCCTAACATCACATGTACACAAGGGGAATCCCATGTCGGTTAACCCTCCTGTACAACGCAACTTGCAGTTTGAAGCAAGAGTCGGCCCACGGCGTGCTGAGGGTTAAAGTTTCCTGTTTAAGTTCAGCAAACACGCTGTGAAACCACGTTTAGTCACAATGGAGGAAATTCGAGCAAAGCTGGATATCTTGAATAAAAAGTAGTTCCGCATCAACGATAGTAAATGTAAAACAGTATTTAGTTTATAGAATATATGTATTATGTTCTTAACATGAGTAAAGAAATTTGAATTCAACCTCTGTATTATCTACATAAACATTTTCAAAGTTGTTAATATTATACAGGTAAATTGGAAAAAATGCCACTGAACTTTCTTAATCCTATGTCATGAACAACTTGTAGGCAATCAGCGTCAGAATGATTGATAGGATATATTTATATAAACTGAAATTATCATTTCGATTAAATGTCAATTTAGGTTTGAATATTGTTAGATGCAAACAACTTTTGTTACTTAAGTACAAAGTCATAGATATAAGAAAAAGAAACTAAGGAAAACGGAAGTATTTTATTTATTTTTAATTGCTCTTACTCCATGCGTAATGTTCAAAGTAAATTAAAACGTTTATTCCTCGCAACTAGGCCGATTTTAATAAGACTGGTTAAAGAGGCAGTAGCACGTTTTTTGATAATTTTATATTTTACATTTTTCACTGATTATTGTAAGTCGATGCTAATCATCCATAGTCAGAGGACAAAGTATGAAGATTCCCATAAAATCCATTGGCGGCCATTTTGTGTGAACACCTTTAATTCATTTTGTGTAAGAAAAAGGAATCACATGGCTTAACTTTACGTTATATATTTGATTATTACTGCTTCATTTAGTTTAAATACATTGTCTTTCAATTGGAACCATTAATTTTCATATCTTAACATCACCTTATATTCCCCCTCAAAACGTGCTACTGCCCCTTTAAAGTCAAGCGCATATAAACGTCATCTATAAGAAAATTGACAAATTCATTCAATGATCATCTTGACGTACATATCATATGTCATGAACCATTAATTCCGGATTTTGTGTTCATAATCATAAACCACCCAATTAACCATTGCCATTAATACCTATTTGAAGTTTATCGCCTCTAAAAAGGCTAATAGGTAATCATAATGATGAATCATCCTTTCGAAACATTGATCATTGTTTCATGTTGGATGTGATATATTGCCACATATAAAAAAAATGTTTATAACGTATTAAAGGTGTTCGCACAAAATGGCCGCCAATGGATTTTATGTGAATCTTCATACTTTGTCCTCTGACTATGGATGATTGGCTTGCGTAATGAGATTTTTGACACTATCAAAATAAAACATTAAACACAAACGTCCAATTATCAGTGACAATTTTATATTATAAAATTATCAAAAACGTGCTACTGCCCCTTTAATATACATTTTTTTTACAAAATTTCTGATATCTTGGAGACAAGCGTAAACATTAGCCGTTGCTTTGTTCTCTTCCAGCAAAAAATTACTGCGTTGAATAATTAACATACCATAATACCATAATTTTATAATGAACGTCATCATAATGTTTCCTGAAATAACATAAAGCATCTAAATATTAACATCTATAACAATATAGGGTAGGTACCTATTAAAAAGTAACATTTGTGTTTGCAAGAATACAAACTGGTTTGTTTCATTAATTTTTTTCGGAATTAATATGTTAATGATATCAAATAAGATCCTTCTATGCATTTGTTTAAACAAAAATGTATTTTGAAATTCGTTTATATGGAAGGTACCGTTCTGTTGTCTTTCAGTCTTTCAGTGGTATGTTGCAGTAATATTTTTCGGAATTCATATGTTTTTATACGTTTATCAAATAGGAACGTTCCATGTAGTTGTTCATACAGAAATGTATTTTAGAATAACATTTATGTTTAAAATATATGGTACGTATCGTTCTGTTGTCTTTCAGTCACGATAGAAATAATGAAATTTTTGATTTGCAAGTAGATAAACTGGTTTATTACCCATATGGTTGAAAATAAGTAGTGACATATTTTCAATATGAGCACTAGTGCACATATCACTTTTGCCGAGCAACGATTGTTGTAGCACGAGTTCCCGTGTTTTTCGCCCTGTGACGTCATAACACCTTTGTTCGTGACGTCACCTTTAGCCGGTGGTCGCAAGGGAAGCGGCCCGTTTTTTACATTTCTAAGAATTGGTAATAAAGACATTATTACCCGAGGAAGTGTGTCATATGACTTTTACGAAACTCGTGCAAATGTGTGTATAACCCTCGCTCTCGCTCGGGTAATACAAACATTCACACTCGTTTCGTAAAAGTCATATGAAAAGTGATATGTGCACATGTGCTCATATTGAAAATATGTCACTACTTATTTTCAACCACATGGGTAAGAAATAGAGATTATTACCCATGTGGTTGAAAATAAGTAGTGACATATTTTCAATATGAGCACATGTGCACATATCACTTTTGCCTAGCAACGATTGTGGTAGCGCGAGTTTCCGCATTTTCCCGCCTGTGACGTCATAACACCATGATTGTTCATGACGTCACTGTAGCCGGCCGTCGCAAGGGAAGCGGCCCGCTTATCAGATATTTCTAAGAGACTAAAATCGAATGGAACCGGTAATAAAGAAATTATTACCCTCGGAAGCCTATCTTATGCCTTTTACGAAACTCGTGCACATTTGTGTATAACCCTCGCTCTCGCTCGGGTAATACAAAAATTCACACTCGTTTCGTAAAAGTCATATGACACACTTCATCGGGTAATAATCTCTATTTCCTTATTATTTTTAGATAAATGCGTTTATAATATCAATTAGGAACGTTCCTTGCATAGGTTTATTAAAGTAAATGTCGATGGCTATCTCTCATTTCTACGCCAAGGAGCGATTCACCAACATTTATGTGACTCTTTCATTCATAAGATAATAACATTTTAGTAAAGCTAAAGAAGTGTATTGTAAAGTAGGCGGTTGGCCAGGACGCCAAATCTTAATGTATTCATATTTATTGAGATATCCTTATATAGGTCATAAAATAAAGCTATAGAGGTGGATTGTAAAATAGGGGGAGGGAGAATGGCACAGGACGCCAAATCTTATTGTATTCATATCTATTGAGATATCTTTATATAGGTCATAAAATATATTCGTAATGCTGAAAATGACAAACTAATGTAAATGAGATAAGGCTTGGGAGTGTCTCCTTGCCGCAGAAAAATCTTCTAGACAATATAATGGTGTCGAGGCCACTACAGATAAGCAGCGACTGTGACTGTGGTACAGTAACTAGTTCACTGTCACGCCTTATGGCTTATACTTACAGTATCGAGATTTTACTTACATTAGTGATTACAATGTATTGTACATGGCCAATGGCCTTTCTATTTAATAAACATTTGATTGATAGACATGTGTAATCTGTCTCAGGGTACGAACGTTACGTGCTAACTCGACGAATCTGTACAGATTAGTGGAGTTACCGTAACGTTCGTACGTTTGAGACAGGATGAGATATGTGATTTAAACTGTATTTATTTCCAAATGGTACAGGAAAGCGGGGTCGATATACAGGGTTACCCCTATATAAATATCTCTCTCCGTGACGTTGACTGGATATATACAATATAAAATGGGACATTAAAGAAACACGTAAAAGTTACAGGATATGTAAATTCAACAATAAAAACAATCTATGCACACTGGATTCAACAGAAAGAGAAAGTATATATGGTAGTTGCTTTTTTCTACGGTGGCACAAACAAATAAAATACATTCAGATTTTTTAGCTTCTTAAAAAATCGGAAACGTTGATTTAAGTCTATAAATGTACAGACAGAATCAACGATTATTAAGTTAGTATCATCAGATAATTCACACAGAACTGTTTTCAAATTGAAACCGTTTACATAAAATAGCTGTTTGATCTAATAAGTGAATAATTAGGGCAAATGAATAAATAATGCATAACATCTTCATAGGTGTGGTTACATGAGCAAGAAGCAGAGTTTTCTATACACCTGTCAATTTGAATAAAAACGTATGAAAGCAAAAGGCTAAATTCCGCATTCCTGTTTCTCATTTCCAATCTCGTTTCATAATGTTTCACTCCAAAAAGCGGCGATGTCATGACATTGAGACGTCATAATAATTATGACGCCATTGCATCTTGTTGATATTATTTGATGATGTAAAAGTTTTTTGATGTTATTAACTTGATGGTTGCAGGGCATTTTTCCAATCTAGTTCCTAAAAGGTTTCTTCTGGGAGATATCACTAGCCGCGCGATGTCATGGCATTGAGACGTCATAATGGTTATGACGTCATTGCATTGTGATGACGTTATTTGATGATGTAAAAGCTTTTTGATGTTATTAACTTGATGTTGCAGGGCATTTTTCCAATCTACTTCCTAAAATGTTTCTTCTGGGAGATATCACTTGAAGCGGCGATGTCATAGCATTGAGACGTCATAATGTTTATGACGCCATTGCATCTTGTTGACATTATTTGATGATTTAAAAGTTTTTTGGCGTCATTACTTGATGATGGCAGGGCATTGTTCCAATCTATTTTCAATAAACACAAGCGATTTAGTCTTTGGAACACAGTTTTAGATGACCTCATATCTTTACCTTTAAAGGGGGACGGGATAGCGCAGTGGTTAGCGCGTTCGGCTTCGGATCAGGAGGTCCGTGGTTTGAATCCCGCCAGGGGTTTGGCAACTTTTTCTGCAGTAAAGAACTGTTCTACACGCAGTCAGGTTTGGGTGCAATGCTTCACTGAATTTCAGTGCAGTACCACCCATGGTTGCTAGTTCCAGCCGATGCTCGCAGGTTTCACCACAAAACAGAGCCACAATAGTGTTGCGGGCTTTCTCCCTGCAATAATACTAGCATCCGCGATATAATTGAATGACTCTTGAAAGCGGCGATAAACCCCATATCACCTCATCTCACTTTACCTTACTTTTGAAGAAGCACCGCGCGTTATGACCCATATTTTGCCTTGGCGGGTGTGTCAGGAATTCGATGTAATTAAATCAGAAGATTTCACCACAACTTTTAACTATGTTATCAGAATGTCAAGGTCATTTGTTTATCAGCCACCCTCGTTAGAATGACAATTTCCTGACCTATTGTAAACGTTGTAAGATATGAAGAGATGAAGAAATATATTTTGATGATTTTCAATTGATAAAATAGATATGTTTTTCGCATCAACCATAATGGATAAAACTGCTTCTTAATAAAACCTAAAAAATGGTGTTGCGTTAAAAAAAATTTAAAATTGTTAATGGTGTTATTTAATAAATTGAAACTTATAATAAAGGGGCAACAACATGTTTTTATGAGGAATATAAAGGGATGTCAGGGAAATGAAAATTAATGGTTCCAATTGAAAGGCAATGTATTTATACTAAATGAAGCAGTAATAAATCAAACATACAATGTAAAGTTCAGCCATGCGATTCCTTTTTCTTACAAAATAAATTAAAGGTGATCACACAATCTGGCCGCTAATGGACTATATGTGAATCTTTATCATTTGTTGTCTGACTATGGATGATTGGTTCATATAATGAGATTATTGACACTATCAAAATAACACATTTAGCATTAACTTACAATTATGGGTAAAACAATGAAAATACAGATTTTTAAAAAAATGTGCTACTGCCCCTTTAAAAGGACAGGAACAGGTTTCTTTAAAATTATACATTTTCAATTATTAACCCATAACTGTACGATAATGCTATACAGTATACTTTATACAGCCTCTCCATATCATGTAGATGTGTATTTTGGGGGTTTCAACTTCTTTTCAATTTTATAATATTTTTTTGTTTCCAAGGCGACAGTTTGTTTGTTTCAAGAGCACAAGACTGAAAGCACATGAGAAATCTTCGCCAAGTTTGGTGTACACCCTCTTCATATCATGCAGATGTGCCTTTTGGGGTTTAAACTTCTTTTAAATTATGTACTTTTGGACTGTCATTCTGAAAGGAAGGGTTTGTTTTTATGACAAACTGCGAAGATGTTGATTAACAATTCTCATAATTAGAAATCAAATATAACCAAAACCTACAATTTATTTGTTTTACATAAAGAATATGGTATTCATTTGAGTTTAAAAAAACTATAAGGTATTTTCGAAACCAAAATTCAGTTTGAATGATATATACGAGTAAAAATACTTTCTAGTCTTTAGTTGACTAGGGCAAGGTTCGCGAAAAGGGATAGGCTCGGAAAATAAAGAACTACTATAAGTTTGACATGGGTCAAATCGCCCACACACGCCTTGATCTCAGTGGCACTAACTTGATTAACTGGTTAAACGTGCTGTTATACATACATACTTACATACTGGTAAGGCGATAGAGACAAAATGTTTACTGGCATATAATAATAGTCTTCACCGCTACTACTTAGAACAAAATAAGGATTAAAAAGGTTCCGCAGACCTTTTTCATAGGGAAATTAAGTGATCCTAAAAAAGGTAAGCAAGTAATACCAATTGCTACAGCTGCGTACCTTAAAGGGGCAGTAGCACGTTTTTAGTGGGAATATAGGGTGATGTAAGGAAAATGAAAATTAATGGATTCAATTGAAAGACAATGTATTTAAACTAAATGGAGCAGTAATAATTCCAATATATAACCTTAAGTTTAGCCATACGATTCTCTTTTCTTACAAAACATGAATTAAAGGTGTTCACACAAAAATGGCTGCTAATGGATTTTATGTGAATCTTCATTCTTTGTCCTATGACAATGGATGATTGGCTTGTGTAATGAGATTTTTGACACTGTCAAAATAATACATTTAGCATTCACTTGCAATTATCAGTGAGAAATTCAAATTATAAAATTATTAAAAAACGATTTTTTTCAATTTTTTTTATTACAATGACGCGAGTAATCAGTCAAATGTGATGTTGGAAATTTTTCTAAAGCAGTAAGAATGACGGTTACGATCTGATCATGTTTACTAGTAAGTATTCATGTAACTTGGACGCGTAAATTTGGCTTTGACAACCATTTATGGCTATTATAAGATTTCATCGAAAACAGGAATTGATCATATAATTGACGTCTGGGAATACATATGTGACACATATTTTTACTTTACTTATCCAGTTCTATTCTATTTGCACATTCTAGCCAAATTTACAAAACAAAACGAAATTTATATAGCCGGGAAACAAATCCGTAGAATATTTCAAGTCGAGGGGTATGCGCCATAAGTTGTTGTGCTCAGCTAGTTACTCTCTAGCCGTGGCGGGTGATGTCACGCGCTGAATGACGTCACAACATCTATAAATACCGGCGCAACCCGTACGACTTCCTCTAAATAAAACCAAATAAACCATAAACCTGTTACCATACTACTCATTACACGTCCACAAACAGAACGTGTCTCGCCAGTTGGAAATAATATTTTCACTTTGTGGGGACGGAGGGTGGGAATTATGATATTACTCGTATTTCATAAGTATTTCATAAAAACAGGAATTACTATGGAACTTAATTAATGTGATTTAATTTTTGTACACCCAACGCCTTCTATCATTTGACCAAATTAAACACCAGAGTAAGTCAATGCTGTCTATCACTTGCAAGATTATTGTTAATTCCTAAACTTGTAACCTTGGTTCTGGTTTGAAAGAAACGTTTCTTCCGTGAAGAACAGTTTGATTTTACATTGAGGAAAATTTAGTAACAGGTCAAGGTCAAGGAGGTTGGATACAAACTATAGCGATATATTAAGAAAAATCTAAATATTGTTGAAAAAGATATATATAAACAACATGTAATTATGTCATAAAAATATGCCACCAGAGTATTTGTTAGTTAGGGCACCTGATGAAGAAAAATAACACATTAAATAACCATTTTTAAAGTTAAATTTTGAATGTGAATATTATGTTTTTCTTTAAAGGGGCAGTAGCACGTTTTTTGATAATTTTATATTTTAAATATTTTACTTATAATTGTTAGTTATTGCTAAATGTAATATATTGACAGTGTAAACAATCTCATTACACAAGCCAATCATCCATAGTCAGAGGACAAAGTATAAGGATTCACATGAAATCCATTGGCGGCCATTTTTTTGTGAACACCTTTAATTCATTTTGTGTAGGAAAACTTATATTATATATTTGAATTATTACTGTTCAATTTAGTTTAAATACATTGTCTTTCAATTGGAACCATTAATTTTCATTTTCCTGACATCACCTTATGTTCCCCCTAAAAACGTGCTACTGCTCCTTTAAAGACATTGCAGTATTGACCTCAACTGATACAGCTAAAAAGAGCTTGAAACTAATACGAAAAATAATTAATACAAACTTGTTTAGTTAAAAAAATCATTTTGTGTAAAATATTTATTCTTTTTTTTCATAATGATCTTCTAGTAATATTCAAGAAATCCTTGATTCGTTCATCGTTGTTATCAATAGTTTAAAACACAAGTTTGACACAAGGGGTTGACCATAAATAAACATCTTGCTATCAAACCACACGAACATGTGCTCCTACGCTTATGAGTGATAGCTGGCTGATGTTAAGCATGCAACACTTGTGTTATTATGTAGATGTTACCTTTTATATACAAACCCTTTCAGTTGCATTAAATAGTTCAACGGTGCCTGTAGATTTTGTAGTCGCGGTTGGATGAAATACTTATTCTCGCTGAGGTGAGGTGAGGTGAGGTGAGGTGATCTGGGGTTTATCGCCGCTTTCAAGAGTATTTCACTTATATCGCGGCTGCTAGTATTGTTGCAGGGAGAAAGCTCGCTACACTATTGTGGCTATGTATTGCGGTGAAACCTGCGAGCATCGGCTGGAACTAGCAACCATGGGTGGTTCAGTGTAGCATTGCACCCAAACCTGACTGTGTGTAGAACAGTTCTCTACTGCAGACAAAGTTGCCGGGCCCCTGGCGGGATTCGAACCACGGACCTCCTGATCCGAAGCCGAACGCGCTAACCACTGCGCTATCCCGCTCCTATTCTCGCTGACAGAGGACCGATGGTATGGTGTTTCCTTTCTAAGAGCTAGTGTTTTGATGTAGGTTGAATGGATTCCAGTTGGATTGTTAATATATATTTCAACGATCGTTACAGTTCAACTGATCATGAGTTTCCTCTAATATTCATTTGCTGATCAAATAAAGTTTTTTGACAATTGTGACTTGACGTGGATTGATTTCAAACGTGCCTGCCAATGGGAACGGTCTCGTGATACATCTGAAGGCCCTTTTTTACCCATATGGACACGATTGTTGTCACGTTCTCTCCCCACAGAGGCAGCTCAGTGCAAGCAAGCCTCTGTTCTATTACGGCTAGATACCGGGGTTCCGGCAGATTGCCCTAGCGGCAAAAAGTTGAAGCTCAAGATATCTCACTTATTGTTCGTGACGTCATTGCAGCCGGGCGTCGCAAGGAAAGCGGCCCGTTTCTTGGATATTTCTATGATGGTAAAATGGATTAGAATAGGTAATAACGAAATGAATACCCTCTGAAGTGTGCTATATGATTTTTACGAAACTCGTGCAAATTTGTTTCACACTCGTTTCGTAACGGTCTATTAAACACTTCCTCGGGTAATAACCTTTATTTGTGGAACGATTGCGAACAGTCAAATGAAAACAAAAACGGAACGTAACGTAACCTGTCCATTGAGAAATGTACACAACTTCTCAAAATGTCTTCTTGAAGACTTTGAATTGACGAAACGTGGAAATTGTTTTGCTCGAGACATAAAATTTATATTTCATATCTAACAAGAAAATGGTATGATATATAAGGTATGCAGATAAGGTTCATTGCACTGGTGTTATTTATTCTAACTCTGTTCAAATACTGAGGTAGACACTTTAAGGGGAAGTAGAACCTTTTTGGAAAATTTTATATTTTCAATGTTTTACTTATAATTGTACGTTTTTGTTAAATGTATTATTTTGATAGTGACAAACAACCCATTACACAAACCATAGTCAGAGAACAAATCATAAAGATTCACAGATTCATTGGCGGCCATTTTAGTGTGAACACCTTTAATTTCTTTTGTGTAAGAAAACGGAATCGAATGGCTTAACTTTACATTATATATTTGATTTATTCCTGCTTCACTCAGTTTAAATACATTGTCTTTCATTTGGAACCATTTATTTACATTTCCTGACATCCCCTTATATTCCCCCTAAAATGTGCTACTGTCCCTTTAAAGGGGCAGTAGCACGTTTTTTGATAATTTTATATTTTAAAAATTGCACTTGTAATTGTAAGTAAATGCCTTATGTATTATATTGACAGTGTCAACAATCATATTTCACAAGCCAATCACACATAGTCAGAGGACAAAGTATAGGGATTTACATAAATTCCATTGGCGGCCATTTTTGTGTGAACACCTTTAATTCATTTGTTTAAGCAAAAGGAATCGCATGGCTGAACCTTACATTATATATTTGAATTATTACTGCTTCATTTAGTTTAAATACATTGTCTTTCACTTGGAACCATTTCTTTTCATTTTCCTGACATCACCTTATATTTACCCGAAAAACGTGCTACTGCCCCTTTAAAGTCGATTACATATACTCTCTCATGGTTTATACAATCTACGACATGATAAGGTCTTTGGGGCATGAAGAAGAAGATATAAGCTCTAGGTTCAACCAACCTATACTTTGGAACATCTTTCTGACACAAGTGGTTGACATGTAACCATTTTTCATTTTCCTGCGTCACTTTATATTCCTCCTTAAAGGGGCAGTAGCACGTTTTTAGGGATAATATAAGGTGATGTCAGGAAAATGAAAAGAAATGGTTCAAATTGAAAGACAATGTATTTAAACTGAATGAAGCATTTATAATTTAAATATATAACTTAAAGTTCAGCCATACAATTCCTTTTTCTTACAAAAATGAATTAAAGGTGTTCACACAAACATGGTCGCCAAGGGATTTTATGTGAATCCTCATACTTTGTCCTCTGACTATGGGTGATTGGCTTGTGTAATGAGATTGTTGACACTGTCAATATAATACATTTAAAATTTACTTACAATTATAAGTGAAAGATTTAAAATATAAAATTATCAAAAAACGTGCTACTGCCCCTTTAAAACGTACTACTGCCCCTTTAATGGACGACGATATCACGTTTTAATACCATCATTAGGGAAGACATTTTACTTAAATCGGTTAATGTTTAAATACATTTCAATATAGTCTTTTGTGTGTCCAATATTGTCTATAGCACAGAAAGAAGATAATAGGAATGTATATTACTATAGATTAGATAACATTGTCGCCTCTTACAAATCTGTTGGTAACGAGTGCACATTATCGTTAGTAGCGAGTGCAGTTATCTCAGTATGTTAGCTACCGAACACAAACCTACATCTTCGTCTACAACAAATCATGAAGGGTAAGCATTCTATTTTCTAGCTACTCATAATTAATTATAATTTAATGATGGCCCCTAATGCACTTAAGCAATTGACGTTTGCCAAATTGACTCCATATTTTCGTTAATAATTTTAAATTGCTTTTGGTTAGCATTTTAGGTGTTAGAATGATGCAGCAATATTTTGGATATACAACTTCTTTGTTCAACGTTGTGACGTTTCGATAGAGAATACTAGACATTTGTATTTCAGTCGAAACGTTACGAACCTTGAATAAAGTTGTATTTTTTGCGTTCATTATTTCTATACAAAATTATGTCATTTTATGTCAAATATTTGTCTTGTCAAGCTTTGGGTTCCACTCATAATCGTGATAGTTGTTCTCCAATCATTTTGGCAAATTTTGTCATTAATGAAGAATTTTAGTTCCTCACTCGACCTAATAGAAATAATCCAACTATAACGTTCGGAACGTTATACATCTCTAGAAGCTGAGACATAAATGTCATTTTGGTTATATTAGCGAGCTTAAATATTTCAATTATTTGCATTGATATTCATCCATTTCATATTTTAGGGGAAAACATATATTCTAATTAAGCTGTGAAAATCATAAAAATTTCACATCACATTAAACCACATTAAACCACTGCTTGACTGTTAAAAACAGACTTTGACAACCAAGCATGTAATTTTAAAATCTTTTGCAAATGACTACTGCTTTGTAAAATCGTATTAATCAGTTTATAAGTTTTAATGCTTTTTTTGATTTTTAACAAAATGTATGACCAATGACAAAAGCATTATCCGTGTGTTAATTCCATTGCTGACATTTACAATAAGATTTTTATTCAAAATGCATTGCAAAAAAATGATGCTCAAAAATTAAAATTGTGTTGGTGATAAATGCAATCTGTTGATCTAATTTTATTTAGATTGTGATTAAAGGCAGGTATTGAGTCCTTCTCTTTATCATTGAAATTGACAAATGTCCTTAGAAATACATAATACGATGTGTTACTTGTTATATTGTGGAAATGGAAAGTATCAAAACTTATGTTATAAAGATGCATCGTGGCCGAGTCATAACATGATTGTTACGTGACATTAAAGGGGTTTTTTGATAATTTTATATTTCAAACTTTTCACTGATAAATGTACGTTAATGTTTTGATAGGGTCATAAATCTCATTACACAAGCTAATCATCCACAGTCAGAGAACAAATAATATAGCTTCACATAAAATCAAATGGCAGCCATTTCTGTGTGAACACTTTTAATTCATTTTGTGTAAGAAAAAGAATCGCATGGCTGAATTGTATTTACTGATTTATTACTGCTTCATATAGTTCAAATACAGTGTCTTTCAATTGGAACCATTCATTTTCATTTTCCTGACATCACCTTATATTTCTCCTAAACACGTGCTACTGTCCCTTTAAAGTATCATCTTCAAGTTTACGTATGCAATGACGTAAACAGATGATGTTGAGGTTTCGATATCAGTAGTATCAGATAACGAGACAATAATAGCAATACTCCTTCTAAAAATAGTTTGTTTAGCTATATCAATGTATAAAAGTGTTGATAATGATTGTTTAAACGTACTGCTTTTAACCATTAAAATTATGAACATTCTTAAAAGTTACTTCTGCGATGGTGTTGCATGCAAAGGACATCGGTGTCCATATCGAAATGTCGCCAAATTTGAATGAAGAATATCCATTATATTGCTTTCATCATATTTCCTCTATAAAGGAGACACATATAAAGGATATTATATGAGTGCCCATAACATACTATGTTTACGACACGAGTGGCTAAATATTAGTTTTTACCGAGCGAAAGCAAGGGATATACTGATATTTAGGCACGAGTGTCGTAAACATAGTATGTCATGGGCACAAATGTAATATTCTGTTAAATCAAAGAACATACTAGAAAAAAACTTCTTCTCAGCATAGCCGGCCTGTATAGATTCTGACATCAGAGGTGAATCGTGACGTCAAAGCATTGTGACGTTTCAATAAAAAAGTTATATTTTGATCTAGGGCAACATATGAAAAATATAAACCTCGATATGACTGCCCTCATAGGTAATAATGTTTTTTATTAGCGAAAATGTGATGTGATGAACAAACTTTAATTTTAATTGATCTCTTTAGGCCGAAACAAAATTTCTAGAATGTTCTTCACTGATTTGAACCATTTGGTTGCCCTTTTTTGCATAGAATTAACACAAGATGATGGTAATAGGTGTTTGAATTACTTATCTTGTATTGATCGTTTGAAATGATAACATGAATAGTCTATTCATAAAAAATTATGTGACCTACTTACCCATATCCTCTCGCATATCAACTCGCTGTCTATAAAACGATGATATAGATAGGATAAATAATATAAAAAGATGAAATAAGACATGATCACTAATCCATCATCAGAGTATATTTTAGATGGTTCCAAGTAAAACTGTCGCCGAATATTAACATTTTTTTTGTACCAAAAGACTACTGATATAATTATATGTTTTCCAATATTGATTTATTGAATATTGACTATATTCGATTAGTCAAGAATCATGTTTGATGAATTTAGATTGCTGATGTCAGATGTAGGAGAATATCTGCCAAAAAAAACCTATAATGCTTAATAGTATTAAATCAAAAACTTTCGTTTCTTAAAAGTAATTTATTTTCACATTTATTTCAGTTATTTTTTTTAGACTATTACGATAAGTGTTCTTCTGTAAATAAATAGCATTCTATATGGTCAATTGTTTATTTTGCAACACAAAATGTGTTACTTTGAAAAAATTTGATTCGATAGAGCTTCTGTTAATTTAGAGTGATAGAGACTTAAACAGAGTATTTATTAAATTATTCTTTAAAATTTATATATGAATACGAACATGAAGATATTAATATTAAGAACAATTGCTTTATTCTTAATATGACACTACTTCCGCCATCGCAATAGTTGGTTGCAAGCTTCCTTCTTGAATGAAAATTCCTGCAATGCATCTAGTAGATCAGATTGTGATAAAACTGCCAGAGATTTGTGAAAAAATCATTTTCATACAAGTAACATTTTTGTCAAGAATATTGTAAAGTTTAGCTATTGTCCTCACAACATGAGTTTATCTTTGCACCTATTATGTTTGTATGATCATATCAATATTTTGTTTGTAATTCGAAATTTTGTGTTCCTAAGCAAGTTTTAATCCATAGATTTACTGTTTATATTGGTAGTATTAAAGGGGCAGTAGCACGTTTATTTTGGGAATATAAGGTGATGTCAGGAAAATGAAAATTAATGGTTCCAATTGAAAGACAATGACTTTAAACTAAAAGGAGCAGTAATAATTCGAAAATATAATGTAAAGTTTAGCCATGCGATTCCTTTTTCTGACACAAAATGGATTAAAGGTGTTCACACAAAATGGCCGCCAATGGATTTTAGGTGAATCTCCATACTTTGTCCTCTGACTATGGATGATTGGTTTGTGTATTGTGATTTTTGACACTGTCAAATTAATACATTTATCAGTGAAATATTTGAAATATAAAATTATCAATTAACGTGCTACTGCCCCTTTAAGAGACTAAAGTTAACCCGAAACTAACGAAAACATTTATGAAATAGGCTCTATTGCAAATATCACGAAAGTAGGTTGTAGGCTTTCTTCCTATAATGACATGCATGCAATGCAACAATTAGATATATATATATATGATGTTGACAAAGTTTCTTCAGATTGTAATAACCCGAAACTAGCGAACATATTTATGAAAAAGACTCTACTGCAAACATCACGAAAGTAGATTGTAGGCTTTCTTAAATGAAAGTGCATGAAATGCAACAAGAAGACATAGTTTCTTTAGATTGTAATATTCCGAAACTAACGAAAATTTTCTCAGAAGACTCTATTGAAAATATCACGATAGTAGGTTGTAGGCTTTCTTCCGTGAATGAAAGTGCATGCAATACAGCAACTATATATATATGACGTTGACAAAGTGTCATCAGATTGTAAAAAACCTGCCAGATATACGTCAGCAGACAATTGCGAAAATGCAGTTTCGAAAAAAGGTTCCATGGCAAACATCACGATAGTAAGTTGCAAGCTTTCTTCCGTGAATAAAAATACACGCAATGCAACAAGAAGACAAAGTTTCATCACATTGTAATAATTCGAAACTAACAAAATTTTATGGAAAACAGGCTCTATCGCAAACATCACGGAAGTAGGTTTTAGGCTTTCTTCCTTGAAGGAAAATGCATGCAATACAGCAACTAGATATATATGACGTTGACAAAGTTTCTTCAGATTGTAGTTACCTGAAAATAACGATTTTTTTTGCAAAAAAGGCTCTATCGCAAGCAGCACGGAAGTAGGTTTTAGGCTTTCTTCCTTGAATGAAAATGCATGCAATCCAGCAAATAGATATATATGACGTTGACACAGTTTCATCAGATTGTAATAATCCGAAACAAAAAAATATTTATGGAAAAAAGGCTCTATCGCAAACATCACGAAAGTAGCTTGTACGCTTTCTTCCTTGAATGAAAATACATGCAATGCAACAAGAAGAAGTTTCTTCAGATTGTAATCTGAGAAAAAGGCTCTAATGCAATCATCACGAAAGTAGCTTGTAGGCTTTCTTCCGTGAATGAAAGTGCATGCAATGCAGCAACTAAATATATATGACGCTGACAAAGTTTCTTCAGATTGTAATAAAACTGCCAGATATACGTCAGCAGACAATTGCGAGTAATCACTCACAAAAGGTTCAGTATCGAAAACAGGCTCTATTGCAATCATCACGAAAGTAGCTTGTAGGCTTTCTTCCGTGAATGAAAGTGCATGCAATGCAGCAACTAAATATATATGACGCTGACAAAGTTTCTTCAGATTGTAATAAAACTGCCAGATATACGTCAGCAGACAATTGCGAGTAATTACTCACAAAAGGTTCAGTATCGAAAACAGGCTCTATTGCAATCATCACGAAAGTAGCTTGTAGGCTTTCCTCCGTGAATGAAAGTGCATGCAATGCAGCAACTAAATATATATGACGCTGACAAAGTTTCTTCAGATTGTAATAAAACTGCCAGATATACGTCAGCAGACAATTGCGAGTAATCACTCACAAAAGGTTCAGTATCGAAAACAGGCTCTATTGCAATCATCACGAAAGTAGCTTGTAGGCTTTCTTCCGTGAATGAAAGTGCATGCAATGCAGCAACTAGATATATATGACGCTGACAAAGTTTCTTCAGATTGTAATAAAACTGCCAGATATACGTCAGCAGACAATTGCAAGTAATCACTCAAAGAAAGTGCACTATCAGCTCTGCAATGACGTTTGCACACAGCGCGCGTTCGTACGTTGTGAATAGAGAAAAGCCGATCCAAACTGATTGTAAGTAAATCCTTAAATTTAAAATAAAATATGTATCAAATGCATTATAATTTCTTTAAAATCTGTATCAAATGCATTAAAAATCTTTTAAGTTTTGAATCAAATGCATTGAAAGATAGTATTGAATTGAAAATAATAAAGAAAATATGTAATATATTTATCTATAATATATCATTAGTTGATAAATCATCTATTCAGTGATAGAAATAGAATTTGTAATTAAAGGTATTGAAAGAAATTTTGAAATCATGAAATCATCAATTTAAGTATAAATTCACGAAACATGAACGTTTTGAGTTGAAGCTAATAAAGCAATTCTTTTATATTTGAGGAATTTAATACAAGATATATCTGAAAATATGTCGGAATTGAATTCTTAATCAATTACTTGAATATGCATGTGAACTCATATGTTTGTTTTACCATAAAGAAATGTTGAGGAATTTAATACCAAATGTACCTGAAAATATATCGGAATTAATTTCATAATCAATTACTTGAATAGCATGTGAACTCATATGTTTGTTTTATCATAAAGAAATTGTGAGGAATTTAATACCAAATTTCACCTGACAATATATCGGAATTAAATTCTTATCCGAATTTGCATGTGAACGCATATGTTTGTTTTATCATAAAGAAATGTTGAGGAATTTGATACCAAATGTACCTGAAAATATATCGGAATTAAATTCTTAACCACGTATTCGAATTTGCATGTGAACGCATATGTTTGTTTTGTCATAAAGACATGCTAAAAGATTTTGTTGAAATATTAATAAACTAAATGAAACGTTTGTAGAAAAAAATTGATAAGAGTGCCTTATGTGCACGAGAAATATATTGTGTTCATGAAATTAGAATCTAAAAGATGTTTCAAAAAAGCATCTCACTTTCTACTTGTGCATATCTTTGATGCAAGCAAAGATTTTACCAAATCTTCTTTTTTTCAGCAGAGGAACAATTTCTTTCTTTCTTTTCTTGATGTTAGTATAATTAACATTCTTAGATAAGTTTAAAGCAAAATGAAAACATAGATTTTGATAAAAACATTTTTATAAAACTGTATAGTCTTTCATTCAATTTTTTTAACACGCCACAAAGAATTGTTTCAACACGAGAAATATAAAAAAAATAGAAAAATAAACATTTAACTGATATATGTTTAAAATAAGGAATCTGAAAATGTAATTCAATAATTATTTAATGAAGTTTGTATACTTAGGAATATTTAAAATCCTATGGAAATTTACTAGCGTTTTAATTGCTTGTGGGGTTAATGAACGAACATGTAAAGCCATTCGCTAGTCACGTGGACAAAATGACTTAAGTCTCTGAGTGTGCTGTATATGGCGAAGAGCGTGTCTTAGTGAAGCATCCGTTAACTTTTTACACAGATTCTTTTCCGTGAACGATGTTTTGAGTATAAAGTATAAGTGAATTTGAATGAAATTATCTTTTACCAACATTGATGGTGATTTCATGGTATTTTCTTATAAAAAACTGTAAAATCGCAATTTAGTTTCTCGTTCCTAATACCTTTTACTTGAAGCATTCTTATTAATAAAGATTCTTTTCCCTGAACGATGTTTTGAGTATAAAGTATAATAAGTGAATTTGATTGTAATTATCTTTTACCAACGTTGATGGTGATTTCATGGTATTTTCTTATAAAGAACTGTAGAATCGCAATTCATTTTCTTCTTCTTAATACATTTGCTCATTCAGCTTAACTGAGGTCGCCATTGGTATGATTACCTTAACTTAAACGTGTCATTTCAACTCAAAGGGTAATGATTAAAATAAACAATATTAGAGAAACGTTATTACAGATTTAAAGACTTTTGTTACCAATGTATGTGAGGTTACTGCTTTATGAACGAAAACAAACACACAACAAAAAAACTACCAACATCAACAACATAAATATCAACAACCACAAAACAAACGAATAACAATGATATTTCTTCATGACAGGGTAGACATGTTTGGAAGTATGAAAAATATATGTAAATACGTTCAATTCTAAAATGAACACTAGTAATGATGATTTATAGCAGAATAGAATTTATACAATTGGTAAAGGTTCATTTGAAGGGGCAGTAGCACGTTTTTAGGGGGAATATAAGGTGATGTCAGTAAAATGAAAATAAATGGTTCCATTTGAAATACAATGAATTTAAACAAAATGAACCAGAAATCAAATATGTAATGTTAAGTTTAGCCATGCGGTTCCTTTTTCTAACACAAAATTAATTAAAGGTGTTCACACAAAAACGGCGGTCAATGAACTTTATGTGAATCTTTATACTTTGTTCTCTGACTATGGATGATTGGTCTATGTAATGAAATTTGTGTCGCTATCAAAATAATACATTTAGCATTAATTTAACGTACAATTTTCAATGAAAAAAAAAGATATAAAATGTTCAAAAAACGTGTTACTGCCCCTTTAAGATTATGTGACGTTTCAGTGGCGATTATATCAAAAGAAAGTGACAGATTTATAAAATTAATAGTTGAAGCAAAACATGAGCATGAAATGTTTAATAGTTTGAAAGCTTTACAAGAACGATGTTTCCGGTGTATCTCTGCAAGAAATTAGGCGACAGATGAGTAATCACATGTTTAAGAGCATTTAAAAGTGTCGAACAAAAGAGGCTAGTGTGATATTCATGCTTTTCATAATTTTATCATGACAGAACGAATTATTGTAATGAAGTGTAACTAATTATGAAGTACAATATAATATAATATAATAATATAATATAATATAATATAATATAATATAATATAATATAATATAATATAATATAATATAATATAATATAATATAATATAATATAATATAATATAATATAATATAATATAATATAATATAATATAATATAATATAATATAATATTGTATATGTGCATAAAAGAGTTATAAATGTTAAAAGATTTATGGATGTTGCAGATCAAAAAATAAATACATTATTTTCGTCTGCATGCAAGAAAATAATTTGTCATTGCTTGAATGAATTATTTCATCTTACATGTATGTATATTTCTGGTCCGTAAAATGTGTAACAGGTATTTCCGTCGTGCGATGGAGATTTTTTGTCTTTGCATAAAATATTGTTGTTTTTTTGATGGCATAGATATTTGTTTTGTGTATGTTGGGTATTGGTTGTGATTGTCCGGTTTTCGATCAAAACTTATATCTTTCTTGTTTCTATATACGACGTCGATTTGCTTTGTGATTATTTCCTACAACATCTCGTTTATAGACAATTTGGCATATATGACCCCCGAAAACTCACAGAGTGGCTCAATAAGACATATTATGTATATTTGTGATCTGTTTAGCGGTGTATGAAATCGCAAAAATGTTTGTGCAAGAAGGAAATAGTTTTCTGTGCATTGTTTCTATACCGGTTTTCTTGTGTATTGTAGCAATGAATTATCTCGCCATTTAAAGAAGGAACAAGAAAATCTTGCATCTTTATGTTTAGAACTTATGAATGACCTTCAAAAAGTTAAATATCATTCGTCAACGACGGAAGATCTTTTCATATGACATAAGACATTTTTTGTGTAGATTTGAGTCATTAGAGTTCTATTCTTGGTTAAAATTATTTTGTTAGACAAAACTTTTGAAAAATATTCACGTTTTGTAAAAACACTCACACATGGCATTACTTTAAGTTGTAGTTTTCTTATGATAGCCACATTTCGTTAAGTTGAATTTTCTGATACTTTTTAACATTGGGTTAAGTTATATTTTGTTAAACAATTGTACGATTTGGTTAATTTGAATATCTGTTACAATTGTACGATTTCGTCAGATATATTTTCTGTTACAATTGTACCATTTGGTAAGGATGAATTTCCTGTTACAATAGTAACATTGCGTTAAGTTATATTTTTTTAAACAGTTGTACGATTTGGTTAATTTGAATTTTCTGTTACAATTGTAAAAGTTCGTACAGATGTATTTTCTGTTACAATTCTTCCATTTCAGACAGATGTATTTTCTGTTACAATTCTTCCATTCTGTTACAATTCTTCCATTTCGGACAGATGTATTTTCTGTTACAATTGTACGATTTCGTTAAGATGTATTTTCTGTTACAATTGTACCATTTCGTTGAGTTGAATATTCTGTTAGAAATGATAGATCGTATTTTCAAAAAAGATTTTACTTTATACTTTAAGAGAGGAAGTCAACGTCGCTTGGTTACGTTTTTGTGCTGAAACATGAACAGGAAGCTTAGTGTTTGTCCGTCAAAGACTCGTACATTTCACATTAATATCATTTAAACAAACTTCTATTCTTCCCTTAAAAGGTTTCTTCATTTGCATTAAAATTGCCTAATGTATCATTTCTCTGTAACCTTATCTTAAGAAGACATATAAAAATATTTATATATTTGAGTTTTTAAGTAAAAGAAGTTATTTTTCATCCTCAATTATTTCCATCGAATTTATTCGAACAACTTGCTTGCCTCTAATGTCGAAACTGTCTAAAGGTGATACAAACTTAACATTAATATCATTTAACCAAACTTTTATTCTTCCCTTCAAAAGTACCTTGAATTGCATTTAAATTGCCTAATTCTTCATCTTTCAGTTACCTAATATTAGAAGTAAAGACGAGAAAACAAATTTATATTCAATATTTCTCCCTCGAACTCCTCCGAAATCGTATTCGAACAACTTGCTTGCCTCTACTGTCGAAACAGAAAGCACATGGAGTTTTCAAAGCTTTTACACAATTCTTTAATATCATGTAACCAAACTCTATATTCTTGCTTTTAAAAGTACATTCAATTGCGTTTAAATTGTCTAATTCATCATCATTCAGTAACCTAATATTGGAAGTAAAGAAGATAGATATTTTTTATCTTCATTTTTTCCTTATGAACTGTTTCGAAATTTCGAACAACTTGCTTGCCTCCAATGTCGAAACATAATGCACATGGACTTTCTAAAGGTGATACAAAATTAACATTAATATCATTCAACCAAACTCTATATTCTTGCTTTTAAAAGTACATTCAATTGCGTTTAAATTGTCTAATTCATCATCATTCAGTAACCTAATATTGGAAGTAAAGAAGATAGATATTTTTTATCTTCATTTTTTTCCTTACGAACTGTTTCGAAATTTCGAACAACTTGCTTGCCTCTAATGTCGAAACATAATGCACATGGACTTTCTAAAGGTGATACAAAATTAACATTAATATCATTCAACCAAACTTCTATTCTTCCCTTCAAAAGTACCCCCTTTGCATTTTAATTGTCTAATTCATCATCTGTCGGTAACCTACATTCAATATTTTCCCTCGACCTGTTCCGAAATTGTATTCGAACAATTGCTTCTTTCTAATGTCACATGAGGTTTCCAAAGCTGATACACAAATCATTAATTCAAATTGAACAAACCTCTTCTGTTGCTTTAACAAATTTCTTAATTTGCATTTAAATTGACTAAATCATCATCTCTCAGTGTTTCATTCTTAAGTGACATGTGAAGATGTATTATCATTTTCGATTTTAAAAAGGGAACACTCTTGAAAACATCTGTTTTGATAATGAATAATGGCTCGCAAGCGATTGTTCACTGCTTTACAATCCTGAAAGGTGGTATAAAGGTCTTGTTTTGAGTAAAAAGTGAACTTAATTGAAATTATCTTTAACCAACATTGATGGTGATTTCATAGTATTTTCTTATAAAAAAACTGAAGAATCGCGATTCATTTTCTCCTTCTTAATACCTTTTGCTCTTTCAGCTTAACTGAGGTCGCCATTGGTCGCTCAAAAGGTAATGATTGAAATAAACAATATTAGAGAAAAGATATTTCAGATTTAAAGACTTTTGTTGCCAATGTTTATGAGGTTACTGCTTTATGAACGAAAACAAACACACAACAAAACAATTACCAACAACTACCAACAAGGTAACTATCAAACCAAACAAATAACAATGACATTTCTGCTTGACAAGGTAGATATGTTTGAAAGTGTAAACGAGATTATGAAGTATAGTATACGTAATAGTAATGAAAGGATTTTTTTATCTGTCTTAGGATAGATACCATGGAACCTTGCTACAGATGTCAAAAATACTCAAATGGTTTGGCTTCAAATTTGCGGGGACCAAATTAACCCCAAAAGACCGTATATGATTCGAATACCCGATTTACTACTAAACTTCACAATGCTATGTAAAATTTGATTACACCTTTAAAGGGTCACTAGCACGTTTTTATGGGGAATATAAGGTGATGTCAGAAAAAGGAAAATATATGTTTCCGATTGAAAGACAATGTATTAAAACTAAATGAAGCAGTAAAAAAAACAAATATGTAATGCAAAGGTCAGCAATGCTGTTCCTTTTTCTCACACAAAATGAATTAATGGACTTCATAATTTGTTCTCTGACTATGGATGATTGGTTTGTGTAATAAAATTTTGACACTGTCAAAATAAAACAGTAAGTATTATTGTACAACTATCAGTGAAAAAATTAAAATATAAAATTTTCAAAAAATGTGCTACTGCCCCTTTAAGTCACCGTAGATATCAAATTTTTAAAGGTTAACAAATGTAACAAATTGTGAGACAAATCTTATATTGAGAACAATGGTTAATTCTATAAACCACGAGTACACAGGTACACTACTAAACATCACAATGCTTTGCAAAATTTGTTATACAGCTTTAAGTCACCGTAGATATCAAATTTTTAATGGTTAACAAGTGTAACAAATTGTGAGACAAATCTTATATTGAGAACAATGATTAATTATGAACCACGTGTACACAGGTGAAATCCAGGTATGAAAAGTGTCATATAGGTCTACGCCAACCGATAATGTATGTGGACAACACACGTGGTGTTTATAAATAGAGATAAGTTTAAAGTAGGTACACATCTTGGATCATAAGTGAAGATAACTTTGCGCACGGATACTTCCGATTTAGGTCAGGGTGCCTTGTTATCAGTTTCTCCCACAACAACAGGTCCCAGTTGACATTATCTCATTCATGAGCTGACTTCTACCATAGGTCAGCCGCTAAAATGTGTCGCGTATAGACAGCTATGACCGATATTGATAGTGACAGTGTTGATGATTAAGTTAGAATGAAATACAGACTTTCCAATTATCCGATGAGCTTTAGAAGCATTTTTGCGTTTTGTTCGATTCTCAAAGGAGGAGATTTTCTTAAGTGTGTTCTTTCCTCGTAACCATGATAACAAATTGAGCACTTTTCGACAAGAAAGACAGAACCCTGATTGGTAGTAAGTTGGGCAAGAAGGTAATTTACAAATCGGGTCAATTTGATTGTAATAATTATTATAAAATCTCTTTTCGAAGACATTACAAAGCTCCCAAATAAGAAATCTCTAAAACGGATCATTAATAAAACAACAATAATAAATAATAGTATAAAGTGCATATATCCATACACATTGCATGCTCAAAGCGCTTAGTGACATATTACCCCTGGTCAACGAGTACAGAACACTCCCTAAGGAGAATACAACCGGTCGCCTGTCAGGCGCTCGAGGTCAAAATTCAGATCGTATCATACCATGCTTGATAACGGTATAAGAATCTATACCGAAACGTCGCGACCATCCAATAAAGAAGTTGTTCATCCATAGAATTACTCTTGTCTTCCGTATCATACCAGGTACCCAATTACTGCTGGGTGGACAGAGGCACGCTTGGAACTAAGTAGTGACTTAGGGTGACACCACAAGTTTCTCAACTGCTGTCTCAAATGTGGGGCAGGGAATCAACCCTTTAACCTCACAGATTATTAAGCAATGGATTAATGCCTATCCAGCGAGGTGCGCCCTTTGTTGCTGAACTACACTAAAAAGCGGTCAAATGAGCATTGCACAGGACCACGTGCCACCAAATTAAGCACTAAACAAAAGACTGTCTTGTAAACCTATTTTTTCTGCTCTGGCCTACATCAAGAAGAATACTTCCTTGAGAGTTTAAATCTAGAGCATAAAACGGTGTCTACTGTCTTTCATTATTTATTTTCATAATTATTTTCCGAGACAATGCAAACTGTAAAACCTCATTGGATACATCCCTGGAACAGTGGCGTTTGCGTCATGCTCTATTATTCCTCTCGCAGACACAGCAAGCGGTGCTTCCCGCTCAAAGAAATATATTTTATTATTATTATTTAATGGCGCTTACGTCCTTTACAGACTAACGTTTAAGTAGTTTTTCACAGACAATCAAATGGCAAACCCATAAAACGGAGAAATCCAAGGAATTTAAAATCTACGACCTGACAAGAATATAGCGGTTAATGTTTTTTATTCATGATTTAAAAAAATTTAATTTCAAACGGTAAGCAGGGATCAGGAAAGACAGGGGCCATGGATCACGTTGCAAATTGGATAAATAAAAGGGCCAGTAAAATTTTGAAGTTGATTATTGACATAAGGAAAATGGCCCATTTAAAGTTCAGGAAATTATTTAAAAACCCTGAAAATTGCCAATTTTCAAAAATGTCTTTCCCAATCCCTGCGGTAAGAACCCCAAAATGGAGAAATCCAAGGAAACGAGCACCCTCACAAGACAAGAACATTGCCGTTTATTGTTTTTAATGATAATAATAAAATTCCATTCAACAGACAATGCAAACGGTAAAACCCCCAATGGAGAAATTCGAGGAACTGAGCAACCCCTTAAGAAAAAAAACCGGTTTAAGTTATTATAATTATAATAATAAAATTTAAAACGGTAAAACTCCCAATGGAGAAATTCCAGGAACTGATGACCGACCCCACAAGACAAGACTGCTAGATTACAGTGGTTAATGTTGTTTAATCAAAAGCATAACATTTTATTCCACAGACAATGCAAACGGTAAAACCTCAAATTGAGAACCCAAGGAATTATAAAAATTCATTCCACAGACAATGCAAACGGTAAAACCCCCAATGGAGAAATCCCAGGAACTGACCACCCCCTACAAGACAAGAACATCGCCGTTTATCTTGTTTAATAATAATCATAAAATTTAATTCCACAGACAATGCAAACGGTAAAACCCCCAATGGAGGAATTCCAGGAACTGACCACCCCCACAAGACAAAAACATAGCTGTTAATGTCTTTATTCATAATCATAAACTTTCATTCCACAGACAATGCAAACGGTAAAACCCCCAATGGAGACATCCCTGGAACTGCCAACCCGCCACAAGACACAGTCATCTCCAAGCTCTCCTCCTGCCGATGGTTGACCTGCTATCTGTGCTTCTCGGCCTCTCTGCTTCTGTACACCTACAGGCATTGTCTCAGCATGGCCTTCGTGTGTATGGAGATTGTTCCTATTGATGATTTCAACATTACCATGGAGAACTTGACAGATACCCTTGTCAATACAACCATGGATAATGACACGGTCATTCATGGGGTGATTGAGAAAAGCAATTCAACATTCGTGAAGGAGATTATCAGAGAGGAAATTGTAAGTTTAAGTTTATATATGAAAAAGGTATAAGAATCTATACCGAAACGTCGCTGCATTTTACAATAAAGAAGTTGATCATCCATAAACTTCTTGTTTTCTTGATATCTCTAAAATGCCTCTCAGACAACTTAAATTTATGTAACTTAATAAAGTTTAATATTATTTAAAGAAATTCTACTAGATGAATCACAATCTAAATTTATTCATATCGGCATATCATTATTTTGTAAGTACCTAATAACCTGAAAAAGTGGATCTATTTTGTTATATTGGATAAGAAAGAAGGGAGGCTTATACTTTTAGTATTCAATTTTCAAATGTTTAAGTCAAACGTGTTGTTCCACGTACATTTATATCTATCGAATTTATAATCATTCTAGTTTTATGTTCATTGTGACATAAGATCAGAACTGTTTCTATAGGAAGTTATTCAAGCAGTCCTGACAGGCGTCAACATCTTCAAATTTTCACTAGCCCGAAGTTGTTTCAAATATTTGGGCCATATAAATTGTTTAAAATCAACGTCTGCTGAAATAAGATAACGAGATTCATTAATGGATATAAGTTCTTTAGATCCACCCTTTCTCTGTTATGACCTATTTCACACTCCACCTTATGAAGAAGTAAGCATATAAGGTCATGATTTTTTTCACAATATAAACTCGTTATCTTGACGTAGCTGGGTCTATCTTATTGGCCTTTCGAGACTCAAAAGAGCATTAGCAATTTCTGAAAGAACTTTTTCTAAATTGAGAAATATACAATAGTTATATTGTTTGATAGGCATTTAGAAGTAGGTTAGATAAACAAGAGAACATTTGTTATAGATTAACAACATCTGCATTGCAACGTTATTACAGCTGCGTATCTTAAGTTTGTTCACTTACCTTCGTATTCTAGTGCAAATATCATGTAATTTGTAACGTCTTTGAGACATCATATCATTGTAAAAACGAAACCGATAATGAGGAAATTTTTACTGCATACGTTAAGGTTCAGTTTGCGTTGACATATTCGTATGTCATACCAAGCAGATAGCTGTAACAAATTTTGCAGGTCATTGAAGTGACCAGGGTTTAATATTTCGGAAACAATATTTTCTAGTTTTCTCTACAAAATCCTTATAAGGCGATCAACAGCTTTAGATCTTATTCATATGTGTTCCTTTGGGCTAATGAAACGTAACTGTGCTGATATTTTTCCTACAAAATTTACATGGATGATTTTAATAGAAATTTAAGAAAATCCGAATTTCACAAATATGACCCCATCTGTCTATTTAACAATGCCAAATATCGACATTCAGCACCAGTGACAAGACGATCCCGAAATATGGTTTGGGAATGGTTATTTTATACATGGACAATTGATAATGTTCTGTAAGTGGTCACTGAGTTATTTTATGAACATCAAAACGAAACCCAAATTACGTGAGTATTTGCACTAAGATCACAAGCAGGTGAACAAACTTATGGTATGCAGCTGTACGTGTGGATGTAGATCATAACACCGTTATCAAGCATCTTCTTAACTTCGCAACACAAATGCAAATCAGCAGAACTCGTTCTCGTTTACAATGTTTATAAACTTGCAGAGATTCAACCCGTTGGTGCCGGCCGAGCTTGAGGGTACCCTTCTCTCGTGCTACTACTACGGGTACCTCCTCACCCCGCTGATTGGGGGTACCTTGGCGTCCAAGTTCGGGCCTAGAAGAATGATCGCCATCTGTCTGACCATCTCCTCGGTAGCCCTCATACTCTTCCCCATCTGCCTGAGAACAAATATCTACCTTGCCATCGCAATCAGAATCATCATCGGCCTCGCCTCGGTTAGTATCAATTTTCTCAGAGTGCCAAATTTGTTAAAAACATATTATGTACAAACACGAAAAAATAAGTTAAGAAACTAGGACTTTCTCCAGATATTTACAGTATTTAATTTACAACACTGTACAGTAAGAGACCGATTAGGAGAAAAATACGTTTTCTATAGCTTTTAGTTCGAGTGCCCCATTTAAGCGTACATAAAAGTTTTGTACGTCAATGGCAAAATATGGAAATATGGAAAAGTTACCATAAACGGTGATTGAACGACAACAACAGTGGGGTAAGTGACGACTGCAATGACAGCAATAAACACTCGAACTTTCCCTGCAAGGCACAAATCATTTAAGCCTTAGTTTGTCCCGAAATATTATGTGCATGCGTTTAAACTTTCTGAAGTTACACTTGATTGTACTATCAGAAAAATATCATTGGCGTTGCTTCTAATTGTCGGCGATGGCTTAGCTAAGCCTGAGCTCGTCCCCCCAATTGTATGTGCATGCGCTTAAAGGGGCAGTAGCACGTTTTTTGATAATTTTATATTTTAAAATTTTCAGTGATAATTGTAAGTTAATGTTAAATGTATTATTTTGACAGTGTCAAAAATCTCATAACACAAGCCAATCATCCATAGTCGGAGGACAAAGTATGAAGATTCACATAAAATACATAGGCGGCCATTTTTGTGTGAACACCTTTAATTCATTTTCTGTAAGAAAAAGGAATCGCATGGCCAAACTTTACGTTAAATATTTGAATTATTACTGCTCCATTTAGTTTAAATACATTGTCTTTCAATTTTAACCATTAATTTTCATTTTCCTGACATCACCTTATATTCCCCCTAAAAACGTGCCACTGCCCCTTTAAGCCTTGTTCGTACTATCAGAAATATCATGAGGGTTGCTTCTAGATGTCGGCAAGGGCTTATCTAAGCCTTAGGTTGTCCCCAAATGTTATTTGCATACGGCAAAGCCTTCTGAAGTTACACTTGATTGTACTATCAGAAATGTCATTGGCGTTGCTTCTAATTGTCGGCGAGGGCTTCTCGTTGCCTTAGCGTCTCTCTAAATTCTATGTTCACGCGTTAAGACCTTCTGAAGTTACTCTTGGTTGTCCTTGAAGGGTTGCTTCTAATTGTCGGCAAGGGCTCATCTAAACCATAGCTTGTTCCAAAATCTGATTTGATTGCGCTAAAGCCTTACATTTGTTAGTACCATCAGAAATAGTCCTGAGGTTATTTATTAATATTAACTCTCACTTCAACCACAAATTGTGGCTTAGTGCAGCAAGGCGCAAGTGGTCGATGATGACGCGAGTGATGACTCCCACTGAATGTTCAATCCTTCAATCAGTCATCTTAAGTATAAGAAGCAGTGTCCAGAGTTGTCTTAATAAAGAAGTTGAAATCCAACTATAAAATATCAATTGCACATGGTATTTTGGAATTAATGAATACACCTTATATCACTTTATGTTTGCTTCACTTTCACAGGGCTCTATCAACCCTTCATTTATCGTGTTATGGTCCCACTGGGCTCCCATCAATGAAAAGGCTCAACTGGCTGCCGTGACCAACTCAGGTAAAAACAAGTCTTCATCATCATTGTTTGGCTACAAGGTGGTTCAACAGAGACGTCTCTGTGTAACATTCCTCTGTATTGAACAATCCTGAAGCCACTCAATCAGTCTTTCTCAATTTAGTTGTCATAAAGATGTATTGACGCTTAACTTGTTTTGAGTAATAGATCATGACCAACAAAAGGTCACTAGCCGACGGTAACAATGGAAGCAGAGGGCTCTTATAAGGATAAATTGGTTGAGTAAAGAGATGTAGACATTTTTTTAGAAGAACATTTGAAGAAAACTGATCTTTTTGTAAAATTGCTACTTCCCCATTCATATAAAATGAACTGAATGTATTAGTATAATCTATTGACAGGTGTGAACATGGCCAGTATAGTTGTGACTGTGGTATCAGCGTCCCTGTGTGAGATCGGACTGGATGGAGGCTGGCCTTTCATCTTCTACGTCTACGGTAGGGTCTTATAAACTTGATTGATTGATCGGTTGATCGGTTGATTGATCGGTTGATTGGTGGGTTGGTTGGCTGGATGGTTGGTTGGCTGGATGGTTGGTTGGTGTGTGGGTTGGTTGGTGGGTTGGTGGGTTGGTTGGTTGGTGGGTTGATGGGTGGGTTGGTTGGTGGGTTGGTTGGTTGGTGGGTTGGTTGGTTGGTGGGTTGGTTGGCTGGATGGTTGGTTGGTGTGTGGGTTGGTTGGTGGGTTGGTGGGTTGGTTGGTGGGTTGGTGGGTTGGTGGGTTGGTGGGTTGGTTGGTTGGTGGGTTGATGGGTGGGTTGGTTGGTTGGTTGGTGGGTTGGTGGGTTGGTTGGCTGGATGGTTGGTTGGTGTGTGGGTTGGTTGGTGGGTTGGTGGGTTGGTGGGTTGGTGGGTTGGTGGGTGTGTTGGTTGGTTGGTGGGTTGATGGGTGGGTTGGTTGGTTGGTTGGTTGGTTGGTTGGTGGGTTGATGGGTGGGTTGGTTGGTTGGTTGGTTGGTTGGTGGGTTGATGGGTTGGTGGATGGGTTGATGGGGTGGTTGGTTGATTGAGTTACTGTTTAACGCAGCTTGGGCAATATTTCAGCCATTAGCGGTGAGCTGAACTGATTGAATGAACTGTAATGTAAAGTGAAATGAATGACAATAAATTGGCTTCATTGACTAGATACACACAAGTACAACAAAGATCATAGAAACACTGTGAAACAAAATTGTTTGCATTGCAGGCATAGGTGGAACATTCCACTTTGCTAATTGGTTGTTGAAGATTTTGTTTGTAGGCATTATTTCATGTAGGCATTAGTGAACGCCATCATGTCAACAACGTATTTTTTATTTCCACAAACGGTTATCAATGTTCTAACAAGCATCAAAATTAGTAATGAATTAGGGGTATTGACATATCTTATATTAGTCTCAGCAAAGTCTGTAAGCTTATTCATTCCTCTCCCCTGAGAGATGATTCATGTATTCTCGGAGTTCCCGAGTACCCTTCGTTACAAATGGATCAGATTCTGGCTTTGGAATCTTCTGATGGGATGCAACCAGAGTTAGTTGTTTCGTCAGCAACTGTATTTGAAGCATAGGACAAATTTGTATTTTGTGCATTACAATTCATAATTCATTAAATAATCAATTTTGGAGAAAACAACAGAAACATGTATCCTTTTCTCAAATTAACATTCCCTACGCTACAGGTGGAACTGGTATACTGTGGCTGCTGCTGTGGATGATCTTCGTCTTCGACTCGCCCGAGACACATCCACGCATCAAAGAACGGGAGAAGGCAATCATTTACCATCAGAAAGTCACCAAAAGCACATCAGTGAAGGTATTTAACTATCAGACCTAGGAGGCGTGGTTAGAGCTGAAACATGTGCACGAATGTCACGTTGCCTTATTGTCCAATTTGAAAACGACAACATCCTCTTCCAGGGTTAATTCGTTTTCTTGAGTGGCAACACGATGCCAATCTTCCTTTGCAAAGGTTCAAAAGACAGTCGCGGACCAGACTTATCTAACCCTTGCTGTCGACCCTTGGCTTTCCTGGTTTTATATGAGTGTCCTCTCTGGCGATAACATGTTACCTCCAGTTACCTACATTGCTACAGCCAATCACCGACGTTTTTTTTAGTCTGTTGACCTCGATGAATCAAATAATCAAATAATTTTGTGGTTGTTTTCGATGTTATGATTCTACTTCGGTGTTAAAATGGCATGTGATCCAATGTGCGATTTATCAAGCCTTGCCGATTAACAAAATGGCAGTTAATGCGAGTTCGCCCGAGTTACGAACGATCTTAAAACAACGATAATCTGCAGATTGTACCAATCCAAAATGTTTAATCTGAAAAAAGGTCAAGAACCACCAAGTATACAATAACCATGCTTTATCTCAACTTTTGTTATGGCATTATCGAAAAAGGTTTGTCCTCAATTTATATGTTTGGGTATATAACTATAGGTTTTTGTTCCCAGCCCCCATGGAAGAAAGTCTTCAAGTGTCCCCCTTTCTGGGCTTTAGCCATCGCCCACGTGTCTCAAACCTGGATAGAAACGACGATAACTACCTTCATACCTCTTTATATGAACGATGTCCTCAAATTCAACATCAAAGAGGTAAAATTTAAATTTTAAAATTTAATGAACTCATTGAGAACCACACCACTTAAATCTAATTTTACAATCGAAGATCTTTCACAGGCTATCAAATCATTCCAAGTTCATTTAAATCTGAGTCTGTTAAAGCGGGTAACGTTTCTTTGTCTTTGAATACTAGGAATTTCTATATGATCAGTATTAAACAAATCTTATTAAATCGGCCTGCTTCCGAGGAAAAAAATATTCACAATATGAAGTCTACGGAGATATGAAATCATCTACAGTGGAGAGAAACCCTATCGAAATAACAAGTTCGATTCTCGATAGTTATAATATTAAAGCCTTCATTCCTCGGAACTGGGCCGATTTCAATAAGACTTGTATATAAAATGAGCAGGATAATCACCTGTTCCTAAATTGCTTATACAACAACAATTCTAAATTACCAAATAAATTATATTGAAATTTTGGAACGCGTTATCTTTTTTTTAGATTGAGTGATTAGGGTTTGACATGCTTTCAGTAATATATATTTAAACAATTTACCAGATTCAGATACAAACTTATATTTATCCGGTGCACAGTAGAGGTATTTATCAATCTCATTAAAATGTGATCACAAATAGCATAGTGCAGCAAATAGATCATATTTTAATGAGATTGATGTTTTCATAAATGCGAAAAGCTTTCGATTCTGTAAGCAACATTGTTTTAATCCCCTTCAGAACGGAATACTGTCCTCGCTGCCATTTATAGGACGGTTTCTGGGTGGAATCGCTACAGCATACATCGCAGACACAATTCAGAGGAAAGCTCTCATGAGAACTACATACACTCGCAAAATGTTCCAAACTATGGGTAGGTTACAGTTATCATTCATATTTAGAAATAAAGAATTCAGATTTGACTATTTCATGTGCATAAGTTATAAAGGTTGCCTAACTTGTTATGCAACTGTGTTCTGAAAGGTCTTATCGTGATAGATGCACATGTGAAATATCGACGGTCTACCTCCAAGCAATCAAAAGTAATGAGCAAGGTTAAAGTTATTTTGTGACAGAGTGACAGAAAGATAGACAGACAGACGTACAGGAAAAACCAATATACCCGAAGTCTCCGATTAGGGAGCATAAACATGTTTATTTCCCATATGGTTAAAAATAAGAGGTGACATATTTTCAATATGAGCACTAGTGCACATATCAGTTTTGCCTAGCAACGATTGACTATACAGGTGTATTCCAGGTTCGGTACTTCCTGCTGCACTACTCATCGGAGTGAGTTACCTCAACTCTAATCAGCGGATGTTGGCGGTTGCCTTGTTGACTCTCACCATGACAACCAATTCAACCACTCTGGCCTCGTTCCGAGTCAACCATTTAGACATTGCTCCAAGGTATGCGGCCATTTTGTATAATTTGTAGTTGTAAATGATGAAAAATTATGTGAACATTTCTTTACATAGACAGGAAATACAATTGCAAAACAGAGTCAACCATGTAGACATTGCTCCAAGGTTTGCGGCCATTTTTGTTTGTAGTTGTAAATAATGAAAACATTATTTCAACATTCATTTATAAAGGCAGGAAATACAATTGAAACTTGCCCTGACAGAATCAAGATCAAGGTTTACCTTGAATTAAAAACATTCCACTTAAAAATTTCAAAAAATAATTTGATGCTATGTTTTTAATACCAAACGTGACAAGCTTAAATAAATTTTCTTAGGCAGTTATAGGAGTATATCAAACTCGTTTCACTTTAATGAATTCATCACAATCTAATATGTGAAAAACACTAGCTGTAGTTTAAAGACAAATATCAGCCCCTCGCTTGGTTTTATGCAACTCGCCTTCGGCTCGTCGCGTAACACCAAGTTGGAGGCTCTTATAGCCCTATGTCCCCCTCGCCTGAATGATATAACTTATATTGTTATTTCTCAACATATGTATACTTGTATACTTCAGGTATTCAGGACAACTGTTGGGTTTCACACAGACCCTCGCCATCATCGGGGGTATCATCAGCCCGCTAGTTACCGCTGCCATCACCATTGACGTAAGTTCTTTTTTCTTTAACCTCCAAAGATGTATGACCTCCTAATTCATATAAATTTACAAAAGCTAAATTTTGAAAGAAGCTTGATAAAAGTTGAGTACAAACACATTTCCTGAATTATTAGGCCTACGAACGATCTGGAACGATCATTTTTCTGATCTTATACTTTCCAATGGTCAAAAGCAAAGCTCTTTGCAATCTATGACGTCCCAAGGTAACTATTTCCGAACAATAATCCTGAACTCCTGGTATGGCCACGTAATATTTCACGTATTGTTTATTCTCTTCCTTCACAGGGGACACGGGAGCAATGGCAGAAGGTTTTCATCATCACAGCTACAATCGTTCTGTTCGCCAACATCATCTTCTTGCTATTCGGCAGCGGGAGGGAACAGGAATGGGCGATGACTAAAGATTCAACCATCAACATCCCAGCAGGGGACAACCAGGGGGAGATAACCGAGAACGTCACTGACCTTGAGGTCAAGGTCGGCCATAAACCGGAAGTGCCTCAGAGGGACAGGATTTATCACATAAGCGGTGACCCTTACAGCTTTGTGTACGAGGTGACCCCTGAAAGTGTCGAGATGAAGAAAATGGCGAACGGGAGAGTCAATCCAGCTTTTGAAAGCCAGGATTCCGGTGTAAGTTTGGGGACAGACGAAACCTCCCAGGAGTCTGTTGACAGCACACGTCTGTGAACTTCAACAGGCGAGGTTTTGATTGGTTCATTACTGGACGCTTCGATGTGGCGAATCCGGAAGTTAACAGAAAGGTAGAATTTGATGACCTTGAGAACCCTCTCGAGGTGACCTTTGACCTCCGAGACAAAATGGACCTAACAGCTTGGTCAGACCGAGAGAATGAACTGACATTAGACTAGTAGACCTTATGTGGACAGTTCAGAAAACAAACTGACGAACCGGTGCATTTTTATTTGTGTCCTGTGAAAAAAGTGTATAGTTATGTACATGTCTTTGTTATGAAAAGATCATCTTAACTGTAAGTCGGTCTTTAAATCTTAATGTGATATCGATGTATGTTTTTGTAATCGGAACAAAGAAAGATAAAAATGTTTTCTAAGATATATTTAATATCTTTTTGTCTTCCTTATGCGAAGGGGGCGGGACCGGAGGGATGCATTAAGAATGACCAAAGTTGATATCTGGAAGAGTATAAGAGATATTAGAATATAAAACTCATCAGGCTAAAAACAATTTAGATCTCGTCCACAGAACAAAAATGCAAAAACGGACATAAAACCATGTAATTTGACTTCAACAGCGCCCCATGTAAATATATCATCAAGTAAAGGGGACCAATTCAACTGAGCTTAAAGGGGCAGTAGCACGTTTTTAGGGGGAATATAAGGTGATGTCAGGAAAATGAAAAAAAATGGTTCCAATTGAAAGACAATGTATTTAAACTAAATGGAGCAGTAATAATTCAAATATATAACGTAAATTTCAGCCATGCGATTCCTTTTTCTCTCAAAAATGAATTAAAGGTGTTCACAAATAAATGGCCGCCAATGGATTTTATGTGAATCCTCATACTTTGTCCTCTGACTATGGGTGATTGGCTTGTGTAATAAGATTGTTGGCACTGGCTATATAATACATTTAGCATTTACTTACAATTAAAAGTGAAATATTTAAAATATAAAATTATCACAAAACGTGCTACTGCCCCTTTAAACAATTTCGGCCCCTTACTTAAAGGGACAGTCCTATCGGGTATTTTCTGTGAAAACAAAATTCCTGTGTTTATACCTTGATTATTACATGATTATTTCAGACTTGTTTTCATACATGTTAGTGAGGGTAACATTCTAGGTTTTCAATTTAACAAATAATTCCTCTTGAATTTCGTTTCAACAAAAATACCCCGATAGGACTGTCCCTTTAAGAAATTGGTGCTACGGGCCTGCGATGCATACAAGGTACAAGAATGCATACATCTATATATCATGAAATGTCCAGTATTTGTGACCCTCTTACTGTCGTTACATTTCTACAGCCAAATCCAAACTGACGCCAAAATAGCATTTTCAGAAAACGTGTAATGCTCGTGATGTGATTCTCTATGTATTCCTGTACTCAAAGGCAACAAAGAGTCAATTGATAAACAACTAAACAAACAATACCTACCTACTTCATTGATAATCCATTTATTGACAAAAACTTTTTAACAAACACTTCCACAATTGACCATAAATGATAATTCTTACATCAAATGCAATATTCACAATGTATGCCTACATATAAATAAAGGTGAACATACAACTTTATACAGGTTTCATTATAAGGATACATAGTAAAATGCACAACGGTAATATACAAGTCTTCTAGAATATCAGGTATGAGTATTTGCATCAATGCATTGAGAACCCGACCAGAAGGTGATAATAACAGTAAAATACCACGCACCCATATTCATGCCCTCTCGATTATCACGGGTGAGTATTAATTTGATATCTATGCACATGTTACAACATCTTCCTACGCAAAGACTAAAACGCCAGTTTCCGAACTGTCATTTTATGCCTTGCTGCTGACCCTTTACTTTTCTGTGCTGCTATAGTGCCCCTTTAGGCTAGAGAGCAGGCGCAGAAAACTCAAGGGTCAGCAGCAAGGCATAAAACTAACAGTTCGGAAACTGACGTTTTAGGCTTTGCGTAGGAAAATGAGATTACAGGAATCGTACCTATAATGAATATTTACAGAAAAAAATACACAAATAGTAACATTCTCTCCCCACAATAGTTACTTTACTCACATTCCCAAAACTTATAAATATGGAATCTAAACGTTTCTTGGTTGAAATACAAAAACCTGATTGGTTGCAATCTAGAAGGCGATTGTTGCTTATTGGACTATAACAATAATTATGACCAGACTCTTTAATGATTCTTTTGACAAAGTTCACAGAACAGAATAGATATGACCACATGATTGTTGCCACGTAATCTTTGTCACAAGTAGAGCCTTCTCTGAGCTTGAAATATATACTTAATACCAATGTAAGATTGGCGATCAACAAACAAACGACCATTAGGTTTGCTCCCGAAAGCTTTGAAAATTTGGAAATGCAAACATAATTCTTTCAAGATTAAAAGGGCAGTAGCACGTTTTTAGGGGGAATATAAGGTGATGTCAGGAAAATTAAAATAAATGGTTCCAAATGAAAGACAATGTTTTTAAACTAAATGGAGCAGTAATAATTCAAATATATAACGTAAGGTTCAGCCATGCGATTCCTTTTTCTTACAAAAATGAATTAAAGGTGTTCACACAAAAATGGCCGCCAATGGATTTTTTGTGAATCCTCATACTTTGTCCTCTGACTATGGGTGATTGGCTTGTGTAATGTGATTGTTGACACTGTCAATATAATACATTAGGCATTTACTTACAATTATTAGTGCACGTTTTAAAATATAAAATTATCAAAAAACGTGCTACTGCCCCTTTAAGGTGATGGATTTGAGTAACCTCGTTCAGGAGAGAGTGTCTTTACATTATATAGGAAGATGGTATCAAGTATAAAAATCGGATATGATATGACATGATGACTGAGACTTAACATAGCAAAATTATTAATGTTACTTCGGATCCATTTTCGTAGCAAACAAAAAGTGTTCGTATAACTATACATACGTTTCTTGAATGTTTGAGACAAGAAAAACATAAAACGATATCTGATACAACTTTATGATCAACAGAGATATCAAATTTTCAACAAGTGGATTACCCTTTTGAGGAAGTAAGAGTAAACTAATAAATATTTCCTAAAATCACAAAAGTGAAGGGAGCTTTTTCATAATTGCAGCATCTGAAGGCATCCCTTTTACCCACATGTTCTGACGTAAGCTCATCTAGCCAATCGCAAGGACGGCGGCAAAAGGCTTTCGATGTCAGAGCTAGGGGCACGTAACTCCTGTGAAATCAACTTTTACATGATCGCCGCTATGTTTGTATTTGAAAGGGACGATGTGATTGGTCCGATTGTGACTAGGTTTTGTCTTCGATAAACTGGCGTTGAACAGGCACCTAGCTCCAGACCATTGTGGAGAGGAAAGCCCTGATACATATTTTTACTTTGTTTCCCTCGATTTTAATCAGATTTGGAAGTCCTATCAGGGTGGAAACGAAATTCAAGGGCACTTTCCTGTTTATACTTAAAAATGATTATAACATGACTATTTCATACTAATTTTAAAATATGTTAGGGTAACATTTAAGTTGTTCTAGATTTAACAAATTGGCAAAGATTAGCATACATCACTGCCTCCTCTTGAAATTCGTTTCCACAAAAATACCCTGATATGACTGTCCCTTTAACATCTTTCAAAGACAAGTCAAAGTGACAGGAAGTAATAATAAGTATCATACATTTGTGATTCAATAATAACATTGGATTGAAAACATGATTGCATATAACAAATAATGGATGAAGTAAATCTTTTTTTCGTTTCATTAATTACGTGATAATGAGAAAAACACAAACCTTGTTCTTAGCTTAAACGGAAGATAATTAGGAACGAGGACAGTCATGTAATTGTTCTTATAAAATGCTTTAAAAATCTTGCATAAATGTCACATATAACTTCTACCTGTATTAATTAAGGACCATCATAAAGGTAAAACGTACAGAAGTCTATTTGACAAGAGTATATAATTGTCCCTTAATGCACATTAAATTGTTAGATAGATTAGTTTGGATGGCAGTTATAGGGAATATTTCTTATAAAGAGCCGTGTTAAGGACACCATTTATCGTCAATTGTAATTAAGTTATAAGAAGCAACATGTTAATACAGGAAACAGGATCACTTTGTCGATGCGTGTTCGTTAAAGGTAACCTTCATCTACTTATTTTTCAAAAAGTATGCTTTGAATTGGCTTGCCTTATTTCCATAAACTTGGTTTCTAGATGGGCTAACCTATCATCCTCGATAGTCGAGGGTCAACGTTAATTCTCCACTGTAGAACGTTAGAACGTTTACTCTGGAATATCGAGGATGACAACCCCCACTATGGCACTCCAGTTCCGAATTATTTTGTATTGAATCTATGTTTAAATCACAAAAACATATATCTTCTATTCATTAAATGTCATCTTTTATCTAAATCAGTTTGGCATCGGTTGCATTGGCATATTAATACTAACTTGAAATAATCTTTTTTAGCGTTATAACAGCAATCGTTCGGTGAAACGTGAGTAAATATTTTATTTACATTTGTATGGCTGAACGTATGATATTTTCCAAAATGATAGATCACATTTTTTCAAATATGTCTCTTAAATCTTAAATGTTTTTCTTGTTTAAAAAATAACATCTTTGTTTGCTTTGACACATATTGATGATTGCAAAAATGAAAATGTAAATAGTGATAATAAGTATAAAAAAGCGAACATGTTGCTGCTTTTGATCGTTTACCATGTCATTTGTAGAGAGCTTGTCTTCATAAACACTGAATCACGATCACATTTCTCAATTGTGCCTTCTGCTTTCCCCGAATACATCTTTCCACATCTGTAAATATGGACGTTGCTTTGTAACTTGTGTGGGTATCTGAGTCCTGTGATTTGTCAGTTTCAAACTAGACCAGCATCCTTTGCGAGAGAGTAGAAAAGGCCTTTCCGGTCTGTTAGCAGTTTATGTGGTTGGTCAAATTCTTCGATTTCACCGGCGTTCATCACCATTATTCTGAAATTTCAACATACAAAATGAGTAACTGAGTCAATTACAACACACAAGAAAGGTATATATGATCAAAATAGTAATTTCTACACACCTATTAACGTATAGATTATCGCCTTCAGATCGTTTTTTCTTATTCGTTTATAACTGTCTTGTTCTCGTGCAAAAAACTCGTATTTCCATAAAACTAGTCCTAATTCGTCATTCAAAAATTTCAAGATGTCTCTGACGTAATAATGATACTGCTGTTCCAAGATCCATATACCAATAGTTTTATTATAATATGAATATAATTATAGTTAAAATTATATTCAAGACAACAATTTCAAAATATTTAAAGTAATAGTAGTAGAAATAGATAAATAAAGCTGTTGTTGCAACCATGACCTCGAAATAAACATAATAGCAGAAAGGTACCCACAGACGTTAAATCTCATCGAAATATGAACAAAACTATTATCCAAAAGAATCTTTTCAGGTCGCCTTGTCTGTGACATTTAACATTCCTTAAATTCCATCAACCAGAGGTTTTTAAAGACATTAAATCATGTCGATTGATTTATAGCACTGTCACCAGACATCGACCCTATTGAGCACGTGTGAGACCCATACAGTTAGGTACGTTTCTACTGATTTAAATGAAGACATTTGAGAGTCTCACCTATCGTAGTCCATGACGGTGTGAAGTCTGTGGGCTATAGTTAGCACAGTGGAGTCGGCGAACTTGTTTCGTATTGTTTGCTGGATCAGATTGTCCGTGTTCAAATCCACGGCAGCGGTAGCCTCGTCCAGAACCAAGAGCTTGGAACGTTTCAACAGAGCCCGTGCAAGACAAACCAGTTGTCTTTGACCAACACTGAAGTAAATTTTATCATTCAATAATTGAACTCGAGTCTTGCAAAGAATGACCAAAAAGTAAAAGTATGGTAAAATGTTCTAATAAGAATATTATTGTAGCTTGAAATCAGAATCCATTTTTATAAGTAAAAAATATTAAGTCGTCCTCGAAACCATTCTTCTAACTGTCCTCCTCCTCAAAAGGACCCTCTTAAAGGTCCTTGAATAGTAGGCTCCTCCAATTGGAATGAAATCGCAATTCTTTTCGTAATAGAAAGTTAACTGAGTCCTCATCATTATAAAATATATTTTTGTAAACCAATGTTGTATTTTTTCTGTCCCAAATATCGAATACTATGAATAGCATCTTATCTATCTTTAATTGTTGTAGGCTGAACATGTACTGATAGTGAACTATGGCCGAACCTGCCCCTAGGGAAACCGAACCTACCCCGATGCAGGGCTTGTTCGTTTTTTCAACTCGCCTTCTTAAAAGTAAACTCGGCAAACTAGTTACGTAAGACACTTTCAATTAATATTCGATAAAGGTAAGATTTGTCTCAAAATATGTACAAACTTACACTAGTATATTGCAAGAAAACGACTCAGTATCTATATTTAAGTGCAAAGGGGACGTACCGGCCCCGGTCTCCCCTAAAGATTTTACAAAAAGAATGTTGCTCATTGGCAAACAGTCTAAGTAAACCTAACCTCAATATCATCCGTTTCACTCCTATACTGAGTCTAGCAAGGCCTAGTCGAGGGTCGCGTCAGCCGACCTTTCTGCGACCTATGACCCTCCAACGTTATACGTGCGAAGGCAGACTATTGTGGCTTGGTAAGATGAGTTCTGATTGGTCAATTCGAAACATGGGCTGACGCAACCCTCTACTAGGCCTTTTTAGACTCATACGGATAATATTGAGGCTTGGTTTACTTAGACTGATTGACAAAATACATATATTCATAATGGCCATTTATCAAACAATGAGAGTTGTGCCCGTTACACAAACCAATAGACACCAGAACACAGTTACTACATGTACATGCAGTTAATGCCATGCGACTTTAAATAAGCCTTGGGCTTTATTAGATGAACAACCAGGTGGTTGTGTCTTTTTGTCTCATTGCGTTGTATTCATTATGCAGGATTCAGGATCCTAAATGTCTTTATATATTTTTAAGGAACAGTTGGCACTGATCCTCTTTTTCGCTTATTCTCTCTTTAAATAATGTCAGCTGTGCTACTTTGGAACTGTAGTGTAGAATTGCCCCTAGCACTATCAGAAGTAACGAAATAGCCATTTATGTAACTTTGAGAAAGTGTGTGAATTTGACATTACAATCTCTGGTAGCCGTTCTTTGAAAAATAACAGTTATAAACAAAATATTAACAAAATAACCCTTTAGGTCACTAAGAAGACACGAAATATGACATACTTGAGACTTAAACAATAAATAGTAGGAATAGTTTGAACTTTGAGTACAAAATCAAAAACATTAGCACAACTGTTCAACAAATATGTTTTTAAAAAAGGGAGTTCATAAGAATGAAACTGATTTAAATTGTGTAAATCATTATTTGGTTTATGATTAATTATATTTTACTAACTAACCAAAACTAACTAATAAAAAGGTAAAAAGCGATGTTTTGAAAAAGGAAGAGTTATCTCCCCTGGAATTTAAATTTCAATGATAGCTTTGCCGAAGTATACGGAGATGGCCGAGGTTTTGCCAATGATCACTTTTGAAACGGCGTCGCTGATTGCACAACTAACTTCTATTGCCTCCATTCAGATTTCTACCTCTCTATCACATGTATTAGCCGTAATAGAACAGAGGCTTACTCGGGTATGACTGAGCTGCCTCTGTGGGGAGAAAATGACAGTACATGGACTTTAGATTATCCACAGTAGATATTAGGTGTATATGAGGATTGAAGGTTAAGTTTCAAGGATAGACGGAAAATGAAGAATTCAGAAAATCACCTTAAGTTAGAACCGCCCTCGCCACACTGGAAATCCAGTCGTCCCGGCTGACATTTGATATAGGGTTTCAAGTGCGCATGCTCGAGAGCGGTCCAAAGGTCATCCTCGTCGAACCTCTCGAATGGATCCAGATTCATCCGGAGAGTTCCAGAAAACAGAACCGGGTCCTGGAAAAAAAAGTGTTTTAAACAATTACCTACTTCCTTGTCTTTATTATTATTATTATTAGATTCAAACATCTCATGGAATTTCCTCCGAACGGTTTCCATAGTAAGGCCGTCAGTTTATGTGTCTAAGTGCGTAATGCGCAACGCGTAAAGCGTATTCCACACTTAACAATTGCATGTACGCGTAGAGTGCAATGTGTAGTGCCTAATGCGTAGTGCGTGTCCAAATACGCAATATACGCACTTACTCTGATCAAATAAGAACATCACATTACGCATTACGCATTGCGCACAACGCCTCACACGAACATTTATGGAACAAACTTCTACTTTTTTAGTGGAAAGTGTCAAGTACTCATTGCGCAATGAATGTCAAATTTGATATTCACGCAACACTTTTACGGATACATGGAATTTGACATTACGCGTCACGCAACACGCAACACGCATCAAGTAATAATACGTCACATTGAATGCCAGCTTAAAATGAAAAAGATGACGACATGTTGCATTCTCATGTGCTTTCAATGCATAAGTCAATTATTCCACACCCAGAAATCCGGGTCAAGGAAGTTATTAACATCTTAGAAATAAGGGAATTTGAAAGTCAAACATCAATTGAACATCAGAAAGATAGTACCTTAACATTTGTTTATCAGAAACATAAAGCAGGTAAACTAAATCACATATTAATATATTACATATATAATTTCAAAAAGCTTTTTAAAATTCTCAAGTATAAAGTTTCATGTTTTCACAAGACCCTTGCGCCTTTCAATTCCGTGTGTTTACACTGAAATTTAAGTTTAATTTGCACTGAAAAACAACAAACAGACACTTTTGTAAGTGAGGTCTATTTTAGTAACACAATTATTCAACTGAGGTTGCAAACACATGCATCTTTTTTGTTTCAACACGTGCTTAGATTTATTACTTAACACGTTATATATTTCATTTTTCCTTTCGCATAATAAATTGTTTTAAGTCTGTGTTAAAGGGGCAGAGGAACCTTTTCAAGGGGAATTTGAGGTGATGTCAAGAAATTTAAAAGAAATTTAATTGAAAGACAATGTATTTCAACAAAATGAAGTAGTAATAAATCAAATATATATTGAAAAGTTCAGCCATGCGATTCTTTTTCTTACAGAACATGAATTAAAGGTGTTAAAAATGGCTGCCAATGTATTTTATGTGCATCTACATAATTTGTCCATATATCAGTCCATAATTGTTTTGTTATGCATTGGTTTCAATACGAAAAGACACCATTCAATATCACTTGATATTCCAAATTTATAGAATATTCACTTGGAAAGGACCAGTCCTTAGTTCTTAAAGGGACAGTACTATCGGGGTATGTTTTGATGAAACGAAATTCAAGAGGACGCAGTGATATATTCTATTCTTTGTCGGATTTCTTTATCTAGAACAACTAAAGTGCTACCCCACAGACATATATGAAAATGTGATATAATTATGTACTAAGCATATGTAAGTATAAACAGGGAAATATTCTTGAATTTACTTTGTTTACACAAAATACCCCGATAGAACTGTCCCTTTTATTGAGGCAGTATAAATCTATGCTAATAATTTTGGAGGTTTAATCCTTTTACCTGAGGTAAAATATTCTGTAGTCAGGGAAAAGTCTGATTTGTTCTCAAGTCAGGCAATGAGTTATAAAATATAAATCTTTGTTAATGATATTGAATGTTTAATCATTTTACCTGAGGTAGAATATTCAGCGGGAAAGGAACAGTCTGATTTGTTCTTGAGTCAGGCAATGAGTTATAAAATATAAATCCATGTTTATAATATTGAATGTTTAATTCTTTTACCAGAGGTAAGATATTCAGTAGTAAAGGAACAATCTTTTTTTCTTAAGTGAGGCCATGAGTTAGAAAATATAAATCTATGCTAATAATATTGAATGTTTAATCATTTTACCCGAGGTAAAATATTCAGTAGGAAAGGAACGGTCCGATGTTTCGACAAAAATACCCCGATAGAACGTCCCTTTAAGTGAGACAATGAGTTAGAAAAAGTATAAATCCATGCTAATGATTTTTATGTCTTATCCTTGTACCTGAGGTAAGATGGTGATCCTGGAGCGAAGGTCGAAGAGCCCGATGTGTTCCAGAGTTTCCCCGTCCAGACAAATGCTGCCTCCAACTGCCTCCACGATCCGGAACAGAGCCAGAGACAAGGACGACTTGCCCGCACCCGTCCGACCAACTATCCCGATCTGTAGAAGACACATTCCGGGGTGGAGATCAAAATCAAACAATGTAACATCAGTACGTTCAGTAATTCGGATGCGAACAGAGCCAGAGACAAGGACGACTTGCCCGCACCTGTCCGACCAACTATCCCGATCTGTAGAAGACACATTCCGGGGTGGAGATCAAAATCAAACAATGTAACATCAGTACGTTCAGTAATTCGGATGCGAACAGAGCCAGAGACAAGGACGACTTGCCCGCACCTGTCCGACCAACAATCCCGATCTGAAGAAGACACATTCCGTGGTGGAGATCAAAATCAAATAATGTAACATCAGTACGTTCAGTAGAACGGATGCGAACAGAGCCAGAGACAAGGACGACTTGCCCGCACCTGTCCGGCCAACTATTCCGATCTGTAGAGGAAATTCCGGGCGGAGATCAAAATTGAATATAACAACAGCAGTGCGTTCAGAAATATATTGATTTTTACATCTAACATCGGATGAGCAGGAACGACTTGCCCGGACCCGTCCGACCAACTATCCCGATCTCAAGAAGACAAATTCCGGAGTGAGAACAAAATCAAACAACACAGTACACAGTGTTTGCAACGATTAAACGTTAATTTGTTGACGTCGGATTCGAACATTCGGAAAAAACAAGTAACTGAAAGAAGGGCAGTTTAGAGAGATAGCGCTGCTAAAAGGATACCTTCTTTGTTTTCTTTAACAATGTTTCAAAGGGGTTCAATATTGAACGTCAAAAGGTTTGAATTCGTACTGAGAAGGTCAACTCTCCATCATTGTACCTCCTGGACAAGTTAGAAGGGACCCAAGGCATTTATTGAAGTATTGTAGTTCTTTGGTTCTTTCTTTTACAATTGCACAATGAACGTACATTGCATTGTTATATTTGAGATCACACTATAAGAAATAGTACAAAAACTTTAGAGTTGAACGACCTTCCATGGTAAATGTTAACGTAAATGATCTTTAACCCTCTTACTTTCGGTCTTTGACGCTACGCAGTGCCGCTAACCTATGGTCCGGAAGCATTATTGGGAGTTTGGGGGAGGGGATCATATATGGTCCTGGGGCACTATAGGGGTTAAAGAGACCATGTCTGTATTTTTTAGGTGTAAAGGACAGAAGTTGTAGCAAGGGGAACAGTTCATTGGAAACACCAGACGAAACAAAAATAATATAGGAAAATACCTTTTCTCCACCTTTGATAACACAGTTGACTCCCCTGAGCGTGAGCGGGAGACTGGATCGGTATCTGGTTGTGTACAACTTGAACTGAAGGTTACCCGTCTCGGGCCACGTCGGGTTGGGCCGGTTGTACGGCTTGATCCATTCAGCCTTATAATCAGAATAAAGATCATCCATAATAATAATTATCCTTAGCATAGCAACATTATTTCATCATTGAATTATGCATTTATTGTTGAGTAAATATTTTGCAAGCAAACGCGATTTTCTTATAAATAATCCTTATCGTTAGGATAATTATAAATATGATCCTTTTCTTCCTCAAAATAGGCCTATAATAGTTTTTAGATAACCAGAAATATTTCTCTAAATTAAATTTTTCAAAATATTTTATTTTTCCATATTTAATAGTGTATTACAGGTACATTTGTACGTATGCCGATAATGATTATAAATCAACTATTCAACATTTAGTTTTACTGCTACTTTTACATCTATTAGGCTCATATGGCTACGCATTCTTCTACTTCCACAACAATCCTGTATTGATATATAGAGGATACTTAATGTTGTTTTCCAAATACCAGGTTTATTTCATCGAGTGTCATGGGTGAAGTTGATATTTCACGAGTGGCGCAGCCACGAGTGAAATATTAACTTTACCCATGTCACGAGATGAAATAAACCTGGTATTTGGAAAACTACATTAAGTATTCTATTTATTATATGATTTTTTAATGAAATATGTAATTAAAATGACTTGAAAACTGGAAAAATACCCCCTTTTGTTCACATGGCTGAAAGTAGTTCCGGCACCTGACCAGTGACGATATAATATATCGTCACTGGTCACAATGAAAATATAATATATCGTCACTGTTGCATGATAGACAGTTTATTTCACTGATAAATCCCAGTATTTCATTGCTGATCATATAATAAATGCATGTATCTCTACTATTCACTAAACAAAGGGAGGTAACCCACCTCAGTCCTGAGCTCGGAGTACTCCCTGATCCTCTCTACAGACACCACGTTCGTCTCAAGGTCACTCAGGGTCCTCACCATCCACTTCAGGGACTGGGTGATCTGTCACGTGACCAGAAAGAAGGAAATAAACATTTATTTATATATTATTTGTTTGGAATAACAATATCTTCATGAGTAAACATCAATGTATGTATACTACTTAAAAGAACGTAATTGTCAATGTTTCCCGGATTTATTCTCTGAATATAAAACATATAGATAACAGTTCTTAAACTGAAAACCTGTTAAAATGGTTTCTGTATATCAATATGACAAAATCTGTGTAAAAAGCAAATTCTTCACCCAAACACAAAGTTTCCGACAGTTTTAATGAGATTGAAAATTTTTATTATTTTTTTTATTTTCCATAATGAGATTGACATTGGCTGTAGGCTTAGTGTGAAAAATAGAGAATACTAAACTATGTCCCGTTTAATAACATTTTAAGAAAACGAGTGAAAGGTTTGGTAGTGAAAGAGCGAATTTCAATAAAATGTCATTAAACTGGACTGTGACGTCATACTTAACGACTTAACACCAATATGACGTAACGTCATTCGGTCACTTAGCGATATCTTCAACAAGCGAATTATAAAATTCTGAAATACACATTCTATTTTGAGTTATCCTATAAGCGAACACGTGGTATATTGTGCGATTAAAAACAAATTTTGAAAGGAATCCCATGAGTACAAGCACGCACCTGCAGCGCGTACGTGATGGAGAGACCAACGGCTCCCCCGCTGATGTTGGGGGTCACCAGGGAGAAGACGGAGGCGGCTAGCACTACACAACTGCTGACGAACTCGATCCATATTCCTAACCATCTGTAATGAAGATTGTTGAATGGTGAATTATCACAATATTTCTGTTTTGTGATCATCTTAATTTATGATATGATAGGTTGGTATGACTTTTTGGTAAAGAGAAACGCTATGATTATTAATTATACTAGAATGAAACAAGAGTCATCAGAAGATGACATATCCCACCGGTTCCACATGATCGTAAGATGTAAACCTTTGAAAGATAATTGTAAATTTTTCAAGCAAGGTTCATAATAGTATAAGCTAATATATATGAAACGAAACCGTTCATGAACAGAGTCCAAATAAGAGCCATTTCCATGGAAACAATAAAAAATAAAATTTTCAGAAATGTGAAAATATCAAAAGGCACCACTTTAGTAGGTGGGCAATACACATGTACAGTTTCAGAAAGATATGTGGACCGGTTTTTGAGTTCTGCTCCGGAAACGAAACCTTTCATGAACAGAGTCCAAATTAAAGCCGTTTCCATGGAAATAATAAAAAATAAAAATTTCAGAAATTTGAAAATATCAAAAGGCACCACTTCAGTAGGTGGGCAATACACATGTAAAGTTTAAGAAAGATATGTGGACCGGTTTTTGAGTTCTGCTCCGGAAACGAAACCTTTCATGAACAGAGTCCATATAAGAGCCGTTTCCATGGAAATAATAAAAAATAAAATTTTCAGAAATGTGAAAATATCAAAAGGCACCACTTCAGTAGGTAGGCAATACACATGTAAAGTTTCAGAAAGATATGTGGACCGGTTTTTGAGTTCTGCTCCGGAAAATAAATGATTACGGACGGACAGACGGACGGACGGACGGACGGACATACAGACGGACAGGGCGATGACTATATCCCACGGTATTACATACCGGTGGGATAAAAATGGAAAAAGTTTATGGATTTACAACTTCCGTATTCTGGAAAGGTGACTTTTAAACATAATATTTTAATGTCTTTTTTCATTAGAATACGCCAATAATTGATATCATAACTTTACAAGCGTCCAAATGTTGCCAGCTAGAGATAGTTTTTGCAAACGCCGTCAAAAGTGTTGAACCATTCAAGGAAAGTTAGTATTTAAACTAAATGCATACCACAGATTTGGAAGTGATAAAGTTTTAGGTTTACAAGATAAGTGATCAATAACTCTGTTTTAGACCTTACTTAAAAGGTGCAGTGAGTGAAAACACTTTCTCTATATACTTTATTATAGACCAATCGAATAATTTGTACCTCCTTTCATTTCTGACCTGAGTATTTTTGAAATTGGTCGTGTTACCTCTTCATGCCAGCCAATGAGAGCCGAGGCTAGGATGTCAGTACCGTAAATCCTTGAATTATGCCTGACGATTATCAATATTAAACATCGATTTGAACCAGCGATTATTCAAAGCAAGCGACTTTTCGAGATAGGCGTTTATTCTTTTCGAAGCCATCATATGTGTATAATTTTTTTTAATGAAGCAAATAACATCATCGTCGGGAAATTCTAATTATGCAAGATAGAGGCTCTTACCATTGGTAAACCCCAAATTACATGATAATTGCCATTAGACATATAATCAAGTAAACAAAAGTATAGAACGCAGCTATGTGTAGCAGTCCTCAGATCAGAAACACAGAAAGGCACGAAAGATAGGTACAGTATCTGACTTAAGAGATTGAACTAAACACATAAAAGGACGCGCACCTGTTTGCAGTGACAGCCGCGAAGTAAACTATCTGGTTCTTGTCCATCAACTGTATGGACTCCCTGATGAAGCGCTCAGTAGACCGGTACGCTCTGATGGTGTAGGCGCCGCTCAGAGACTCGGAGAAGTGCGAGAATATCGGAGATCTCGTGCATGCTTCCATTCGTTTCAGTTGGCGGGAGGAGGGCACGAAGAACCGCTGCAACACAAAACGCATAAAACGTCAACAGGCTGAAGGTTACACACACAGTCTTGCCGGAAGAGACTCTGGAAACCTAAGCTCTGTCGACACCCCCAACCTTCATCTTCATCTGAGCAATGGACCCCGTGTCCTTTGTAACCCGACACATCAGATGTGAACTCCACATCTCCAACTGTGGCAACAGATCCGTTGCTAGACAGAAGAACCTCACCCCCGCTGAAAGTCTGTAACCCCACATCAGCGGTACAAATCTTAGAGATCAGAGGTAAACTCACCTAAATCTAGAAGTACATGTAGAACATATTCCGTGCAATAAATCCCGCCTCCTTTGTGACCCCATCTTTAGCGATACAAATCCTAGAAATCGGAAATGAACTCCCCAGACACTCAAAAATTCCAACCTCCTTAGTGACAACTACTTTAGCGATACCTAGAGATCGGAGATGAACTCCACATTCCGTCTCTCAATCGCTCGCTGGATTGAAGAACCTGATCCCCAGGTTGCGAAACTTCCTGTTAGATCAGCTAGTTCACAACAATACTCCCCCCTCCCCCTCCCACACATACACCACCCACCCCCAACATACACACAATCAATCTCTGTAAAGAAGAACCCTATTCCCTACTACGAGCTTGTCTGCAACCCGACCATCAGCGATACAAATCTAAGAGACCAGCAGAGGTGAACTCACCTGAATCATGAAGTAGAGAGCAAAGAGCGGCACGATCATTGTGATGAAGAGAGGAGTGTTGACACTGATGACGAGCAGTGTACTGGACACAGAGAACACTGTAGTGACGAACATAAACATGATCCTGGGAAGGTTGTTGTCGACGACCTCCACGTCCCGAGCGAAGCGGTTGATGATCCGTCCTAGTGGCGTCGTGTCGAAAAAAGACATGGGAGAGCGGACAACCTTGTCTAACATGTCTGCGTGCATCTTCTTTGCGGCGTATACCAGTCGGATAGAGGCGAGGTAGGCGTAGATCAATACGAAGAACGCTACGAGTAATAAAACATGTATCTTTAACTCCTATAGAGTTGACACAACGATAACAGCTACATGTTTGAAACGTATCCCTTGAACAACTGACACCTCATTATCTGATCCGAAAAGTAAAAACTCGTGTATACTAAGAACCACATCTTACTAAATGAAATCGCCGAAGAGCGCAATTTTCTGGGCAAAATGATGAATAACATCATGCTTGATTCGACACGTCATTGTAAAACATATTAAAATGTAAGTTTCTGATTGCCCTATGTCAACATTGTCAACCCCTATGGTTCTATGCCATCGGGGCTTGTACATTCATTGTCAACTATTAAAGTACATGTACACATTATAAGGTATTTTAGAGAGACAATGAAGACTTTAAATCTGGTTGTAGAACCGATTCAAGTGAAAACAAGAAAAACACCTTGAACTCCGCCCAGAAGTCCATAAATAGTGAGATAATGCTGGTCAACGGGCAGCCCGGTGAAGTTGGTAGCGTTAGGACCCGGCATGTCTTCAGTCCACGCGGACAGCACGATGTTGGCTCCGATACTTGCAGCCGTATACCCGGCATACAGCAGGAAGATAAAGAAGGTTGCGACCACGCCCACTGCCTTCAGGTAGCTGGTGAATACGGCGACCTTCACCTGGAAATATATTACACAAATAGGCATAAAGCAGAAGGATGAAGAAGGTGGCGACCACGTCCACTGCCTTGAGGTTGCTGGAGAATACGGCGATCTTCACCTGGAAATATATTACACAAATAGGCATAAAGCAGAAAGATGAAGAAGGTGGCGACCACGCCCACTGCCTTCTGGTAGCTGGAGAATACGGCAATCTTCACCTGGAAATATATTACACAAATAGGCATAAAGCAGAAAGATGAAGAAGGTGGCGACCACGCCCACTGCCTTGAGGTAGCTGGAGAATACGGCGACCTTCACCTGGAAATATATTACACAAATAGGCATAAAGCAGAAAGATGAAGAAGGTGGCGACCACGCCCAGTGCCTTCTGGTAGCTGGAGAATACGGCAATCTTCACCTGGAAATATATTACACAAATAGGCATAAAGCAGAAAGATGAAGAAGGTGGCGACCACGCCCACTGCCTTCTGGTAGCTGGAGAATACGGCAATCTTCACCTGGAAATATATTACACAAATAGGCATAAAGCAGAAAGATGAAGAAGGTGGCGACCACGCCCACTGCCTTGAGGTAGCTGGAGAATACGGCGACCTTCACCTGGAAATATATTACACAAATAGGCATAAAGCAGAAAGATGAAGAAGGTGGCGACCACGCCCACTGCCTTCTGGTAGCTGGAGAATACGGCAATCTTCACCTGGAAATATATTACACAAATAGGCATAAAGCAGAAAGATGAAGAAGGTGGCGACCACGCCCACTGCCTTCTGGTAGCTGGAGAATACGGCCAGCTTTACCTGGAAATATATTACAAAAATAGGCATAAAGCTGGAAATGAAGAAGATTGCGACCACGCCCACTGTATACAGGTAGCTGGAGAATACGTCCAACTTCACCTGGAAATATATTACATAACATAGGTTTATAGGTAGTTGGATGAAGAACGATTTTTCAACTCCTGTTCTTGTCAGTTATGGAAACTTCATATTTACACAGAAGAACATGAACATTTGAAAATTGTTTTTAAAGATGATATAAACATACCTTCCCAGTTTCCGATTTTTCTTCATCTATCAGATGCCCAATTGCCCTAGCATCCTTTTTACTCGCTTCAATTCGTTTAGTGTCTTTTTCCATCAAGGAACTTGTCCTGATAACGAATCATTTAAAAGTTTAAAGGGACAGTTCTATCGGGGGTATTGTGGAAATAAACTTCAAGAATACTTCTCTGTTTAAACTTAGTAATACATGATTATTACATGATTATTTCACACAAACCAAAAACCAGCGAATGCATGACTGGACACGCCCCATTTTGTGACTTTATAAACAGTCGTTAACTATACATCTATCGTAACAATACCACAGAAAATAACCCAATAAGTAACGATTTTCAGAAGATGTTTTCCACTCGGTAAGATAAATCATTTGAAGATGTCACACTACTAAGCATTTGGTGTAAAAAAAGATATCCACATCAATGGAAATGAAACAATTATTTAGGCGGTATTTCAGTTGAAATAATGATGCGTTACCCTGTATAGTCTGTTTTTTACGTCACACCCACGCGTGTTTTATGGCCCCTAACCCAAGTGGGTTTCTCACAGCCGATAATTAACGCTGCCTTAATGAAAGGCTTATTAAAGGTGTTCATTGGAGAAATTTAAAAAAATCAAGTACAGTATTTATTTTGTTGAAAAATCTTTGAACGAAAATCGATAAGTGATAAAGTCGAGGTTAGTGGATGTTTAAACAAACGTTAAGAGATTGTTTTTTACTTACATTTGCCTTTATGTTTATATTTTTAAGATATTCTGTTTTAACAAATAAATATGATAAACTTGTGGTAAGGAAATAAGCTGTACATGTAACATTTATATTAAATATCTTGACATAAGGATGTATTTGATACCTCAGAGAAAATTGAGTTTATAGAAACAAACTGGGAAAAGAATAACCAAGAGCGAAATGTCTGTCGGTATTACGATACTTACAGCGTTTTGCATAGAGGTCCCAGGTACTCATCCCCTGACGTGGCACCCTCTGATTGGCTGGTTACAAATTCTACGTGCTCAAACATTTTCTGTTTTAACTTTCGTACTGTGAAAAAGATAAGGACAAGCATAAATCCCATGGAGTTAATTATTCAAGTATTGTAAGTATTCGATACAATTAAGTGACTTCGTTAGGAAAGATATCTACCCTTTAATCAAATACATTATGTGTCGATGTAAAACAAAGTTACTTATTGTTTGTGGCAATATAGAAGCTGTAAGGCAAAATACAGCTGCGTACCTTAAGTTTGTTCACTTGCTTGTGATTTTAGTGCAAATATCATGTAATTTTGGCTTCGTTTTGACGTTCATAAAATAACTCCAGGACCACTTACTAAAGATCAGCAATTGTCCAAGTGTATAATAAACATTCCCAAACCCTATTTCGGGATCGTCTCGTCACTGGTGCTGAATGTCGATATTTGGCATGGTTAAATAGACAAATGGGGTCGTATTTGTGAAATTCGGATTTTCTTAAATTTCGATTAAAATCATCTATGTAAACTTTGTAGGAACAAACTTAGCACAGTTACGTTGCCTTAGCGCAAAGGAACACATAAGAAAAAGATCTAAAGCTGTTGATCACTTTTGAAGGATTTTGTAAAGCAAAATAGAAATCAGTGTTTTCGAAATTTTGACCCCTGGTCGCTTCAATGACATGCCAAATTTGTTACAGCTATCTGCTAGGTATGACATTCGAATATGTCAACGCAAACTGAGTCTTAACTTATGCAGTAAAAATTCATCAGTTTTGGTTTCGTTTTCACAATGATAAGATGTCTCAAAGACGTTACAAATTACACGATATTTGCACTAAAATACGAAGGTAAGTGAACAAACTTAAGATACGCAGCTGTAAGGTACAATATTTCATGGATGTCCAACTTCTTCATTCACGGAATGGCGAAATCTTTATATAGATCCTTATACCGTAAGTAGTTTGATTGAGCAGTTTGTATAACAACTTATTTATGATAGATAGTGATAATATTCATGAAAGATAGACAAATTGTACAACTACAGAACGAATGATCCCAAACATAACAATGTTACATTTGTTCACAATATAAATGACATTTATTTTTATTCCATAACAACCGTTTTCATTTTGTCACAAACATCTTAAATGAGACTGAAGAAATATGAAAGTGTGTAAAATGAAAAGGTAACAACATATTTTAAATGTTAAATTCAACAAAATTCTTGAAACACACTTTCCGGATCTTCCTCCTTCTCCGAATCGTTCTCTTCCATGGTCAGATAGAGTTTCAGCAGCTGCGCAAAGGGGCCGTCATGTGACATCATCTGCGCATAACTTCCGGATTCTATGACCTTTCCTTCAGACAGCACAATGACGTTATCAAGCAGGGGAAGCCAGTGAACTGCGTGGGTTACCAACACCCGGGTCTGGAAGGAAATTATACTACTCAAAAAGAATGTTTGTATTACCCAAGCGAAAGCGAGATGGTTATACTCAAATTTACACGAGTTTCGTAAAAATCATATGAAACACTTCCGAGGGTGATATTTTCATTATCACCTATTCAATCCCATACTACTCGCTTAGAAGTATGCAGGACCGGCCAGGGTTCCTTGTGGCGGTTGGCTACAGTGACGTCATGAACAATTGTTTGATGGCGTCACAGATGTAAATATACGTTTCGTCGCGTTAAAACAATCGTCGTTAGGCAAAAGGTGATTGCACATGTGTAGATATGGAAAACTGGTTATGAATCACCAAACAGGTAATAAATGACGTTATTTGGCCAATAAAACCACTAACGTTCCTGTCTCATCCTAAACGGCAGAAATTCTGCTTTATCCAAACCATACTCTATTTTTAAATAGGCAAAGATGAACTGTCATATTTATGTTTACTCTCGTTCAAATTAATAATAGTTGATATGTTTTTCAGGCTTTTGTTGATGTAACAGTTCAAAACCTTAACCACAATCCTAGGAACGTTTGTTGTTCTGCTGATAACAACAAACGGGGTTCGAATCAATTAAATTACTTTTTAAAGGGGCAGTAGCACGTTTTTGACAATTTTACATTTTTAATTTTTCACTGATAATTGAAAGTTAAAGCTAAATGTATTATCTTGACAGTGTCAAAAATCTCATTACACAAGCCAATCATCCATAGTCAGAGGACAAAGTATGGGTATTCACATAAAATCCATTGGCGGCCATTTTGTGTGAACACCTTTAATTTATTTAGTGTAAGAAAAAGGAATCGCATGGCTAAACTTTACGTTATGCGTTACGCTTTCTGAACTTACAAAATATAAGACGGAATTGGAGCAAATAAAGGAAGAGGAATTAAGAGGCATTCAGATTAGAAATAGAATAAGATGGTATGAAGAAGGTGAAAAACCAACAAAATATTTCTGTAATCTTGAAAATAGAAATTATGTTAGCAAAGCAATAAATAAAATTGTTACTGATAAAAATGAGGAAATTACAGACAGTAACTCTATTCTAGATCAACTGAAATATTTTTATAAAAAACTTTATTCCCTCAATAATGATCTAGAAGTAGATATTACTTTAGATAATGTTGTTACACCAACATTGAACTATGAATTAAGGGAAGAACTGGAAAAAGATATTAATATGGAAGAAATTACTTTCGCAGTGAGAAATATGAAAAACAATAAAAGTCCAGGAATAGACGGTTTCCCAATTGATTTCTTTAAATTTTTTTGGAACGATCTCAAAGGATGGATTTTAAGATTTGTAAAAGAGGTTTTCGCCAAAAATGAACTATCTTTAACCATGAAGAGGGGGTTATTACTTGTATACCTAAAGCAAATAAAGACAGAACTCGCCTGAAAAATTGGAGACCAATTACTCTTCTAAATGCTGTCTATAAAATAATAAGTACATGCATAACCAATCGCTTGAAAAAGACTTTGGATTTACTAATACATGGAAACCAGACAGGTTTTATTCCAGGCAGAACTATTAGTGAGAATACAAGATTGTTATATGACATTATGTTTGAAACAAAAGCTAGAAATATCTCTGGTTTACTCATATTAATGGACTTTGAAAAGGCTTTTGACACAGTTTCAAAGGATTTTATTAATATGGCCCTCAATAAATTTGGCTTTGGTCCACAAATTATACAATGGATTAATATTTTAACATATCAAACTAGTTCATGCGTGATACAAAATGGCCATTTATCTGACTTTTTTAATAATGAAAGGGGTTGTAGACAGGGGGACCCTCTGTCGCCCTATCTTTTCCTCTTTGTGGCTGAAATCTTAGGTTGTATGATAAGAAATAATGATAGGATCAAAGGTATTATCCTTGATGGAAAGGAATACAAATTAGGTCAATATGCAGACGATGCAGAATTATTTCTTGATGGCACTGAAGACAGTCTATATGCAGCTATTGACACACTTAATACATTTTATAAAATGTCAGGTCTGAAAATAAATATAGACAAGACGAAGGCAATTTGGATTGGCTCAATGGCAGGTAGTAAACAAGGTATATGTACTGACCTTAAAATTGAATGGCATAATGGGGAGTTTGAAGTACTGGGAATAAAATTCACTCCAAATCTTGCTGATTTATGGGTAATTAATACAAAGAAAAAGCTTGAAGAAATAAACAGACTACTATCAACATGGAGAAAAAGAAACCTAACACTGATAGGTAAAATCACAGTCATAAAAACATTAGCCCTTTCCAAATTGGTAAACATTTTCAGCTCACTCCCCAATCCCCAAAACGACTTTATTTATTCTCTTGAACAAATCTTTTTCAAATTTATATGGAATGATAAACAAGATAAGATAAAAAGAACTACTTTAAAAAGACTAAAGTCAGAGGGGGGATTGGGTATGGTTGATTTAAAAACATTTATGGAAGCTTTAAGATTATCTACCTTGAGACTATATTGTAAAAAATCAACAGATTGCAACCCTAGTAGTATACCTTATGACGATATCTTAAAATATGGAGCAAACATAGGTAAAATCTTACATACTAAAAACCCCTTTTGGAAAGATGTTATTGATGCGTGGACAAAATACTGCAAAACACTTAATGCTGAAAGGGATAATATTGATGACTTGCTTGCGGAGCCTCTATGGCTTAACCATAATTTCAAAGACCCCTATTACGTTATCAGAAATTGGGCGAATAATGGTATATTGACTATAAAAGACTTGTGTGATGAACAAGGTTTCATATCCTTTGATAAATTACAATCAAAATACAAGATTAGAGGTACAATATTGGATTATAATTATTTACTTCACATTTTACCAACTGAGTGGAAATATTTTATCAAATGCAAAAACAACATTCCTATTTATAATTTCTTTACCAGTATTTATCAAAGAAATGTCTTGAAATCCACTAAAGGTTCTAGATTCTTTTACGATAAACTAATTTCAAAAAACGAAAAGCTTGATATCTGTAACAAGTGGGAAATGATTTTTAAGGACTCGAAATTTGACTGGGATAACATTTTCAATGTATACCGACGTGGAATGAAAGATGTCAAACTTATTGATTTCCAATATAAATTCCTTCAAAGAGTTATTTTTACTAAAAGAGAATTGTTGAGAATGCATCTTGTTGACAATGACTTGTGTAATTTTTGTAATGATGCTCCTGAGAGCATTTGCCATGTTTATTGGGAGTGTAGTGTGACACAAAAAGTTTGGAATGATCTGGAACTCTGGATAAATAACTATCAACAACAAAAAATAACAATTTCAAAATTTATTATTTGGTTTGTTACATCTAATAACAATGGTTTGATAAACCAAATCATTGTCTCTGCAAAGAAATTCATTAATTTATGTAATATAAAAAAATCAATTCCAAACTTCAATAATTATAAAAAAGTTCTGTCAGATATTTTCTCGGTGGAAATATTTATATTTCAAAGAAACAATGAAATTAGCAAATTTAATCAAAAGTGGAAATCACTCATCCCAATTTTCAAGAGTTAGTTAATAAGTTGATTTATTTTATACTCTACCTTGTCAAATGTCCAATGTACGGAATTTACCCCCACTCATTGTACACAGACTTTGTAACCCTTGGGAACCAATAAAAAAAAAACCCAAAAAACCCAAAAAAACAAAAAACTTTACATTATTTATTTTAATTATTACTCCTCCATTTAGTTAAAATACATTGTCTTTCAATTGTAACCATTAATTTTCATTTTCCTGACATCACTTTATATTCCCCCTAAAACGTGCTACTGGCCCCTTAAGCTTTGCGAGGGGAAGAATCAACTATATGTTCCTGAAAGAACCTCACCTTTTCACGTAGCAGCCCCTTGCCGCTTAGGACCTTCTTAAATATATGTTTCCCCACGTGGGAGTCCACAGCACTGAGCGGGTCATCAAACAGGTAGATGTCGGCGTCGGCGTACACGGCACGGGCCAAGTTAATACGTTGCCTTTGTCCACCGCTAACATTGATACCCTGCAGAAACCAAAGGCCAAGATGCGACATACGCTAGATATGAAATGTTATCGAAACCAGCTTTTTTCAGTAGGAAAACTTTTTTTTTTCATATTTGTGCGTAACTCGAAACATAAATGCATAATACACATTGCATAAATATTTGATATGAGGAATTTAAACAACCTGATTTTATGTTAAAAAAAGTATTGCAATTTGTAGTAATAAATACACATACGTCATTTGATAATCGGAATTCATGTTATCTTATTTGGAAATCAGTTTTGAAGTATTGACGTCAAAAATCGTAACTATGTTATTCTTTTTATTAAGATATATTCTATATTAAAATATCGTAAAAGTTAAAATTCTTTATTTACTGTCAATGTTTTACAAAGTTTAGCAATTTGACTGAATACCAATATTTAACAGTCATCTAACAATTTTCAATTTTGTAAACATACATAATAAGTGTTAACAGGAAATAACAGTTTAATTGCTTCATTTTCTTTTGTATTGATCGAACCTCATACAGTCTGGTCAAAATCGACCGTACTCCGAGGAATAAAATTGCTAAAATATTGTCTCTATCGGGATTCGAACCAGTCGGGATATCCTCTCCGTCACGGTCTGAATGCACCATCCTCTGTCGGATCACGATTGTGATCGAAAACCGGACAATGGCGGGCGTCAATAACTCAAACGTAATTTTAGAAACTTATCGAAAGCATTCAGAATGACATTTATGAGTAGTTCTTTAAAGGCACCACTCGACCGCGTTTCATCCGCCATTTTGAAACGTTAGAATTGCGACAAAACAAATGTGCTGCATTATGCTAATTTACTGACAAAATAAAGAATACTTGAGTGTTAGAAGAGGAGCATGTTTACAAATAATTCCTAATAAAAGTTGTCAGTTACGACATCATTTTGTCGTAGTAAAGCATTCCACGATCGTAGCTTCGATGATTGGCTTCATTTCACGATGTTTCTAATTTTTGAGTGATACACTATATTCTTTGTCAAATTGTGAAATCTTGAACAACTGAAATGCTATCCTCAAAAAAAAAATTTAAATCAAGTGTGAAATTATCATGTCAAAATCATATATTATTGTAAACAGGAAAGTCCTCCTAAATTTCCATAAAAAATACCTAGCTCGAATAGACCCTTTAAAGGCGACGTTGAGCCAATACTTACCTTCTCCCCAATCTCAGTCATGTCTCCTCCCGGAAGCATGTCAAGATCCGCCTGAAGTGCGCATGCCTCGATCACTTTCTTGTACCGACGATTCTCCATTGGTTTACCGAACAGGATGTTGTCTCGCAGTGTTGCATTCTGGATCCACGCTTCCTGTGCAACGTATGCTACGCTACCCTATAAGAGAAAACAAGTCCTACAACATGATATGATGACAAGTATGCTTAAAACTATGTATAGTACTATAGTTTAAAGCATGAAGTAAGATTTATTGTAATCATGATATTTTGTAGGAATAACTATTCTTTATGGTCATCATTATAAGTAAATAAGAAATTCGTTGTGTGCCCATGATATCCGCGTCTATGGTGTTGCACCAGTTCTATCCTTGTAATGCTAAGCGTCAAGCAAAGAAATAAGATCTCCCATCCTTTATCGTCTTATGGTATGACGCTGCCTGGATTCGAACTCCGTTCTTCCGGTTGATGAGCGGACGCTCCAACGACTTAGCTACATCCTTGTGTTTCATCATGACTATGGGTGAAAATTCGCCAATAACTTCAAGGAACCCCTTATTCTAAATTTGAATTATTTGGTTGTGCTCAAAAATGGTCTCCGACCCCCGTACAAAAGAAACGTAAAATGCGCTGCGCCATCCTGTCTCAGGGTACGAAGGTAAACTCCACTTATCTGTACCCTGGGCTCCAAAGCTAGATTCGCCCGCGCGGTCCGACTTGGGATATATCCAATCAATTCATTGTCTCGTTGAAATATTAAAGAGACGGTGGCGAGGAAATTATTTGATTGGTTATATCTCAAGTCCGGCCGCGCAAGCGAATCTAGCTTCTGAACACAGGGTACAGAATAGTGAAATAAGCGAAACGTTCGTACCCTGAGACAGGATGGCGCTGTTCTTAAACATTGAAAAAAGGAGTTTAACTTTATTTTCATTTAAATTGTATAGTTCATATCAAGGGTCAAATTTGAAATGTAATTCTTAAATTCAATTCGAAATTAAATTCATAATTCATTTTGAACTTCATGAATTGAAAACGAAACTGTATATAATACTACGTACATTTCTGCTTGTGGTACCATTGAGACAGTGCATTTCCCCTAGTATAGCGGACAGTAGTGAAGTCTTGCCTGCTCCTACCTGCCCAATCACTGCCACAAACTCACCTCCACACACGCTCATAGATATGCTGCAATCCAATTAAAAAGATGCTGACAGATTAATTTATTTGTTATTAGACAGTCTAAGTAAACCTAGCCTCAATATTTTTCGTTCCACTCCTATTTAAATTGTTTAATTCATAATCTTTCAGTAACCTAATATTGAAAGTAAAGAAAATAGATATTTGTTATCCAGTCTAAGTAAACCTAGCCTCAATAATACTCGCTGAACTCCTATACTGAGTCTAGAAAGGTCTAGTAGAGGGTCGCGTCAGCCGACCTTTTTGCGACCTATGACCCTCCAACGTTACACGTGCGAAAAGAAAAATATTATTTGAACGACGATTTAACTCTTGTCTTTATCAGTATGAGAATACGACATAAAATAACTCGGAATATTTATAATTGAAAATCTTACTTAAGTACTTTCTGTCGCCTGTAAGTTTAACCATGCTTAATGTCTTAATGTCTCATCAAACCATCCCGAGGGTTTCCGTCGAAAGAAAACCCTCTGGCCTTGATGGTCACGGGTTCAAACATTTGCAGATAAGATCTTGTATTTGAATTTATTTGAAATGACTCGAATCAATCATTAGTAGTCAATGCAGTTAAAGGATGCAGGGGATCAATTATTTTACCTCAGGCTTCTCGAATAATGACATTTCATTAGCTAAAAAAGTCATGAAAAACGTTCCAATATCACAGAAACTTTTTATTCCAAAGATCAAGTGAAGATCATCGAGATTCTGTAAAACTATAGCTCTTTCATAAAAATGATGACACCTTACTTTGAAAGAATATTCTTTCCCTCTCTTTCCCATCGATAAGTCCCTTTGTAGATTGAAATAACGAAATCTGAAGAAAGAGAAAAAAATGCAAGTGTGATGATTGCCATATATGGTGCTCAAAGCTGATCTTGAAAAGGTATTTAAATTCACTTACACACTATTTAGTGGTTATTGCCACGACAGTCAGATTATAAAAGGTTGAATGGCTCTGGTGTACATTAGGAAGGCACAGTAAATATACCTAGTTGCATTTAAAGGTATTTGAAAGTGGAGACCATTTATTTTCAAAGGCATTTAAACGTTGGTTTTTACATGCAATAAATTTGTCAATGACATAGACTTGTTTGTGGGGGGGGGGGGGGGGGGGGGGGGGAGTTACCAGAGTAGATAGAGCTAGGGATTTAATGACAGTTATTTACCGATCAGCTTAAGTGGTCTGTGCTTCCAATAAGAAAGAATTCTTTTTATATTTTCAATTCTTTTTCTTGTATCGATTACCCATAGGTCTTGGAAGTTCTGCATTGAGGGTAATTCCAAGAATTTCAAAATTACCAGAGTGCCAGTCTAGGTATAGATCTTCACAAAGTTTCATCGTTTTACCAGCCATTGAGCCTATCCAGATAGCCTGAGTTTTTTCAATATTCATTTTGAGGCCTGACATTTTATAAAAAGTATTTAATGTTTCAATAGCCGCTTTTAGACTTGATTCAGACACATCTAAAAAAAGTTGAGTATCATCAGCATACTGACTTAAGTCATTTACCTGTCCATTTAAAGTAATACCCTTAATTTCTTTGTTTTGTCTGATCATACTCCCAAGAATCTCAGCTACAAATAAGAAAATGTAGGGGGATATAGGGTCTCCTTGTCGACAACCTCGTTCATTCATAAAAGAAGAAGACAGACGGTCATTCTGAATAATATGTGAGGTAGCATTATTAGACAAAATTGAGATCCAGTTTCGAAAATTACTTCCGAAACCAATTTTTTTAAGTACTAACATGATGAAATCTTTAGAAACAGTGTCAAAAGCCTTTTCGAAGTCTAAAAGCAGTAACATCCCGGGTCTTTTTTGTTCCTTCATTTCAAACATTATATCATACAGTAATCGGGTGTTATCACTGATGCATCTTCCTGGTATAAAGCCAGTTTGATTTTCATGAATAAGAGATGATAAGGTTTTATAAATCCTTATAGTAAGGCATGTGCTTATAATTTTACAAACTGAGTTCAAGAGTGAAATAGGCCTTCAAGTTTTTAAAAGTTTTCTATTCTTATTGGATTTAGGAATACAAGTAATCACACCTCTGTTCATTGTTATAGGCAACATGTTTTCTTTTCAAATACCGCCGTAATATACCTGAAAATACACTTACACACTATTTCATAGTGAAGTTAAGGTTTGGCATATTGTTAAGTCACAGTACCGGTCAGAACCGTAAGTACCAAAGCACTATAGAACATTTCTGTCTTTTCTGACAGTTTTACCTATCCATCGTTGATTTTATCATCCTGTCTCAGGGTACGAACGTTACGCTAACTCCACAATCTGTACCCTGGGTACAGATTGAACTTGGCCCGACTGGGATATAGTAAAATAATTTTCTCGCGACCTTCTCGATAAAATTTCAACGAGATAATGATTTGATTTTCTATATCCCAAGTCGGCCGTGCGAGCAATTCTAGCCTCTGTGCCAGGGTAACGTTCGTACCCTGAGACAGGATGCGATTTTATAAAAATTGAATGACAGGACATTATCCTAATAATATTTCAATGAACGATTATCAACTGTATATGGTTGTTTAGTCTTCAACAGACTCAATGAGTGACCAAATGTTAATTAATTACTCACCTCTGTTAAGTTCTGACGACACGAGGTTCGGATCTAGTTCTTCCAACAAAAGGAACTTGTCCAATCGTTGAAGTGATACTCTAGCCTGGAAAAACGTGATGAATACAAAAAATATAATAATGTATAAAAATCCTCAGAAAATCTTTTTAAACAATAAAACGAGTCAAATTACAAAAAAATGTCATGTTAGGTTATGCTGCAAAATCTTTTCCCCTACCATAAAAATGATGGTGACCACACTTATATGACCGACAGCAGTATACACTTCATTTTGATCAGTTCTTCTACGAGAACCGATAATCGGATAACATAACAAGATGGTTGAACCTGTGAATGTACCTTTGGCATTTACTATCCTCTATTTGGGAATATGATTAAATGCTATGCGAAATTTTATTAAAGTAGTACAGTAGTGTGAAAAAGTAACTATATCATGGACGCTTGTGTCATACCTTGCCCACCAGTTACCCACATTTTAGCATCTGGTGAGCCACGGGCGACCACACATTACTTACTGGTGGCCAACCCTCAAGACACTAGTTGCTCACTGGTTACACACGCAATGGCAAACACGTGCGTGACTGGTGGGACACCCTTGGCCAACGCGTGAGGGTTATAAGAATTTTTTACACTGCTGTACCTGTGTCATGTTGGTGATCATCTCCGGTATAAAGTTGATAGGAAACTGCAGTATGTTGAAGAGCGAGAGGGTCACGAAGGCTGTCTGTGCGTCCAGATGTACCTCTGATGTCAACACGTAGGCTGCGAATGTTGCAAACGCCACCTTCAATATATGAGTGATATTATCACTTTAATTACCTATAAGGGCAGTCATATTGGGGTTCATATTTTTATTGATGCCCTAGTGCAACATAAAGCTTTTTCATTGTAACGTCATGTCTTGAACAATGCTTGCTGTCACAATTCATCTATGACGTTGTGTTCTATCGGGACTGAAATCTAGTAGGCTTATGCTGAGTAGAGTTTAGGTATTTCTTAAATTCGCGACTACAGTACTAAACAGAATTGATATCAAAGTCTATGAAAATATTATTTTAACGACACGCATGCCTAAATATCAGTATATCCCTCTCTCTCTTGCAAAATACCATAGGCACTCTGGTAAACATAGAATGTCATGGACATTCATATAATATCTTCTATAACTCAAATTAAGTCTCTTTGAAAACTGTATAACCTTTCTCTCTCACTCATCATAACATCAAAGAAGTGAAAAACAAATTGAGAAGATAGAGATCAAAGTCCAATAAGTGTACCAGATAAGGAGCACATGTCCAGATAAATGTACTGAAGCCCTTGAGGTAGGCAACTCTCATCAGTGTGTTCATCTCCCTCTCCCGGATGTTTAGGATCTGCTGCTTGAAGCACAACTCCCAGGCGTATAGCTTCAACACCTGCAACAGTTGAACATGTCCAGTAATAAATTCCTCTTAGATAGTTTCAAGTGATGTTCAGTAACTGCTGCTTGAAGCACAACTCCCAAGCGTATAGCTTCAACACCTGCAACAGTTGAACATGTTCAGCAATAAATTCCTCCAAGATAGTTTCAAATGATCTGCTGTTTGAAGCACAACTCCCAGGTGTATAGCTTCAACGCCTGCAACAGTTGAACATATCAGGTATCAAGTTCCTCTAAGATAGTTTCAAGTGATGTTCAGGATCTGCTGCTTGAAGCATCATGCTACCTTGATTCCGTAAAGAATTAGAATGAGAAACACGGTTAGCTTAATTTCCGAGAGAGCAAGTATAAGAATGAGTCATCATGCTAACCATGATTCTTGATAGACTTCTAATGAGAATGAGTCATCATGCTTATCTTAATTCCAGGGAAAATTCAGATGACAAAGAGAAATCGGGCTTACCTTGATCCCTGAGAGAGCAAGTATTAGACTGAGTCATCACGCCTACCTTAGTTCCTCAGGGAACAAATATTTGGCTACGTATTAAGATTATCTTGATTCCGAAAGGAATTCGAATTAGAAAGAGATACCGGGCTTACCTTAATTCCTGAGAGAACAAAGATTAGACTGAGTCATCGAGCTTATCTTTATTCCCCAGAGAGTAAATATAAGGCTAAGTCATCGAGCTTATTTTTATCCCGAAAGGAATTCGAATGAGAGGAGACAATACGCTTACCTTTATTCCTGAGAGAATCTCGTTAAGAAGTTTGATCCTCCTGTCCTTGTGTGTGAGGTTGAGTCTCTGGAGTCTCTGCTGCTTGTAGGCCAGATAGGCGTTGATAGGCAGGAGCAGGATGAGGACAAAGAGTCCCGCTAGGACTGGAGGACCCGTCCTCGACCACAGTAGGTACACGGCTAGACACACCTGGAGGAGAAAATAAGATAGAAACCTGTCAACTGAGCATATGTTCGGAGTTGATCAGTTGAAAATTGCCCAAGACCTTGAGGCGGAAGTACGCTTCTAAACACTCCCGGAATAGAACAATAAGATAGAAACTGAGCATCAGTTCGGAGTTGATCAGTTGAAAATTGTAGACCTCGAGGGGGTGTATACACCGCTAGACACACGTGGAATAGAACAATAAGATAGAAACCTGTCAACTGAGCATCAGGGGCCGTATTTATAAAAATTCTTACACTAAGAGTACATAAAAAAATTCTTAGTTAAAAGTTACACTTAAGAAATATTTATAATGGGTCTTAGAGTAACTTTTAACTAAGAATGGGAGTTCGGTCTTAAGAAAATTCTTAGCGCTGTAACCAGGGGGAATCCGGGAATTCCCTGAAGTTATTTATAGCTTAACGTTGGTGTCATTATGGTTTTATGAATAGGACTTAAGAAAATCTTAACACTTAAGAGTGAATCTTAGGTAATTCTTAGAATTTTGTTGACTTAAGAATTCTTAAGAACTCTAAGAATTTTTATAAATACGGCCCCAGGTCGGAGTTCAGTTGGGAATTGCCCTAGACCTCGAGTCTCTGGTTCCACAGGCATACACACCTGGGATAGAACAATAAGATAGAAATCTGTCAACTGAAACTCAGTTCGGAGTTGATCAGTTGAAAATTGCCCAAGACCTTGAGGCGGAAGTATGCCGCTAGATACTCCTGGAATAGAACAAGATATAAACATGTCAACTGAGCATCAGGTCGGAGCTGATCAATTGAAAACTGTAGACCTCGAGGCGGAAGTACGCCGCTAGACACTCTTGAAATAGAACAAGATAGAAACATGTCAACAGAGCATCAGTTCGGAGTTGATCAATTGAAAATTAAAGATCTAGAGTCGGAACTACGCCACTAGACACTCTTGAATAGAACATAAGATAAACATCTGTCAACTGAGCAACAGCTCGGAGTTAATCAGTTGAAAATTGTAGACCTTGAGTCGGTAGTCCACAGGCATACACACCTGGGATAAAGACTGCAGTGTCTTCTTCAAGAGGGAAAAGGGAGTTGGATCGATGGATGCCATCGAACAGTACATATACAAGGCATATAGTAGAAAAAAGTGTCGAATGAGCTTTTTTGGGAGTTTGGTAGTTAAAGAACTCCCCCTGACCAGATGCTAACAGATGTAGCAGGACACTCTTACAATGGAAATATTTTCGATTGCTTTGTGAGGGAGATTTTGGGTTGAAAATTGTCTTCGGCCACAATCATACACGCCCTTTTCCGAAAAGTGCCAAGTTTTATTCCCCGAGAGGCAATAAGAAGTTTGTAAGAAGGAACCGGGAGGAAGTACAGTCGCAGAAAAGAGGCCCTGATAGCTTTGAGTGGTCCGCCATTTTTTTTCAGCTTTGAGTGGCCCGCCATTTTTTTCTCATTACATGAATCAGAAAACCGTTTGGTATTTTCACTTATCAAACAACCTATGATTGAAAGGATCTAAAAGAATCTATGCAATAGAGAACAGTTCTATTCGCAGTAAGGTTTTGGTGCAATGCTACACTGAATTCCATGAATAACAATTATTTTTATTGGTGGATATATATATACAGTAACAAATATTTATTCCTTTAACTGAGAAAATTCATAAATATGCTGTAGTACGGTATGTCACAACCATTATGCCAGTGAATAATTTCCAAATGTATGATTCATTAATCATAATTCGATTTTAATCATTTAGATTTGTTTTATAAGTTAATAGTCCTGATAATGACATAAAATTAGATTTTTTTAAAAATATAAATAAACTACATGATATCCTATCTAGATCTTTTGGGTCATTCAATTTAATTTTAGTGAATAAAGCGCTCATAAAATCTTACTTTGAAGCGTTAGTAAAATCTCGAGAGACGCACCTGGAATGGTATTGACCAAATCATCCACGTGTAGCTCATCATGTCCTGTATCCGCTGACAGTCCACCGCCATCAAGTTCACTATCTCTCCTACAGTCGAGGCTTTCTGGGCCTCGCAGTTTAGTCTCATTGCCTGTAAGGCAAAACAGCATTAAGATTTGGATTTGCAAGAGGATAGATGAGGGGTTTAATGATGCTTTCAAGAGTATTTCACTTTAACACTGCTGCTATTACTATTGCAGGGAGAATGCCTTCAAAACTACAGTTGTTATGTATTGCGGTGAAACCTGCGAGCAACGGCTGGAACAAGCGAACCATGGGTAGTATTGCGCTGAAATTCAGTGTAGCATTGCACCCAAACCTGACTGCGTGTAGAACAGTTCTCTACTGCAGACAAAGTTGCCGAGCCGCTGGCGGGATTCAAACCACGGACCTCTTGATTCGAGGCCGAACGCGCTAACAACTGTGCTATCCCGCCCCCGGATTTGAAAGAGTAACTTCATGTGTTGCTGGGGTCACAAATTCCAAACACTATAAATGGTGTCATATGATTAAGAAGTATCGACTGTTTTAAGAAGTATCCTTTTAGAGCCAATCGACGTTGTATAGCATCATTAGCAAGGTTTGAAGTCGTGATAATGATCGAAAACTGGACAATGACGTGCGGCAATCAGTCAAACGTAATTCTGGAAACTTATCTACGGCAATCAGAATGACAGTTACGTGTTGATAATGTTTGATAGGTTATATTACTAGTATTCGTGTAACAGATGAACTTTGCTTCCATGACTGTTAAAAGATTTTTCAGATTAAGAACAAGAATTTATCATGTAAATGTCAATGAATATGAGAAATTTTGAATCTATTGTAGCAGCTCACCTTCTTGTAAATGGTAGCCATGAGTGTGGTCTTCATCCTCATCCCCAGCACCATGATGTAGTGGTAGTGTTGATGGTAGACGATAGACTGTAAACCGGCCACCAGGAACAGACCCAGGGCAATGACGTAACCCTTCCACGTGTAGTCCCGGTCTCCCTTCTCTATGTGGTCTATCAGGGCACTAGGTGGAATTATTTAAACTTTGAATTAAATTACCGGTAATTTAATTTGAACACAAAAACTGTTTCAGCATGACACGACTTCGGTAATTGATTAAATGAGATGTTTGACTGTATGAAGATATTACTGAAACTGGTTTTGGCGCTATATAAATGCCAAATATTATTACATTTTCCCTCAACTAAAATTTATTTCGGAAAATTCTCAGAGATTCAATTTACTAAAAACTATCCTAGTAAGTTACATGCAAATACAAAACAAATTAGTAAGTCACTTTGTTATGATAATCCTTTAGTTCTTTACGTAATGGCGATAACATCCTCGATAATCCAGCGCTTTTTGTTCCGATAAATCTACACTACAAGTAGATTTATCGGAACAAAAAGCGCTGGATTATCGAGGATGTGGCGATAAAGGACATCAAGGAAATTTTATTGATGAACAACTTCTTTTTGACAGTACTTAGGACGTTTCGGTAGATCCTTATGCCGTTTTCATGTCAAATAAAGTAGTTGTCCATCCACAGAATTTCCTTTGTCATCCTTATACTACCCAATTCTAAAACGCCACTCAGTTCAGAAGAGATAAAAGCTAAAACCTGTTGACAATATTTTCTACATGCACTATCTGAACAGTTTCAAAGGGATGTACGATGTACGGTGCACGGTGTAATGTGTACGCGGTGTACGGTGCACGGTGTACGGTGTACGGTGTATATACGGTGCATGGTACATGTATACGGTGTACGGTATACGTTGCACGGTATACGGTATACGGTGTACGGTGCACCGTGCATGGTGAACGGTATCGGTGTACGGTGTACGGTGTACGGTATCGGTGTACGGTGTACGGTATATTATATCATTGTGTTTGCCATCTTAGGAATTCTTCCAATTATGCATACCAAACGTTTGGCTGCGTCAATCCAATGTGGACTCCTTGGGAAATTCACATAATTCGTTTGGCCATGAGGAACATCTCTTTACTGACATTTGCAAAGCCTTTACGCTGTACTAATTCATAGCTCGATGGGCGGACACACACTGTCGAATTATTTTGAACAGGTCTACTGCCTTCTACGATTTCCGCAATTTTAAGTCTGAAACGAATTATATTTCTTGTCTCAGACCATAGAACATGTATTGATAAAATACAGTTTGATGTGTATTGAAGATCCATATTCAAAATGCAGTGAAGTTCAATAATTTATAACGTATGTTTTTGTATTCAATGTAGTTTTTGCAATATTTTGCAACCAACCTAGAGAAAATTGGACCAAAAGTCATTAAAATGGAGATAAACTACCAAAATGAATGCGAATCAAGTGTAGCCATCTCACAATTACGTTTCCTAAATATACGCTTGAAAGCCGTCCTTGTCGCATTACTAGATCTTCTTTTCTTTTTCTCCGAATCAGGTACTCGTTGCCATCGGACGCAAATAAATGATGACGTCACCGGAAACGGGTTGGTTTAATGCTTCGGCAAATTTGCACAGGGTACTGCACTTCTGGTGTCGAAATATGTATTTTATTGTTATTGAAAACATATAATATCATATCAGGATTTAGCCGAATGATTGTTCTGTTGATTGATATATTTATTTTCCCAATAGCTAAATTTAATTAAAAAAACAGCATAAAAATATGACAATGGATCTTTAAAACAATTTTGAGTCTTTTTTGTGTAACCTACCTAAGCAGAAGAGGCGAGACAAACTGCAATACATCCGAGAGTATTTTGCACAGGTATGACTTTAGGAGAGCCGGATAGAAAGTTTTAGCCAGTGCTATGAAGACAGACGGCTTCCTTCCGGTGGGTAGTTCCGGTCTTTTCGTCGACAAGTTCCGGTAGTTCTTGTGTAAAAGCGGAAGTTTCTCGTCGGGACCGAAAGTAGTGCTGTAACTGACAGTCGTGCTTTGACTTGCCAGGGCGAACCGACAACTGAAATGAACAAGGGAAATCTTATTTTAAATTGTTGGTGAAAAAGCAACCCGATATTTGAAATAAACAAGGGAAATGTTGGTATTTATCGTTTTTGAAAAGCCACCTGACATCTATCTGTAAAAGGACAAAAGAAATGTTATAAATTGTTCGTGAAGAAGCAAACCGACATCTGAAATGAACAAGGTAAATGTTCTTATAAATGGCTCTTGAAAACGCCTTCGGTCATCTGAAAAGGGACAAAGAAAAGGAAAGATTATTATAAATGATTCTTGAAGACGCCTTCGGTCACCTAAAAAGGGAAATGGAAAGGTTATTACAAATGATTCTTGAAAAAGCCTTCGGTCATCTTAAAAGGGAAAAGGGAAAGGTTATAACAATTGATTCTCAAAAAAGCCGTCGGTCAACTAAAACGGTAAAAAGGAAAGGTTATGACAAATGGTTCTTCTAAAATCAACTTTACATTGTCAAATGTTTTTGAAATAACCAACTATCAAGTTTTAAATAGTGCAACGGAAGTCTTTTATAGGTATAACACGCTAAAAGAAGAATCAAAGGACACTTGCCACAGGAAACATATAAATATCAAATATGAATTATAATTGCATAACAATTTGTATAGTAAAAGAACAAAGAAAAGAGGGAGAATTCCTTTAAAAAACTGCTTTACTTGTAGGGGTAATTCAACAAGAACTTTGTCGATGTGATTTGCTTTAACGGTATGCTCATGTTAAGCACTTTGGGAATATTATGCCGCTTTGGCAGAAAAATGGATATGTTAGGAGATATGTTTCTTGTTTTAAACATAATTGGATAAGCAGTTGGTGTTTACTTTGCAAAAAGAGCCTTAAAGAGCAGTAGTACGTTTTTTGAAAATTTCATATTTTAGATTTTTCACGGATAATTCTACGTTAATGATAAGTGTATCATTTTGATAGTGTCACAATTCTTATTACAAAAACCAATCATCTATAGTCAGAAGTCCATTGGCCGACTTTTTTGTGTGAACACCTTTAATGTATTTTGTGTAAGGAAAGGAATCCCATGGCTGAACGTTACATTTTATTTTTTATTACTGCTTCATCTAAATTAGATACATTGTCTTTCAATTGGAACCATTCATTTTCATTTTCCTGGCATCACCTTATATCCCCCCTAAACACATTTATGCTTTATAAAACACGTGTAGTCAAATATAAGAGCTAAAGACAATGATAGATATATAGATAGATAGATATACAGATAGATAGATAGCTGGTAGAACCAATGATAGAAATGTAGATAGATATATTGATGGATGGATGGATGGATGGATGGATGAATGGATGGATGGATGATGGATGGATGGATGGATGGATGGATGGATTGATAGATAGATAGATAGATAGATAGATAGATAGATAGATAGATAGATAGATAGATAGATAGATAGATAGATAGATAGATAGATAGATAGATAGATAGATAGATAGATAGATAGATGGTAGAACCAATGATAGAAATGTAGTGTTCAATCTCAAAAGTTGAGTATTTATCCATATTACAGTATTAAGATGACATGACTGGAAGATGACATGAATGATAAAGGGTATAGAAGGTGACGTATTAAGATGACATGACTGGAAGATATCATGAATGATAAAGGGTATAGAAGGTGACGTATTAAGATGACATGACTGGAAGATGACATGAATGATAAAGGGTATAGAAGGTGACGTATTAAGATGACATGACTGGAAGATATCATGAATGATAAAGGGTATAGAAGGTGACGTATTAAGATGACATGACTGGAAGATGACATGAATGATAAAGGGTATAGAAGGTGACGTATTAAGATGACATGACTGGAAGATAACATGAATGATAAAGGGTATAGAAGGTGACGTATTAAGATGACATGACTGGAAGATATCATGAATGATAAAGGGTATAGAAGGTGACGTATTAAGATGACATGACTGGAAGATAACATGAATGATAAAGGGTATAGAAGGTGACGTATTAAGATGACATGACTGGAAGATGACATGAATGATAAAGGGTATAGAAGGTGACGTATTAAGATGACATGACTGGAAGATATCATGAATGATAAAGGGTATAGAAGGTGACGTATTAAGATGACATGACTGGAAGATGACATGAATGATAAAGGGTATAGAAGGTGACGTATTAAGATGACATGACTGGAAGATGACATGAATGATAAAGGGTATAGAAGGTGACGTATTAAGATGACATGACTGGAAGATAACATGAATGATAAAGGGTATAGAAGGTGACGTATTAAGATGACATGACTGGAAGATATCATGAATGATAAAGGGTATAGAAGGTGACGTATTAAGATGACATGACTGGAAGATATCATGAATGATAAAGGGTATAGAAGGTGACGTATTAAGATGACATGACTGGAAGATATCATGAATGATAAAGGGTATAGAAGGTGACGTATTAAGATGACATGACTGGAAGATAACATGAATGATAAAGGGTATAGAAGGTGACGTATTAAGATGACATGACTGGAAGATAACATGAATGATAAAGGGTATAGAAGGTGACGTATTAAGATGACATGACTGGAAGATAACATGAATGATAAAGGGTATAGAAGGTGACGTATTAAGATGACATGACTGGAAGATAACATGAATGATAAAGGGTATAGAAGGTGACGTATTAAGATGACATGACTGGAAGATATCATGAATGATAAAGGGTATAGAAGGTGACGTATTAAGATGACATGACTGGAAGATATCATGAATGATAAAGGGTATAGAAGGTGACGTATTAAGATGACAGGGATTGAAGATGACATGCAAGGATAATATGTATAGAAGGTGATCTTTTAAGATGACATGGCTGAAAGATGACATGCAATGATAATAGGAATAGAAGGTGACTATAAAGATGGCATGGCTGGAATATAAGATGCAATGATAATATTTCAAGATAATGATAATGATAAATGAATTGAAGGCAGTATATTGAAAATTGGGATAGAAATGTAATGTAATGATGATACATATAGAAAAAGATTGGCATAAATAGAAGAACACACATGATGGTAGAGATATGATAAAATGTAATGACAAATAAGTATAATATGAATATCAGATAAATTCACAATGCCTACTCACCTCTCGTTTTCCCGGGCCCAGGCCTGCTCGAAGTGAGGCAGCACGTTCTGACAGACGTCCCGGGGGTGAAGCTCCCACAGCTCACCCCCCTCCAGAGGCTTCCTGAACCCCCGGTAGATTATCCTGGAGGAGAGACTTGATTATTGTATTTAGAAACGATAAAGATATTCAAGTCATTTTACAGCTGCGTACCTTAACTTTGTTCACTTGCTTGTATATCTTAGTGCAAATATCATATAAACCGATAACCAATTATCCATTAGTAAAATAATCATCCCGAAACCATATTTCGGGATCGGCTTGTCACTGGTACTGAATTTAGATATTTGGCATGATTAAATAGACATATGGGGTCATATTTGTGAAATTCAGAAATTTCAGATTTTTTTGTTTGCCCTTGTATGTTAAAAAGTCTTACTTCGTCATCCACCAAAAAACCATTTTGGACAAAAAAGAAGCACCAACTTCTGGACATTCAGTCTGAAACGATAGGTATTGAAAAGGACTGTTGCTGATAGAATATTCATTAATCATTCCTAAAAAAAATAAACATTCAAAATGTTAATCATTTTTATTGTAATGAAATAGTATTTAAAGTCAAAGTATCAACACAATCCATTTCAAAGATATTTGATTATAAAAAGTTCTTTGTGATATAAGATAGAACCTAACTTTGTGATCTTCGAATCTTGGTACAAATCAGAAATAATTGTTTAACGTTAAATGAAACTACAATTTTGTTCAAAAAGCATTTTTATTGTTATTTACTCAAATATGTTTATATATTAAAAAGGAAGTGTAATGACACACAAACTTGACTTGAATAAGTACTTGTTAATTGTACTATACCTATAATCAGTTAGTACTTACCGAATTGTATCCATCAATGTCTGCTTTTGACTTCTCAGCAAAACATTGAAGGAAGAGTTGAACAACTATAAGAGGAAACTGAATAACGAAGGAATAGAATCGAAACGGTTCTCCCACGTATACCTGAAAAGGTGAAAAGAGTCACAACAAAGAAGTCACAGTAAAAAGAGTCACGAATTTGCCAAGGGAAAAAGTCATAGGCAATAAAGTCACAATATTTTAATTAGTCATAGATAAAATCAATAACATGTTTTTTATTAGATTACATATGTAACTAAACATGCATATTTGTTCATCTTTGGCAGGTCATAGTTCATTGATAACACTCTTCTAGTTAACAGCACTCAGGACCGATTAAAGGGGCAGTAGCACGTTTTTTGATAATTTTATATTTTAAAATTTTCACCAATAATTGTAAGTTAATGCTAAATGTATTATATTGACACTGTCAAAAATCTCATTACAATAGCAAATCATCCATGGTCAGAGGACAAAGTATGAAGATTCACTTAAAATCTATTGGCGGCCATTTTGTGTGAACACCTTTTATTCACTTTTTGTAAGAAAAAGCAATCGCATGGCTAAACTTTACATTATATATTTGAATTATTACTTCTACATTTAGTTTAAATAAATTACATATCAATTGGAACCATTAATTTTTATTTTCCTGACGTCACCCTATATTCCCCCTAAAAACGTGCTACTGCCCCTTTAAGGGCACTAGAATAGGTTGGTCTCAATACGCTTATACCTTCAAATACAGTTCTCAATATTAAGAGATTTAACGTAATCCCATTGAATGTATGAATGGGAAAGCAAGGTCATTTATTTTAATTTTTAATTGATTTTGAAAAAATAATAATCCTGAAAGATAGCACGCACTTAGTCACAGAAGACTTATTGAATTGACTGGAGGGATAATGTAAAAAATCGTTCTTTGAATGAGGTTCTGTGGATAGAGAACGTGGTTGGATAGACCACGGTGGTGTAGGGGTAAGCGTGCTGGCCTGTCCCGTCAGAGACCCAGGTTCGAATCCAGGTGGAGACACCAAACATTTGCGACCTGGGCTTTACACTGTGTCCTTGGGCAAGACACTTCATTCGCATTGCACTCAGTCCCCCCAGCTGTACAATTGGGTACCTAAATACCGGACCAATATGGTCGCGCGGAGCGCTTAGGAGCAGCTCTGGAAATACAATTCCTCTAGGGTACTAATGGACAGCCAAAGAGCAGTGCTTGCGCTGGATATTAGGCTTAAAACTTTTCATTATTATTATTACCTACCTCTCTGAGTATATATGTATAGAGAGGAATGATACTGGACAGGGCAACCAGCATCCAGAAGACGAATAGGATCCCGGAAGACTTGATACCACGTGACGTACACAGGTGGGACAACAGGGCTGCTAGAAGCTGGAACAATGGGATTTATCTACAAGGTTTTGACTTCATCAGGTAATGAACAGAACAGAACAGAACAGAACAGAACAGAATTTATTTCGTATATATGGCCATGAGACCAATATTACAGTGGTCGTGAAGTCTGTGATAAATAAATATATATATACAAGAGCGCTTAAACCTTTAAGGTGTTTCGTAACTTAAACATTTTTTCACAAAAAAGAGCAAATTTAAATAACAATTGATCATTTTGTGTATTTATAAGTGACATAAACTTAAACTTTGATGGGAAGTTATGATAATATACAGGTAGATACCTTGTACGAAGATGGTGATAAGATGGACATATCAACAAAATATGGTATTCATCTTCTTCACCATTTCCACAAAAAACGCATAAAGCGTCAATAAAATCTTTACCACTTCCATTTACTTTATCATCAGGTAATGACATCATAGCGTTATCTACAAACTACTTCAATCACAATGTTTTTACTTCATAATGATTTTACTTCATCAAGTAATGGCACCCGAGGGCAATGACGTCACGAAAATTATGACGTGAATTTGTATACGAATGTTGGGTTCGGAGATGTACATTAACATCATGGTATATAACAAAGAATGGAAGAACAACTTAGTACTTTCTGGTATGAATTTTACGTGATTTTCGAAGATTTTAATTCAAGAACTTGCTTGATATGAAAGAAATTATATTTATGACAAGAATATACTTTGTAAATAAAAGCACAAAATGTTTTTTTATATTCTAAGGAGAGTTAAGAATCAAATTGATGTTCAATAACAAAATAAAACAACTTTCTCAAATAGCCATCATTTTAATATTATATCATATTTACAGGTTCAGATTGCAATTCCAAAATTGTATTCACTTCCTTATAGGGATTTTTGAAAAATAATGAGTTTGTCAAAAATTTATTAAATGTATTTGGAAAACAGGAATAAATATTGGACTCTTAAAGAATACTTACAAAGGTAAGCGCCTCTACGGTCCGCCCAACGTAGAACATGTTTGGGAGTGACGGTCTATCAGACACAGTGAGCCCGGAAAATACCCGGATAACCTCAGTACCAGCAAGCATTAGACTTATAACCTGCAACACCAACACACCATATTGTGTACTTTATCAGACAGAGAGAAAGGCAGTTTTATTAAAGATCCATTGTCATATTTGCATGCGGTTTGTGATGGAATTTTGCTATTGAGAACAGTAATACATCACTCGGTAGAAAACTCATTCGTCTAAACTCTGTTATCATATTTACATGTTTTGAATAACAATAAAATACATATTACGACGTTAGAATTGCAAATTTGCCGAATCATTGAACATGGAGTGGCTGGTAAATTGTCTTATTTAATGAATATGTTAGTCGTAAAATTTTGCCAATACAATGAAAACAGTTAAAATACTTTCAAGAATATTGAACTTCATTACATTTGGAATATGGAAATAAGGTCGTTAGCATTCGATCGAATAAATGGTATATTTCAACTTTTCTTTCTTTCATTAACGATAATCAGAACAAAACACGTCTATACATAATATCAGTACATGTCAAAAAACACACACACAAAATAACACATCAACCCGGTGTTTAAAAAGTAAGTAAAGATACATAGGACTGCAAGAAATTCAGTATTTCCAAAGGCGCAGATGTGTATCTTTAATGTATTCATCCACAGCCATTTGGTGTGTGCGGAAAATCGTTACAAGAGGGAGTTCATGACTATATTGTTAGTGCGTAAGATGCTTGATATGTGACAAGTTATTGGAATAGATAACTTAATCATGTTGAAATGAATAAACAGTTCAAATCTTATTATTTGTTCGCATTTGGCACACTCTTACATAAGAATCACAATATCCTCTGTCCAGGCCTTGGTGGGCGAAAGGTAAATATGTTGGTACGACTCGTAGGATTGGGGTTCGCATCTTTCAAAACCCGTTCCATAACAAGCCAAAAAGTGGAGCACAGTGTCCTCTCACGCCAACGGCCCGGGTTCGAATCCCGCTGAAGACACCAAAATGAGTGACCTAGGCCATATGCCGTGCTGTGTCCTTTGGCAAGGCACTTCATCCACATTGCAACCAGTTTATCCAGCTGTTCAAATGGGTTCAAAGGGGAAGTATGGAGCTATACGATCGCGGAGAGCATGTTTTTGGCGGCACTGAACATATTATTCCTCAAGGGTTATAATACTCATGGCGCTTTGATGATTCTTTGTCATGGATAGTTAATTTGCTAATGCGCGGTATAAGTAAGCTATCATTATCATATATATTTCATTGATTTACTAGAGATTGCCTGTACGTCTGGTCAAAGTTCTGATTTAGACGTGAGCATGGATCACTCAAAACTAAAATGAATAGAATAAAATGAAAATGATATCTTCCGTATAATAATCAAAACGATTTTATATGTATGATTTTGTTTAAACGCCATTAATAATTGTATTTTGTTAACGATATAAGGTAATATATCAGATAATAATCATCACTAGGTTAGCTGAGAATCGCAGATAGTTCTCGTGATATCAATATAAAATAGTAATAGTCCATTTATATAGCGCATATATCCATGCACATTGTATGCTCAAATCGCTGAGTGACATTTAACCCCTGGTCAACGAGTACAAAACACTCCCTACGGAGAACATAACAGTTCGCCTGTCAGGCGCTCGAGGTTCAAAATATTACTTGTAGAAGAACGTAATTTCATATTTTATAGTTCATAATTTAATATAAATATTCAAGTTCCAGTTAGCATTCCTGTCTTCGTAAAAACAAAATCTCTTAAGATTGTTAAGTATGCGGATTTATGTCGCATGTAAATGCTCCAACTACTTCACCTGGACATTAAAGAGCCGTTAGCAATTAAGCTGACTACACACAGAGTCAATAGAGGGAACTATTTTTCTAAATTTTTGTAAAACTGGGCTAAATACTTCTGAATATGACGTTTAAAACTTCCTCAAAGCACGTTATCTAAATGAATATTATTTATTACTTTCATTTCAAAAGGACATAACCTACTTTGCGAACGAGTGTTAATTTATCTTATTTTTTATTTTTTCTAATATATTTCATCATTCTGTATATAATGTATATTTCAATGAATGACGTTGAAAAATATATTTTTCGAGTTTTGCATGGATGATGATACATTTGATCTATTTCGAGACAATTATTCAAATAACTTAAACGGATGAAATATACGTAGAATTTGAATCAAATATTTAATTGTGATCTTGATAATAACAAAAACTATTCAGGTTTTACCGGAATATATAAAGTATCATGTTTAGAGTTAAAGGTGATCTAACAAATAACAAAATCTTAGAAATCTTTTACAGCTGCGTATCTTAAGTTTGTTCACTTACCTTCGTATTTTAGTGCAAATATCATGTAATTTGTAACGTCTTTGAGACATCTTATCATTGTGAAAACTAAACCAATACTGATGAATTTTTACTGCATAAGTTAAGATTCAGTTTGCGTTGACATATTCGAATGTCATACCTAGCAGATAGCTGTAACAAATTTGGCATGTCATTGAAGCGACCAGGGGTCAAAATTTCGAAAACACTGATTTCTATTTTGCTTTACAAAATCCTTCAAAAGTGACCAACAGCTTTAGATCTTTTTTTTAGGCGTTCCTTTGCGCTAAGGCAACGTTACTGTGCTAAGTTTGTTCCTACAAAGTTTACATAGATGATTTAAATCGAAATTTAAGAAAATCCGATTTTCACATATACGACCCAATCTGTCTATTTAACCATGCCAAGTATCGACATTCAGCACCAGTGACGAGACGATCACGAAATATGGTTTGGGCATGTTTATTATACACTTGGACAATTGATGATCTTTTGTAAGTGGTCCTGGAGTTATTTTATGAACGTCAAAACGAAACCAAAATTACATGATATTTGCACTAAAATCACAAGCAAGTGAACAAACTTAAAGGGGCAGTAGCACGTTTTCAGGGGGAATATAAGTTGATGTCAGGAAAATGAAAACTAATGGTTCCAATTGAAAGACAATGTTTTTAAACTAATTGAAGCAGTAATAATTCCCAAATATAACGTAAAGTTCAGCCATGCGATTCCATTTTCTTACACAAAATGAATTAAAGGTGTTCACACAAAAATGGCCGCCAATGGATTTTATGTTAATCTTCATACTTTGTCCTCTGACTATGGATGATTGACTTGTGTAATGAGATTTTTGACTCTGTCAAAATAGTACATATAGCATAAACTTACAATTATCAGTGAAATATTTGAAATATAAAATGATCAAAAAACGTGCTACTGCCCCTTTAAGGTACGCAGCTGTACATAAAAGCATTGTTATAGTTTTCTTAAAAGTATTTCCCCTTTTGAATCAGTATGGCCCATATTAAATACAATTTCAGAAATAATAGCAATATTATCAACAAAATCACTATCGTTCATGCAGAATATTACCTGGAATATCTGTAATAAAAAATGAATAATAATTTTATATGTGAACATTAAATAATAAAAATGAATACATTTTCAATTTCGAACGCGAAATATCTAAATATTCTCTAATACAACTCTCTACTTAACGACTTTCATTGTTACAACATAACGTGAAGAGTTCATATCTTATCAAGTCCTCTTTGAGTAATAGTCCCGTGCAGTCTAAGTAAACCTAGCCTCAATAATACCCCTTTCACTCCGATATTGAGTCTAGCTAAATGTAGTAGCGGGTCGCGTCAGCCGACTTTCGCCAACCTATAATCCTCCAAGGTTATCAGTGCGAATGCAGATTAATGCGGCTTGGTAGGAAGATCTCTGATTAGTCAATTGATAGATCGGCTGACGCTACTATATCTAGATAGACTCAATATCGTCTTTATTACAGTACGGAGGCCTCAGGCCCATATACAGACTAAAAAAGTCTTTAAAATTAATTAATGAAAAGATTTATGGTAATTTCAGGCCTTCGCATAAGCGTAGGGAAATTTAGGGACTTATATATAAAAACTGAATATCTGAAGAATCACATAATGTAATGGGGTAATAAATGACAAATTTGAATACATGTATATGTCAGCACTCGAGTGCAATATTTCATACCGTTGTTATCAACTTTGAAATATCTAAGATTGTTAATTAAAACGAACCGTGTTTAGCATAAATTTATTTAAACTTTTGACGAGTAAAGTGACATGGGTACGGATTTTAACTGGAAAACTAAGGACTTTATCTGTACACTTTGTAATGAAGGTTGTACATCATTTGAGCACTAGTTCGTACACTGTCATAACCTTTAATGTCAGCATAATAATAACTCTTTATAACTTTTGTAATAAACAATGTGAAATGATTTAAATAAAAGTTCGAGGAACTGAAAAGAGAGTTGTAGAGCTTGTTGCTAACGCTTTTATTGATAACAATTATGAAAAGTTATAAAACCTTTAGACCTTATCATTTTGTACTTTGTGTCACAGTCGTTGACGAATTTCTGGATGAACAAAAATGCATGAATTTTAATAACAAATTAGAAGTACGTCAGTCATTCACCAATCACAGATCGCATTTACCAATCACCAATCATGTTCGTTAATCACAAATGTACTGATAAGACTTGTTAAAGCCTAGACGTAGCCATTTCATGTACCATCGTTGGCGTTGTTGCAACCTCGTCTTCATCATCGTCACCATCATCATCATCATCATCATCGTCGTCGTCGTCGTCGTCGTCGTCGTCATCGTCATCGTCATCATCGTCGTCGTCATCGTTTTCATCATCATCATAATCATCAACAGTGTTCCGGTGAACACGCACTTTGCGTTGCGCATTACGCATAACGCAATAGTCGTACATAGCATCGTGTTGCAAGGTGATTTGGGGTTTAATGCCGCTTTCAAGACTATTTCACTTTCATCACGGCCGCTAGTTCTATTGCAGGGAGAAATTCCGCAACACTATTGCGGTTAGGCATTGCGGTGAAACCTGCAAGCATCGGCTGAAACTACGCTTTAGCTGTTTAGTTTACTACAAGGCAGTTGCACGTGAGGTGGGGTTTAACGCCTCTTCCAAGACTATTTCACTTATACCCCGGGAGCTAGTTCTATTGCAGGGAGAAAGCCCGCAACGCTATTGTGGTTAGGCATTGCGGTGAAACCTTCAAGCATCGGCTGGAACTACGCTTTAGCTGTTTAGTTTACTACAAGGCAGTTGCTCGTGAGGTTGGGTTTAACGCCTCTTCCAAGACTATTTCACTTATACCACGGCTGCTAGTATTATTGCAGGGGGAAGCCCGTAACACTATTGTGGTTAGGCATTGCGATGAAACCTGCAAGCATCGGCTGAAACTACGCTTTAGCTGTTTAGTTTACTACAAGGCAGTTGCACGTGAGGTGGGGTTTAACGCCTCTTTCAAGACTATTTCACTTATACCCCGGCTGCTAGTATTATTGCAGGGGGAAGCCCGCAACACTATTGCGGTTAGGCATTGCGATGAAACCTGCAAGCATCGGCTGGAACTACGCTTTAGCTGTTTAGTATACTACAAAGGAGGTGAGCTGGACGCCGCTTCCATGACTATTTCACTTATACCCCGGCTGCTAGTTTATTGCAGGGAGAAAGTCTGCAGCACTATTCAGGAACCATGGAATGCCTGCCCTAGAATATAGATTTCCTGCAACTTACGATTTTGGCCACGCTGAGAGGTGAGGTGGGTAGCCGACCCATGTTGGTTTTGAGGAGGAAGAGAAGAAAGGGGGTCAAAGTGAGCCACAGCCACCCACAGGGTACCAGAACTAGGACTGTGTTGAGGAAGCATGGCGTGAACTCAGGCCAACTGTTGTCCCAGGTAAGTGTTTCGTTCTGGAAAGAAGAAATATGTATATAAGGACACGATAGAGTTCAAGGAACATAAGAGAATTTTGAGTTGTTGTTAAAATGCGTAAATCAGAAAAAATAGCGTCAGTATCAGCATAATAAGCATCTTCCTACACATAGATTAAAACGCCATTTGCGGAACTGGTTTATTTAACCCTTGCTGTCGACCCTTGACTATTCTGGTTTGGTGACAGCGATTTATCAAGTGTGTCAAAGTTTTTCAAACAATTATTTTGTCGGTTGTTTTCGGTGTTGAAATACTTGCAACGTGAAATTTAGTAAAATATTTCGATCTGCACTTTACAGGTGCTGCTTTTCAGTTGACGGATTATTTCGACAGAAAGGCCGCCATGCTTTTTTCAGTCCGATGCAGTTTTGTAAAGGGCTTTCTGATTGGACTATGCCTTTCCTTATAGTAAGCTGGGCCTAGATTTTCGAAGCTCTCTTAGTGCTAAGATAGTCGTAAGTACCATACGGTAACATTGAGTTACGACTACTTTAGCACTAAGAGAGCTTCGAAAATCTAGGCCCTGGAGAGCAAGCACTGAAAAGTCAAGTGTCGACAGCAAGGCTTCAATAAGTAAGTTAGGGAGCTGAATTTTAAGCTTTGTGGGGAAGATGAATCATCCGTTATGCAGAAAACTCTGTACCCCTTCAATTTTCTTATACTTTTACATTTTTGTAAATCTATTCTTGTAAACTTGCTATTATGTTAGAATTAGCCTTTTGAATAAAGTTAGGATATGTTGTGCACTTATCTGTCCAAACGTCATTTCGGCTACTGAATCGTGGCAAAACGTTATGTGACAAGAAGAGGCCATTCAATGCTAAAAACATTTTCATTGGCTGATTTTTTTCGGATTGTGGTGTAATGTTTTGCCGATAGGGGAAACTGTCTTTGTTGGTATCTGGCCTTATTAGAACTGAGGTCCAATATAAATTACTACAGCTGCCTTTGTGGGCGAGAATATCTAGTTTTAACGTACTGAGAGAATATTGCTGAAGTTCGAGTTTTAACCTTTGGCTGTGTATCTCATCAGACTTTACGTGTTATCTTATAATAGGCGTATAACATTGAAGTTTTACTAGATGAGGGACAGCTAGTTTCCCTAGCCTTTGAAGTATAATCCCAAAAATCCAAATCTGTACACAGATTATTTCTTTACAAGATTTGAGATTTCTAGGGTCATGGATTCTAGAGAATACTTATAAATAATGTCCTGTACTTAAAACAGCTCAAAAAGTCACAAGACAACCTGTTTCCTATCAAATGTGACATTCATTTGCTGATTTTGCCTGCGATGCATATACTGAATCATCCCGTTTATCGAGTACATTGAATGCAGTAGTTTTGGAAGTTTCGAACACTTACACCTTTCCGTATTTGTTACAAAATGCGTAAGGGAGAATCACCTTCAAGTATAATCTATTAAATAAGTAAGGAATAAAAGCTCCACATGTGGAAGGTGCTAGAAAAGAACAGTACTCACCCAAACGGAGGAATATGCACACAGCCCCATCATTCACAGATCCTGAAACGTTCAAAAATATTTAAACCATTGAATTATATGTTAACACATAGCTGGGCGAGTTTATCAGATAATATCACCAGATCAAATGAGTCAATTCTTTTTTACGCGAGAGTTTAAGTTTGATAAACTCGAGCGAGAGCGAGGATGACAATTTAGTTTTCAGTTCCTGTTCAACACTTGGAAATGGATTCATAACAAGTTTCATTAAATTCATATGGCCAATTGTTTAGTCGTATGTTATCTTAGTGATCAGTTTAATCACATTATATTCCAAATCTTTTCTTTCTACATCATGCACATCGTGTATGTATGAAAAACATAACATTTATCATTTATCTCTATATAAAAAATTACAAGAGATTTTTGCTTTATAAAGTATGTGATATGATCTTGAGAAAATAAGCCGAACAGATTTAATTGAAAATAATTCAAGACTTTGCTTCTGGGATTCTGTTTTGAGGCCACCTAGTCGTGAATTCTTATAATCGCCATATTGACATATTGAGTCTGCATACAAATTGCTATCTTTCCAGGGCCTGAGAAAAATACGGTATTTGGAATAATGAGGGTGACTCTAGTGATTGGTCACAGAGACTCCAAATTATATACAATCTAGATGTAAACCTGAGACTTATTGTCCAAGATGTTCATCTTCCAGTAGTTCTTGAGAAGAAGTTGAACATCCAAACAGTTTAAGGAGGCTATGGCGGCGTGATGTGCTAGCTGCTTAAACAATCTTTGGAAAGTTGATATACGATCATGAATATCTATGTAAATAATATTTTTTGGAAATTGCCACCATTTTTTTGAAAATATTTGCAGACAATACGAATGAAGTAAACAAATTTGGCTCATGACACATCTGCATATACAAGGATCATATGTGTGGTATTTAAGCACTTTTAGCGTGCTGAGTGTGTGGGAAAGTTCTTATAAATATAACTATTTTCCTACCATATACGAATAATAGGTATAGGAATTTGGTCAAATTATCAAATCCGATATTCTAATTTCTGAAATAAAATGACAATTAGACACATTTTCATTTTTATTTGAACGATAATAGAAAATACTGGTTATGAACTAAATCATGTCATAAACAAAATCATTCTAAAATGAACATTAAAGTAAAATAACTAAAGTAAGAATTTGTCTTTGGTCGCCGGATTTCAAATATGTTCTGGAAATAATTTGATGTTCATATTGAAATATGTGATAAAAACATAATCTTTCATTATCTCTTTGAAATATCATAAGTTTGGGAAGAAAAATGTTCGAATTTCACGAACATATGTGAACGCCGAACTACACGATATTTTCACCAATTTTGCTAAAACTTTTTCAACAGCTGTATTCCAAGTCCAATGGCTCTTTCAGACATATCAAATATAGACCCAAATGTATTTAGGTTCAATCTAAACCACTTCCTTGACAAGTTCAACTTATAAGGAGCAGTAGCACGTTTTTCTGAAAAAAATCATATATTTTGAATTGTTCATTTATAATTGTACGTTAATGGAAAGGTATTATTTAGATAGTGTCAAAAATCTCATTACACATACCAATCAGCCATAGTCAGAGAACAAATTATAAAGATTCACAAAATCCATTGGAGGCTATTTTTGTGTGAACACCTTTAATTCATTTTGTGTAAGAAAAAGGAATCGCATGGCTGAACTTAACATTATATATTTGATTTATTACAGCTTCATTTAGTTAAAATACATTGTCTTCAAACGGAACCGTTTATTTTTATTTTCCTGACATAACCTTATATACCCCCTAAAAATGTGCTTCTGTCCTTTTAAAATAGGTAACGCCGCTTAAAAATGGTGAGCGTCATGTTATGTTGTTATCTGGGTTAGGATGTGTACTCCTTGTCTCGAAACGATTTCTTCTCAAACGTCTGTCAACTTTAACGTCAACTCTCAAGTATATTAGATTTTAACATGTGCAAAATTTGGAACGCTTAACTATAAATGTTTCCAGGGGTGAAATAAATAAGATAATATGTATACCGCTGTTTTCGAAAGCATTTTGAAATTCAGGAATTACATGACAGGATTTCTATAGCGAATGATTTGCTATATTTTGTTAACCATTTACATATAATGAGTTTACCATATCAATCCATTTCGGGGTTTTATTCAATATTTTCTTTTATTTTATGATTAATTGACGTATTAGGTTGGTATATGGGGGAAAGTGTTGTTTGTCACTCTCTGATTATGTTTATACTATGATTAATCATCATTTATATCTGTGTTAGCTTTATAAACTTAGTAAACGTTTGTGTGAAAGAAGCCTCAATTTCAGTTAATATTTGTGTACTGTTAACAATAACACATATACTAACTAACTATATGTGTTCGATGATTTAACACGATTCGACAGTCTGATTAAAAAACACCTTGTTCCGGTGAATAAAATTTCATTTTGAAATTAAAGTTTATGTAAGTTTTACCCTCAACTAGAAATTTAAAGAAAATTTTGAGACCACTGGTAGGGCATTCTGATTAATATCGACCTTGTTTCGGGCATTCTCTCCCCACAGAGGCAACTCAGTCATACCCGAGTTAGCCTCTGTTCTATTACGGCTAATACACGGGATAAAAAGGTAGAAATCTGATTGGAGGCAATCGAAGTTAGTTGTGCAATCAGCGACGCCGTTTCAAAAGTGATCATTCGCAAAACCTCGACCATCTCCGTGTAGTTCATCAAAGCTTTCGTTAAAAATTTAACATCCAGGGGAGGTAATTCTTCCTAAAACAAACCATCGCTTTTTACCTTCTCATTAGTTATTATTTGGTTGATTAGTAAAATAAAATCTATCATAAAACAAATAATGATTTACACAATTATAAATCAGTTTCTAAAAACCCTATCCATATCTGATTTTCAAATTGTTTCCCTCTCACACTGTTAATGAAAAATAAACATAAAGACATAATATTTTCACATTATAAAGATTCACATTAAGTCCATTGGCGGCCAGTTTTGTGTGAACACATTTAATTCAGTTTGTGAAGAAAAAGGAATCGCATGGCTGAATTTTAAATTATAAATCTGATTCAATACTGCTTCATTTAGTTAAAAAACATCGTCCTTCAATTAGAACCATATTTTTCATTTTTCTGACATCATATGATATATCGCCTAAACGTGCTACTGCCCCTTTAAAATGCTTTGATCCTTTAACTGGTTTGAACAAATCGTTTAGTAAAGAGATAAGACGTAACGCTCAGGTCACGTGATAGGTACTTTTATATAACAATAGCATTCTGACATTATTAAAACACTTCATTTTATAGGAAACAATACTATCTGGGGTATTTTGGAGACACATTTCTTATCAGTCTCATCATAACAGAACACAATTAAAACGTGTCACTTTGGGTATTTTTGGTTCGATTAGATTTGCCAACATGCATGATAAAGAAAAAAGCACATTCGATCAAAACCAGCAACATGTGAAGGGAGACCATTCAACAGCCCTTTCTTGTCATTTCCACCACATTTAAATGGCGGCCGAACGCTGATAGGACGGCGTCTTTAACAAGCCCTAGAACGGCAATGCAAAGAGACATGTCAACCCGAGGGAATTCGAACAGTCAGTTTGCGTTAGACTTCATGTGACTGAACAAGCACTGACATGACGGATGTTTTTGATTAAATATTTCGATATTACGCCCGTATATTTGTCGCCAAATGAGAATTATTAGCCTAAGTTTCCATTAAAAAAATGCCACAGCCAAATTCACTCGTCACTTTAAAGGGGCAGTAGCACGTTTTTAGGGGGAATAAAAGGTGATGGCAGGAGCTGAAAATTAAAAGACAATGTATTTAAACTAAATGGAGCAGAAATAATTCAAAAATATAATGTAAAGTTTAGCCATGTGATTCCCATTTCTTACACAAAATTAATTAAAGGTGTCACACAAACTGACCGCCAATGGATTTTATGCGAATCTTCATACTTTGTCCTCCGACTATGGTTTATTGGCTTGTGTAATGGAATTTTGGACACTGTCAAAATAATACATTTAGCATTAACTTGCAATTATCAGTGAAAAATGTAAAATATAAAATTATCAAAAAACGTGCTAGTGCCCCTTTAACATCTAGTATACATGAATTATGGACAATAAGATAATCTTCATTTCATTGTACCAGGTTGTCGTTATATATACCGTTCAACACCAAAAAAAACTTAGTATTACCTACGAGGGGTTCATATTTTCATACGGTGCTCTTTGGCCAAAACATCTCCCTTTGCAAATCATTGTGACGTCACATAATAACAATGCTTTGACGGTCTATGTGAGATAGCGGCGTCATTTCTGCTATTTTTGGAAGCGGATTTTTAGTCTTTCCTTTTATTTCGCAACTTTGGTAATGATCATATTCGTGTCATACAATATTAAAGACACTCGCTCCTGAACATAATTATGCCACTCGTTTTCGCTCGGGAAATCCTAATAATAAGGCACTTGCGCCGTAACCATAGTATGTCATGGGCACTCATATAATATCCCCTTTTTCTATCTCTTTCAGGTAAGTTAAAAAAACACGTTTCATTTATCGGAGCGTGTTATCAATTCATTGCAACGATTGACATTAAAATGATAAGTTTCAGCAACGGTTTGTTAATCCGAATGAAAATACAGTTACCAGTAACTGTTGTTATATCACAGTCGAACAAAACGCTTTAAAACCGCACTGACCCTTTAACTAGTTTGAATACATAGTAAAAATATGAGACGTAACGCTCAGGTCACGTGATAGGTACTTTTATATAACAATAGCATTCTTTACATTTTGACATAGTTTAAACACTTTTATTTTATATAAAATATCGTTTATATAAGTTATTGTGCATACGATGAAGTTAAAAGGTTTTGTAATGCTCTCAGGTAATAAGTGGACTTCGTAAGGTAGTGGGGTGCCTATATAGATATGAGAGCTGGTTAGAGATCTAGACTGATATTCAGTCTCTTAAATAATAATTCAATAAAACGGTTATCATATCTAAGATAGAAAAGATGCCTCTGACAAATGGCTATGTAGTTCACTGCAGATCTAAACTTGCTTCCTAGGGATCGAGGTTATGTTCAGGATAATCTAAGTAAACCTAGCCTCAATATTACCTGTTTCACTCCTATACCGAGTCTATAGTAGTCTAGTCTAGTAGACGGTCGCGTCAGCCGACCTTTCTGCGATCTATGACCCTCCAATTTTATATGTGCGAAGGCTGACTATTGTGGCTTGGTAAGATGAGTTTTGATTGGTCAATTCGATACATGGGCTGACGCGACCCTCTAGTAGGCCTTTCTAGACTCAATATCGGAGTGAAACGGATAGTATTGAGGCTAGGTTTACTTAGACTGTGTTCAGGACAAACTACAGTCTTAGTGTTACATTATTGGAGTTCGTTTATGTATTCAGTTAATGTCCATGTATAATTAACCGTGTAGAGGCAATCGTAATATCGTAATATCGTAATATCGTAATAATTACTAATCAATTACATAAGTTCATTGCTAATGACAAAATCAAGAGTGTTGAAGAGGAAAACGCTTTCAACTTTATTATTTGTACCTGTCAAACCTAAAACGTTCATTGTTTCTTTAACCTTAAGTTCTTAACCAAACACAATTACAATGACATAAAGTTATTTTTCTTTACTCATTGGCGATTTAAAAACCCCAAAAAGTATTAGTTACATAACAGAATGAATCCAAACTATGTCAACACTGTTAATAAATATATAACATTTTACGTAACAATTCTATTCCTGTGCTAAAACAGGTTATGCAGTCTATCCACATCCCGAGAATTTTCAGTGGTGACAATTTTCAATTTTTAACTTTTAAGAAATAATTCCTCGGCTGAAAAAGTTTGTTTATTTTTAAATTGTTATGGGTGATTGGATATGGGGATTTTGGGTTCATTTTACGTCATCAAAAACAGTTTATCAAATTAAAGGGGCAGCATCACGTTTTGTAATTCAAATAAATTGAAATCACGAAAACGAACATAAATGTTACGAAATGCAAGCTGTTGTCGTCCAAACGTATCATTTCTTTAACGAACGTGTCATATCGCTTTTAGCTTTGCAACTCTATTTCCCCAATTCAAATGAATAAACGGTGTTCACACTAACACGGACGCAATGTGCTCGATAGCATCACCAAAATCTACGCAATTCTATTGAGTTCGCACTTCATTTGCGAACACTAACACTTTAAAGAGGCAGTAGCACGTTATTTTGAAAATTTCAAATTTTTATTTTTTTCACTGATGATTGTACGTTGATGCTAAATGTATAAGTTTCATAGTGTCAAAAGTTTCATTGCATAAACCAGGGGTCTTAGAAGACCTATACTATACGTCCCTGCATAAACCAATCATTCATAGTCAGAGAACAACTTATAAAGATTCACGTAAAGTCCATTTTGTGTCTGAACACTTTTAATTTAATTTGTGCAAGAAAAAGGAATCGAATGGCTGAACTTTACATTATATATTTAAAATTTAACTGCCTCATTTAGTTTAAAAACATTGTCTTTCAATTAGAACCCTTTTATTTTAATTTTCCTGACATCACATTACATTTCACCTAAAACGTGCTACTGCCCCTTTAATGCTAAATTATTATGTTGATAGTGTCAAAAATCTGATTACAAAAACCAATCTTCCATGGCCATTCCAATGTGTAAGAAAAAGGAATCGCATGGCTGAACTTTGTATAACATATTTGATGGACATTTTTTACTGTACAACCGAAAAGGTGCAATAGTTATAAAATAGAAAGTTTGATACTTTTTGAGAGCTGGAGAAAATCCTTCCTTTCATTTTTATGTAACGAATCGCTAAAGATGCACATTTATGTTAACATGTATTATGTTTGCGTTTTGCGGATATAAGATGCATTATTTGCAGCCTATAAATCATTTTTTTATCAAGTTAATAACCTATCGATGTAACTTGATTAACATTTGAGGGGGAAAATACACTTAAAGGGTGTGAATGAAAATGATTAAAATGCACTTAGCAAATTAAGTTCAAAATAATAAAACAAACAACTCTCTTCCTAAATTATTTTACGAAAAAATACCAAATAAAATACTCGAAAAGTATGAAAACTATTTTATAAATTAGAAACCTACCTTCGGGTCAAAAGACTGATCGCATCTCTTGATCAAACTAAGTCTTGTAAGTCCAGCTTGTCAACTTATGACAACGAAGAAACACAAATTAGTTCCCTCACAAATTGGAGAAAAGTTAAGTCACGTGACCGCCTTATATTTCACTCAGCATCAAGTTGATAAACGGAGGTGACTGGGCGTGATTTATTACCATTTATCCACGTTAAGGGCCCCGGTTAAATGGCACAGGGCCCTGGTAATGAATTGTCAAATGCAGTTATATTTCCATATATATTTTATATAAATTATAATTATGTTAAAATTAAGGTTAACACATAAGCGGTTAGTGATTTTCAGATTAAGTTGTGATATCTACATTGTTTATAAAATGTGACACACATTCACGTTGGTATAAATGTTTGATGCTTATATAAGGTAAGTATGAAATATGCAATGTATGCCTTGTCCGGGCTCACTTTCTCAGCATGATGTAACTTTGACTTTCACTCAAAACTCAATTAAAAAACTAATATACAAGTGCATGCTATCGCCCATTCAATGACAGAAGGTCCTTTTGTGTCAATCTAAGTAACTGTACGATTGTGGTAACTTCTCTATGAGAAAAAAACAGCTTTATAAAAATATTGTTTAAATTAAGAACGCGCCACCTTTAAAGGGGCAGTAGCATGGGGTTTTTTTTAATTTCATATTTTCAATTTGTCACTGATAATTGCACGTTGATGCTATATATATTATTTTGATAGTGTCTAATATCTTATTACACACACCAATCATTCACAGTCAGAGAAAAAATTTTAAAGGTTCACATAAAGTCCATTGGAGGCCATTTTTGTCTGAACACTTTAAATCATTTTCCCTACATTATATATTTGATTATTAATGCTTCATTTATTTTAAATACATTGTCTTTCATTTGGAACTATTTTTTTTCATGTTTCTGACATCACCTTATATTTCCCCTAAAACGTGCTACTGCCCCTTTAAACTACTAGTTGCTTAAATCTTACATGAAATGTTTAAACGCATACAATGCCACTCTTCACTATTATATGTCAGGTGAGATCGATACCGTAAATCCTTGAATAATAGCCGGGCGATGATCAATTTCAAACATCGTTTTGACCGGTCGATTATTCAAAGCAGGCGATAATCCATCTTCCTACGCAAAGCCTAAAACGACAGTTTCCGAACTGTCAGCTGCAGGTTTATGCCTTGCTGCATACCCTTGTTTTTTCTGTGCTTGCTCTCTAGCTTACTGTGAGAAAAAACAATAGTCCAATCAGAAAGTAACTGGAGGTTGCTACCAATCGTCTATAGGGGCGCTGATATCAGGACAGAAAACTCAAGGGTCCGCTGCAAGGCATAAAACTGACTGTTCGGAAACTGGCGTTTTAGGCTTTGCGTAGGAAGATGGCGATAATCGGAACAGGCGATTACTTTTCTCAGATCTATGGTGTGTTCATGAAGTATTGAAATATTCAACAAAAACATCATTACAAGAAATAATTTCCAGTGAAAATCAGACTTTTTACACAAACTAATGTTGAAAACATCAGAATGTCTCTATGAATAATATATTAAGGTAATATTGATAAGTTGTTTTAAATTGTAAATATAAAATCGGCGATTATTTACTTGTTAGAGGGCTGAGACCGGGCGATTATTCAAGGCAGGCGTTTATTCAAGGAATCACGTTGATTGCTGAACACAAAATAGCCGAAAAATGCATGTATAACCCGAGGATAGACATAAGAGTAAGATACGAATGAATATTGATACTTACATTGCGTCCTTTCCACGTCAAAGCTTTTACCTACATCATTACAATAAAGAATGCTCCTAATGCTAATTGTGGCCAATGGCCATCGAGGTCCGCACATCCTGTTGTCAGGTTCCAATTTATGAGCTGGGTGGACTGAGTGCAGTGTGGATGAAGTGCCTTGCCAAAAACAGGATGAGACCCAGGTCAAACATTGTGGTGTCTTTATCGGGATTCAAACCTTGGTTTGGCCAGCAAGCTAACCATTGTACCACTGTGCTGTAAATAAGAAAATATACATGGTTTAAACGTATTTTATTCGTGAATATATGAAACGGATTGGGAATCAAAAAGTTATATATATATATACAGTGTGGGTATCACCATGCCGTAAAGCCAGATCATTATTTACCTCGCTTGAGTGATCACGTGTCCTAAGTCTGATGTGAAATGACACCTTCCCAGGTAAGGGGCATAATTGGGTCCTGAAGTCATACCTAAGTGGGTTAACTTTTGGATACGGTTTTCAGTTTGTGACTTTGGCCACGCCTTCTCGCTTGTTATAATCCCGACAATAAGCAACATTCGAAGTGGAGCAATGTGCCCGTTCAGGCCTAGAGGTCTGAAAACTTGCTGTCCTGCTTGATGACTATGTATCAAATAGGAACCTTTAAAGGGGCAGTAGCACGTTTTAGGGGGAACATAAGGTGATGTCAGGAAAATGAATATTAGTGGTTCCAATTGAAAGACAATGCATTTAAAACAAAATAAAGCAGTAATAAATCAACTATATAACGTAAAGTTTAGCCATGTAATTCCTTTTTCTTACACAAAATGAATTAAAGGTGTTCACACAAAATGGCCGCCAATGGATTTATGTGAATCTTCATACTTTGTCCTCTGACTATAGATGATTGGTGGGCGAGCAATATCACAAGCAAATTAATTTGACTGTAGGTGCTTAGTAAATACGTTTACAGTTGCTTTAGGTTAGTCACATATCTTTGCTTAGCCTGATGTAATGTGCTATTAAAAAACCTGATCCTAATGGGGAAGTCATCGAAAAAACAATCGCGAATGTTTTGATGATTTGATTTCCAAATATTGTTAACCATGCTGTCCTTCCAAACTCAAATTGTTGACTATTTGCTATAACCAATCAATCTTTCTATAGAATCAATGAGGATATGTACTGGATTCATCTGTTAAGATAAAATCTGCTTGGCGAAATAACGGTCAAAATCAAAGAAAGCGTTACCTAACAATAGGATGATGACGCCGACACAGCTGAAACAATTTGATTTGATAATCCACTCCAACTTAACGCCATTTTGAGATTTCTTTATTTAGGGTAAAAAAACATTTACATGAATATGGGAAAATATATACAGAGCTCATCTCGTGAAATCATATGTATTTTTCTTCTTTTGTTTATGATTCACTTGTGAAGATAATAATTGCTACTTCAATTAATTTAAATATACATATTCAACGAAATAAGTCAATTAAGTTCTACATAATGGGTAATCATCATTGTAGCTGTCAGGTTTTATGACAAATTGACGATGTTTTGTTTCTGAATATTAATTTATAAGTAGGCAAAGGTATTTCAACTAAAATGCTTCTACCTTCAACCACTACATTTGTATTATAATGTGTATCCTTCAATTTGACAAACATTAATATTGTGATTGTTTGCATTGTGACACGTGACAAGTGACAAGTGACAAGTTTATTCTGTGAAAAGGCCTCATGGCCAAAAGCACATGAAAATACAGCTCAAAATCAACGCATGTCAATTTTACATACATTATACTGGCAGTTTTCTTTTCAAATAAATAGCTAATTTTTTAATATGCTCAGGATTGTTGGATGATAATAACTGATACAATTTTTCCCTTGAAGGGAATATGAAATAGTACGGAGGAATAAGTTTTTCCCGTAAATGCCTATAATAGGGGCAGACTAATAAAAAATGATACTCATCTTCTGTTACATTCATATTACAATTAGTGCATAAAAGCTGATCTTTATCAATAAAATTATCGTACCTTAATTTACTAATCTTAAGTTTGTGTGACTGGAATCTGAATTTAAAATATTCGTAGGAGGTCCTTTTGACAAAATAATTCTAAAACATATTTCTCTGTATCCAAAAGCGATTTGAAGCTAGAGTAGAATGTTAAATCACTCCTTCCAACAAGTCTGCTATGCCAATCTTGGAATCTATGATTCACTTGTGAAGATGATAATTGCTACTTCAATTAATTCAATATAGATATTCAACGAAATCGGTCATTAAAGATCTACATAACCCCATTCATCATTGTAGCTGTCAGGTTTTATGACAAATTGACGATAAACGTTTTGTTTCTGAATATTAATTTATAAGTAGGCAAAGGTATTTCAACTAAAATGCTTCTACCTTCAACCACTACATTTGTATTAGACGTATCCTTCAATTTGACATAGATTAATATCGTGATTGTTTGCATTCACTTCTACGTAACGTTTCAGAAAAACGCTTTCATATTCATGAGAATATTCAACCGTTTAGTGTTTATGTGTACATTTTGTGAATTAATAACTCCATGTGATATATTGTACTTTTGAAGATCTGATAGCAGTTGTTTTATTGAAAGAAAGCCCTTAAAGGAAATTTTGAATATATCTATCACACAACAAGAATCATTGAAACCTATACAAAGTTAAAATTTTCTGAGGAGAGATGGCTGGATTCGAACCTCGAACCATTCGTTCTCTCAATCGAACGCATAACCATCAGTCCACTGAGGACGAGCTGAACGGGTCTGCTATTTAAGGGAGACATACTCTCATAAAAAGTACCTTAACCTTTGACGATTCATAAACAGGAACAACATATATCTTCGATTTGCTGTTCTTAGAAACACACAAAGGTCAGGCTAACGCCCCTGCGATTCAATCTCTCCCTTCGGGTTTTTCTGATAGCAGAAAACCTCAGAGTCATGTTTCCTCCTTAACGCGACTGCTTTCAATGGGTAGACGTGAGACGTGCGCCGAGTTGGTATATATTTTACTGCTACTCTTTAACATGTCCTAGTATAATATATGATGGCCGAGAGGGGTCATTTTAATTTCGCGTTAAAGATCAACACGAAATCGCGAAATCGCGAAAACTAAACCTCGAAATTGCGAAATGGCGAAACGAACATAAAGCGAAATTGCGAAACATGTACACGAAATCGCGAAACATGTAAACGAAATCGCGAAACATGTAAACGAAATCGCGAAACATGTAAACGAAATCGCGAAATTGCGAAAGGTGCGAGAAGCGAAAGAGCGAAATCGTGAAACATGGTAGAAACGAAAAACGAAATCGTGAAACATGAACGAAACGAAAGTGCGAAATCGCGAAAGTGCGAAATTGCGAAATTGCGAAAGTGCGAAAGTGCGAAAGTGCGAAAGTGCGAAAGTGCGAAAGTGCGAAATTACGAAAGTGCGAAAGTGCGAAAGTGCGAAAGTGCGAGAGTGCGAAATTGCGAAATTGCGAAAGGGCGAAAGGGCGAAATTGCGAAATTGCGAAAGTGCGAAATGCGAAATCGCGAAAATGCGAAAGTGCGAAACCAGGTAAGTGTTTATTGCGCATGTCTATAATGTCTAGAAGTTTGAAAAACTACAAGTCTGTGTGCTTTTTGCTACATCTTTTTTTCGGGACGTCAAGTGCTGTTGTCACGTAGCGCATGTGCAAGTTAGTAACACCATTTTAAAGACAATTTTAAGACCTTTATATCGATCCTTTCAGATATAATATAGCATGTTTGTGTAAAAAATTATGATGCCCGCAAAAAGGGTGGTTAAATCGGCGTAAAGATTGAAAAACTACAAGTCCGTGTACTATTTGCGACATCTTTTGCGGGACACGTGACAACAGCATTAGACGTCCCGAAAAAAGATGTAGCAAAAAGCACACAGATTTGTTGTTTTTCAAACTTCTAGACATTATAGACATAAACACTTACCTGGTTTCGCACTCTCGCGATTTTGCAGTTTCGCAGTTTCGCAGTTTCGCAGTTTCGCAGTTTCGCGCTTTCGCTCTTTCGCGCTTTCGCACAATTTCGCAATTTCGCGATTTCGCACTTTCGCACTTTCGCGATTTCGTGATTTCACACTTTCGCACTTTCGCACTTTCGCAATTTCGCAATTTCGCACTTTCGCACTTTCGTTTCGTTCACGTTTCGCGATTTCGTTTTTTTCGTTTCTACCATGTTTCGCGATTTCGCTCTTTCGCTTCTTGCACCTTTCGCAATTTCGTGATTTCGTTTACATGTTTCGCGATTTCGTTTACATGTTTCGCGATTTCGTTTACATGTTTCGCGATTTCGTTTACATGTTTCGCAATTTCGCTTTGTGATCGTTTCGCGATTTCGCAATTTCGAGGTTTAGTTTTCGCGATTTCGCGATTTCGTGTTGATCTTTAACGCGAAATTAAAATGGCCCCTCTCGGCCATCATAATAATAAGAGTATGGATACATAAAAAACACTCACTTATTAATTTGTCACTTTTTTCACCTTTTTGCATAGTCTTTAGAAAAGTTGGGGTCAAAATTGAGACTTTTCTAGTTGAGCAGTTATTGTTTAGCGTTGCATTGGGCAATATTACAGTCATTAGCGGCACTTAACTCAACTCGAGAGATCGAGAGATCGAGATCGAGATCGAGAGAAAGAGATCGAGAGAGATCGAGAGAGATCGAGAGAGAGAGAGATCGAGAGAGAGAGAGAGAGAGAGAGAGAGAGAGAGAGAGAGAGAGAGAGAGAGAGAGAGAGAGAGAGAGAGAGAGAGAGAGAGAGAGAGAGAGAGAGAGAGAGATCGAGAGAGAGAGAGATCGAGAGAGAGAGAGAGAGAGAGAGAGAGAGAGAGAGAGATCGAGAGAGAGAGAGAGAGAGAGAGAGAGAGAGAGAGAGAGAGAGAGAGAGAGAGAGAGAGAGAGAGAGAGAGAGAGAGAGAGAGAGAGAGAGCGAGAGAGAGAGAGAGAGAGAGAGAGAGAGAGAGAGAGAGAGAGGGAGAGAGAGAGAGAGAGACAGACATTGAGAGACAGACAGAGAGAGACAGACAGAGAGACAGACAGACAGACAGAGAGAGACACAGACAGACAGAGAGAGAGACAGACATAGAGAGAGACAAACAGACAGGGAGACAGACTGGTCGATATAGTGATATTTCATACGTTTATTATATGTGTTGTGTGGTGTTGTACAAGTTGAATATCTTAGAATTATGTAAGATTACCATATGTGTTATTCAATTTCTCATATGCTTTTAATATAACCTTTGGTCATAAAAATAACATGATTGCAAAGGCTGTGGCATGGGATAAAATGCTGACCACGAAGGTAAAACTTTGTGTAGTTCTCTTTATGGTACTAAAAGGAACAATATACCAAAAATACCCTTCATTAATAAGGGCAGTCAGTGGTTTGAAGTTTGACATGGCTTGAGATATATTTAAGCCGTTAACAGAGGCATTCTAAAACAATTATCAACCTTTATACCAACAATTATCATGTCCAACATCATATATACTTCTCACACAAAAATAAGCAACACGGCTTTGGTATATAAGAAAATTGTATCATAACAGAATTCATGGTTGTCAAATAATATAATACAGAGATAAAGGTCCTTCAAACTTCATTGAAAAATAGAGCCATGGGCTCTGTAGCTCATCAGACTTTTGATGGAAATAGGTTTTGAAGGCTTTGATCCTTGCGACCCAATTTGCGGTCATGGGGGTAACCAAATCTACAATGTAGAATCCCGATTGACCAAGGAGTCTACACATATCTTTTCAGCTCTCTGGACCTTTCGGAACTGGGGAAGAAGATGAAACTAGGTTGTTATGGTTTTGACCCCTGTGACCCCAATATGGCCTCATGGGGTCACGAAATCTACAATTTAGAATCCCCATTGGCCAAGGAGTCTACACACAATTTTTCAGCTCTCTAGACCTTTTGGAACTGGAGAAGAAGATGAAAATAGGTTTTAAAGGTTTTGACCCCTGTGACCACAATTGGGGTCATGGGGTCACAAAATCCACAATTTAGAATCCCTTTTTGTCAAGGAGTTTGCACATCAAATTTCAGCTCTCTAGGGTCATTGGATCTGGAGAAGAAGTCGAAAAAGTGATAAGTTTACGGATGGACGGACGGACGACGGACGCCATGCCATGCCATAAGCCCATCGGGTCTTTCAGACCTCATGAGCTAAAAATAGAGCCATTGGCTGTGTAGCTCATCAGGTTTAACATTCGATTTTGCTTTAGGGTGTGGCCAATGTGGTTCCCCCCTTAGTAGGGGCCACAGTGCCACCAAAGCTACAATTTATAATCCTCACTAGTCAAGGAGTCTGTACACAAAGTTTCAGCTTTGTAGGCCTTATGGTTCTGGAGAAGAAGACCCCTGTGGCCCTTGTAAGTATATTACGTACATGTATATGCTTTGTGTAGCAATCACTTTAATTAGCATTAATCACAAATCTAAGTATATTACGTGAATCTGTTTTGTGTAGCAATCACTTGAATCAACATTACTCACAAATCTAAATATATTACATACATCTGCTTTGTGTAGCAATCACTTTAATCAACATTACTCACAAATCTAAGTATGTTAAGTACATCTGCTTTGTGTAGAATTCACTTAAATCAACACTGCTTACAAATCTAAGTGTATTTCGCACGTTTGCTTTATGTAGCAATCACTTTAATTAACATTAATCAACAATCTAAGTGTATTACGCACATCTGTTCTGTGTAGCAATCACTTTAATCAACATTCCTCACAAATCTAAATATATTACATACATCTGCTTTGTGTAGCAATCACTTTAATCAACATTACTCACAAATCTAAGTATATTACCTAAATCAGTTTTGTGTAGCAATCACTTTAATCAACATTACTCACAAATCTAAGTATATTACATACATCTGCTTTGTGTAGCAATCACTTTAATCAACATTACTTACAAATCTAAGTATATTACATACATCTGCTTTGTGTAGCAATCACTTTAATCAACATTACTCACAAATCTAAGTATATTACATACATCTGCTTTGTGTAGCAATCACTTTAATCAACATTACTTACAAATCTAAGTATATTACATACATCTGCTTTGTGTAGCAATCACTTTAATCAACATTACTTACAAATCTAAGTATATTACGTAGCCGTTTCGGGTCGCTACACTTGTTGACAACCACGACCTCCATGATTCTCTCCAGTCAGCCTACCGTAGCATACACAGCACCGAGAATGCATTGCTTAAAGAGACACAGAGTATGTTGATAGGATCACATATGTCAAATTTTGAATACGATGTTATTACATCGGGAACCACTAACCGTTACTGAAAATAATAAGTTAAAGGTCAATCAGTACATTAGAGCGAAAATACGGCCAATCAAAGTCGGGATTTTGATCGAAAACCAGACAATGTGGCTCGAGTGGCGCGCGCAAATTCGCCAAACGTAATTTTGAAACCATGTCATATTAAGCTGACAGGAAGATATTTTCGATTCGATTGTGTTTATTAGGTATTGTAACTAATATGTAGATTAATTGGATGCATAATTTCGAATATTAAACGTATTTGAGATGTTTTCTTGATTTTTCCATAAAATCAAGCATTTTAGAGATATTATGCATAACTGGATATATTTGCAAATCCAGCGATGAGATATGAACTTCAATCAGCATATTAGATATTTTGTAGCTTATCAAAACCAAATAACATTTTAAGAAAGATACTCTGTGTCACTTTAAAGTTATCAGTGACATTAGGCAAGGCATTGATGACAAGAAGCTCGCAGTGTTGGTACTTCTTGACTTAAGTAGTGCGTTTGACACGATCGATCACTGCAAACTCCTTGAGCGCTTGAAGCTTGACTTTAACATCGACGGAATAGCCTTAAAGTGGTTTGAATCGTACCTATGTGACAGACGTCAACGGGTTATTATCAACGGCTTGTCATCTGAATCGTCATGTCTTACATGTTGGGTACCTAAAGGATCCCTCTTGGGACCGCTTCTTTTTACTTTGTACATTGTATGTCCAAGAGCTTCGAAGAGTTGTTGAAAGTCATCAAATCAACCGACACCATTATGCAGATGACTCTCCAGTCTACAAATGTATTGGAACAAGGCACCAACAGGCACATGCTGAATTTAGCAATTTGACCACATGTTATTATTATTATATAGATATTTATATAGCGCACATATCCAACCACTCGTGGTTGCTCAAGGCGCTTACATTTTCCCCCTGGTCAATGGCATTCTTTCACCGTCCGATCATTTTTTCCAATTCAACTCCGTGGGGAGTATTCAAATGGCATCCATATGTGGCACTAAAGTTAGGGACCATTCTATGCCTCACAGGGTACCCATTCACACCTGGGTGAACTGAGACATATAGTCGATGCTATCAAAGTATGGATGACCAATTAAAAATTGAAATTAAATAGCAAAAAGACCGAATGTATTGTACTTGGTCCACAGAAACGACGAACACAGTGTGAACTAACTGAATTCAAGTTCGACAACACCTGCATTCAAATAGTAGACAATGTGAAAGACCTAGGGGTTATAATTGACTCCAACTTGTCATTGGACTATCACATCGCCAATCTTGCCCGAACCTGTTTTGCGCATCTCCGCACGATTGGGCACTTTCGTACATATCTCACTACAGAGTCAGCCACTACCCTAGTCCTGTCTTTAGTAATAAGCAGGATTGATTATTGTAACTCCCTATTTGCTGGTATGTCTAAAAGGCAGATAAGCAGACTTCAACGTATTCAGATAAGTGCTGTAGTTTAGTAACTCAGTCCCGTAAATCTGACGACGCTCTGCCTCTTCGCTGTTCTCTTCACTGGTTGCCCATTCACTACAGGATTCAATTTAAGCTTCTTTGCAGTACTTTCTGCTGTCTCTCTGGATCTGCCCCTAAGCATCTTGCTCATACCGTTATACAGCACTGCCCATCTCGCTCGCTCCGCTCCCAGGATAAACGTCTCCTTGTTAACCCTACTGTGAAAACTGACACATGGTGAACGATCCTTTCAGCCTGAAACCAGCTGATTGCACAGAACTCTCGACTTTCAAATCTGCACTTAAAGGGGGTCTCCAATTTCTAATTTTTAACTTTCAGTGTTTTATTAGCGAGGCCCCGAGAGGGTCGGAGATGGCCTCGCTAATAAAACACTGGACGTTAAAAATTAGAAGTTTGAGACCCCCTTTATTATTTTAACTTCCAGTGTTTTATTAGCGAGGCCCCGAGAGGGTCGGAGAGGGCCTCGCTAATAAAACACTGGAAGTTAAAAATTAGAAGTTGGAATTTGGAAGTTGAAAATTTAAGACCCATCTTTTCAGATTAGCATATGAGTAGAGTAGCATTATCAATCCCAGCCAAATGTATTTGATAGCCTTAACTTTTTGTCTCCATCCTTGTGACTTCTACTCTGTCTGGTGCTTTGAGCATGTTTCACATGGAAATAGCGCATTATAAGCATGCTATTATTATTAATTAGCATTAATTTATAATCCTCACTAGTCAAGAAGTCTGTACACAAAGTTTCAGCTTTCTAGGCCTTATGGTTCTGGAAGAAGTCACATTGAAACAATTAGCTGCAAGTTGTCATACCCCCCTGTACCATTCCAACAATTTCAGCAACCTCATTTGCTGTCTAGCCATGTTTCAAATGTTACGATATCAAATTGCTTCGCTGACAGTTTTAAAGCAATCAGGGTGCACATGCAAAGTTTCGAACACGAGCATGTTGCCCGATTTGCACGTTGTTTTTTAGGGTGGTTGTGTTCCAACGATGCAATCAATGATGTCGGATAAAACCAACATTAATCTGATTTATGGTTACGGTTTCCAAGACATTTTCCAGCCTACATTACGCTTTGGAGTATGGCTATTATAATATGAATAATATGCTCCAAAATAATTTTGTTGCTTATGTTTTCGTGAGAAGTATACATATTCCAAGTGTTACGTTATTTTTTAAAATCATAAAACCAACACCAATACCGTGGAACATTCAACTTTATTTGCAGATAAAAATAAAGACAAATATCACAGAATTATATTCTGTAAGCACAGTTGAAGAGATGCATATGTACATGTATAGTCAATCAGTGAACAGTCTTACAGCAAGTACAATCTTAAGAAATGATAACACCGGTTGAACATAAGTTAAGTGTCTTCATAAATGTCAAATGCATTGTCAATAATACCAAATTATCATAAAGTGTTTTAGTGTTCATAACACAATTTTTTTAGTATGAATTTGATGATGACATTCATTAACATTCTTAACTATCAGCAACATTCATTTCAACAAACAACTTTGTTTCAAAGACACAAACCATCTTGATTTATGAATGCTTCTAAAAGAGCCACTCTAAAAAGATTTAAACAATATGTCATGAAAATCTTGGAGTGGCTCTTTAAAGATACCCATTCTTGAAAAAACACTGCATGAATTTAAGGTTGGATAGATTGTTATCCCTTCTTTACAATACAACACTCCCTGTGAGCTGAGATGTTGACTGCATAAAAACATACCAAATGACCAGGATTCGCAAATACAAAGCAATTAGTGAACAAAGTTAGTGAACTCAAAAAAGGTTGATCTTTTGCACTCTATATTGATATTTTTGACAAAAATTCAGGAAAATGACTACTGTTTCTTTCATACATCATTTTTTTACCTACGCCTCAAGGTTTTTAACTTCTGTCCACAAACTAATACTTGAAGTTGCTTCTCAATACAATTCAATTCTTATCTGCTATCAATACTTCAGCTGTGCACAGTAAGGTGTTTTGTAGTCATCATTCTCAAGGTCCTCCACTGTGTCAAGCAGAAAAGGTCGCTGTGACTGGTCCAGAGAGTTCGAAATGGGAGGGGGCATGTTCACCCTTACAGCAATTTTAGCCCCTTTTTCCCTCGCATGAGCAATTGGCATTGCGGTCTCCTGGAGAGATAGAAGTAAGCAAGTTCAGGTAACCCCTTTAACCCTCCCACCCCCCGCCGTCACAGTAACTGGATGGTAAAAAGAGTCCTTTCTTATCAGTAGTTCCTGAAGAGATAGAGGTAGGCAAGATAAATTCACTATAACTCCCCTCCCCTCCTTCCAAAGTTTAACCACTGTATGGTAAGGGAAAGCTTGGGCACTGTACTGAATATTAACACACAGAAAAAGTTGCAATTCTGATTCCCATTTACCCTTTCCCCAGCATCAGACTGGTAGAGGGACATCTCCCTCCTGTTTATTCCCTCCCCCAACAAGTCCTGCAGTAAGAGTTACAGTTGCCATCGTATCCACCCTCCCCAACCCCCCAAAACACCAGTCATAGCACTAGACTTGTAGAGGAAGTCCTCCTACCTGTCCATTCCCTCCAATCAACACCTCCTGCAGAAAAAGTTGCAGTTGCCTAATCCACCCCTCCCTCCCCTTTTCAGCACTGGATTGGTAGAGGGTCTTCCTCCCTGCTCTCACTCCCCTGCAGGAAAAGTTGCAGTTCCCCCCATCCCGAACATCCCCCAGCATCAGCACTGGTAAAGGACCTCCTCCTATCCATTCCCTCCAATCAACACCTCCTGCAGGAAAAGTTGCCAAACTAATCCCGCCTCCACCCAGTATCAGCACTAGACTGATAAAGGACTTCCTCCCTCCTGCCCATCTCCTTCTATCAACATCTCCTGTAGAGATAGAGGTATGCCAGATCCTTGGGGGGATGTTCCGAGAGAGCCACCTTCTCGTCGTTATAGATGACCCACTTGCCGTCTTTCAGGATGTGACACACGTAGTGACCCACGCTCGTGGACGTGCCCATGTGGCTTATGAACGCTACCAGTTGGTATTCTGGGAGAGAAGAGTTGAAACGTTAAGGATAGAAATGTCATAGATGGGTGCTCCTGAATACAGGGATGACAACAAAGATTTTGAAATAAAGCTTGACATGCATGGAATAAGGTTTCACAGTTGTAATTTATGAATAAAACTGAGGATCAACAAAAATACTGATTACCTAAAAATCTTTTTTTACGAAAGAAACAACCATTCTGTAATTAGGGGACTGATTCAACTTTCGAATTAAAGACTTAAGCCTGTAGCAGTTCTTCATACAACCCTTTAAAACAAAATTATGATGTGGTCAGTTTGATAAATTGAGGGGCAAACAGGGAAGGAAGTTAATATTCTCAAACTCTTAGAACTAAGAGAACTTACTTTCCGATCCGTCCCTGAACTTAGGAGCAGCAGGAGCTGCAGCTGCCCCAGCTTGCTCGGTTTCCATTGGCTGATCCAGTTCATCAGCGTGGCTGAATATCCAATCAGCTGCTCTCTCAACATTGTTGTTCTGAAGGACAGAAAGGATAAATACATATTTATCTTGACTTGCACAGAAATGTCGGCTTACCATTGTTCTTGTTTGAGAATTAACTCGGACACATGATAAATCTCCATATCAAACTCGCAAATACATGGTAACTTTTTATATCATCAATTTCTTACGAGTAGTACCTTTTGAATATTTGGTTCATGTCTAGGATTTTCATATAGAATAATTTCTTACTCTAGTTCAAGAGACAAGAGGTGAGGTGATTTGGGTTTAACTAAGCTTTCAAGACACAAGAGGTAAGGTGATGAGGTGTTTAACTAACCTCTCAAAAGACAAAAGGTGAGGTTTTTGGGGTTTTAACTAAGTTTTCAAGAGACAAGAGTTGAGGTGTTTAACTAACCTCTCCAGAGACAAGAGGTGAGGTTTTGGGGGGTTTAACTCCGCTTTCAAGAAACAAGAGGTGAGGTGATTTGGGGTTTAACTACACTTTCAAGAAACAAGAGGTGAGGTGATTTGGGGTTTAACTACGCTTTCAAGAGACAAGAGGTGAGTTTTTTTGGGGTTTAACTACGCTTTCAAGAGACAAGAGGTGAGGTGATTTGGGGTTTAACTCTGCTTTCAAGAGACAAGAGGTGAGGTGATTTGGGGTTTAACTCTGCTTTCAAGAGACAAGAGGTGAGGTGAAATCTAAGAAAAATGTGTCTTGGTATCTTGGTTTTGAGACATCATCGACAAATGCTCAGAGACGCCAGAAACTTGCCATGACTTTGCGACAAAAAGGATAAAGGATTAAAGGACTCACCGTGGCTTTCAGTGCCTTGAGTGCCTGTTCGCAGGTGAATCCCATGGACATGATCATAGCTAGAGACTCCTCATCTGCTACAAACTGGGGCGCACTTGAACCTCCTGCACTCGGCAGTACCAGTGGGCTGTCGAAGTCTGTTATAAACACAAGAACTTAGTAGTATGTACCGTTTCATCTGGTGTTATGTAGCACTTATATATCAAGTTTGGTTGCAATAGACAAGAGCACAGACAAATTGTAAATTGAAGACAGAAAATACACAGGTTTACCTGTGTTTCAAATGAAGTTAGCAAAAGTGAGAACAAATTGTTGAAATAAGTTACAATTTTGAGATTAAAAGCTTGATGAATTCTTACTTACAACATCCACTTTGACGATGAGAAATGTTTGTATAACATAACCAATCTTTTAAAAAATATTTTTCATGGAAGCACTCTTTCAACATTTGGAGGGAACTATTGAAATGCAAATATATTTTTGATACTATTGCACTGACTAGTTTCAGTGTCCTGGCATATCTTCTCTATAAAGTTTGTCGAGATCCTTCAATAAACAAGGGAAAAGTGAGCACAGCTCACATATCCCCGCTGTAATTTGACCAACAGTATATGATAATATCAAAATTAAAAACATACATTGAGTCATGGCATACTACTACCTAGAATTAATAATTATCATTATATTATAATTAAACTCACCTGAGCGGCAAATGGAAACCTCAAATTTGATATATGAAGTTTCTGAGTCAAATAGTTTTCAAGTTATGCAGTGGAAACTGAACACAGTTAGAAATTTGGATGTTTTGGGGCAAACTTTTTAAAAAGATTTGTAACCCCAAAAAGGCACATTTGTACAACATTGATATCATCCATACCAAATTTGAAGTTTCTACTTCAGTTTCATTTTATGCTCCGGAAATGATTTCGGACAGACAGACAGAGGACGTACAAACAGACAGACGGACAGAAGTAGAGGAGCCTTCTTACCTGCATCTCCCATGTGTTCCATCACCCAGTTCATGGCTGGTTCCACCCCTGTGTTCTTTGTGTGATACACCGCCTTCCGGCACCCGTTACGAGCAAAACCCATTTCAACCAGCTGAGAAACGACTGCTTCATCGATCTGTATCTCTGGAAATACAGGGACAATGGAAGAAGGGAGCCCATAAAATGGTTTAACCCAAAGCTCAAACCCTTTCTTCTCAATAAGTGACACCCCTTTGAGGATCAATGGATTTACCTTCGAGGGGCTGTGTAAAAAGACAACTCCACTACACTGAACAAGGAAATGGAGGCAGTGGCAAAACTTGTAATGAGTTACAATAAGGCTTCCATAGGTACGAAAGCCGGAGTAGGGTTGTACTTGACTCAAGGACTCGAAATCGGGACGTTATCTTAGTTATTTGAGGCCATATGTCTGTGATAGCAAAAGTGAGATGATCAAAATGTCAAAACATTGGTGTCCAAATATTCTGAATATGACAATGAATTAGTCAACAAATGTGTAGATAATATCTAGGCTGAACAACACCAACAATTTCATGAATTTCAGGTACTCGAGTTTGAGTCAAGTCTAATCCCTCGAGTACTCGAGTCCAAAATTTTGGAAGCCCTGGGAGAGAAGGTGGAAAAAGATATATATATATATATATATATATATCAGAAACATTTGAGTTGGTCTGGTATACAGTCAAATATATTCAAAAGTTAAAAAACACACAACACCAATAGACTCCTACTAGTTTCATTGTAATCTTCAGGGAGTACAAAACAGTTGTATATATATATACTTCAATTGGGATTGAGTGTTCATTTTACACTTGCACATTTTTTAATGGAATGTATTCAAACTCCTGAATTCCCCTTGCACCTAAATTAACTAAGAATTCCAAAACATTGAAAAAAAAAAGATGGATAACCGTCATCAACCCATGAAGTCAGCCGCCAAAAGAACAGGAGGGGCTGCATGTTGCAGTTACATGTTTCGGGGGTACGACCCCCTTCATCAGACTCATTCCAAAACATTTCTTTGTAGAGTTGAAATAATGAACTATGAGATTGTTCTAGAAGATCTATAACTAATCCCCTACCTACCAAAGGGTTGGGTTCAAGTAAGTTGAATTTCCTCTGCACTCGAGATTCGTAATACTACCAGAGTATAAAGAGTTGAAAAATTAGAGGTTGTTCTACAAAGCTTCTATAAATAATTCCCTACCTGGCTGCTGAGCTTGTTCCTGAGGCAGCTCTTCCTCCCCAGCCTGGAGTCCTTGACCTCTCAGAGCTGTCAGGTCAAGGTCATCGGGCATGTCTAGTGATACATCTGCAATAGGAGCAACTTGACCATCAATTGCTTGATAAACCTACTTGTAGTGCTTTACAGATACCGTTAAGCTGTGATAAAACCCAGATTATGTAATTTATTAACTTGCAACTCACGTTAATTAATCACATAATGGTTCAGGATTACTTTATTAAACAGCCGAAGAATTCCCAGTGAGCTTATCATATCAAAAATGATCTTAATTATACTGAAACAATCACAAAACACAAGATAAATATGGCAGGCAGGGCAGCAATTAATTCAACATTTTATCCATGTCACTTTCAAAACCTTAAAAGGGCAGTAGCACATTTTTTGAAAATTTTATATTTTCAATTGTTCACTGATAATTGTACGTTAATGCCCAAACTATTATTTTGATAGTGTCAAAAATCTCATTAAAAAACAATCATCCATAGTCAGAAACAACTTTAAAAGATACTCATCAAAGCGGCCATTCTTGTGTGAGTACCTTTAATTCATTTTGTGTAAGAAAAAGCAATAGAATGGCTGAACTTTGAATTATATATTTGATTTATTACAGCTTCATTTAGTTTAAATACATTGTCTTTCAATTTGAACCATTTATTTTCATTTTCCTGACATCACCTTATATTCTCCCTAAAAACGTACTACTGCCCTGAACTGACTGTATATGTTCAGTTGTATGTACCTAATTTCTTGGGAACCCAATCTTGACCTATAGTGAACTTTTTCATCTGCACAAACAGGTAATCAGGGAATGTCCGTAAACGTGTTGTCCTGGAAAACAAGTAATCATTTTCATTAAAGATAATCAAGTTTAATGTTTGCTTGGTACATCATAGGTATTCTTGAAAATATTTTTTGCGAAAAATCTTCTTTCATTTTAGATTCTAAAATTGTTTCAATAAAGATCAAACACGACGTCAGGCCTTTATTCTGCAATAAAGTATACTTTTTGAGTCATTAGCCATAGCCCTGGTTGAGGATTTTCAATATGGGCTGAATGTGATTTACAAGGTATAAGTTTATTATGGAGAACTTAATGGAGTTATTCTAGAAAATTAATTGAGTATATTTTACCCTGTACTATAATAACGCCAATAACACGCATTTCAAAATCATAAAGCTAGTGAAGAAATGAACGATTTTTCTGTTTGGTATCACACAATTTACATTAGTACAAATTCTTGTAAATTTGTCCTTATAATATTTTTTTTAAGTTTACTTTAGTGATTTCAAATTCTCATCAAGAAGAACTTCAAAGTCACATTTACAAACCCTTATATCCCTATAAACTTGAAATCAGGCTCAAAACCTACTTCTTACCGGTCTCTGTGACGTGAAAGGGTTAATGGCTTACTTGTGAGCCTGAGTTTTAGCCTTGAGTGCGGAACTGTAGAAGTCGTCGATGACTTCAACTGCTGAGAAAGCTTCCAAACAGGCTGCTAGAGAGATCCGCGGTCTCACGATAGTCTTGGGGTCTCTGAAACCGGAGTAGATGGAAATATTTCAAATTGGTATTGAGAAAATCTAAGAAATATGTGCATTCGATGTACTGTGATGTCCCCACCCGTACTCTTGATCAAACCTTATTTGCCAGTTAAGCCAGAGAAAATCCAAAAGGTAAATATTTTCAAGTACGAAATTGACATAAAAACAAGTATTTGTCACAAAGGTGACAAGATCCCCCGCCGCAAATTGATGTTAACAACAAGAAGCGGGAAGGACGTACGGAGCAGAATACTATGTCCCTCGTGAAGACTCAAGGTTAATGTGTTCATGAGATATGGCGCTAACAACATTTTCAAAACTGGTCAAAGTCTCGTCGTGACCTTGAAAATGAGGTCAAGGTCACCGAAAACTTTTCAGGTCTGCGTATTCCCCAGATGAAAACTGGTACCAAGTTTGAAGATTCTAGGTTGAGCAGTTCATTAGATATCGCGCTAACAACATTTTCAAAACTGGTCAAGGTCTCGCTGTGACCTTGAAAATGAGGTCAATTAAGGTCACCGAAAACTTTTCAGGTCTGCGTATTCCCCAGATGAAAACTGGTACCAAGTTTGAAGATTCTAGGTTGAGCAGTTCATTAGATATCGCGCTAACAACATTTTCAAAACTGGTCAAGGTCTCGCTGTGACCTTGAAAATGAGGTCAATTAAGGTCACCGAAAACTTTTCAGGTCTGCGTATTCCCCAGATGAAGACCGGTACCAAGTTTGAATATTCTAGGTTGAGCGGTTCATTAGATATCGCGCTAACAAGAAGCAGGACGGATGTACGGACGTATGGAGCTGAATACTATTTCCCCCGCTTCGCGCTAAACGCGCGGCGGGGGATAACTACAGTTAGGACAATCTCAAAATAGCTGAATTCAGCTGATCAGCTGAAAATTGTCGTCCCTGCAAGCCAGGTTCGTAAAAACTATTCAATATATTTCGAATTTGTAACAAGAAAAGGATCCCATCTAAAAGCCAAAAAAAATGACTACCATAATTTCTCCATTGATTTGACATCTCGAACAAGTTGACCAAAGTCACAAATTAAAAACATTTCAAGCAAGTGCTAAAGTTGATGCTTCTATGATTCATCTATTTCTTTTAATCATTGGTTTTTTCCTGAAAAAATAATTGGAAAGCGCAATTATCTCAAATACAGTAAAGAATTTCAAATATCTCAATAATGACAAAATTGTCATGATCATGTATTTATAAAAAATAACCATTATAATTATACAAATATTCTTGATGTTTATCTAATATTTCAACCATAGTGCCAAATGAGCAATCAAAAGTGAAAAATAGTTCAACCAAAGACATTTCCGAATTTTAACAAAAATTGAGGGTCGAAGTAATAGAGAAATTACGGCAAAATTTAAGCAAATCATATCACAACCAGAATATTTGCAAAATGTATTCTTTATAACATCAAACTAATACAAATAAAACAACTTACATCATTTCTTTCTTCTCTTCTAATTCTTTCTTCTTTGCTTCGTATGCAGCCACAGCCTCTGAAAATTTGTAATTTGCGAGGAGTAAGAAATCAAATTTCAATATTATTCTTGTTCTGAAAAGTTTCCTTTTTCATACATCCTGCTCCATCAAGGTATATAATCATACAAGGCGCTGACAGTCCCTAGATTACTTCATTACCATGATTACCCCTGTGCCGTGATCAACTAGTTTATTATCAAATCACTAAACAACTTGATCATAGATAACAGTACTCCATCAGCAGTGTTCTGTATAATTTTTTAACCTATTGGGTATTGTTTCTCGTTGCATATAGTTCATAATGATTGCTTATTACGTCACGTCATTGTCAGGTTTTCATTCATTATTGCGACTTCAAACCTTCCTTTTGTCACTACATGATGTTTAATAGCTTTAAAATGGTTCTTTCCTGTAGGAGTTGACACTTCTTAATCAGATGACACCCTTGGTAAAGTTTTGCATTCATTACCCCAGAAAACTTACAGTTGTTCTTTAAGATCTCAAAACATAGTTTCAAACATGGGCAAAACTTTTAGCCAAACAAGCCATGAATCAGACAATAAACATGTTCTAAATCAGGCCCCCCTAAGTAATGGAAGAAAATGAATCAACCGAGATGTTCTTTTCCTAGTCTACCAAAGTTCCTTCAAGAATCAGCTGATCTTGCTTCTGATAGGGACTGGAACTTTAATTATTGACAAAAATCACCAAATTTGACATATTTGTTTTTGGGAAAAAGCAGTTTTCTTCCGATAATGAAGACTTTCCTTCAATTATGCACTTATTCCAATTTGACGCATTTCCTTCCATTACTTAGAGGGGCCTGTAAATGTCTATTACGATGACATACCCATATTAGTGGCAGCCTCCATGGGAACCGGGAGAGCGAGACAGTAGTCCTCTCGGGTTGTGTACTTGACCTTTCCCGACCCTGAACACTTCACCTTGTCTTCCACCTCAAACCGGAAACAGTCCGTCGGGTTCACCTGGCCTCGGCTGTTTCTCTGAAGGGGAATCAGGGTATAGAATCAAGCTCAAACTCAAACTAGTCAAACTAGTTTCAAGGAATCAAAAATTCAAAATATTAACTTCACGATGATATGAAATACCCTACACCCTCATACCTCGAAAGTTTTTTACCAGTTTACAGCAGCCAAAACCCAGTTGGGCTTCAAACGCAAGACATTTGCACTATTTACAAGCAGCCAATTGAAGAGAAAGCACGTAAAATCTTTAATGATACCAAACATGTCCTCTTTTTCCTGAATTTAAACTTCTCTGCTGGCAGTCAAGTGCGCATTTCCTTCAGATGAACCTTTATCTTATGTTATTTTTTGGGTGGACAACTGGTAGAACAGAATACAGTCTAAGTAAACCTAGCCTCAATAATACTCGCTACACTCCCATATTGAGTCTAGCTAGATGCTCTAACGGATCACATCAGCCGGCCTATCAAATTGACCAATCAGGATCGTTTTACCAAGTGACAATAGTCTGCACTTGCACATATAACGTTTGAGGGTTATAGGTAGCCGGAATTCAAGCAGACGCGACCTGTTATTGTATCTAGCTAGACTCAATATGGGAGTGTAGTGAGTATTATTGAGGCTAGGTTTACTAAGACTGAAGAGAATGCTTCCATAAACCAAATTAGTGTTAAAGCAGACCTCAATGAGAGTGATGAGATGAAGGAAGTACTCCTGGGCGTCCTGTTGTCTCTTGGTGGAGAACTCGGGGTGACCTCGACCGACCAGGGTCTTGAACATCTGGGGTCGGATACCTGTCGGGGGCTGTTGATGAGAGATATCATACACGTAGTGAAACAAGAGACATTAGAAGATGACATCGGTCCCCAATAAATGAGAATATATATTGCAAAATTAACTAAGATAAATAGAGGACAAAGTCTTTTGTCTAAAATTCTCATTTCAATTTCCAAGAAACTGCCAAAAATAAAAATTAAAAGAAGTTTAAAATCCCAAAAGGCATATTGTAACATGCTAGCTGATCCAAATACCTAGTTTCAATAAGCTAAATCTAATAAATTTGGAATTACGTTTCGCATAAGAATTCTAGAATACATTTTCATGAAATTTTAAATCCCATAAGTCTCATCTTCACATGCTGACTGACTCGTTTACCAAATTTTAATGCGCTAGGTCCAATAATTTTGGAGTCATTCTCTGGTATCAAAATGATTATGGACGGATCGACAGGGTGTTAAGACAGAAAAGGCCAAAATGACCCCTTAACTGGTCACGTGGGAACAACACTGATAACTGGAGGAACTCCTCCTTTCAAAGTTATTCCTTTCCACCTGCACTTGCTAGGGTTTCCACAAATTTGACTCAAGTACTCGAGGGGTTAGACTCGACTTGGACCCGGTACTCAACATTTTATATTTACCAAAGGGATTTCGGAATTTTATAAACCTTTGTCTTTGCCTTAACTTAAGTTCCTTGAATTGTTGTATAACCTAGATATTATAACATATAGTTCAACTTTGAAATGGTCGTATATATAGAATAAATTTAACATTAGTGTCCTGAAATGGTAATGCTGATCATCTTTCTTCACACAATACAGACAAATAGACTGAAATAATTAACTAATTAACACTGGTAAACACTTTTCAAGTCCTCAAGTCCCAGTCGAGCTGAACCTGACTCAGACTCGAGTACTCGAGTACCTGTGGACGCCCTAGCACTAGCCATACAAATACTCACAGCTATAAAGGCCTCGTTGTCGCCGTCTGCTGGTGGTTTGGAGTAGTCCCCAGACAGCAGACCGTGTCCCAACTTGGCCCTGATGGAGTATAACAAAAAATGTGAGTAGGATCACATCCCCAGCAATCTACTAAATCAGTCTAAGTAAACCTAGCCTCAATAATACTCACTAAAATCCCATATTGAGTCTGGCAAGATGTGTCAGTGGGTCGCGACAGCCGACCTTTTTAATGACCAATTGGGACCAAGCCGCAATTGTCTACATTTGCACATAGAGGATCATAGGTCGTGACCTGCTACAACATCTTGTTAGACTCAATATTGGAGTTTAGTGAGTATCATTGAGGCTAGTTTACTTACTGTCTACTAAATACGCTATAGGTCAAAAGCAAATGAAAGACTTAAATAACCTCTGACACCAACATGATCGCAGCTAGCAATAATGTGATTGGTCCGGTCTAGGATTGGACTAGTTTTTGCTTACACTAAACTGTTATTAGAACATGTGACTGACCAGCCTGCTGTCAGACAAATTGTTGAGATGGAAATCTCTTAAAGTAGAGTAGATAGAGTAGGAATTTTCATACTTTCATTCCTCAGCTCATGCTTAATCTAATCAGACTATATTAATAAACATAGACATACTTAACACAAAGCATTGCTCTAAAGGAGAGTACTCTTCTGCTTTATATCTGTACCCATCTACCTACGCAGAGCCTAAAAGGCCAGTTTCCAAACTGTCATTTTATGCCTTGCTGCAGAGACTTTACTTTTCTGTGCTGCTATAGTGCCGCTACAGAGTAGAGAGCAAGCACAGAAAACTCAAGGCTAAGCAGCAAGGCATAAAATGACAGTTTGGAAACTGGCCTTTTAGGCTCTGCATAGGAAGATGATCTGTACCTTGATTTATGTTCATTTCTACAATCAGTTTTCAGAAGAATTTGTAGAAATTCTTTAGCTGACACATAATATGTTATTCAAACCCAATAGACCTACATCTGTGCGTTGAAATCTCCAGTGGTATTGGACGGAGCTGACTGAAATATTTCTTCTTCTTTTGCATAATATCTGCAAAGTAAACAAAATCAAATCAATAATGTCAAAGCATATCATGGCCAAGAGAGAGAGAGCCCTTTAACTTAAAGATTGTAATTGTATATATTTTCTGAAAAATCTAGATTTTCTTTAGTTCAAACCTCGAGTCTATGTAGACCAAAGACCATCGTTACATAACGTCTATTATTATGTAAGCCTTATTTTCCGGCAATCCGATTAGTCGAGAACCGGTCACATGACAGTCAATAGAAAGTTTCATGACGTCATGCCATTGTTATCATTACGTCATTGACCCGTCCTCGCCAACAATTGAGCTCAATTCCGCTTATTGCTGTAGTTTTCTATTTTCATTTTTTTTTTTAACCGAGACATAATAAAACAATTATGGACTGGTAAATTCGGTCAATACCTGTTTTTATAGACCCGGGGAAACATTATCGACCTTGGACTTCGTCCTCGGTAAATATTGTTTTCCCCGGGTCTATAAAAACAGGTATTGACCTCATCGCCAGTCTATAATTGTATATTGTTATCATGATGTCATTGACCTGTCCTTGCCATCAATTAAGCCAAAATGCCGCTAATGCTTGTAGTTTTCTATTCTCTTTTCGTTTTTAACAGAGATATAATAAACCAATTATGGACTTGTAAATTCGGTCAATACCTGTTTTCATAGACCTGAGGAAAACAATAATGACCTCAAACTTTTGACTAGGTCAATATTGTTTTCATCAGCTCTATAAATACAGGTATTGACCAAATTTACAAGTCATAATTACATAATTGGTTTATCGACCTCATTACCAATTTAAAATTGTATAGTATCTTGTTTGAAAGGGGCTTGTACCTCTGCTGGAAGTCTGGGATAGTCATGAGGACTTGCATGACAGAGTTCATGTAGCAACTGTTGCCAAGGTTACGCATGCCGGTGTAGCCGGGTCCGAACATGGGAGTGAGTTTACTCCCGGCCTCCTGAATCACATCCCACTCCCCGATCTTCTGGTTCAGATCTATCTCAAGCTCTACCATCGTCTTCTCCGTCTGCAAGGTCAAGGTCATGCAATGCAAAGATTATAAGAATATCAACATGGATGTAGGTCAATATCAAGGTCTATCATTAAAAATTTGTTTGCATCATTTATTTCTTGGCCATATATCAAGGTCAATTCATTCAGTTTATTTGCATCATATATTTCTTGGTCTTCTCTGTCTGCAAGTTCAATGTCAAGGTCATTTGATTTCAAATTTTAGGAAAAGGTACAGAATAGGCAAAGCGGATTTACAGTTTGCACAGCAGTTTTTAAGTTTATATTTCAATGAATTTAGAGTACTTTGCAGACAGCAAACAGTCAATGTCAAGGCCATCTGATTTCAAAATTTGGTGTTGCCTCATACTAATATTCACAATGGATTTTGAACGCCAACAAAAGTGCTCCCTCATATCCTGACAATTTAGTTTTGTATCAATAACCTTTTACATGAAACAGACAAATGTTGAAAAGTTTTCAAATCATGTAGGAATCCCCCTCTTCTGCGGATCTGTTACCTTTTGCATGGCGGTGATGTTGATGCCGAAATGAGCAAGATGCTGGGCTAGATGTGGGTCCAACACCATATCATCCTCATCATAAGAATACACATCTGAAACAAACATGAGACAGTGTACTTGACTCATACAGAATCTAAAGGGCTAACTTGTCATTAGTTGTTTATTTTTTTCCTTAACAAATGCCTATCATAAGATTCTACTAGGATTTATACAATACAGGGAGGTTGCTATAGAATTCATATCCTTCGGGATATGATAAGTATCCTAATACACACCTATAACTTACAAATGAGCCTAGTGTCGCCAAAAACTTTCCTGTAAACTTACCTTCTGTGATGTGTTCCGAGTTTGACAACAAGCAGATAATTTATCATTTTGTATTTATAATTATAAAGTGATTACAAAAAAAAAGAATATGAACAATTATGCCTAAGTATTTGCAACATATCATCATATTCTACTATTCACTTTCCTAATAATAACAATTAATTGTCCTCAGTGCATGTACATTGGAAATTTGATATATGCCCATTGCACCCAGCAGCCACAATACAGCGCCAGTTAATACGTTGTTCTGTGTTTATAATGGTGAGTGTCAATCAAGGCAGCAACAACTCCCACCTTTTAACATCTTTTTGGTATAACGCAACCAAGAATTAAACCCCTGTCTTCCAGGTGATGAGAGGACACTCTACCACTGAGCTACGCCCCTATCCTTTCACTAACCTGCTCCGTCCGGTGTGATGGTTCCCAGTTTGACTGCCAGCGGATACTTTGTCTCGTTGAAGTAGTCAACAGCATGGTTGTTGCCGCCAGAACCATCAAAGAACTTGCGTCCACAGAGGATGGCGCCGTCGGTGAGGTTGAGCCAGAGGTTATTGGTGAGTGAACATCGCTCACACTTCCAACCGCTCGGCGGGATCTTCCTGCCGTTGTCTAGTTGCAACAGGTTGTCTGCATGTCTGTAAGAGAATTGTATTTCAAATCTCAAGTGTGTAAAAATTTTATTTACTTGTTCTCAATAGTGAGTGAGTTTGGGATTAACCTGTTGTCAGCAATTGTTCAGACGTGGAGGTTGCCATCCAAAAGATAGAACATGGATGAGAAAGGTATCAAAAGGATGAGGGAAAAGATGGAAAGATGGCTTATCCAGTTTGGATGATCCTAAAAGTAGAATAAAAGCTGAAGATAGCTCTCGAAGTCACTAAAGGACCAAACTACCACATAATAAGGTGGTGGAACTTACTTTGACTTCTGCCTCATTTCTCCGTCCCAGGTTCCAGCCATGGCGGCAGCTTCCTCCATCTTCCACGCATCCTCAGCCATCAGGATAGTTGTGGCAGAAATAAGGACCTGAAAGATAAATCATCTGCCTTTGACATCTCATGTGTCAGTATACACAGTGGAATTATTGATAAGTCAGGATAGTTGTGGCAGAAATAAGGACCTGAAAGATAAATCATCTGCCTTTGACATCTCATGTGTCAGTATACACAGTGGAATTATTGATAAGTCAGGATAGTTTTGGTAGAAATCAGGACCTGAAAGATAAATCATCTGCCTTACACATCTCATGTGTCAGTATCAACAGTTGAATTATTGATAAGTCAGGATAGTTTTGGTAGAAATCAGGACCTGAAAGATAAATCATCTGCCTTACACATCTCATGTGTCAGTATACACAGTTGAATTATTGATAAGTCAGGATAGTTTTGGTAGAAATCAGGACCTGAAAGATAAATCATCTGCCTAAAACATCTCATGTTACAGTTTATGGAGATCACCAAACAGTCAAAGTAATAAATTGTTAAACAAGTCAAGATGGTTGATGCAGAAAGATAAATCATCTAAAGCAGTCCAAAATAACTACTAGCCTGGACAGGTAGCCAAATGTTAGTTAAAAGTTGTAACAAAAACAAAATCAGGAGAATATATAACTTTTTCTCAACTTTAATTAAAACTGATCCCGCAAAATGATGTCAAAATAATTGGAAAACCAATCTGTTATTACTGTTTTGCACATTCCTAGTACTTACTAATTCCGGTAAGTCTGCTTTTAGCAGTGGAACCTCCGTATAAATGTTTTCATATTACTTACAGATTCAGGAAGGTCTGCATTTGGTAGTGGAATCTCTGTTATAAATGTTTTCAATATTAGTGGAACCTCCGTATAAATGTTTTCATATTAGTTACCGATTCCGGTAGATCTGCTTTTGGCAGTGGAATCTCTGTTTTTAATATTTTCATATTACTTACCGATTCCGGTAGATATGCATTTGGCAGTGGAACCTCTGTTTTAAATATTTTCAATATTACTTACCGATTCCGGTAAGTCTGCATTTGGCAGAGGAGTTTCTGTCATAAATGTTTTCAGTATTACTTACCGATTCCGGTAGGTCTACATCAGTGGAATCTCTGTTATAAATTTGTTCCATATTACTTACCGATTCCAGGAGGTCTGCATTTGGCAGTGGAATCTCTGTTATAAATGTTTTCAGTAGAACTTGCGTATTCCGGTAGGTCTGTATTTCAACTTTGGCAGTTGAATCTCTGTTATTACTGTTTTTCACCAATTCAGGAAGGTCTGCATTTGGCAGTGGAATCTGTTTTTGTTGGTTTCCATATTACTTACCGATTCCGGTAGGTCTGCATTTGGCAGTGGAATCTCTGCAAAGTCTGGCAGAACAACAATGGAGGTTGATTCCTCAAATCTGAATCTCTTGTCATCCACTTGAAAGCCACCTTCCACACCTATAAAATTGAAAACATTTATTTTGATCATTCAGACATTATGGAAATAAAAGTGTAGCATATTTCCTCAAAAACAACCCCTGAATCCAATTATAGTATACACCCTCTTACTGCCTTTGATATATTTGAAGTTGAGTTTTAGAAAACTTTCTGGGTTATATTTAGTTCAGCACCCCATGACACCCAGATTGTTTTTGAAGCCCAGGATGTATAATTGGGACTTTGTTGGTATTCAAGGAAATATGGTAATTTCAAACACAAGTGATACATAAGTCTTAAACATAATCTGACCCCTTTGAAATTGGAAATCATATTATCCACAAAACAGTGGTCAAACTTGAGAACAAATTACTTCAATGTACTTACTCTATTTTAAAGTTGAACATGCAGGTTTTTAACTAGGTTTATCAGCGTATGTGTGAAGGAGGGATGCATACATATATATATATGTATTGTATTTATTTATAATATTATGTATATAATTTTAAATTTCATGCTCACTTATATGCAACACAAATTGGCAAAAAAAAGAATTATCTTATCATTTGAGTATTGACATGGCAGGATAAGGGAGGCCTTTCAAATGGTAAAAGTATCAACCCTTTTCAAAAGTTGATGGGACATCAGACCATATATTCAGACGATCATGTTTGCTTTGGTAAAGCTCTGCTTCGCTGTTTATCGGAGATAATCATCATGACATGATAAGCATTACATCGTCTCAAGGGACAACCTTTTGTTAGTACTTCATGTCAAAAGCTCTAAACAATTCCAACTGTTATAATTCAATCACTGGAATTCTACATACTAGTTTCACTCTTTTTTTTCAACAAAATTAATGCTTACTTACCAATGGCAAGTTTTGTTGGCTTTTCTTGAGTTTCTGTTTCATCTTTTGGTACCTGCAAACATTTGCAATCGATATCAAACATTTCACATCAGCAGATTAGATATTTTGTGATAATCATGTTATCATTTACATGGTTTGTCCTTTAGACATTAAATAAACATCTGATCACATTTTTACTAAAATAATTTAGTAAAACTTTTTGGAAAGTAGTTCAAAGTAGCAATGAGTGAGTTGAGTAACAATTGTTTTATCAATTCTTACCTCAAAGCGCAGTCTTTTGATTTTTAAAAAGACAGCATTGCCAGTTTTCCTGTAGTAACGCATAAGATGTTTCTTTCCGATCCCAAGAAATGTATTCATACACACATACAATCCATCTTCGCTTTCCTAAAAGAATACAAGAAAAATCAAAATTAATGTGTAAAATGCATCTTTTTAATATCATCATTTTTTGTCACTAAACAATTAAATATTCATTATTTATTTGACATACTTACAGGGTTGTCGAAGGAGTAGGCACATTCATCTTTGTAGACTTTTTCACCAGCATTGGGTGATCGTATCTTTGATAAATGTTGTTTTAGTTGCTCCATTATTTTAATCTCGCTTGTCATGCGTTGAAAATTTCACCGGAAATATTACCTCCCTTTACGCCGGTATATAAAGGACCAATGACGAGCCTCGACACATCCCTTCATCGGTACGCGATATTTTTAAAGCGACGTTTTTATTGGCTAAAGCGGGAAGTTCAAACTTTGTTGTCAGACGAGAAGAGTGTGATCGGTGTTTGATGTGTAAGTTCTTCCTACAAGTTGTAAAATTCTCTCAATTTTTATTCATATATTTAGGAAGAAATATTTCAAATATGTTTATGTTTATCACCTCTGGCTATATGCAATGCAGGAGTGAATGCAAAACTGCAAGAAACTCATTCTTAATTCCGAACATGGTCCTCTGTTACGTCTGTATGCTATGAATTTGTATCCAAAACGAACTCGTACTCATGAATTTCGATTTACTTGTACAGAAATCGGGCGTCGAATTCGACCCCACTATTTTCTTAATCTATTATAACATTGTTTGTTGAAAATTTTTTTTTTTTAAACATATCTAAGCTTTTCTCAATGCACATCTTCACACTTTGTTTAGAAATTCTGTAAAATCATGTTTCATTTGGTTGTGTTTCTTTTAAATTTTAGATAGAAAATTTCTCATTTTAAAACGTTTGATATATTGCATATACTCAGAAGTTTGTATCTATTCATATAATTTTTTTCCCTGTATATCCCGAATTTTGATCATTTCAAGTACATCTTTGACGGCCTGTAATAATTAACAACTAAAACTGCTGAGTGAAATATTTAGAAGATATTTGTCTTTTCTTGACAAATACCATGTTTATCTCATCGAGTGAGGAAGAAAGTTTATATTTTCACGAGTGGCGCAACCACGAGTGATAACATAATATAAAACGTTCTGCCTCAAGAGATTTTATGATGTAATCGTTGGATTTCTTACAAACTTGAAGCGCATTTACGTTGACTCGGCTGCAAAAAGAGCCTGTCGCCTAAGCAACAAAATGACGTCATGAGCGTGCCGTGTCATTGCGTCAGAGCATTGTTTGATGACGTCAGATCATTGTTGTTATCAGTCACTAGTGACTGATAACACAATCCATTGTTATTGTCACTAGTGACTGATAACATGGTTTATTTTCATTGATAGATCTCGGTATTTCACTGCCAATCATAAAATAAAACTATCTTTTGGTTACACAAGGCAAATTTAATCATGGGCCCCGCTATCAGAGACCCCTTATGTCTACTACTACTATTGACGGGAAACGGTCTTTTCGTAGGAGGATCCCGTTCGTAGCAGTGCATTTTTCGTAGGAGGATCCCGTTCGTAGAAGGTCTTTTCGTAGGAGTGAAAAAAATATATATTCGAAGGAGTGATACTATTTATGTATTACATGTATATAGATTTAAGAATCGTTCGCAGAGCCAAGTAATTGGTTATTGTTGACGTTAGAACTGTAATGTAGGGGCAATATAAGTATGCTGGCGCTTTCTAGTAAATTAAAAGCTATATTGATATACAGAGCTACAGAGTTGATCATGATAATAATTCACTTTCTCTCCATTTTGCATATATTGTTCAATAAATAAACTTTTAGATTTATTATTTACATTTCTATTTACATTTAGTTTTGTTCTATCATAGATCTAATTGCGTTTATGAACCTCGATGATGTTAGTTAAGAAAGCATATAATCAATCGTCGACTACAATACCGTGTTTGTTAAGAAAACTATTAAATTGGATTGTGACAACTACTCTCAAAGTACAATGTGTAAGTTATTAAGAAAACTATTCAATCAAGACAGTGATAGAGGTTTTGTCTGGTACGCGCTTTAGGAATATTGTTAGGTTTTGTATTGTTTTTGCTAGAGAACCAGTAATTATAGGTATTGAGATGCTTTTGATTGACAATTGCCAGTTACTTACCTGATTAAAGTCTTTATTAACAAAAACAACACTCAGCATTTATATATTTCATTTTTACTTCTACGAAAACACCTAAAAATCCTCCTACGAGAAGACCGAAATTCACTCCTACGAACGGGATCCTCCTACGAAAAGACCTACACCCCTATTGACAGAGTAGTTCACTCTCCATAACAGATCTCTAAATCTAATTCTTGACTTAAATGCATCATGTAGCCATAGAACACATGTATTGCCAGAGATACTCCGCCGCTAACCTTTCATTCATCCTTATCTCAACCTGCAACAATTTCAGCAATGCAATATTGAAATGGAGACAGGGCACTCAGGGATTGGGAAAGGCACAATGGATGAAAAAAGGCCCAATAACATTTTGAATTGAACTATAAAAGTATTTTACTATTAAAGTATTACCTTTTTTAATCTATTTTTTGCGAAGCAGGCAAGATCACATTTACTTCACCTGGAAGTTTTCAATGGTTGGCGACATGAATGCACCCAAGTTGCTTCTTAAATTTTATTTTTCAACCGTTCGGTATTATGTAACGTCAGCCAATGAGAATGCAGGCCTGGACGATCGCTTCCGTGTGAAGTAAATGTAACCAGACTCGCTTTGCAAAAATTAGTTATAAATAGACATAAATGAATAAATATGAAGGTAAAATAAGCAGCGGAGTATCTTAGGATACATGTTCAATCGATTAAACAATTTTCTGAATTTTGATGGGCCACAGGCCTTATTTCAATACCTTAATATAGTAAAATACTTTTATAGTTCAATTCAAAATGTTATTGGGCCTTTTTTCATCCATTGTGCCTTTCCCAATCCCTGAGTGCCCTGTCTCCATTTCAATATTGCGTTGCGGAAATTGTTGCAGGTTGAGAATACTGCAGTAGCTAGCAACATCATGGGTACAATAGGCAGCAAGGTTGAGGTTGTTGAGGACTGCACGACCACTACGACACCTATCAAGAGTTGTCTGCCCCAGCGACAGTTGGACGAGGACCCCCGGTCTCCAGCCGCTAACATCCCCCGCACCCCGATAATGGTGGACAAGACGCCAATTGGATTGCTGGATCCTCGATCACCAACACCTGGCATTTGGAGAACCCCCATCAACAATTTCTTGAAAAAGGGTATGTATAAACAAATTCATTAAAAAGCAAAATAATGCTGGTCAAATAATCCAAAAGTAATGTAATTTTGAACTGTTTAACCCTCAGATAAGATATATTTCTAAACAAAAATTAAAGTATACCTTGAGACGAGAAACCGTAATGCTGCTAATGGCTGAAATATTGCCCAAGCGGCGTAAAACAATAACTCACTCACCCAGACACTGTCAACAAAAGCTAGAATTTATTTGAATTTTAGATTAAAAAAAAAAAATGTACAAGTCTCTATATATTTGTGGGATTTTAAAAATAGAAAAGAGATATATTTTCTTTGTTCACTTTGATTAATAACATAAGATACTACCCTGTTGTTTAACTCCCAAAACTGTATTAAAAAATGAATATACTTGCTGTGCTATCAATGATATAATTTGTGAAAAATTCAAATAATGAAGTTCAACATTGGATTTAAGAAGAAAATAGCATATATACCGGTATAGTATCGAATTGTTTTAGTTCCTTTTTTCTCAAGCAATTCAATATTTTTATGATCGTTTCCTCAGATGAAAACAAAGTGAAGGAAGATGTCAAACCGCTTCTAGCTGAAGGGCCAGCTGACCTTGACCTTCATGAAACTCCAAATGAAAAGGACCTTCAGGATACTCCGAATGAAGACGACCTCCAGGAAACTCACAGTGACCTTGACCTCCCAGAGAAATCTCCTGTATCAGAAGGGGACATGTTTACAGAACTTGAAGAGAAGAGGGAAGCTTTAGGAACTCTGACAGATCTACAACATCTCTCGCTGTCCGATGTTGACGAATCTTCCACCTTGTTGGAGGCTAAAAGTAGGTTTACGTCTTGTCATTGTTCAATTCATGACAATCCAAATTCCCTTCCAAGGGCAATAAAGATTTATCTTATCTTATCTTATCTTATTATTCACAAATATTATGAATGGTTAGTGTTGTTCCTAGGTGATCTGCCGAGGGGGTCATTTTAGCCAATTCTGAGCATATGGGGCACTTAACAATGTTAGAAGTATCAAACTTTTCCAAAGGTTAAGGGACACCAAGCTAAATGGGTTGGCAAATTTGAAATTTCCCTAGGACCCCCTCTAGGTACAACACTAGATTTGACATGATATCTCCTTTCACTGCCAATATTATATTTATCAACTTACCCGGTAGGTGTAAAATCAGAGATCCTTATTGACACAAAACAATGTGGTTTTACTCTAAATATACTAAATCCAATGTTGCTGTTAGAGGGGGTCCTGGGGAAATTTGCCTACCTTTTCGCTAGGAGTCCCTTAAAGTTTGTTGATGTAGGATACTTTTACAATTGGAAGGGGTCCCATATGCTCAGAAAAGGTATAAATGACCCCCTCAGCTGATCAGGTAGGAACAACACTGCAGTAAATCTTTTCCCCCCCCCCATGATCTTTTGATTAAGAAGATCTCTGTCTAAGGAATTTAGAGTGTCTTCTCAACACTTCCCTTGTTTCATCTAATTCTAAGCAACAAATTAAACCCAATGACTTGAAACTGAGCAATAACATGAGGACATTAAGAGGATTCATAGATAACAAAATATGCTAAAGGCAGGATGTTAACCTCTGTAACAATTAATGTAAACATGAGTGTCTCATCCTCTTTTCCTGCAGGCAAACCAGTGAGTCAGAAGAAAACCAAACTACAGCAAAAGACACAACCCAAGAAGTTGTTCTATGATAAGAAGCGTCCAACTAAACCGCTAAGCGCCACTCCCAAGTCTGTCTTGTCTTCCATGACCCCTCCCCGTTCGCCTCTCTCCACCGTTGTCATAGATACCAACTCTCCTCGCGTCATCATGCAGCGCAAACAAACCAAGAAGATTGACGCAGCGAGACAGTGTCGTCTTGACGCAAACAGGCCTGCTCAGGATAAGGAAAATGTGGACATGTGAACTGAAAATATGTGATAATGTGATTTTGTGATGTACTGCAGTGATCATGTGCAATTTATGAAAATACCTACTTCTTGACTCATCATACTTGCAAGAGGTACATCCCTACGCATGCAGCTCCAAGAAATGTAGTAGATAGTTAACCTTTGTAAAGCTCTGTAAATCTTGACATGTTCTTGTTCATAGAAAAGGAGACTTAATCTCATCCTGTCTCAGGGTACGAATGTTACGCTACTCCACTAATCTGTACCCTGGGCTCAGAAGCTAGATTTGCTCGCGCGGCCTGACTTGGGATATACCCAATCAGATCATATTCTCGTTGAAATTTTATCGAGAAGGTGGCGAGAAAATGATTTGATTGGCTATAACCTTAGTCAGGCCGCGCGATCGAATCTAGCTTTTGAGCCCAGTGTACAGATTAGTGGAGTAGCATAACGTTCGTACCCTGAGACAGGATGACTTAATCTCTCTAGCAATGGCTATAAGACTCATGACTTTTAATTTTTTATGTCTGAAACTACCATTAGCGTTATTGAATCTCCGCAACACTTTCAATTCCCTTCTCAAGATTTGCTTCTTTCACATAAAATAAAATCAAAATCAAACAATTATGGCAGGGCGTGGATGAAAGGCCATCTACATTCAATATATAGCTATGGGTTTCCAATCGGTAGTTATGAAAGATAGATCTTGAGAGGGCAGGTAGGTGATTGACAATTAGACAATATAAATACATTGATATAGTTGGATTGGTGTCTGTGCAATATCCTTCGTCTATGAAAAAATCAAATGTATATCAAATCAATATTTTTCATCTAAACTGATGGTAACAATTGGATTTCTTTGAATTAAAAACTTAACTGCAGTGATTTGAATTAAGAACCAATTAAATATTTCAACATTAATTTGTCATTACAATAATAAGACAAAAATCTGTTTCAAAGTTTTATTTGTCATAATACCTAGATGTATAGCAGAATATTTCTACTAACTTAGTATATATATATATACTTAGCTTATTTTCATAGTCATAGTCATAGATTTTAAATAATGATGTAGTCATAGTTTAGTTGTGTATCAAATAAACAGATTCATTGAAATTTGTTTCACGCTCAGATTACTAGTGCTCAGTTTAATTTCCAGCTCAGGGTGTTTGAATGTTGTACAGGAAAGAATAGTATCGTAAGATTTTTTAGAGTTGAATGTATTACTCCGTTAACCCAGCGACCAGTCTGAAATATTACATGTAATAGAATTTTTGTCATGTGTCTTAGGTGAAAGGGTTAGGGGAATTTTCTTTAGTATAACAACTTGTAAGTTGCAATCTTAGTAAATCAAGATCAACAGATATTATATATTGAAAAACTATCTTAACATAACATAGAACTGTTGATCTAAATTTACTATAAAATTTTATTGGCTTAAATTCAAAGAATACATGAAGGGTCAATATTGCTCGACGTTTTTCCTGAAATATGTTCACGTTCTTAGAAAATGTTATGAAAAATGAATTAATTATGAGTTATTTTTATGAAATGATAATTTGTATAATTATTTCCTAATAGAAACTCATTTCATGTTTGAAGTCATACACAATTTCCTATTACTTGTTTTAACCTGCCTGTAATCATGAATTTTTGCACATGTTCATGGTTCATTTTGCAAGTTATGTGACATATGTAAATAGTTTGTTGTATATATTAATCTAAAATGTCATTGAATTCATCATTTATCCAGTAAATAACAGTACTTTTCCTTGAATTCCTTCATTTTCCAGTCCAGATTACGCTGAGATTTGTTTTTTATATAATAGATAAAACCGTTGATAATGTGTAAGAATAGCTAAAAATGAAAATGGTCGTTAATGGAATTTTCTCAGCACAGAAGAAGTACAATTTTGTTGAGCTGTGACCTCTAAGAGGAGAGAAACAGTCTTGGGTTGAGTCTTTTTATTTATCCACTGCTGAATTTTAACTCTCCATTTAATTCTTTGTATTATGGGAAAACCCTATTTCCCAGGCAATTATTAATTTCAAATTATTAATTTTATAATTCTGCCTTTCATCAAAATGTATTGTTTATGTAAATAAATTCTAATTTTCATCTAAACACCTGTCGTGTCTCAATACATAGATTTGAACTCAAGAGAATTGACCAGCCAAAAGATAGGTAGGTGGGTTTTTAAAGGGTGTACCAGCCAAAATGGGACTATCATGAGTTACCTCCCTTTTGACAGACGATAACAACTCAGTCAAGTTTGAACTTCAGACCGGAATGTAAACGTGAACTTATTTCAAGACAACCACCCAAGATCAAAATGGGTGTATTATCTGCTGTCCGTACTGTGTCCCCATGGCGGGGAGCTAGTCTCTTTCTTCTTGTGCTCGCTCTAATCAAAGTTTTACAGAGTATCGCACGCTACAGACGAAAGTTCAAATTCTACAACAGCCTTCCTGGCGAAACCGACTTTCACTGGCTGTACGGGAACCTTCATAAGGTCGGTTGAATTGACCTGACGTTATTTATCATGTCAGTTACAGCATGACAACGCACAAAACTGTTACATAGAGCATAGTTATTTCCGCATTACCCCTATGTGAATAAATGTATAGCTAGACTAAGATCGATTCTTAGATATTGGAAGATAATGCCTGGTTAATATTTCTATAGCAGGATGTCACATATGACGATTTGTGTATTTTAAACATTTTTTCCCAGTGATTACAAATTCAGTGTACATAGATTTACCTAAATTCATTTTATTTAAGAGAGAAGGAACTCTCTTGAGGGCTTTCCGTCAAAGAATGCCCGCAGCCTAGGGGAAGGGCTTTATTATTAGGGCTAATTATTAAATAACGAGATAACTTTTCGGCTTTGACATTTCTAGAATAAGAATTCATCTTTGTAAAGTTGAGAACGGAAAACAAATTTTATTTTTTAAAAGATTGACAGAATCAAAATGCTAATTTTGCATGATTGGACTTTTTTCGAGACTTGTGTGTTTGAGATCGACATGTTACATTTCGCGAGTTACAAGTCTACATCATGATTGAATTTTTGGCACACATTTCTATATTTGATGCTACTGCCTTGTGGCATAAAGTGTGATTAAAAATATGACTGTTACATTTGTTAACCATCTCGCCCATCTATATCTCTAATCAATTTAATTCCCCCTCAGGGAATAGGAAGTTCATCTTTAACAATTGGCCAAATCCAGGGCGTTGAGAAGATTTCTGAATTTGAAATATGTCATGGCCCTTATCATATACCTCTAGTAAATTTCAAAATGTAAATGGCCCAATTCCTCATCCGATGTGCAAAATGGCCAATTGCCCCTTCGTCTTCTTCTGTAGATGCTAGGTAAGACGGGCGAGGAGCGCCTTCAATACGGGAACAGTCTCCTACTCAAGTACCGACGCTACTACCGCTTCTGGGCAGGACCCTTCAGACCCGTCCTCTCTCTCCATCATCCAGACACTGTCCGCATCCTCCTCAAAACCTCAGGTGACTCTATTTTACAAAACGTCTGTAATCAAGGGTTGTTAGTGGCGGATTCAAACCCTTTAACAAAGAAATCGGGCAAAACGTATTTGTTCCGTGTTCTTGCATGATGGAAGGGTTTATCAAACGTCTTTAGTCCAGGGTTTGTGAGTTGCGGATTCAGAATGGATATTAATTAACCCTTTTACCCTAACAAGTCAGAAATCGGGCTAAACGTATTTGTTGCTTGTTTTCCTTGATGAAAGTTTTTTTTACCAAACGTCTTTAATAAAGGGTTATTAAAGTGGCGGATTCAGAATTGATGTTAAACCCTTTCACCATAAAAAGTCAGTAATCAGGCTTAAACGTTTTTGTTATTTGTTTTCCTTGATTAAAACGTTTGGTAACCTTTCTTCAAGGAAAAAATTAACACAAACCCAAGGTGACTCTCTTTTGCCAAACGTCTTTAATCAAGGGTTGTTAGTGGCGGATACAGAATGGATGTTAATTAAGCCTTTAACCCTAACAAGTCAGAAATCGGGCTAAACGTATTTGTTACTTGTTTTCCTCGATTAAAGGTTCTTTTACCAAACGTCTTTAATAAAGGGTTATGATAGTGGCGGATTCAGAATGGATGTAAACCCTTTAAACCTAACAAGTCAGAAATCGGACTTAACGTATTTGTAACGTGTTTTCCTTGATGAAAGTTTGTTTTACCAAAGTCTTTAATAAAGGGTTATTATATAGTGGCGCATTCAGAATGTATGTTAATCATTTCACCCTAACAAGTCAGAAATCAGGCTAAACGTATTTGGTACGTGTTTTCCTTGATGGAAGGATTTACCAATCGTCTTTAATCCACGGTTTTTCTGATATATTTGTGGTTTAAACCTATTTATTTCTTTTCTAGAAGACCTGCATTGGTAAACAAGCTCAAAGCTTATCTGAATACCGCTTTCTGATATATTTCCATGCAGCAGTTGAACAACGTATTTGTAACATGTTTTCTAGGAGTGAAGTTGTTACAACCACTTTAATCAAGGGTTGTTATATGTTAAAGGCGGACAAAGAGTAAGGGAACGTGGGCGGTTGTGTTGGCGGATGTTAAAACTTTTCACCATAACAAGCCAGAAATCAGGCTAAAACGTGTTACATGTTTCCTTTGAGTGAAGTGGTTAACTGAACCTTTTTAATCAAGGGTTGTTAGGGGTAGATTCAGAATGAATGTAAACCCTTAACTTAACAAGTTAGAAATCAGGCTAAACGAGGGTTGTAACTTATTTTTTGCGGACAAAGAGTATAGCTAGGTGATAGGGGCTGTTGTGTTGTCGGATGTTAACCATTAAAAGCAAGAAATCAGGTTAAAACGTATTTCATATGTTTCTTTTGAGTGAAATGGTTCACCAAAGCTATTTAATCGAGGGTTAATAGTGGTGGACCGAGAGTATAGGGGATGTTGACAATTGTGTTATCGGAAGGTAACCCTTTCAGCCTTACAAGCAAGACACTGGGTTGAAATGTATTTGTTACGTGTTTCCTTTGAGTGAAATGGTTTAAAAAACAGTTCTTCTGATTAATATCCAGCAGTTGACCAAATTATCATGCAGATCAGCGCATACGACTGATACCAGCCACTATGTAGGCATCTTAGTATTCACATGTTAGTATTAAATTCACAACACAAAGTCTGAACTGAAAAGGAACTACAAATAGAAACTGGGGCCCATCTACGCCGACTCTACGGAACATATGATGCCAAATTGACTCATGCAACAAATTTAACCATTTTTCGGTCTCCTTGCAAACTCGATCTGTCATGTACATGCCTTGTCTATATGTTACATGCACAAACAAGTATATTTTGCGTCTGGCGCCTGTGGTGCTTTCAACAAAGATTTTTGGCACGTGTCCTTAAGGATGACGTCAAACTGCCGGTCGACACCATCTGCACCTTCTTGGTAAAGCGGCATTCATGCGGCAAACTCCATTGTAAAACTCAGGTTTGAGAGTGAGAACGGTTGAAATAGGCTTGGTCTCTAATCATCAAACATTTGTTTGAGTTTGACGTATGAAGTGATGTCAAAGTCATGTCGTTCAGAAGTGACCAATTGCACGCGATATTTCAGTCACAAGGCTACGTGACATAATGGATATATCGTCATTTGCGTATCGAGTTTGACAACATGTGTCTGAACGTGCTTGTTAGATAACTTTGAAAACTTGGCCATAATGTGTTGTTCAATCTGTGTTTCTCGTGTGATCGTTAAATAATATTTCCACTAGTATGCTCATTTTCCAGCGTACAAATCTGATTGGCTAAAACAGCGATGAAAGATACAAAATACACATTGAAGGCCCTTCTATCTGAAATCTGTTTATGTGCTTTCTGAAAAAATTATTGTAGCGATGTTTCGTGAAGTGTGACTGTGACCTTGTGACCGTCACATTATCTATTGAAATTTGACTGTAACATTGGTTTTTAAAAAGATGACAAATTCTTTTCTGAAAATGCGACATAAACATTGTACAGGTAGTTGTTTTTCTGTTTCTGAATTCAACACATATTCTACTGCTTTTATAGTGATAAATGCAATGACTAACCTGTCCTCAGTTTAATATTTATATTTGAGTAAAACTTACACGTATTTTCCTTTCATTCCATCATTATCATCAAACGTAAAACGAAATTTAGATCAGGTTATGATTAACATTCTCAGAGCCGAAGCCCCTCTCGGGCGCCTACCAGTTCGCTATCCCCTGGCTTGGGGAGGGGCTGCTGATAGCCAGTGGTCAGAGATGGGCGCGGTCAAGACGTCTCCTCACTCCGGCCTTCCACTTCGACATCCTCAAACCTTACGTGGACATCTACAACAGCTCGGCTGATGTTCTTCTGGTGAGTGCATTGATCATCATCATCATCATCATCGTCTTCATCATCATCATCGTCGTCGTCGTCATCCATCTTTCATCTTCATCATCATCATCATCATCCATCTTTCACCTTCATCTTCACCCTAATGATCATCATCATGAGTTATGAGGTGTTCAGCCACATTAGTCTGTCTCACCTCGTCTATCGTCATTCACGTCATCTCCTTGGCTCTGCACATCATTTTTAATACTGTTGATAGTTACTTGAATAAATGATTTTGAAATGTCATTGTTGTAATATCTCCCACAGAGCAAGTTGTCCACCTACTGTGATTCCGGGGAGAGTTTCGAGGTGTTCAGCCATATCAGTCTGTGTACCCTGGAGGTGATCCTCAAGTGTGCCATGTCCTATGAGGACGACATTCAGATGAAGGGGTGAGAGCAACTACTCTACAGTGGCATTGTAATAACGTCAGATAAAGCCCATGATGAGGCTTGTTTGAGTATCTGCCACTTCATTGAAACTTCAGTTTCAAACCATAGCTATAAGTCTAAATATTTGAAGATGAACGCCTGAATTGGTAATCCGTTTTAGTCATATATTAAAAATCTCTCTTTATATTCATGAGAAGACCTAGTCAGAACTGTTTCTTATTGTTTTCAGATTTTGAATTGCACTCAAAATTGTAACAATTAATTCAGCTGTGTTTGTATGTTTTACAGGGATACCCATCCGTACGTGGTTGCTGTAAATGAACTCTCTGAGCTTTGGTTTCATAGAGGACGGTGTGTATGTTTTCTTGGTTTGTATTGATTTTATTTGAATAGCACATGCCATACAACTGATATAAACATTTCTCCCAAATAACAATCTCTGCATGTTATAAATTGCCTAATCTTCAAATAACTGGGCTTTCAGCAATTCAGCAAGGTCCGAAATGAGGACTAGTAAAACATGTGGACTGGTAGTCCGAAGGACTAGCAGTCTAAGTAAACCTAGCCTCACTATTATCCGTTACACTGCTATACTGAGCCTAGAAAGGCTTGGTTGAGAGTCGCGTCAGCCCACGTGACCAAGTTGACCAATCAGAACTGATCTTACCAAGCCACAATAGTGTGCCTTCGCACGTATAACGTTGGAGGGTCATAGGTCGCAGAAAGGTCGGCTGACGCGACCCTCAACCAGACCTTTCTAGACTCAGTATAGCAGTGTAACGGATAATACTGAGGCTAGGTTTACTTAGACTGAAGGACTAGTTAAATTTTAAAGAAGATAAGAGTATGGATATGTATTTTGCTAGTTAGAATGTGTTTTGACTATAGTACTCTCAGAAATGCATGAGTCCGAATGCGACAAAAGGAATTATTTCGACCCCTGTAATGATATAGGGATTACGTTAAACCTTACTGGACTTTGAATAGTGAGTCCTATTCTTACAGTAACGTCCTATTGCACCCGGACCTGATCTTCTATATGACCGAGAAGGGTCGCCGGTTCAAGGAGCAATGTGACTTTGTACACTCCGTGTCTGAAGAGCTCATTGACAAGAGGAAACAGAAACTGGTATGTAGAACTAAACATTGTTCTGCGCCATGACTATTCGTCAATAAATGAGTAACCGACACGCCTGCCTCTTTCGCTCTGACTTGTGCGCCAGTTTGGTTTGGAACCATACCAGTAAACAATCGACATCTTGTTCATTATAAAAGTGGACACAAGTTGGATTTGAAAATTTAAAAAATGTTCACGTCAATAGAAGAGATTTTATATCCGATCAGTGGAAAGTTATGCCTGAGACAACTACAGTAGAACACGGATATAGCGAACTCGGATATAGCGAACAATCGGATATAGTGAACACATTTTTTAAGTCCCGTCAAAAGCCCTATGAATGGCGGCCAAACGTGAGTAGCGAACACCGGATAAACCTAACTAAATTCTTTGGTCCCTTTGAGTTCATCCATGTTCTACTGTATGCCAATTTGATATCCACTATATAACTACCATAGTAACATCATGCTCAAATTACCCTAAGTGAACGAGAAAGAAATATGTATGTGTCTATGACAGGAGAAGGAAGGGCCGTCAGACAAGAAGTATCTTGATTTCCTCGACATTCTGCTGACGGCTAAAGACGAAGGCGGTCTCGGATTGTCCCCCTTAGAAATCAGAAACGAGGTCGATACTTTTCTCTTTGAAGGTAAGTTTCGATATTTGCTATCTAGTTATTATCTTCGAAATCTCATAGAAATCTCTCGTTCCTGCGCCGATTCTAACCCGCGTAATGTTCTATGGGGTTTATGTCAGGTGACTATTCACTCCCTTTCAATCAGCAACGCAAACGGTTATGCAGCAATATCTCATTTGAAAATTATTTCAAAAACATTTTATTAAATTAAATTCCACTAATTTATGGTATGATTTTTAGAAATTTGAAGGTTGGCATAATTACAGTGCTGAAGGGTTAAGAAAGAGAAAGACGAACACAGAGGTCTTATGTATTTTGACTATGAAAAAGTCTCTTTGCCGTAGGAAGTTAAGGTGTTCATGATCTTTCAATGCGTGAAGGTCACGACACGACGGCCAGTGCGATATCATGGATTATGTACTCTCTGGCAAAACACCCGGATATACAGGACAAGGTACAGGCGGAAGTGGACGCCATCTTGGATGGAAAGGACAGGGAGGTTGTTGATTGGTTCGTATCGTCACTTATGGTTTGTTCAAACGCCGTTATCGTCTGATAACAATCAACCTTCTTCTGAAGAATTGTATCTATCCGAAGTCATTGTGTTGCTCATCTTCCTACGCAAAGCCTAAAACGCCAGTTTCCGAATTGTCAGTTTTATGCCTTGATGCAGACCCTTAAATGTTCTGTCCTGATATCAGCGCCCCAACAGGCGATTGTTTGCAACCTCCAGTTAATTTCTGATTGGACTATTGCTTTCTCTCACTGTAAACTAGAGAGCAAGCACAGAAAATTTAAGGGTCTGCAGCACGCCATTATGATATTTTCAGTTTGGTTTCTGGCTACAGGTATCTTTCCATCCCTATTGCAGCATTTTACTGATTAAGTAAGATAATATGATTAACAGAATAGAGCTGAACTGACTTTACTCAAATTTGTGGTTAAAAAAAGGAAATTATGTATGTATGTTACCCTTTGTATATCATAATGATGAAACTACACATAAGTTATCTTTGCAGACGTTCTCTTCTCTGTTTGGCTTCCATTAAGCAAGGACTTTTATAACGTCTTTGCATTAACAAAGTGATAAGTATTTTGATTTCCATTAATCAAGGAATGAACTGGGTGACCTGCCCTACCTGACCTGCGTTATAAAGGAGGGAATGCGCCTCCACTGTCCGGTACCAATCATGCAGCGCCAGGTTACCCAGGAGACGACAATAGACGGGGTCAAGTTTCCGGTTGGAACCATCTGCACCATCCACCTCGTCCATCTCCACCATAACCCGGATGTGTGGGAGGAACCCTGGGAGTTCCGGCCCGAGCGCTTCCTTCCGGAAAACATCAAAGAAAAGGACACATACGCTTTTGTACCTTTCTCTGCCGGACCACGGTATGAAATGTTGTTTATTGATTCCAGTCTGATAAAAATCAGCCTAGTTCCGAGGGAAATGTTGTAAAATATAAACTATATAGAGAATAGTTGTTGTTGAATAGAAGTTGTTATTATACCCCCGACCAACGGTCCGGGGTATCTAGTAATACCAACGATTCCGTCTCTGTGTGTGTGTGTCCGTCCGAGGACATTTTTGTCCGACCTATTACGGGAAAACCATTTGTCCGATTAATTTCAAATTTTGCACATGTCTTCTACCCTACTAGGAGGGGTGCAGTGCGACGTTACAGCAAATTTCGTTAACATTTGAATTTTTTATTATTTTTTTACAAATTTCCATGTTTTGAATTTAGTCATTTTCAAATATCAGATTTGTCCGACCTATTACGGGAAAACTATTTGACCGATTTATTTCAAATTTTGCACATGTCTTCTACCCTACTAGGAGGGGTGCAGTGCCAAGTTACAGCAAATTTCGTTAACATTTGAATTTTTTACAAATTTCCATGTTTTGAATTTAGTCATTTTCCAGTACCTATTACGGGAAAAAATTTTCATCTGATTCTTTTCACATTTTGCACATGTCTTCTTCCATACTAGGAGCGGTGCAGTGCCAAATCAATACTAAAATTGATGAGTGTTTTTTGTGTGTTTTTTTTTTTACAAACTTCCATTTTTTGGATTAGTCATTTTTCTCAATTCCTCTTTGGAGATGACTACATTGAAAGTAAAAAGTAATTCAGTTAGTCAAGGATGCACGGTCGGGGGTATTAGTGAGCCACGCTCACTTTTTTGCTTGTTTCGATAGGTTTCTTCTTCATCATAGAACCTAGTGTAGAGTTAGCATGCGGCGAATATTTTATTCCTCGGAACAAGGACGATTTTAATCAGCCTTGATTGATTTTTATTTGTACTTTTCATTGTACACTTGAATCAATATAAGATTTTTCATAATACAATCGGCATATATTTGGCTTTAAATCTGGCTGATATTTTCTGATGAGTAAAAGTTTGATGCGTGAAGACCGTTGTTAGTCTTTGCTGGAGATGATTGCATATTTTTGGTTACTACAATAATTTCTAGGTAGATTCATTGAATTATCTTTGCGTGATTGCATTTTGAAACTGTGTCCAATATGAACAGGCCATCACCATTTAGACGTCAATGTTCTTAAAAGTATCTTACTTTGGAGAGTATATCTTTAAGGACGTATATTTGATATCTTTTCAGAAACTGCATTGGCCAGCATTTTGCCTTAAACGAAGAGAAGGTCATATTGGCTCGCATCTTGCACAAGTAAGACATATTTTATATGAAGTATTGCTATTTAGGCAATAATGCCATAACAAACTCAAATTGTTCATTTCTATCCTGTATTGTATAACCAAACCTAAATGGTATCGTATGATTTTTATGGGTTGGTCTGACTATTAAGGCCAAGGTTTTATTTCCAACAGTTTTGTATCATTCAATTCCATTGTCAATTAATTCATATCATTTGGTTCATCCTGTCTCAGGGAACGAACGTTAAGCTAACTCCACTAATCTGTACCCTGGGTTCAGAAGCTAGATTCGCTCGTGCGGCCCGACTTTGAATCAAATCATTTTCTCGCCACCTTCTCGATAAAATTTCAACGAGAAAATGATTTGATTGGCTATATCCCAAGTCGGGCCGCGCCAGCGAATCTAGCTTCTGAACCCAGGGTACAGATTATTGTAGCTAGCGTAACGTTCGTTCCCTGAGACAGGATGCATTTGGTTTGGTATGATATTTAATAAGATAATACTAATCTTATTGGCTATTGTTTGATTACCGGATGTTATAGGTACCGACTTCAACTGGACCTCGCTTATCCAGTCAAGAGGAGGATAGCTGCTGTAATGAGGTCTGAGGACGGAATCAGGGTGTTTGCAAAACGAAGAAGATGAATACATCTATGACGACACGGAAGGATATGAGACCTTGAGTTGAGGCTGAATCAAAACAACAATTGTTGTAATTTTTTAGATGCCTTGTTTTGATTTGGTACATTTATCATTTTTCCACAAGGGTCGCTCAATTTATTTCTTCTCACAATTATGTCGCCTAACGTAGGATTTACCTCTGTATATTGAAGAAAATGTCTTTAGTTCCGTGTTTTGAAGAGAAATATATGATATTTTTTGCAACATTTTTTCCACGAGGGAAGAATTGAATGTATTTACTCGGTGTTGAATTATATTTTGTCTTTGATATATGAACAAGAGCTTTAATTACATAAGTTTATTTCTATATGGGGATAACTGGTCAATTATACATTCAATATTGAATCTTGACGATAATGACGTGGAAGGCCACATTGAATAAAGAAATAGTCAATATGCATTTATAGGTTAACTAATGCTATGAATTCTTGTTTGATATCTGGTGAATGCTTTAAAGGGGCAGTAGCACGTTTTTAGGGGGGATATAGGGTGATGTCACAAAAATGAAAATTAATGGTTCCAATTGAAAGACAATGTAGTTAATGAAGCAATAATAATTCAAATATATATCTTACACAAAATGAATCAAAGGTGTTCACACAACATGGCCGCCAATGGATCATGTGAATCGTTATAGTTTGTTCCCTGACTATCGATTTTTGACACTGTCAAAATAATACATTTACAACTTACAGTTATCAGTCAAATATAAAATTATCAAAAAACGTGCTACTGCTCCTTTAAAGAGTCAATTAAAGCTTTAATGATAAGGATAAAAGTTCGGACTGTAAATGTGTCTGTAATAAGGATATCAAAATGATGTGTGTAGCTTACAAGTTAACTCTGTGATCTGACATGTGCTTTACTTTCAAAAAGTTACCAAAGGTTCACAATTTGTCTTTTGCATGAATACTTTGAGCTTTAATGATGAAGGGTTTTAACTGTGGCTAATTACTTACGAAGAATGTCAGTTACGAAGAATGAGTAAATGTTTTGTCTGTACATGTACTTGCAAGAATCTGTGATCTTGACAAGGGCTTTACTTTCAAGAAGTAACCAAAGCTTCATATTTTGTCTTTTGCATGAATACTTTGAGCATTAGCTATGAAGGGTCATAGCTGTGGCTCTACTTACTTGTGATGAATTTCTGTAACAAAGCATGAGTAACTGTTTTGTCTATACTTATCGAATCTGTGATCAAATTTGCTGCTACATTTTACTTGTGACGTTTGCCTTAAACGAAAGATGAGTTAATGTGTGTTTATTTGTAGTTTATGTGCGATCTTTCTTTACAAGGATATATTCCTTTCAAGAGGGGACCAACGATTTACAATTTTCTTTTCCCTTTTAAAGAAATGTTCTGTTTACATGTTTCAATAAAACCTACGACCTTTAGAAGGCATTTACCTTCCAAGAAGTGACCAAAGATTCATAATTTATCTTTGGCATGAATACTTTGACCTTTAATGACGGAGGATCATAGTTATGGTTATTAAATTAGGAAGAATATCTGAAACGAGATGAGAAAATGTTGTGTGTATATTTGGAAAGTATATGCGGTCTATCTTAACAAGGCGTTTACTTTTCAAGAGGGGAGCAAAGATTCACAATTTTCTTTCCGTTTTTTAAAGAAATGTTCTGAGTTCATGTTTCAATAAAACCTACGACCTTTAGAAGGCATTTAGAGGTGACCAAAGATTCATAATTTATCTTTGGCATGAATACTTTGACCTTTAATGACGGAGGATCATAGTTATGGTTATTAAATTAGGAAGAATATCTGAAACAGAGGATGAGAACATGTTGTGTGTATATTTGGAAGGTATATATGCGATTTATCTCAACAAGGCGTTTACCTTTCAAAAGATGACCAAAGATTCACAATATTTCTTAACGTCTTGTGGAAAATGTTAAATGTTTTGTGTACATGTTTTAGTAAAATCTGCGACCTCTAGAAGGGGTTTCCCTTCCAAGACGTGACCAAAGATTCATATTTTGATTTTGGCATGAATGCTCTGAGCTTTAATGGGTCATAGGTGTGGTTATTAACTTGTGAAAAATGTCAGTAATAATGGATAATTAAATGTTTTAAATGGATTTCCCTTTCAAGAGGTAACCGAAAGTTCATATTTATCCATCGGCATGAATACTTGAATGATAAAGTGTTTTGTGAATATTTGCAAGTATCTGGAAATTTGACAAAGGGCTCTTTTTTCATATTTTGTCTTTGGCAAAACTACTTACCCGGTAAGTAAAGAAGGATTATAGTTGTGGCTACGACATTGTAAAGAATGTCTGTAAGAAAGGATGAGAATATGTAATGTGTATATTTGCAACTAATTGCTTTACTTTTATGCTGTGATCAAAGGTTAGAATAAAATGTATTGAATGAAATACAACATTTGAAATTAATTTTTGATATACGTATCTTTAATTTGTTTAACAGTAACGAAATTGATGAACTAATCGGTAACGAACATAATGCAAGTGCCAGACAAAATAAAGTACACACCACAGTTTATCTTAATATACTTAATATCTAAAGAGATATGTGATGTTATACAATTATTGACTTCAGTTGAGGTGAATCCAATGGTTTATTGACCTCGGAACATAAGTTTCCGAGGTCAATAAACCATTGGATTCACCGATAACTGAAGTCAACAACTGTTTTATTATATGATTTATGAAAGTTTCAGTTATTTTGAAAACTATTCAATTATTTTAAGTTTTTTCGGAAGCAACTCTTTACGGCGCTCCTCGTAGTGGCGATCTATGTTTAGCTCCAGGTCATTGGATTGTTATGTTGACCTCGCGTGACGTTTCCCGCGGTCAACATAAGGTTTGATCATTGTCGGTGACCACCTTCCTCGACCAATCAGAAAACAGATCACTCGTCCATCATATAATAAAAAATGATAGTACACGTTAACATTAACATATTTGCAGATGGTTTGAATTGAAAAATTAGGTGTTCGGTTAATATTTTGTAAAAACAGCTTTGTTTAATAATGGCAGGGGCAAGAAATAGAATTTACACTATCGTGACCCCTACCATGTTTAAAATGCACGTTTATTCATTTTCATTTAGAATACGTCTTCCTTGTTAATGAATATTTGTGTCATATCAAAAGTAATTTTGAAATTATTTATTTACATTAAATGTACTTTTTTAAACATTTAAAAATATTCTTTGAATGGTGATTTAACACTTGTTCTTGTTGTGACATCAAAACATGAAATATTGGTAATTGAATATATTGCATATAATAGGTTTAACTGAAGTGTGTACTTTCTTTTGCCTGTCAGTTTGTCATTTTATAAACGGAATATTACCAGGCTGCATTCGCCGTTTTATCATTATGGAGTTCTGTACATTCCATGTTTTTTGCAGTTTTATGAATGTCGAAAATACACGTTTGAAACCAAATATTTCAAGTTCATTTAAAATCTGAAAAAAGATTGATGGCATTGATCTAAGGTTCAAATTCGAACATTTTGAATAAAAACAGAATATATAACCTGAGCATGTTTGTTGTTTTTTAAGAGTGTCGTGTGTTTTAACCAACAGAAGACAAGGACTGTGATCATAAATGCACTGCATTGTTGAGGTTCTATGTCAAAAAGTAAGGCAACGAATTATTTATTGAAAGAAACTATGAACCAAACAAACAGAATTATATCATGCCAAAGTATAGCTAATTGAATGTGAAAATTATTTCTATGAGAAATACACAACAACTTTCAACTTTGCCACAAAAAAAAACATAAAGACATAGGCAAATGTCAAACAAAGCATTTAATATTCATATGATTTTGGATTTGTAGACAATTTCGATCTTTTTCTCATAAATTCTTGTTTGATGACTTTAATGTAGCGTTTGAATTACAAAAGGTTTACTTATTTTTAATGTGTGTTACTTTGATAGGTTGGATTTTGTTTTCGATAAAGTTCAAAGTTCGCGAATTAAATATAATATTTCAATCAAAGATGTGATATAAATCACAGGAAATTGAGAATAATCAAATATAATGTTAAAACAATCAATTATAAAGTCAAAATACGAAGCTGATAAAATATACTCCCAATATACAATAGGCCTGCTTCGTATTTTGACTTTATTTTTATTTGTTATAACATTATATTTGATTTTTCTCAATTTCCTGTGGATATAATGAAATACATAAAACATGACACTAAAATGCCTTAACTTAGTTGGTTAACTTATACCCAACCCTTTTCTTGAATGGATAAAGTATGTTTCAATCATTCAAAACAATTTTTAAAGATCTATTTGTTTTTTGTGCCTTGTACATTATAGTATTTTTGTTATTTTTATTATTTTGCAAATAAAAACACGTAAGAGATGGTAGCACGCATGGTAGATGGTAGATTAGATTAATTTTACACAACATCATCAATAATTGATGTCCATATTAACAGGACACTGGGGAATTTGTTGAAGGTTTAAGCCAAATTGTATCATTATCTTACTGACAAGTGTCTTTTTACGACTCTACTTGTATTTGGTTTCCTGTATTGACAGGATAAATGTAAAATGTCATGATTAAAGGGTGTCATGTCCATAAAAACGTGTTTTCGGAAATTTACAAGACACGGTACCATTTAGAGATTATTACCCGTGTAAGAGTGAAGTATCTTTTACGAAACGAGTGTAAAGTTGTGTATTGCCTGAGCGAGAGCGAAATTGCACGAGTTTCGTATGTTGTATAGATGTTTATTGAGGGATATTCTGACGTCATCAATTTGCACTGAATGACCCCGGAAATAGGTCAAGGTGACCTATGTATAGAATTTAGCATAGCAACAGGTTATTTTTAGAATGTGTAGGTCAGTGACCTTAAGAGGGATGTACTGAATGACATATTCTATTTTAAGAATATGATATCACTTTCTATTTTTAACCAACTGAACTCATATTCAATTTTGATCTAGGGGACATGTTAAGACATGTTGGTCTTTTGCGCAAAGCATGATCATCTCTATAAACAAGCCGGGTTTTTTAAACAATATCTAATTTCTAGCTGCTACTGGATCTATTACTCGGAAGAATCTTTATGAAGCAGATTTATTGAGAAATCTTCGAGTTTATTTGGGCATATATATCATTTCAATTTTGATTTAGTTTTTAATTCAATTTTAATTCAGTTTAATCTGTCGTTTGGACCACTTTTTGTTAGCCTGAATCGAAAACAAGCTCCTTACTCTTTCACTGATATTAACTGGTTTATATACTAAGGAGAAAGGTCTTTTCAATGATCACGAGTGTGAAATGACTAGGATATATCAACTAATGAACAATTCATACTTTCAAAACATGAATTATAGTTTTAAAATCTTTTATATGACTTATCTTTATATTGTGATAAATTTATACTTGTGTTTTATCAAAAAATAACTTTGCAGTGACGATGATAACAGGACAAATATATCTCGTGGAAAGAGTTACCTCCCTTGGTACCTCGAGAGCTTTTGTTTACATGTCTATTTTTAGAACACCTCCGGTATAGTATTCATTCAACCACGTTCTGAGTGTTAGGGTACACAGATAGAAACAAGATTCATGTTGATTGTAATTGAAATAAATGTTCACTTATCAAATGATATACTGTTCAAATTCGATACTATGTAACTATTTAATGAATTGCAATAACAACGAACTGAAGTGTCACATAAAGGGGCATAACTCGTCATCTGAACATTTATATCTCGCCCCTACACACATGTTTACATACATATTAATGCGATCTTAGATAATTTCAGAAATTTATAGAGAAAGAAAGAAACCTTTATTTCCTCTTACTTACATAATTCCACTGGATCCCCAAATTCATTCGTTTCATATTATTTCATTGGAGATTAATTATTCAGTATTTGAATATTTTAGATATACATGTAGTATAAATATAGTCCAATAAGACATATGTTTCCATATTCATTCTTATATATATGTTTTGGTGTCTGTGAAATCTTACACGATCATTTCTATAAAGCCAAGTGCCTATTATTGTTAAAACCCTGCAGTCCAAAACTTCATGCTTGAGTGAACGCACGGCTTTTACAAGGTGTATATGGCTACTGTTAACCATGTCGCGGTCTACTGAGCAAGGTAGGCACGTGGCCTTCGAGGCTTGAGTGAACTTTAGACAGCAATAAGCCTGGGGGGCCAATTTAAGAGATAATAATAAACTGATGTACTGGACTGTTGGACTGAGGCACTTGTTTTCACGGTCAACTAGCTCTGTAAAGTTGTGTGATACATGAATAAATTATTTCTCTCTCTCTATCTCTCTAATCGCATGAGAAATGATTAGAGATTAGAAAAAATGGTATCTCCCTGCAAATTTGCCCAGCAATGTTAGAATAGAGTA